>OY728135.1:1709983843-1710695718 GCA_963277665.1 Viscum album
CAATGATGCATGCATGACGCATGATGCAGACAAGTGATGTCGCATGTAGTATGATGCAATCATTATGCATTATTGGGCTATTGGGCTATGTAATGAGCTTCATGCCCACTGGGCCTTTGGGCATTGTAGTGAATAAATAAGACTTGTTGTGTGGGTTATCCCTTGGGGGGCTATGTCCTGCCTTTCCAGTCAGTGTGTGTGATGTGTGTGTGTTTAATGCAATTGTACCCCCAAACACTTAATATATATATCTATTTAAATAATTATAAAATTATAATAATTATATTTATTATATTTATAATTTTATGAGTATATATAATAAATATATTTATTATAATTTCATAATTATTTAAATATATATATTTATAATTATAATTATACATATTTTTATATATTTATAAATATTTTTATATATTTATTAATATATTTAAATAATTATATACATATTTATAAAATTATGAATATAATAAATATATTTATTATAATTTTATAATTATTTAAATAAATGTATATTTATTTCTAATTATAATTATAAATATTTTTATATATTTATAAATATATTTATATAATTATAAATATTTACAAAATTATAAATACAATAAATATATTTATTATAATTTTATAATTATTTAAATATAAATATATATACTTATAATTATAAATAAATATTTTTATAAATATTTTTATATAATTATATATATATATATGTTTATTAATATATAAATATATATATTTATAAATTATAATAAATGGAAGATGACAAGTTTGGTGATCTGAAATCGTTGGCCCCAGATAGTGGTTCTTGATCACTTGCCTCATTTAGGGATTCGGTCGTAGGTTGAATTATCAAGAAGGGGTCATTGTCCCCAGTTGAAGCCAATGTTGAGGTGGTCTTGGACATATCTCCATGGGTAAGATTTCGATCATTGCGTGGCTTGTTCTTTGTAGGGGTGATAAGCTATGTAGATTAGAGGATTTGACGTATAGGGTTTCAGAAATTTGGGGGTTCACTAATTGGAAATGTGTGTCAATCGAACATGGATTTTTTCAATGTATCTTCCCTTCTGATGAGCCCAGGCAGCGTGCTTGTGGCTTTGGACCACATTCTCTAAATTTGGGAACGCTTTTCTTCCACGACTAGAGCCTAGATTTCAATCTTTCCAATTCTAGGAACGCATTTTTGCAGTTGTGGGTGAGTATTTATATGTTAAATTGGATTTTATGGCATCCCAAGATCTTAAACGACATTGGAACTACCCTCAGTGTTCGAATCAGATTGGATCGGGAGACTGAACAAGTGCAGTTTGGCCATTTTGCATAAAGACTGGTAGAGGTGGACTTCAATGCCATCATTTTCAACAAGGTATCTCTGTCTATTCCTAATAATGATATTCAATTGATAATTGAGTATGAACATCAACCTTTGAATTGTTCAATTTGTGACATTGTTGGGAATTCTCTTGAGTCATGTCGTCATTTGTTGGGCATTGTTGGTCATTTGTTTTCAATTTTTTGAATATTAAAGTTCACTTGGAGAAGGATTGAAAGATATCTGGAATGAACTTTCAGGTGACCCTAGCTAAGGAGAAAGGTGTTGTGGATAGCTTCTCTCATGTTTCTGAGACACCTACTTCTCAGATGGAGGATTATCTACCTGATGTACAAGATTTCCCTCCACCTGGTTGTATTCAGCATGAGGCGCAGGCTGTTCAGAGCACCCTCTCCTTTAAATTGGCTCTATGTAGGATTGAGAAATTTGTCAATGTGGTTTAAGGTGATAAATAATAGTAACCTACCACTTAATTAAAGAAATTTAAGGCAAAGGTTGATGATGAGGGATTCCGGATTGTTGCTGCTATGAAATCTCAAACACCTTCTCCTATTTCTAGACAGGAAGTTCATATAACTGAGATGTTGCAGAATGGACCCCTTGTGATGTATGGGGATGATGTGTCTGTTTCTGAACCTTATTTGTAGGTTAATTTTCCAACACCCTCTACACCTACACTATAGGATGGTATTAAAGGTGCAGTTGGTGTTGGTGGTTCAATGGCTGGGAAGGCAACATCTAAAGAGGGTTTCAATGTCTTGTAAGACAAATTCTAGGACTCTAGTCCCAATAATAAAATCACCCTTCATGACATTCTTAATTTGTCTCTTAATATGTATTCCTTTCGTGGGGAATTTGGGAAACCTCGGGTTGATGAACAAATTAGGGATAATGCACCGATAAGGGATGAATCTTCTTTGAAGAATGATTCTACTGGTGGAATTACTCCTCATGATGAATTTGATAACTCATCAATAAATGGGTGATCATTATATCAATTGGAAAGATCTCTGATAGTGGAAGATATGCAGGCACCCAAGAGTTATGGGTGGCTCTCGAGCAAGAGGCAGTAAGCACAAATGGAAGTGATTGCTGCTTGTGTTTTTTGTTGTTGGTTGTGATTTTAATGTCATTGTGTTTCCTTTTCTCCCTTATCTGTCACTTTCATGTACTTTATTTTTTAATAAATTTCTAGAACCATGAATTTAATCCTTGGTTTCCACCATTATGAGTGTATTTAGTTATAATTTTAATTATAAATAAATATATATATATATAATTTGAACTATGTGAAACACACACACACACACACATATATATATATATATAATTATAAATATTTATATTTATAAATATTTATATATAATTATAATACCAAAACAGTGCGAACCATGGGTGGAATCCCATGATTCATAAATTTATTGAAAATAAAATCACAAAGTACATGAGAAGAAGGGGAGTGCAAGCAAGTGTCAATCCACTGTATATCAAAAAAATATATTTACTTATGTGATCAGCCACCACCCCTAAATCTTGGGTGGTGACCTCTCCTCCATGTTTTGTTATGTTGTCAATTATCACCATCATTTGACGGGATTGGATATTCCACCAGATTTGGGCCCTCCAAAGTTGACTTAGCAGTGACATAGGGCCTAGCGGTGATGGGTTTGTGAAGTGTGGTGACATGGTGAGGTGACAACGATCCTAGAGGTGGCCAACAGGAATGGGGGTGGCCTCCAGTAGACTGCGATGGTGAGGTTCATGTGGTGAGGTGGCAGGGTGAGTGGTGGATCGATGAATAAAATAGATATTACCTCCACCGGTTAGATCCAGATGGGGTTTAGAGCAGCATATTCTAACTTCATAGGGATACCATATTTGGATGAACAAGAGGGTATGGCATCTCAGACATAAAGAATAGGCCTCATGCAATGCACACGGCAATGCTTGTTGGGAGCCTTGTAAAGTGTGGGAGTTTGATAAAAAATTATATTTGTTGGGTGGGTCTTCTTGTGGTGTCAATATTTGAGGCCATCAAGGGACATGTATTGGGCTAAGTGCTTCTGGGATTATAAGCCATATCAGGTTACCCCTCAAGCCAGTTAAAAAGGGGGAAATAAATAAAAATTTAAAATCCTTTAGGATTGGAGAAAATGAATCATACCTAGTAAAGTATTGATCATAAAAAGTGATTCATCACATATATGGAAGAATGAATAATAAGGGTGTCAATGTATAAATGAACATTCGTGAGTTATGAATACATAATGTGTACATGTGTCATCATAATATAAGAAATATTAACATTTGGAACATATATCAACTTATCATGCACTACTACAAAATAGGTCTTTAACAACACTGGCCTTTATTGGAACTTTTCTTTAGTGCTGATAAAAGGTACTCTTTATCAGCGCTTTATTTTGAGTGCTGATAAAGGGTACCCTTTATCAGCACTTTATTTTCAGTGCTAATAAAGTGACCATTTATCTGTGTTTTTTATTGCTGATAAAGGCCTCAAATAAACTCAAATAATTAAATAAATAAAATATTAAAATGATTTATTAAAAAATAATAAAAAATTATTAATTAAAAAATTATTGATAAAAATGAATAAATTGATTATACTATATATAAATTGTAAATACTAATAAATAATATATATTAAATATATAAATATATGTAAAATGAAAATTAAACAAATAAAAAGTAAAAATAACTAAATTAAGCAAAGTATTAAACATTTTATAAATTAAATAATTATTGATAATATTAATAAATAGTATATATTAAATATATAGATATATATGAATGTATTTAAATATGATTTATATGATACCAAATATTTATGTTTTACATTAAATAGTCATATATTTAGTGAAGAATGGTTTATAATTAAAAAAATCCAAATTAAAAATACTGACTAACTGCATCGAGTAATGGAGATAATTGAATATCGTTTGATTTTTCAATTTAACATATATCAAAATCTGTTATATTTATTCCACATACATATACATAATTAATGAATTTTTATATACAATTCATACACACAACATGAACACTCGATCTAGACTGGCTTAATTGAGTTCACCATGTCTTTTATTTCTGTTTCTGTTCCTCCTTTATACTTTGGTACCTTTTTTATTTAATAAAGAGGCATATGTGCCTCACCTTTATAAAAAACATACACCTAATATTTATGTAATTTATTCAAATTTTAGTATTAATTTTAGAATTTCATTATAACATGATACATTTAACATGTCATGTCTTTAATTGGTAAATTTTATTTATTTATTTTTAATTTTATTACAGTTAGGTATTAATTTATTTTTAATATTTTTTAGTTTTTAGTTTTTATTTTTTACTTTTTATTTTCTATTTGTTTGGGTATTCAATCAATTTATATTATTTATTTATATTTATTTATTTATTATGTTATAATAATTTCAATATGTATTCATATTTATTTCAATATATATCCATATTTTTTAAATAATTTATATTTAATTAATAAAAATTATCCATTTTTTTAATATTGTTAGTGTTTTCATTTTTAATTATTCAATTTCACTCATTTTTTACATGCACACACTTAAGATTAAATATTCACTAATAATGTTAAAAATCTATTTATAAATAAATATTTATAAGTAAATATATTTATAAATGTATATTTACTATATTTATACATTTACATATTTATAATTATTAATATATATATATATATATTATTTTTAAACAGAGTATTTATATAATTATATATAATGATATAAATATATAAATACTATTTTTTAAATAGTATTTATATAATTATAAATAAATAATTATATATCTAAATAATTTAAAAATTATAATACATATATAATTATATAAATATATTTACAAATTTTTTTTATTTATAATTATAATTATAAATCATTTATCAGTGTTTATGTAATAAGTGCAAATAAATAGAATATTTATCAGTGCTTTTTAGCACTGATAAAGATAGAGATTTATCGACTCTAAAAAATCACTGAGAAATATTCATTTTATCAATGCTTATTAACTTAGCAATGATAAAAGGAATCATTATCATTGATTTTTTGGAAGTACTGATAAAAGTGTCCTGATCTATTCTAAAAACCATAACCATAATGAAACAGTAGAAATATTTGAAGCTCTTTGTGGAAGCCCCCTACTATCGGTGCTTCTTGTTGTCAAATCTAAGACCGGATCAAGGCTAGAATCTAGGATCCAATAACTCCAACCCTCGAATCCAAGCCTCGAATGATTCAAGGGTCGAAAGAATCCAAGGATTGAATGAAATTCAGGTTTGTGAATATCTTTACATTCTCTCAAATGATTCAAAGTTCCAAACCAAGGTATGTTATTTTATCATATTCCTTACTCATTGATTGCTTGTTTGAAAATTTTTATTTTCGAGTCAGATATTTTTTTTATCAGTGAGTCATAGCATTTTTATTACCAATCTTTCTTTTATTCATTACACACCTTTTTCATCACACACTATAGTTTGATAAATTCTTCCCCTTGAAAATTTATCTTGAATAGGATAGATGTTGGTGAAAATATGGAGAATGACTTAGTGACAACTGGACATGTACAATGGGGTTCTATTCTTTCATTCATCCTAATGGATGTGGAAGCCAAGGGTTATTATACTCAATTGAGGGATGCCTCCTACCATTGGACTTAGTAAATACTGGTCCTCATGCACATGTTATAGTAATTCATTACTTCCTAACATGAGATAAACAGTCAAAGGCGGTCATGTGAATGATATTGATCATTTCTATAGAGTGATAATTAAGTTAAAATTAAACACATATATGGTAAATCCCCCAAGGATTGATTATTTTTTTCTAAAAATACTGCATTAATAATCTTATATTTTCATTATTGTTGTAATTTTGTTTGCATCAATTTTCAAAATCCCCAATATTTTTAATTTTTTCAAAATATATATAAAATACCATAAATATAATAATGTGGTAGGAGTGGTGAGTGATCCAACCTAAAATCTTTAAGGGAATGACCATGGACATCAATTGTGTTGTACTAATGAGGAATATAAATATTAATTTTTACCACCCCATAACAAGTGTGTCATATACTCAAACCCATAATCTAATATAGACTTCTTTATCACATAATGAAACTCATTTTTAATACTTCTTAAAATTTTAATCCCCTTTATAGATTTATATATATATTACTAAAATATAATACATACAATCTAAGTATAATTATAAATGGTTGAAATGAAATACTTATCAAAATTCATTGATTTATACTTTTAGGGTCCATATATATTATAGTGAAGAAACTCAAAGGATTGTTTCATTTAAATATCTATGTTATTATTTTAATTATAAAAAATCCCCCCATTCTAATCAGTAAAAAATATCAATCAATTTTATTGTGTCATCATAAAAACATCTCAACCCACCCTTTTTAAGATAGTATTTAAATTTATCATTATCTAATATGATCAATTTTTCACTACCAAAATTAAATTTCATATTTCAAACATAATTACCATAAATTTTTACCAACCCCAAATCAGAATATGGTTTGTCTCGTTTTCTATAACTTTGTAAAAATATATCCATCTTTGAAATGATAATCCACTCATTAATACTTCTTAAAAATCACTTTATTTCCTTCATATTGAATCTAATAAACACTATGCACGTTTTACTTTAATCCATATAAGAACAAATCATTCATTAACATTTCCTTTTATTTACAATATCTTTTAAATGCAGACAATTTATCTTAAGAGATCCACCATTTCTAAAATAATAAGTATCCTTTGAACTTGTAAAACTTTTAAATTGCATCATTTTACCTATCATGTGAGATGAAAAACCAATATCTAATATGAAAGTATGTTTCTTTTGTAAATCCTTTAGTGTGACATCAATAATAAATTCCTCTTATATTCCATTATTTTTCATATAATACATTTCTAATTCTTTCTTCGCATCCAACTATGTTTTTATAAAATATTTTCAATCCTTCATACAACCATTTAATTTGTCACATATTTAATATAGTTCATTCAATGGTTGAAATTCATCAACCAATTTTACTTATGAAGATTCATCTCACTTCAAAACTATTTTGGTAAGAGTGGTTAATCTTTCCTTTAACTTAAAACCTCTATATCTTCCATATTTACTATTATTTATCTCAGTGTGACTAAAATTTTATAATAGGTTCCCAAAATCACTATAGAACCCATAATGGTCAAGAAAATGAATTTTTTTTGATAAATAATAGTCTTCATTTTCTTGAAAATAATTCTTGTTTTTAACCTTTCTAGACATAATTCTTGAATCAATTTATCAACTAAGAATTTTGATATACTTAAAACCTTTAACGTTATTAGGTATATTATTTTCCTAAAATTATCTTTTCCATTCCTTATAAATTTTTAATTGAAATTGAAATTATAGTTTTGATATGTTTTCAAATATTTGATATACCATTAATATTAAAAGAAATAATTCCTTAGTTTTTTACATCACTTATTACAAAAAATACAATGGATGTTATCAAATTCTATATATGTTGGAATAATTATTAGAAATTATTTTTAGGTATTCGTCATTTTAGGTCTACATGAATTTATTCCACCTTTAGGAATATCTAATTACCATCCCTGTAATTCTCACAAATGGGAAGCATTAGCCCTTTCAGAGGACATAATGGAGTACAACTGTCATCCTCATTAGCTTCGCCTCCCAAATAGTTATTATTGAAATTTTTTTCTTGAGACTCATCCCACATATCTTTTATGTTTCTTATACAACTATGAGTAGTAGAGATCCCATGGGTGACTATTGATTATAATATTTATAGTAACATAGGTTCATTCCCACAAGATATGAAGGATGAGTGTCAAAAAACCACATGCAATAATAATTGTTTAGGATATGAGATGATGAGGATGACAGTTATTTATAACTTTCTCTTTCAGGTAAATTCAGAGGATAACACCTACCAAAATATAGAATACACTTTTTTATTTTTTTATACTTTATCACAATTATTCATAATTTATTTATGTCATGTAGGAATCATTTACACCTCAATCCGACGTATGGTGTGCTCAGTATGACTCAAAGTGTCTGATATTAGTTTAAAATTGACATTTTAGTTCAAAAATGTTTCACTAAATTAAAACTAAAAAAAATCACTAACATTGTCTTGATAATTAGTACAGTTATTCATAAGTTATTTTTTGGCATATAGGAATCAGTCTCATGTCGAACTGATACACGATGTGACCTGTTTGACTCAATGTGTGTGTTTCCTGTTTAAAATGACATTTTAATAAAAAAGGAAAGTGATCTACTCAAAATGGATAAAACATATTAATATTTTCTTGATACTTTGGAAAAAATATCCATAAGTCATTTGGGACGTTTAGGAATCATTAATACATCAATCTGATGCACGGTGTGACTAGTATGACTCCAAGTGTGTCTTTTTATTTAAAATTGACATTAATTTTGGTAAAAAAGAAAAATGAAATACTCAAAACTAAGAAAAAACATTTGTATTGTTTTATACTTTTTTAAAACAATCCATAAGTCATTTTGTATGTTTATGAATCAGATTCACCTCAATTCAATGCATAGTGTGATCGGTATGACTCCGAGTGCACCTTTTTTTAAAAAAAATTGACAATAATTTTAGTAAAAAAGAAACTAACATACTCAAAATTGAGAAAAATCATTCATATTGTTTTTATACTTTAGTAAAATGATCTATAATCTATTTGGGATGTATAGTAATCATCCATATCTCAATCTAATACATTGTGTGATAGGTATGACTCCAAGTGTGTTTTTATTTAAAATTGACATTAATTTTAGTAAAAAGACAACAGACATACTCAAAACTGATAAAACATAATAATATTGTTTTGATAATTTATAAGAATGATCCATAAGTCATTTTTGTTATTTATAAATTAGTAACACCTCAATCTGATACACGATGTTCCCGGTATGACTCAAAGTGTCTTTATGAGTTTAAAATTGACATTTTAGTTCAAAAAGTGTCACTCACTGAAAATTAAGAAAATACACACAAATTTTCTTGATAATTTGTGAAAATTATTTATAAGTAATTTGTGGAATATATGTATTATTCTCACATAAAATTGACACATGATGTGATTGGTATGACTCAAAATTCATTTTTTCAGTTTAAAATGACATTTTAGTAAAAATAAAAGTGACATACTCAAAACTGAGAAAATGTGTTTGTATTATTTTGATACTTTAGGAAAATTATCCATAAGTAATTTGGAACATATAGGAATTAGTCACACCTAAATCTAATGCATGGTGTGACCGATATGACTCCAAGTGAATCTTTATAATATATACATGTCATTTTAGTTTAAAACACACATCACATTGCCAAAACCAAGCAAACAAGTCTAGATTGTTCTCTAATTATTCTATATTATATTGCTTAGTTAATTTACATATAATTTTTATCTTATAATTATTTAGTTGATTTTCACAGAGATAATGCTTAAAGAAGAACAAGAAATGACATGACTTGCAAGAATCAACCACAACCCAATTTGATACACAGTGTTCCTAGTATGACATAAATTTTAGTTTAAAATTAACAATTTTTGTTAATTTATTTCATTATATTATTACTTACATAAGACTTATTTTTCTTATATAGGTGTGTTATTTTGCTAGAGAAAGGTTGGTTTGTTTGGGAATAACATGAGTTGGGGTCAGGATAAAAAGACAAAGGAATATTTATGTTTTGTAATATAAGTAATAATTTGTACTTATGTAATTGTATAAACCAATATTTTAAATGTCTATAATATAGTATTTTTTTCTTGTATTTGTATCGTAAAATTTATTTCATTTAAATTCTATATTGGTAGTTGATTCTACTGATTTATGGTAGCGTTTCTGGTGCTACAGTGTACTGTTACAACACACTATACTGGTGTTTCAGTGTGATGTCACAACACACTACATTGGTGCTGTATTGGTGTTGCAGTGTGCTGTCACAACACATTGCAGCATGCCCCTTTATCAGTGCTAAATAAAATCACTAATAAACACCTGGGGATTTTAATCTCGCTCTGGTAGTCAACACTTCTCTTGCACTAATAAAATCCATTTTTTACGTTGTTAAAGGCATATTTTGTAGTTGTGATATCCAAAAATAAACTTATGGGCATAAAATGTCAATTAAACTTAAGCATTAATATATGAACATAAATAACAAAAATCATGTCCAAAATATCATCATTATCTCATGTTATATATATATATACCCAATTCATTGGAGACGTATATTTATTTAAATATATATATATTTATTTACAATTATAACTATAAATAAATATATTTTAAAAGTATTTATATATAATTATAAATATATAATTATAAATATATAATTATAAATATATAATTATAAATATATAATTATAAATAAATAATTATAAATATAATAAATATATTTATTGTTTAAAAATTTTTATTAAAATTTTTAATTATTTGAATATATATATATTTATTTATAATCTTATAAATAATTTTTTAAACATTTTATATATATTTTTTAATTATTAAAAACATATATTAATATATAATATTTATATTAATTATAAACAAGTGTTTTTTAATTAATGTATATAAATAAACATTATTTTTGAATATAAATATAATAATTTTATATATATTAATAATATTTTTTATTAAAAACTTTTATCATTGCTAAGAATAGCACTAATAAAGCTAACCTTTATCGTTTCTTTTAGCTACTGTTGATAAAGGTTATACTTTTATCACCTATTTAGCACCGATAAAAGTAGGTGCATCCCTTGCGCTAATTTGTGGTAGTGTTACTATCGATGGAGAACCATTTACTCAATATGGGAATTAGTTCTTTGATCAGGGTGCTAAAAACTATTCTCTCTCACTTTAAGAAATGATATAGATGAGGGAGAATTTATCATATTTGTGCTCGCAATATTAACCATAAATTTGGGATTATTTTTTCTATTATTAGGTTGAATTTCTTAAAATTCTACTTAAGTACTTTAAGAAGTTTAACCTTCTAAATAAAACATTTTACAACACTCATATGACCTAGAAAATATGTTATAATTGTCATAAATATTTTATCACATACTTGTAACATTAAAGTCATATTAAGAGATAAAATATGAATCATTAACTTGACTATTTTTTCTCATAAAATATCTAATGAACCTTGAATAATGAATATTCATAACAAAATATTTTTCTTGTATTCACTTAATAAGTTGTTGATAATTTGTGTCAGTAAATTCAATACTTATAATTTTAAACTCGACTAATATTTAATTTATTTAATTTTTTTTGATCATTAACACTTGGATATCACCAAACCCCATGATGGGGCTGACCATGTTCTAAACTCAAATTCATCATAATTGAACAAAATTTTGAATACACTTTCTATGTGACTATTTAAGCCCTTATCATGATAGTAGTGAGTGTTACTCATATACCAAGAATGGTATCTAGCAATACATTAAGGTTTGTAAAGAGATAAGGTTAAGTCATAGCGATGGAAACCTCTCCCATGAACATACACTATATAATATATTTTTTATCTCATGATATCTTATAAACTGTGATGAATATCTTTGTGTCTTCATCCTTTCAAAAATATCTTTGTGTCACGATTGTCAATGAAAGCCAAATGTACATAACTTTTGTTAAGAATAAATGTGGGGTTTACTGTGTGTGCAGGTGCACTACTACAGATAATGATTTTATCACCACTAGAAAATCACTATTAATCTTAGTGAAGATAAAGGGGGTCCTCTTTAATAGTGTGGATAAAGTGTTGATAAAGGGTGTACTTTATCCACACTAAAATGAGCACTGATAATGCCCCCCCCCCCCCTTTATCCATGCTATTTTAGCACTAATAAAGGTGCCTCTAATCAGCACTATTTCGAGCGCTGATAAAAGACCACTTTATCAATGCTTTAATTAGCGCTGATAAATTGTGCCTTTATCAGCGCTTGAAATAGCACTGATAAATGGTTACTTTATCATTGATCGAAGTAGAACTTGTAAAGGGGGCCTTTATCAGCTCTTCAAATAGCGTGGATAAAGGCCTAGCTACCTGCGATGTGTTTTTTATATAATAGTACACCCACCAGCAGCACCTATGCCTGCACATCACACACACACAACCTACACAAAACAACACCTGCACAGTGCACTCAAGAAAAAATTAGCATGCACAATGGTTTGGAAAACAATGATATATACATTTCAAACAATATTTTATATAATTAAATTTACAATTATCTAACAAACAGTTGAAAACATTAATGTTTCATCCTTTGACATTCGTGATACCCTCTCAAAAATGCCTACCCATGGTATTAGTTGCCAAAAAAATCATCCCAACTCAAAAAAATGGTTCCACCTATATAATAAAACAAATATTATGTTATTAATACTATAAATAAATAAATTAAAAATTAATATGAAAGAATACATTAATAAAATGTCAATATTTATTAAAAAAATAGAGTTTGAGTTATACAGGCCGCACCATGCATCGTATTGATGTCGGGTTGATTCCTACACATCGTAAATGAATTATGAATCATTTTCTTAAAATATCAAAACAATATGAATGGATTTTATTTGTTTTAAGTATGTCCCTTGTTTTTTACTAAAATGAAAATTAAATTTACATAACATATTTGGATTTATACGAGTCACACAATTTGTCTGATTGAGGTGTGGTTAATACCTATATGTCACAAATGACTGATGGATCATTGTTCTAAAGTATCAAATAATCTAAATGGGTTTTCTAAGTTTTCAGCATGACAGTTGTGTATTTTTACTAAAATATCATTTCAAATCGGAAACACCCATTTTCAATCATACCAGTCTCATCGTGTGCCAGTTTGAGGTAAGACTGATTCATACATGTCACAAAGGACTTATGAATCACTCTTCTAAATTATTAAGACAATCGAAGGGTGTTTGATTGGTTTTTAGTTAATGAAACATTTTGAACTAAAATGTCAAGTTTAAACTGATTATAGATATTTTTAGTCATACTGGTCACACAACGCATCAAATTTAAATACGGTTTATTCCTACATATCACAAATGACTCATAGATCATTGTCCTAAATTATCAAAACAATATGAATATTTTTTCTTGATTTTCAGTATTTCACTTGTTCTTTTTACTTAAATTAATGTCAATTTTAAATAAAAACACATTTGGATTTATACCAGTCACATTGTTCATTGGATTGAGGTTGGTTTTATTAATACACATCACAAATGACTAATGGATCATTTTTCTAAGGTATCAAAATAATCCAAATGTGTTTTCTCAGTTTTCAATATGTTAGTTGGGTTTTTTTACTAAAATGTCATTTCAAACCAGAAACACAATTTTTGAGTCATATCGGTCACAACGTGCCTCAATTTGATGTGAGGCTACTTTATACATGTCATAAAGTAATTAAGAATAACTATCCGAAATTATAAAGATAGTCAGAATGAATTTTCTTGGTTTTTAGTGAGTGACATGTTTGGAGCTAAAATGTAAATTTTAAACTGATAATAGACACTTTTAGTCATACTAGTCACACTGTGTGTCAGATTGGGGTGAGGTTGATTCCTACACATCAAAAATGACTCATGTATCATTTTACTTATGTATAAAAATAATCCAAATTCATTTTCTTGGTTTTAAGTATGTCAATTTTTCTTTTTACTTAAATTAAAGCCAATTTTAAATAAAAAGACACATTTGGATTTATACCGGCTCACATCATGCATTTTATTGAGTTGGGGTTGATTTATACATCTCAAAAATGACTTATGGATCATTTTCCTAATTTATCAAAATATTCCGAATGTGTTTTCTCAGTTTTCAATATGCCAGCTGTGTTTTTTACTAAAATTAATGTCAATTATAAATAAAAAGAGACACATTGAGTCATATCAATCGCACTGTGCATCGGATTTAGGTGAGGTTGATTCCTACATGTCAAAAATGACTTATAAATCATTTTCCTAATGTATAAAAATAGTCTGAATGCATTTTCTCAGATCTTAGTATGCCAGTTGTGTTTTTTTACTAAAATATCATTTCAAACTAGAAACATGAATTTGAGTCATACCGGTTACATAATGCATCAGTTTTATATGAGACTAATTTATACACATCAAAAAAAACTTATGAATAATTATCCTAAATTATGAAGATAATCAAAGCATGTTTTCTTGGTTTTCAGTGAGTGGTTCATTTTGAGATAAAATGTCAATTTTAAGTTGATGATGGACACTTTTAGTCATATAACTCACACCATTCATCAGATTGAGGTTTGGTTCATTCCTACACATCAAAAATGACTTATGGATCATTTTCCAAAAGTAGAAAAACTATATGAATGTGTTTTCTTGATTTTTAGTATGACACTTGTTCTTTTTGATAAACTTATTGTTAATTTATTATAAAAAGAGGAACTTAAAGTCATAACATCACACCATGTTTCAGGTTTAGGTGAGTTTGATTCCTACATGTCAAAAATGACTTATGGGTTATTTTACTAAAATATTAAAACAATCCAAAACTGTTTTCGGATTTTTTAGTATATCAGTTGTGTTTTTTTACTAAAATATCATTTCAAACTGGGAACACGTATTTTGATTCATATCAATTTCGTTTTGCATCGGTTTGACATAAGACTACTTCATATACATTACAAAGAACATAAGAATAATTTTCCTAAATTATAAAGACAATCGGAACAGGTTTTCTTGATTTTTAGTGAGTAACACGTTTTGAGCTAAAATGTCACATTTAAACTGATAATGGACACTTTTAGTCATATTGATTACACCATTCTTCAGATTGAGGTGTGGTTGATTCCTACACATCAAAAATGACTGATGGATTATTTTCCTAAATTATCCAAACAATCTGAATGTATTTTCTTGGTTTTCAGTACGTCACTTGTTCTTTTTTCTAAATTTATTGTTAATTTATTATAAAAAGAGGCACTTAAAGTCATAACAGTCACACCATGTGTCAGATTGAGGTTTGGTTGATTCCTACATGTCAAAATTGACTTATGGATAATGTTCCTAAAGTATAAAAACAATATTAATATGTTTGATTAGTTCTTAGTATGACAGTTTTGTTTTTTTACTAAAATATCATTTCAAATTGGAAACACACATTTAGAGTCCTACTGGCCGCATAGTGCATCGGTTTGACATTATACTACTTCATACACATCACAAATAACGTGTGAATAATTTTCCATAATTATAAAGACAATTGGAGTGATTTTTCTTGGTTTTTAGTGAGTGGAATAGTTTGAGCTAAAATGTCATTTTTAAACTGATAACATACACTTTTAGTCATATCGGTCACACCATTCATCGGATTGAGGTGTGATTGATTCCTATACATCAAAAATTATTGATGGATCATTTTACTAAAGTATCAAAACAGTATTAATGTTTTTTCTTAGTTTTCAGTATGTCACTTGTTCTTTTTGCTAAATTTATTATTAATTTATTATAAAAATATACACTTAAAATCATAACAATCACACCATGTGTAGGATTGAGGTTTAGTTGATTCTTACATATTACAAATGACTTATGTATCATTTTCCTAAAGTATCAAAACAATTTGAATGATTGTTCTCAGTTTTTAGTATGACACTTATGTTTTTTTCTAAAATATCATTTCAAATTGGAAACACACAATTTGAGTCATACCGGTCACATCGTGCATCACTTTGACATTAGAATACTTCATAAATGTCATAAATAACTTATGAATCGTTTTCCTAAATTATGAATACAATCGTAGTGAGTTTGACTGGTTTTAAGTGAGTGACGCGTTTTGAGATAAAATTTCAATTTTAAACTGATAACAGATACTTTTAGTCATATCAGTCACATCATTAATCAGATTGAGGTTTGGTTGATTCCTGCATATCACAAATGACTGATGGATCATTTTCCTAAAGTATCAAAACAATATGAATGTTTTTTCTTGGTTTTCAGTATGTCACTTGTTCTTTTTTCTAAATTTATTGTTAATTTATTATAAAAATAAACACTTAAATTCATAACGGTCACACCATGTGTCAGACTAAGGTTCAATTGATTCATACATGTCACAAATGACTTATGGAATGTTTTCCTAACATATCAATACAATCCAAATGTTTTTGGTCATTTTTTAGTATGACACTTATGTTTTTTAACAAAAAATAATGACAATTATAAATAAAAATAGACACTTTAAGTCATATCGGTCACATATTTATGCTATTTCTACACATTCTTCCATCATGTATACTTCCCATTAATTTCTAAACAAATCTATCTCATATTGTTAATATGAGTCTTTTTGATAATCATAGTAGTACTAAAAAAATATAAATACACAAAGGATTAATAAATATTTTAAATAAAATAGTAATTATCTTTGAAAATACCTCTTCAAGGAAATGGGTTTGTTCATGGAATGTGATCTATTTCATAAATTTACAAACATAATAACCATAGTCTATATAATTTTTTTTATTTTGTACAATGTAAAAACATTGATAAAAATAAGTAAATTTTTTTATATGTGTTTGGATAATGAAATTTTATTATATATATCCTAATTTGTATCTAGTCATAGTACTTGTGATGTTTCATGTACTTTTCCCCTGATCTCATTCCATGATGTAGATGATATTCATGCATCACCTTATCATAATATAATCTTTATTAAAAGATAATATAAATTATATAACTAGATGTTTAGTTCTAAATTGTTTTATGTAGTGTATAAAAAATTGAAAAATGCCATCATTTTTGGTTAGTTTGTTGGATATCCATGCATTGAATCCATGAAATAAATCTTTGGAGTATCCAAATTGACTGTAATGAGAAACTAATACTACCTAAAAACACAAAAAGGAATAAGTAATGAAAGAAATTAAAATATATTTGATATAATTAAATTGTATAGTTTTACCCCTACATCATTGGTATTAAGAAGAAATTATTATCCATATTTTTGTTGATAAATTATTTTAGTAGGCCTACCACTATTTCACCCTATTTCTTTGATTATATATCTGCTTGTTCTTTAGAGGTGATGTGAGGACTAATGAGTCCAATTTTTTGTTCATGAGGAAATCCCTTTAATTATTTTTCATATATACGCCTACAAAAAATGTGAAATGTACTTAGTCATAATTATCATAGTATGTCAGCTTTTAGAAAATCAAATCATGAAAATATACCTCATGTATACATTTACAATTGATCTGCCTAGCCAATCATGCTCCAAGATTTCACTTACATTTTCAACACTAATGAAATCTGGATCTTCCCTACTGTACATATTTTCATCAAAGAGAATTTTATGAACCCCACCATCTTTCTACTTCATATTCACATGATCGTGTAATGATAATAAATGAGGATATAGAATGAGTAGGGATACGGTGCTTTTGGTAGATCTTTTTGATCGATTGGTTGATCCTTGATATGGTTTTGATCTGTTCTTTCTTTTCACCCCCTTCCATGTTTCCATCTTTAATAACATTCATTGGTTCAGACCTTTTTTGTTAAATGTTAATTGTTTATCTTGAAAAATAAATTGGAAATAAATACCTCCTTGTAAACATGTTTTTTACAAGATGTGACGGCCATGTTATGAATGTTACAAGATCTTGTTCGACCTTATGAATATATTCATCATCAATTGGAACAAGTAGATCAGCACTTAGCTCATGGGCTACGTTAATCAACGCTTTTACATGACCTGTTGGAAGTGTTCTGTTGTATAGCATGGTGTTCTGGATATTGAACATTGTAGGACTCGCTACAAGGCAATTGGTGGGTATAGATAAATATAAATCACAATAATTTTCACCCTGTACAATATCAGTACAGGAAAGGTATCAGTTTCTATCTGATTCGCAATTCAAAGAAACAATTATTAGAACATTGATTACCTTAGCTAAGATATGTTTTTAAGGGGAATGGATCACCTCAAATTAGTGTAGGGTGGGGTGGGATCTTCATGTGCTGGTTATTCTTTAGTTTTCCCTTATCTTTGCCCCCCCCCCCTCCATCATATTTTCCACGAACTCTCTATATATTTTAATATGTTATTAAAGGATAAATATTCTTTCTCTCATCATTTTTATTTTTTCATTGTGATCCTCCTATTGTTTTTTTTCAAAAAAAATGTTTGGGGTGTCACCCCAAAACCCACACCTCTGACGCGACCATACTTTTCTAGCTACTTCAAGGCCACTAAAAGTATGTCTAAATACGGTTTGGGTGTTGTTGATTATTGTGACTACGTTAGATAGAAAATATAATAAAATAAGTAATCATTATTATGTAATATCAATTTAAATAAAAAAAATATTTTTTATGTCATACATACACATGTTTCCCACACTTTTTGTGTGTTTTCATCTATTAGTATCCCATATTTATTTACATGTGCCTCCTTCTATAGCACATGGTGTGGGGTGAAAGTGACATTGGATTTGGATTCATCAATTTGCATATAAATATAGAAACATAGTTATGGTGTTGTTTTATGTCACATAAAAGTATTAAGGTAAATTTAAAATACATACCAATTTTTTTCAAGTGAATAATATCTCATTCTTAATTTATGGTAGGTGTACAATGGGTTCGCTGCTCATTCCTTATTTTAAGAACTTAGTTGCAGTTTAATAAATAAAAAACTATCAATCAAAGTGATAAATACACGTATCATCAAACAATGTATTACCAAACACAATTTACCTGAAAAGACTGCTCCACATGATGTCCAGTAAACACATCCCATGCTCCTTGGGTTATCAGGTGTGCATAAATAGGAGGTGGTTGCAGGTTTATTTTCCCTTCAGCATATTTAAGATAACATTTTGTTAAAATTGTAAAAAATCCTCTATGAATCCTTCTAGGAACCCTTAAAACATAGTCCATGTGTGATTCATCCACTATAAATGCACTCTAAAAGGGATGATGAAGAGTAAGTCAATGTTTCATTATTTTATTTTTTAGTAAATTAAAGAAATGATATCATAATTTTTCCATAATATCTCCCCACATAAGTGTATTAAGCCCAGTGACAACATGGTTCCACAATTGTACATAAATTTGAATGTGTTTTTGAGTGATGATTCTAATGTAACTACTAAACATGGCCTTGTTGGGGTTAACATGTTGTCCCCTCTTATTCCATCCAACCTCATATTTGATGCCTTTCACTTTTTCCATAAGGATTTTTTATAATAGTATTAAACTATGGCACACCTATTTTTTCTATGTCACCGAAGTTTCATTTCCTACCATTTTATTCGGTTTCAACATCATAAATATGTTCCTCTGGAGCGCTATCATCGGCATGTGCAGATGGTGGTTGTACCTCTGCACTAGGAGAAGTAGCAGCAACAGGTTGAGAAACTTATTGGTCCTCTACAATGCGATCTGTAGCAGGTTGAGAGACCTGTTGTGCCTCACTATTGGGAGCCTCATCACGTGTAGAAGTCATTATATTCATAAGTGGTTTAAAATTTAATTTATATTACATAAAATCAGTATTGAATAGATAATAACATATGGTAACATGATTTACATTACAAAAATATATATAACCTGATTATTGAACTCTCTTTTTTTAAAAGGCTGAAGGGATTTAACCCCTCTATCGACTATCCAAATCTCTTCATTGTGGTCTCCTCTGACATAAAAAACATCATCTACATTGGTACCACTAAGAAATGATTGTGATGTCCTAATGAAAGGGTCATCCTCCATTGAATTTTTATTTGACCCTTCAGCAGTTTTGGTGGATAACAGAATAATTGACCATTTTCAGTTTATGGGATCTGGAAAATAAAATACTTGTACTACCTGTGATTCCATTATAAATGGTTCATCGTTTTACCCTTCATTACTGAAATCAATTTTCACGAATTCCAACTCTTTTATTTTAACATAACTCTTTTTATAAACCCACTTGATTGAAAAATCGGCACTTGAAATGTCATATAATCCAACTCCCATATTTGTTTGATGATGCCAAAGTATGACATATTTGCATAAATTGGATTTCTATCCTTAGCACCAGAAACATGAATTGATTCATCCACAAGTGTAACTCCACTATTCTACATGGTACTATATTTATCATATTTATTAGTATATAATCATTAATTATTAATTACATAATCATTATAAGATAATACATACACACTTGGTCCTTTAGTTATCCATCAAAGTCGTTCTGAAATTGAGTCTGGATTTTCATCTGACTCCTTAAATATATGGTTCTAAAACCATCCTATAAACTATCAATTATGTTTATTTTATATCCATTTTTCATCCCTTGATGGATTCAAATGAATAAGAATTTATTTGTGGGTTTCAACATATAGTTCCACCTCCAAACTGTTATACGAAACATAAAGGTGGGCCTACTACCAATCTATAATATTTATTGTAACAACCTTTCTTCTAGAAATTCCATCACCCGTAAGCCGCTTAATGTGATGAGATTTTGGTAGACTAATGATTTCCACACCAAATAGGTATTCAATATAGAATTCAATGTCTTCCTCAACAATATATCTCTCTACAATACAGCCCTCGGGACAACTTTGATTTTTGACATACCCTTTAAAAATATTTATATACCATTCAATGGGGTACATACATCTATAGTGTATAGAACCACATAGTCTAATCTCTCTCAGAAAGTGAATCACAAAATGAACCATTATATCAAAGAATTTAGACAGGAAGAATATTTCCAATTCACATAATGTAATGGAAATTTCTCTTTCCATACTTCTCAATTTCATCGAGTCTATAACTTTTCTGCATATAGATTTGAAGAAGAAAGAGAGCTTTGTTAATGTATAATAGATATTATTGGTCAAAATGCAACGTCAATCTATAGGAATTAAATATTGCATCAAAATGTGGTAGTCATGTGACTTCAGACCCCTTAAATTTAAATTTATCATTGACATGATGTTCTTTATATTCAGTGAATATCCCTCTGAAAACTTTATTTCATTCAAGAAGTTGAAAAACTAAAATATCTCCTACCTGGAAAGATTTTAAACAGCTAAAAAAAGAAAAATTCATTTTTCAACCTTCACTAGTGCTAACTCTTCACATATTCCCATGTCAACCATGTCCAACATATCCTTAATTCCATCCTTTATTTTGATGGGTGTATTTAGCAACGTGTCGATGACACTGTCACATACATTTTTTTCAACATGAATAACATCAAGAAAGTGTCTGACGTATAGACAATTCTTGTATGGTAATTCAAAAAAAATGATCTCTTCTTCTAACTGGTTTTCAAAAGGTTTTTCAAACATGGTTTATCGAAAATAGTGTCCAGATATTTTACATTATCAAATAGTTGATCACCAGTTAGTGGAGACGGTGATACACATTCTTTTTAACTTCCATTGAATGATTTCATCCAAGAGCAGTACTTATGTCATCAGGGTATAAATCTACGATGTCCTAGAAACACGTTTTTTGATGAATGTTTCAACCTAATTGATTGTGTACCTTATTCGTATATGGGACACCCATGAATTCCTTTAATTCTATATCCTGACAAATTCCCATAAGCAGGAAAATCATTTATCATCCCATACAGCATGGCTCTTAATGTGAAATATTCATTTCTATAAGTATTGTACAACGTAACAACTGAATCCCACAATAATTTCAAATCCTTGACCAATGGATCCAAATAAACATAAATATCATTACCCAGTTGTTTTGGTCCTAATTTAAGCATAGATAGAATGATGTGTTTTCGTTTCATGCATAACTATAGTGGAAGGTTATAATTTACCAATATAACTGACCATGTACTATGAGTGCTACTTTGAAAATCAAAAGTATTCATTCCATCTATAGATAACACAAGAAGAAATTTTCTTGGCTCATTTCAAAAATCAAGATACTCATGATTGATTATCTTCCATTGAGGAGAGTCTACCAGGTGACGTAGTTTCCTATCTTTATTTCTTTTGTTTTCAAGCCACGTCAATTGCCCTGTAGTCTCTTAACTTCCATATATGCGCCAAAACCATAGAATGATTGGAAAGTACCATACAAATTTTGTAGGACTAGATTCATCTTTCTTGTATCGAGAAGAGACACACTTTGGACATTCTATAAGTGATTTGTTGTCCTTGAAAAACAGTATACAAACATTTGAGTAGGTGTGTATTCATTCAGATATCTTACCCATCGAACATAGAATTCTTTTGAAGTCGTATTTTCATATTGGGAGCTCATTATCATCTGGAATCATGTCATTCAAGAGAATAAGTAATTCTATAAAACTGGTATCACTCCATCCATTGCCTACTTTCAAATTATACAGCTTCAGTATGGCTGACAATGTTGTATATTTAGTGCAACCACCAAACAAAGGCATCTTTCACAACTCTTTACCCGCTCAAAAAATTTTGGGAAATCACGATGTTCGTCTTCAAATGTTCTTTTCATTTCATCAATAAAATCTTCATCATCATTCACATCTGTAAACACGTCCTCGATACGGTCTCCTTTATTGTACACACTTGTAATCATATCAAATGGATTTTCAGAATGATAGGGTATAGCTATGCCATCGGTACCAGTCTGTGCTTGCACAGGAGCCTAGCTGGACGGTCATGCAAAGGTGGAGAGCTACTATCAGGATGCAAATACTGGGGAGGGGCAGTTCCCTGTAGATAGTCTAGTTGAATTCTCTAAGACCTTCGGGTCGTGTAATCTTCTAGCCTACAGTCCATGTAATCTTTGATCCTATGGGCCTTGTAAGGGTTCCCCTCCCCAAATAAATCAGTGTTTTATGATTCCATCACATTATTCCAAAGGTAGTTGTAATAATAATTTCCAAAAGAATTTGATATTGTTCTCCCCACCATTATATATACTTTATCCCTGATTCCATTATCTAGTTATATCAATTATCTTTTACCACAACACCAGATTCCCAACAGATATGTTCCATAGTCAATGACCACACTCGCAACCATGAAACATTCATGTTCCAGTTTACTAAAAAAACTTAATTATCCCAATGATCCTTGGATAATGCCAAATCATTTGGTTGTACACCCCAAGAGCAATATATATGTCTCTCACATGAAGTACTATTGGTTCGTTCCTTTATACTCAGTCATCAATTTCATCCTAATTAAACTCCAACTTAAACTTGGTGTATGAGACTTCATCAACTCGTGTAGGGTTTTCTCCACTAACACGGCACTATGAAAAGACAATGTCATATTTCATATGATCTAGATCTATAAAAATCCATGTACATAATGTTATTCATCATATTATCTTGAATTCCACTAAATACAATTCTATTTCAACTAAATTTGAACTACATGAAATATGTTTCATCTTAAATGACCTTTAAACTTCTTAGATAGGTCCATTGGATATGTCCTGACATCCCAACCACCAATATTAGACCCATTAAATGACTTTATAAGATCCATACCCTTTCCCCATAATATATTAACCCCATCCATATCAAGTGTTGAAATATTAGACACTAAACATGGATAAAATATATTTAATTAAAACTATATTCCAATTAAAATAACTTGAGTTATGATTTACATTGTACTCATTCCTTGTTTGAAGGTGTTAGAGTGATCCTAGATCTTGGGGCCCATTTTTCACTTACCATTAAATAAACTACCTCACCTTTTCTAAACAAGAACTATAACTATAAACTATGTGAACCTCTCTTAAATGATTTCTACCCTAGTATTGGGTTCTCAAATCATGACATTTTTACCTAAACTATGTTATTATGTAGATCACCACATATTTTTTATAAAATTTGTACGACATTAAACACCATCCTCATTTTAGTCAAAGTTTTTTTATTGTAAATATTAGTTTCATTAGTCCATCTTGCATGAACTCAAACTCAAAAAGTAAAGAGACATGGTAGTCACCCTATTAAAAACATTCAAAGGTAATACTTGGAAAATTCAAGTCCCCACCCACTAGGTATACACACATCCTACTTCCAAATATATCATTATATATGTAAAAAGATTTGGCATGAAATTAATGGAATTGGAAGGTTCATTTTGAAAGGATAACTTCCAAAATATTCTTAAATTCCCATTGATGACAAATTATGGCTAATTTTATATATTGTGTTTTTCATTCCACATAATCCAGGTCAGATGGATTTAGGGTTATCACCACTCTTAACATCTAAGAAAAATAAGAGGATGTTTTATCCAACAAGTTTCGATTGTGATGCTCTCGTGATTATTGGATAAGTGATGGAACTGTCATTAATAATAAGAAACAAAATTAAATTGTTGTAACATGTCCATGAAATGTTAATTGTGATAAAAAATGTGTGTTGTGGGGATCTCCAAGATAATATCATCAAATAAAAAATCATCACTATATTCTCACTAGATTCTAGGATGTAAAAATATTAGACATATACCAGTAGAATCAAAAACCCAAGGGTTCCCATCTATACCAACACCATTGGAAAAGAGATAAGGTTATCACATCCCTAACACTATTGGTGAAGCAACATGGGAATTACATCATTAACTGTATGGGAAAATAAATAAAGGAATCATGCTCAGTCACTATGACACACAAAATATCAATAACATAGTTATCGTGGGTTCCTATAGCATAGTAAAAATAGAGTTAAGATTTTTTTTATCATTATCAGTTTATAAGTTGATAATAAAAAATAAGTAATAAACCTCATCTCGCCTCTAACACACTCTAAAGAAATTTTGCATGACTTTAATTACTCATTATCCATAACTAATAAAATGATCTTGATGAGGTTCCAACCCACCACATTCATTTTCACATGTATTCACCATTTTATAAAATGTTTCACGAATTTAATGAGTGATTCTCCATGAAACCATCGATCTTGATGCCTTAAGACTCATAGGAATCATTAAATTGATCTAATATCCTAACCGATGGAAAAATAAATGTCAAATGAATTTACCTATCTAGTTCACTAACCTCTTGAACTAACCACATAGATCTCAACCATGTTCCAACACGATAATGATTCCACACCCTCTAAATACACACCAATTTATTCTTGAGTTTGAATCCCACATCTGGTTTCATCTCAAGCTACATATGAATCAAGAATCAATAATTTAACATGGAATTAGATACTCTTAGGTATATTGATAATTATCCTATTAGAGTAAACCTGATCATTCACCATCCATCATTAAGAAAGACCATGACCAAACCACAAGAGAGGTCATTTTACACCTGATTAGGTCTATTCTCCCCACCAAAGGTGTATCCTTATTGACATGTCATGACACTAATATTAGTTTACATTTTCCTTAACTATTACATCATTGAATACAAAGTCTTCATGTTAATTTACATCTATTTCTAGCTGTAAATCTATGATCCTATCACTACACATGTCTGGATTTCTCAAAAATTAGTACACTGAATTCAAGGATCCTTTATTTATTCATATAAAATCTTTTAATAGCATTGGTATGGGTTATGAATTCTATCATAGATGGGTCTTATTCCCTCAACCAAGCTACTCAATTGAGTCAAGAAATCACCACCAATGAAAACCATCAGTTGACTTTACAATGGTACCCCAATTCATTATCAATTTCATCTCCTGCCACTAATACATCTCTACTCATAGAATCCTCATACCATTTAATCCATGTGATCTTCATGCCAAATATGCTAGTTATTAATAATAGGGGTGACCTTGAACTAAAATTATTAGTGACCTACCATCACTACTTCCTATGAGTTCATTGATAGAACCAAAAACAACCTCAATCATCTTCTCAAAACCCTTCAACCACTATTTTAATTTACCCTACATGTAACTATAAGATAAACACTCACCCACCATGTATTCTCTAACAAGGCATGACAATACCACTATTTACTCTAACAGAATGATTTTTCCATGAATCATTGACCTTTGATCCTAGAATCACTTACATTCACATATTTCCATAGAACAAGGAATCCAGACCACCAAATAATAGCAATCAATACACATCATACATGCATCAAATAATAGCAATCAATACACATCCCATAAAAGGGAAAAATCCTATAGAAAACACTAAACCAAGCATTTCATAGTTAGTGTGATAAATTTATAATGAAACCTTTTTTTAATACAGTGATAACATACCCTTTTGGTGGTAGTAGTAGGGTTTGGTGATGGTGGAGTCGGGTTAGGCAGCAGTGAAAGAACTAGTGGAGGGATTCACAACGGAGAAAGTGTAACGACCTGAATCCGGAGCCCCTCCACTGGTGCCATATACCTGGTTCACCACATGACCTCAAGTGCATTTCCCCAAATGCCAGAGGCTGCCAACTAGAAGTGAGGTCCTTGGTAAGTTATTGGGGAAACTATGCCCTCATTCGGTAAGGTATATAAGGTAAAGAAAATGATAGTAAATAACAGAAGAAGTAAACAATATGAAATAACTAAAACCAAAAAACAGAAGCAATGAATATATAGTAATGATGATAAATATGCAGTAGGTACAAGTTTCTAAGGAAGTAGCAAAAATAACAACGTGCTGAAATACAAGTAAAACAAAGTACTAAAATAACAGCAACCCCTGCAGCATCGCAAGCCTAAGCTTGGTCCCTTTCTCCCTAGCTCCAAGAAGTCATGTACCGGAAGTCTAAGGGCTCTTGTCCTTATCTATACCTGCAACAAAGAAGTCTTCTTGGGCCCAAAATCATGGCCCAAACAGGGTGTGAGATACAATCCTAGTAGGCAATCACCCAAAGATTTTTTCCTAACAGTCAATGAATACAAGGCAGGTAAAAGTGCAGGAAGCAGTAAACAGAAAAGCACACAGCAGCTACAATCCCCAGTTCTAGCATATAAAGTACACAATTAACCAACCAGAAACAAGTAGAAAACAGGTAACCCTCGAGGTAGCTCTTACAGCCTAACCCCTATGGTTCAACCTACAAGTACTAGAAACCCTCTAGGAGGCACACACAGTCTCACCCCTCTAGTTCAGCTAAGAGTATACTTTTTGAGGAAGCACTAATCATCAATTCCCCCTATAGTCTCGTATCGTACTAAAGGCTCTCTGGGAAAGCACTCAACATCAATTCCCCATGTGGCCCGTGTCAAGAAACTACAAACTCTCTGAGGAAGAACTCAACATCAATTCCCCTTGCAGTCTCGCATCGTAAATTAAAGACACTCTAGAGAAGCCCTTACATCCATTCTCCCTTTGGTTCATAATCTAGGTTCTCTCAACCCCGTGTAATATAAACATTCATAACGCGCATGTATCGCCCAAGTAAACCTCAAGAACTACTTGGATATCATTCTAAGGCTTAGTATCAAAACCGCACAACAGTTCTACTATCCTACAACTAGGCATAACAACTAGAATAATTCCTAACAGGCAAATCAAGTACGGAAAACTTCCAGAGTAGAGAAAAAACTACTCTATTCACAAGGGTAAACCTCTAATATAGAAATCAATCAAGCAGGAAATCAATCAAGGGTAAAACAGGAAAATGCACAATTCCCATTCAAGGGAATTGGTGAAATTGCACAAAATATTCAAAGACTTTCTACAGAAAGTCACAAACCAACTACCTCGATCCTAGGATATCAGTATACTTGAACCACAACGACTGATTCTTCCCTGAACATTGTAGATCTGAGAAAACTCCCAAAACATTCAACCCATGATATCTTGAGAAGGAGGAGGAATTGGAAAACAAGGCACAAGAAGAAGGAAGAACTCACCACTGCGATTCCAACGCAACTGACTGTGCTCGAATTAGAGAACGGACGGAGAGGCGGGAGCTCGTCGAAGAATCACGGATCCTTGGTGCTCTCAGATGAACGGAACCTAGAAGAAGACATTTCTGTGCGTCAGGCGCGACCCCAGTCCGTTTAGTGAAAAAAAAGAGAAAGTACACGGCATGTAATTTTAGAGTACATGGCGTTTACTAGGTCTTTTCGTACTCCACCAAAATTGTCCTCCACATCACCCCTACACACCGTGTGTGTAGCCCGAACCTGGCCAGTACACGGCTTTGAGTAGGAAAAGAGTACACGGCGTGTACTCAGAAAGTGCATGGCGTGTACTTCAAAAATTTCCAGAAACTTTATTTTTCTCAAAAACTCTAGAAAAAGGAAAGGTGTACCTGAAAAAAGATCCGGGTTATTATAAACTTCCCCCCTTAATGAAATTATTCCCCAAATTTCCCTTGTGAGGTGTAGAAGAAGAAACCCCGAACAGCTTCGGCCACTACGATCGTACATCAGCCTCCCTCTCCCAGGTCTCATCTTGTACTATGCCATGCTGCCATAGCACCCGTATAAGAGGGACAGACCACCTATGGAGAACCTTCGTACTACGATCGACAATCCAGATGGGATGCTCCTCAAACGATGCATCCGCTTCGAGCTCAACCTCCTCGAGCTGAAAGACATGAGATGGGTCTGAAAAGTAACGTCAGAGCTGAGAGACGTGGAAGACATCGTGCATGGCCTGGTACCTCTCGGGTAACTGCAACCGATAGGCGACCGGCCCAACTCTCTCCAAAACCTCAAACAGCCCGACGTACCACGGTGAAATCTTACCCTGTCTCTAAATCCTTTTGTGTCCCAACCTCGGTGCGACATGTCAGAAAACCTGATCCCTGACCTCGAACTCTAGAGGTTGTCTCTGCTGATTAGCATAAGACTTCTACTGAGACTATGTTTTAGCCATCCTCTTCTGAATCAGCTCTATATGCTCTGAAGTCTCCTGAACAAGACGAGGTCCCATCTAAGCTACCTCTCTTGCCTCCATCCAGCATAAGGGTGATCGGCATGGCCTACCGTACAAAGCCTCAAAAGGTTCCATCTGAATAGTCACATGAAAACTGTTATTGTAGGAAAACTCTACCAGAGGTATATGCTTCTCCCAAGAACCGCCAAAGTCTAGAATGCAAGCTCGGAGCATATCCTCAAACATCTGGATCGTACGCTTGGACTGACCATCTGTATGGGGATGGTATGTTGTACTCAAAAGTACCTGTGTACTCAAGGACTTCTGAAGTCCCTACCAGAAATGAGAGGTAAAGCGTGCATCCCTATCTGAAACAATGGAGTGTGGAACTCCATGTAGACGAACGATATATCTGATGTAAAGTCATCCCAGATCATCGACATTGAAGGTCTCCTTGATCGGCAAGGAGTGAGAAACCTTCGTGATCCTGTCGACGACAACCCAAACAGCATCGTTCCCCTGAGGCGACCTTAGAAACCCAGTCACGAAGTCCATTGCAACATCGTTCCACTTCCACACTGTAATGGGTAACTGCTTCAAAATCCCCGATGGTCGTTGATGCTTGGCTTTCACCTACTGATAGGTAGAACATCTCATGACAAAACCAGCAACATCCTTCTTCATACCTAACCACCAATACTGGCGATGAAGATCTCAATATATCTTGGTGATTCCAGGATGAACTGCCCAGACTGAGGAATGAAAATCCCACATCAGCTCCTCGCGTATGTCTGTTGGCACCCATACGCGTCCCTGGAAATGAAATATCTCATCCTCTCCCACTGTCCATCTAGGAAGAGGGTCCTCTCCTGACACACTCTCCCGCAATACTAAGCCTTTTGAGTCTGATAGCTATCTCATCCATACCTGATCAAGTAGTGTAGGGGTAATAGCTACAAAAGATAGGAAGGTCTGTCCCTGTCTGTCGTACACCTCCAGATGCATCTCAGAGAACCGAGCCATAAGCTGCCACTCACTGTTGGCCTCCTGAACTGCCTAAATCTGAGTTATCCTTCTCAATGCATCTTCCACCGCGTTGTCCTTTCCCAGCGTATAGGCAAGCTCGAAATCAAAATACTGAAGATACTCGACCCACCTTCGCTTATGCATATTCAGATCACGCTGAGTGAAGATATACTTGAGACTCTTGTGGTCAGTGAAGACCACAATGTGCTCTCCCAGAAGATAGTGTCTCCAACAGCGTAAGGCATGAACAACAGCTGCCAACTCTAGATCGTGCATAGGGTAGTTCCTCTCATGTGGCCTCAACTGTCGAGACCCGTACACAATGACCACATCTCCTTGCATAATCATAGCTTCTAGTCTGATACTTGAAGCATCGCAATAGACAGTATAGCTCTTGCCTGGCTCTGGCAAGACTAGTATCGGTGGCGACGTCAACCTTCCCTTCATCTCCTGAAAGGCTAACTCACAAGGGTCTGACCATAAGAAATTCACCCCCTTCTTGGGCAGACCTTTCAATGGTGCTGCTAGGCGTGAGAAGTCTTGAATGAAGCGTCTGTAGTATCCAGCCAACCCTATGAAACTCCTCACCTCAAAAACGTTCTTCGGCTACTCCCAGGAAAATACAGCTCTCACCTTCTTTGGGTCCATAGATACTCCTACCTCTGAGAGGACATGACCTAAGAAGTGAATCCGATCCATCCAAAAGTGGCACTTCGAGATTTTAGCATAGAGTCAATGCTCTCTCAGTGTACTCAGAACGATCTCAAGATGTGTGGCATGGTCGTGACAAGTGTGAGAGTACACCAAGATATCGTCCACGAAGACCACGATGAAGGAGTCCAAGTAAGTATGGAACACTCGGTTCCTCCAGTGGTGGATCTTTTCAGGGACGTCTTTCCAGAGGACTTTTTGGGTTTTCCTCTGGAGTGTGAGGTAGATTTTTTCTATTGAGCTCGTGCCAGGAGCAGCATCGGTGTCCATTCCTCCTTATAGTATGGCTACACCTGAGTTGCAGGAGCTCAAGAAGCAGTTGGAGGAGTTGCAGGAAAAGGGTTTCATCCAACCCAGTACTTCTCCTTGGGGTTCGCCTGTCCTTTTTGCGAAGAAGGAAGACGGTACCCTTCGGCTTTGTGTGGATTATCAGAAGCTAAACCAGCTGATGGTCAAGAACTGATATCTCTTACCGAGGATCGATGACCTCTTTGATCAGCTTCAAGAAGCCCGGGTGTTCTCGAAGATCAACTTGAGGTCTGGTTATCATCAGTTGCACGTTAGACCCTCAGATATACCTCTAACAGCCTTTAGAAGCAGGTATGGTCTATACGAGTATACATTCATTCCGTTCAGTCTCACGAATGCGCCTACAGTTTTCATGGCACTGGTGAACCGAGTATTCCATCCTTACTTGGACTCCTTCATCGTGGTCTTCGTGGACTATATCTTGGTGTACTCTCACACTCGACATGACCATGACACACATCTTGAGATCATTCTGAGTACACTGAGAGAGAATCATCTCTATGATAAACTCTCTAAGTGCCACTTTTGGATGGATCAGATTCACTTCTTGGGTCATGTCATATCAGAGGAAGGAGTATCCGTGGGCCTATAGAAGGTGAGAGCTATAGTTTTCTGGGAGCATCCGAAGAACGTTTTTGAGGTGTGGAGTTTCCTAGGGTTGGCTGGATACTATAGACGCTTCATTTAGGACTTCTCACGCATAGCAGCACCATTGACAGGTCTGACCAAGAAGGGGGCGAAGTTCTTATGGTCAGACCCTTGTGAGTTAGCCTTTTAGGAGCTGAAGGGAAGGTTGACGTCGGCACCGATACTAGTCTTACTAGATCCAGGAAAGAGCTATACTGTCTATCGTGATGCATCAGGTATCATACTAGAATCTATGCTTATGCAGGGAGATGGAGTTATTGCGTATGGGTCTCGATAGTTGAGGCAACATGAGAGGAAATACCCTATGCACGATCTGGAGTTGGCAGTTGTTGTTCATGCCTTATGTTGTTGGATACACTATCTTCTGGGAGATCACTTTGTAGTCTTCACTGGCCACAAGATTCTCAAGTATATCTTCACCCAGCGTGATCTGAATCAATGGAAGTGTAGGTGGGTCGAGTGTCTTCAGTCTTTTTATTTTGAGCTTTCCTATACGCCGGGAAAGGGTAACATGGTGGCAGATGCGTTGAGCAGGTGACCTCAGATTCAGGCAGTTCAGGAGGCCAGCAGTGAGTGGCAGCTTATGGATCTGTTCTCTAAGACGCATCTAGAGGTGCACGAAAGAAGAGACATACCTTCCTTTTGTATGTAGCTATTACCTCTACACTACTTGATCGGGTACAGATGAGGTAGCTATCAGAATCAGAAGGATTAGTCTTGCGGGAGAGTGTGTTAGGAGAGGACCCTCTTCCTAGATGGACAGTGGGCGAGGATGAGATCTTGCATTTCTAGGGACGCGTATGGGTGCCAACAGACATACGCGAGGAGCTGATGTGGGATTTTCATTCCTTAGTCTGGACAGTTCATAATGGTGTCACCAAGATGTATTGAGATCTTCATCGCCCGTATTGGTGGCCAGGTAAGAAGGATGTTGCTGGTTTTGTCATGATATGTTCTACCTGTCCGTAGGTGAAAGCAGAGCATCAGAGACCAGAGGGGCTTTTGCAGTAGTTACCCATTCCGGAGTGGAAGTGGAATGATGTTACGATGGACTTCGTGACCGGGTTTCTGAGGTCACCTTGGGGGAACGATGTTGTTTGGGTTGTCATCGACAGGCTCACGAAGTTTTCTCACTTCTTTCCGATCAAGGAGACCTTCAGTGTCGATGATCTGGGATGACTTTACATCAGAGAGATCATTCATCTACATGGATTTCCACACTCTATTGTTTCATACAGGGATACGCACTTTACCTCTCGGTTCTGGCAGGGACTTCAGAAGGCCTTGGGTACCCAGGTACTTTTGACTACAACATACCATCCCCAAACAGATGGCCAGTCCGAGCGGAAGATCCAGGTGCTTGAGGATATGCTCCGATCTTGCATTCTAGACTTTGGCAGTTCTTGGGAGAAGCATATCCCTCTGGTAGAGTTGGCCTACAGCAACAATTTTCAGGTGACTATTTATATGGATCCTTACGAGGCTTTGTAGGGTAGGCCATGTCGATCACATTTATACTGGCTAGAGGCAGGAGAGGTAGCTTTGTTGTGATCTCATCTTGTTCAGGAGACTTCAGAGCAGATAGAGCTGATTCGGAAGAGGATGGATACAACACAGTCACGACAGAAGTCTTATGATGATCAGTGGAGACGACCTATGGAGTTCGTGGTCGGGGATCAGGTTTTCTTGCATGTCGCATCGAGGTTGGGACACAAAAGGATTCGGAGATAGGGTAATCTTTCACCGTGGTACGTTGAGCCATTTGAGGTTTTGGAGGGATTTGGGTCGGTCGCCTATCGGTTGCTGTTACCCTATAGGTACCAGGCCATTCACAATGTCTTCCACGTCTCTCAGCTCCAACGTTACTTTTCAGACCTGTCTCATGTCTTTCAGCCTGAGGAGGTTGAGATCAAAGCGGATGCATCCTTTGAGGAGCTTCCCATCCGGATTGTCGATCGCAGTACGAAGGTTCTCCATGGTCGGTCTGTCTCTCTTGTATGGGTGCTATGGTAGCATGGGCGAGTACAAGAGGAGACTTGAGAGAGGGAGGCCGATGTACGATCGCAGTGGCCAGAGCTGTTCGGGGTTTCTTCTTCTACGCCTCGCTAGGGAAATTTGAGGATGAATTTCTTTAAGGGGGGAAGTTTGTAAGAACCCAGATCTTCATTTAGGTACACCTTTACTTTTTCTATAGTTTTTGAGAAAAATAAATTTTCTGGAAATTTTTGAAGTACACGCCATGTACTCTTTTCCCGCTCGAAGCCGTGTACTGGCCGAGTTTGGGCCACACACACGGTGTGTAGGGGTGACATGGAGGCCGATTTTCGTGGAGTACGGAAAGACCTAGTACACGCTGTGTACTCTAAAAGTACACGTTGTGTACTTTATTTTTTTCACTAAATGGACCGGGGTCGCACCTGATGCACAGAAACATCTTCTTCTAGGTTTCATTTGTCTGAGAGCTCCGAGGATCCATGAATTTTCGACGAGATCCCACCTCTCCGTCCATTATCCAATTCAAGCACGGTCGGTTGTGTTGGAATTTCAGCGGTGAGTTCTTCCTTTTTCTTGTGCCTTGTTTTCCAATTCCTCATCCTTCTCAAGATATCATGGGTTGAACGTTTTGGGTGTTTTCTTAGATATATGACGTTCGAGGAAGAATCAGTCGTCGTGGTTCAAGTATATCGATCTCCTAAGATCTAGGTAGATGGTTTGTGCCTTTCTGTAGAAAGTCTTTGAATATTTTGTGCAATTTCACCAATTCCCTTGAATGGGAATTGTGTTTTTCCTGTTTTTCCCTTGGTTGATTGCCTGCTTTCTTGATTTCTATAGTAAATGTTTACCCTTGTGAATAGAGTATTTTTTGTTGTACTCTGGACATTTTCCATACTTGCTTTGCCTATTAGGCTTTATGCAAGTTGCTATGCCTAGTTGTAGGATAGTGGAACTGTTGTGTTGTTTTGCTGCTGAGCCTTAGAATGATAGCTAAGTAGTTTTTGAGGTTTACTTGGGCGATACACGCGCGTTATGCATGTTTATATTACATGGGGCTGAGAGAACCTAGTGTATGGAACAAAGGGAGAATGGACATAAGGGCTTCTCCGGAGTGTCTTTAATTTACGATGCGAGACCACAGGGGGAATTGACGTTGAGTGCTTCCTTAGAGAGTCTGTAGTTCCTCGACGCGGGCCACATGGGGAATTGATGTTGAGTGCTTTCCCATAGATCCTTTAGTACGATACGAGACTATAGGGGGAATTGAAGGTGAGTGCTTCCTCAGAAAGTCTACTCTTAGCTGAACCAAAGGGGTGAGACTGTGTGTGCCTCCTAGAGGTTTTCTAGTACTTGTAGGTTAAACCATAGTGGGGATGTGAGAGATACCCAGAGGGTTACCTATTTTCTACTTGTTGCTGGTTGTTTACTTGTGTACTTTATATGCTAGAACTGGGGATTGTAGCTGCTGTGTGCTTTTCTGTTTACTACTTCCTGCACTTTTACTTGCCTTGTATTCATTTACTATTAGGCAAAAATCTTTGGGTGATTTCCTACTGGGATTGTATCTCACACCCTGTTTGGGACATGCTTTTGGGCCCAAGCAGGCTTCGTTGTTGCAGGTATAGATAAGGGCAAGCGCCCTTCGACTTCCGGTACTTGACTGCTTGGAGCTGGGGAGAAAGGGACCAAGCTTAGGCTTGCGATGTTGCAAGAGTTGTTGTTGTTTTAGTACTTTGTTTTACTTGTATTTCAGTATGTTGTTATGTTTGCTGCTTCCTTAGAAACTTGTACCTACTGCATATTTATCATCATTACTATACATTCATTGCTTCCACTATTTGGTTTCAGTTGTTGCGTATTTTTTACTGCTTCCGCTATTTACTGTCATTTTCCTTACCTTGTATACCTTACTGAATGAGGGCATAGTTTCCCCAATAACTTACCAAGGCCCTCGCCCCACCACTGGTACCCCATACTCGGTTCGCCACATGACCTCAAACGCATTTCCCCAAACTCCAGAGGTCATGTGGTGAATCGGGTACGGGGCACCAGTGGAGGGGCTCCAGATTCGGGTCATTATATAAAGGTTCACAGTAGAGGAGCGGCAGACGAGGGCTCGAGGCAGATGTGGGTTCACGACAGAGGAGCAGCTAACGAGGGTTCACGGTGGAGGAGCGGCGGGCGAGAGTTCACATTAGAGGCGGGTTCGCGACGGCGAAGGAGTTTGCGGTGGTGGAAGAGGCGGTGGTAGAGGAGGGGTTGGTGATGGTGGAGCTAGGATCGGGGTAGAGCAGAGATCGGCGGCGTAGGGGTCAGCTTCCACCAAAGCTTGAAGGGTTCGAGAATGAAAGAGGCTATAAGGTTTTTTTATAAAACTCGGTAAACATTTTATCAATGCTAGCTAGAAAACGTTGATAAAGGTATGTTTTATTAGCGCTAAAATAGAAAGTGCGGATAAAATATGTCTTTATCAGTGCTAAATTTATAGCACTGATAAAGAGAGCTTTTATCAGCACTTATTTAGCGCCGATAAAGATATTATGTTAATAATTTATTTATATTAATATATATATTTATAAAATTATATATATAATAAATATTTATTTATTTATTTATAATTTTAAATATAAATAAATTTATATATATTTATATTTATAAAATTAGAATTTAAATAATTATAAAATTATAATAAATATACTTATTATATTTATAATCTTAGAATATGCATAATAAATATATTAATTATATATATTTATAAGATTATATATATATACAACTATATTTCTCTTAATTTTATAATTATTTATATGAATATATATTTATTTATAAGTATATGAATATTTATTTATTTATTTAAATAATTATAAAATTATAAAAAATTAATATTTTTAATTTTTATAATTTTATTAATATATATTTAATATATTTATTATAATTTTATAATTATTTTAATATATATATATATATTTATTTATAAATATAAATATAAATATTTTTATTTATTTATCAGTATTTCTATATATTTATAAATATATTTATTTAATTATATATAATATTATATTCCAAAAAATAAATATATTTTTTATAAATTAATAATTATTTAAACAAATATTTATTTATTTATATTTATGACTAATAAATAAATATTTATTTATTTGCATTTAAAAATTATAATAAATAAATATTTTTCTATAGTTGTAATTATAAATATATATATATATATATATAATTATAAAAATACAAAAAAAATATTTATAATTTTATAAATATATATAAATATATTTATTATAATATTTTAATTATTTAAATATATCTACATTTATTTAGAATTATATTTATAACTATTTGTATTTATTTATAAATATTTGTATATAAATGTATATAATTATTATATTTATTATAATTTTTTAATTATTAAAATATATCTATATTCATTTAAGAATTATAATTATAAATATTTGTATTTATTTATAAATATTTGTATATATTTATAAATATATTTATTTATTTATATTATAACTTTATAAGTAGCATAATAAATATATTTATTATAATTTTATAATTATTTACATATATATAGTTATTTATAGTTATAATTGTAACTATAAATAAATATATTTATAAATAGTTGTATATAACATTATAAATAAATAATTATATATATAATTATAATATATGTATTTATTGTAATTTTATAATTATTTAAATATATATATATATATAGTTGTAATTATAATTACAAATAAATATATTTAAAAAGTACTTATATATAATTAAAATTTAATAATTATAAATATAATAAGTATATTTATTATTTAAATATATTTAATGTAATTTTATAAGTATTTTTTAGAACATAATAGTATATATGGGTAACATGAATTTATCATATACCTAGTAAATATACATAATAAAAAATGAGTCATCAATGGACAACATGAATAATACGAAAGGGTGTAATATATAAATGAATATTATGATACATAACATGAGCACACATGATCAATATATTTATTGACCAAATTCATTGGAAACACATATATATTTAATAATTAATATATATATATATATTTAAAAAGGTATTTATATATATTAATTATAAATAAAATAAATATATTAAATATAACAAATATAGTAAATATAATAAATCTAATGAATCTAATAAATCCAATAATCTATTAAATCTAAGAAATATAAATAATATAATTAATTTATCTGAAAATCTAACAAAGATAAATCTAATAAATCTATAATAGATCTAATAAATCTAATAAATCGAATAAATATATTTATTATTTAATTAAATTTATTATAATCTTACAATTATTTAAATATATATATATAATTATAATCTTGGAAATACTTTTTTTAAACATTATATATATTTTTTGAATTATTAAAAAATATATATTAATTATAAACTTGTGTTGTTTAATTAATGTATACAAATAAATATTATTTTTGAATATAAATATAATAATTTTCTATAAATTATTTTTTAAAACTTTTATCAGCGCTAAATATATCACTGATAAATGTATCCTTCACCTGCACTAAAAAAAGCATTGATAAAGGTGTACCGTTTGTCACCGATTTTCTTAGCACTGATAAAGGATACATGTATCGGCCCTTTTAACTAGCGCTGATAAAGCCCCCCCCCCATCAGTGTTTTCTATTTAGCATTGATAAAAGAAGGTGTTTTCCTTGCCCAGTTTTGTGGTAGTGGTGTATGCCTATAAGTATGGGACTCGCAATAGTGTGTAACTTTCCAGGAGCAAATCATTTCAATATTAATTATTAAGATTTTATTAGTTATTAGAGGGGTATTAAATAAGTGAAAGCTCCTTGTAGTGGGATATAGATGTATTTTGGATGTTCTTAGCTGAATATAGGATTAGGCCTCGACCCTGGGTGAAAGTTCTATCTGTGATCTCATCTTCTTCCGTTTCTCTGATTTCTTATCTATTGAGGATCTCATCTTCTTATGTTTCTCTAATTTATTCTTCTTCCTTATTTATTCTATTTAAGCGATCGATAAAATTCAATTGAATCTACACCCTCTCTCTCCCACTCTTGCAATTAATTTCTGTCAACCAGCGCTTTCTTTAACAGAGAGAATCTTGGAGAGAGAAGTTTTAGATAAGAGGAACCTGAGAAAGAAGATCTTTATCATCGTGATGGACATAGAAAATATTGGTCATGATCCTTCTATGTTGGTATTGGACAGTCCACTCACAAAAATTGAAACACATATGTAGGAGTATGAATAGAGATAGATAAATGTGGAGAACATATTGTCCCAAAAATATAATGAAAAAATTATCAATAATAGTTAAACAACCAAAAAATAGATTTCAATAATCAAAATCAAAAATCAATTTGGTGTGTACTCTCAAAATAAAATTCAAATTTCAAAGGATTATGAAACCTATAATGCTCAAATTGATGATCCATAAAGGCATGTTGAAAATGACATCACATCCAACAAGATCAGAGTTTTTTTATACTCTTTCTGTAAATTTTTTTAAATGGCCTAGGTTAATTTTTTGTAAAATACCGCTTAAAGGCGGCATCGGCAATGCTGCCTTTTCCTTAAAATAGTAAAAATAATCTATTTTAATTATGTTTTTTATATATTTAAAATGTTAATGTTTTATTATTATGTTCATATGGTTATATATATATATATATATATATATATAACTTAATGTTTCAACATAATTTGTATTTTATTCAAGTATGTGACTTTGCTAACCTATAAAATATAAACTATAAGACCGATATGAAAGAAATTTTAAAAATTGATTAAAAATATAACTATTAGTCCAAAATAAAAATAATATCTTAAAAAATGTTGGTGAAAAATAATTTATAAGCTTTCTAATCCACCTACTTGAAACTTAAAAATATTTGAAGTATGTGACGTTGCTAGACTATATAATATAAACTGTAAGACACATATAAATAAAATTTTAAACATTTCTTAAACATATAACAAGTCCAAAATAAAAATAATTTCTTGAAAAAAATTGGTGAACAATAATTTATAAGCTTTCTAATCCACCTACTTGAAACGTAAAAATGTTTCAAGTGCGTGACTTTGCTAGCCTATATAATATAAACTGTATGACAGATATGAATTAAATTTTAAAACATTCTTAAATATATAACAAGTAGTCCAAAATATAAATAATTTCTTAAAATATGTTGGTTAAAAATAATTTATAAGCTTTTTAATCCAACTACTTGAAACTTAAAAATGTTTCAAGTACATGCATTTTCTGGCCTACATAATATAAACTATAAGATAGATATTAATGAAATTTTAAACATTACTTAACCATATAAAAAGTAGTTGAATTTTTAATTTTAATTTATATGGGTCTTATATTTTATATTTTATAGGCTTTCAATGTCAAGTAGGTGTCTTAGGATCCTCCTTGACATTCATTCTCTTCACTCTCACTTCTGAGTTACTTTTCTTACATTCCTTTAATTATCATTTATTTATTTTACTTATGAAACTCTTTATTTTCAACAAATTTTTAGATTATTAGGCTATATTTGAAATATTTATTTACATTGTGTTTATACTGTATATTTTTTAATCTTTTAAAGTTATTTACTCGAAATTTACTAATTATTTCTATGTTTCAAGTAGTCGACTTTGAAAGCTGTCAAATATAAAATGTTTCTAAAATATAAATGAAAACTAAAATACTAGATAAACATATAAGAATAACTAATAGTAATAATAGTATTTTGATATCAGTAGACATAAAACATGTAAATAAACATGTACAATCAATATCTATGTCTGTGGTGAGGAGATTATGTCCCACATGGTGGTATGCGAATAGGGCATCTATGTCGAGTGCGCAATGAAGTCTGATGACCTAGAGAACGATGATCCTTGGGTACTAGAACTTTGACTGGTGCATCCTCCATCTATGTGTCAGTGGAAGGATCTATCAACTGCATCTCTTACTGCACTCCGGATCCTTATTCCACTAGGGTGGTAGAAGGACCTGCCTCCATCGCAGTGGGGAACCAAACCTATGATGAAGCTATACCCCAAGACTGTAATGGATCTGGAACCCAAGGCTGCGATGGATCCCAAGTTTATGATGGATCTAGAACCTAATATGGAGAGAACTGTGGATATCCTATCAGGAAAGAAGGATCCCATTCCACCTGAGGAACATCCTGAATTAGTTGATCCTAGACTACTAGAGGGCTGACCTCTTCTTGTGGAATAGGTTAAGCCTCACGTGCAGCACGACACTGTCTATGCTATCGCGGTCATGGCTCCTCAGCACCAGCAACAGCTACAGGATGTTCCTCTAGGGTGGGAACCTCCTCCCTCGGAGCCGGACACGTGAATATTCTCCTAGAAAGTGCACGAAAATATTCCATCACCTCCAATGTTGTAGCATGGATGGCTTCCAAGCTAAAGACCCCCTCCTACTCTTCATCACTCATATGAACAAGATGCTATGTGGGACTTCCCTGTAAAGAGATTCAAATTGAATTAGAAAATAGTTCGATAAATAAACTAATGGAAATTTATTGACTTACCATCCTCTGCATCTCTATGTCGGGTTGGATAAGATACAGTATAGACTTCAGTCTATACCATGGATCATACTCAACCTGCTTTGAAAGAAATAATTGATTCGTAGAAACACCCTGAATACAAAACTTTGCACGTCTGTGCCAGCAGTCGATAAAGCAGGCGTGTACTTGGGATGAGTCATCATCCTGGCTCCCTATCAGCTTCATCCCATGAAGTCGCTCTATCTCTCTCGACGACAATAGAATCGACTGAGTACAGAAAAACGGGTGCATGACTCTATCAGGCTGCTGCCACTCAATAATATAGAAGTGAATGAGGGGCACTACAACTATATAGTCCTCAAGACCAATAGTATAGTATGTTGGAAACTGGTACGTAATAATCCAATATGGAAGCCATGAAATCTGAAATGACATATGATTTTTTCAGAAAAACACCTAACTAAAAACCCAAGTTGATGCTATTATTAAATATGTTAAATAGTGATAGATTGTATATACATACCTGATCAGGTAATAGATAGCCCAACTGTAGCCGATATACACCCAAATGATGTCTCAAAACCGTGTCAAAATTATGTTGCTGACACCACCTATAAAATACATCATTGATAGTGAAAAATAATGAGAAATTAAATTCAATAACTCATAGTTGCATCAAAAAACAATAGAAATGAATGATCATACCAGCATCCACACGGAGCGTCATGTAGCACCTCCATCTCTACTTGAAGACCAGCAAGCTTGGGGAGGAATGCGGGGATGCGATCCCATGCCCACATCTTAATAAGGATGACGCATCCCCTGAGACATATGTGGTTCCCATGGGATAGCCTTCATAATGCTCTATACATGTATGCCAAGCAGGCTGATCCCGAATTGTATGTCCCAACCCGATCAAAGTCCTCTAGTAGGGGTAGATACATCATGTGAATGTGCATCCTTGAGTGATCAGTACACATGGTCTCTCCAATGATCCTCAATATATATGCACGGGCATAACACATGACAGTCTACTTGTCATCGTTATCTTATAAATGTGGAATCTGCGACTCCAACAAAGGAATAGATATGGACGCTCCATTTGTAGCCTTACGGTCTGACAAAATATCAATGCCTAACAAGCGCTGAGAAAGGTTTGGCCAAGCTCCATGAATGAGTCCAATAACAGGACTCCTCTAGATAGGAAGACTGAGAATCACCGCCACATCCTAGAGAGTGATGGTCATCTCTCCCTCAGGCAGGTGAAATGTGTGTGTCTCTGGTCTCTACCTCTCAATGAGGGCAGCAAGTAGGTAATGGTCTACAAATGTGAAATCTGATACGGCAAGGCCATAGAAGCCATCATGGTGCAAGTATGGTCTAATGGAATGTGGAGGCTCCCTTTGATGAAAATGGTGTGCTCGATGCACTGTGACCGATTGATCTGCACGACCCTCTAACACAACCTGCGAAATATGGGTACGTTGCTGAGTGAGTAGTATGGTATCATCCATCTTCAAATAAACAAATGATATAAGTTTTAAGTGTGAAATGTAAATATAACATTGGGGTTTAGAAAACCGATAAAAGAAGAAGAGATAATAACATTTGATTTACAATATAGGTTAATTGTTCTACTTTTGTATTTATGAAATAAATTCTATTATATAAGATTTTATTTAAAGAATAAGGAGAATGTTATTTCTTGAAATCATGTGTAACGCCCCGACCCCAGCTACCCAGAGCCGGTGCATTACTTCGTAACATTGGCATGATCCCAAAAGATCAAGTCTCGAAAGACCGATTAGTTTAGTAGCCTTGGAAACACTAGATACATTCATAAGTCTTTCATTACATCAAAATTAAACAAACTACAAAAAAACATGGTCTTCATAGTCCACACTCATATCTTCACTGATTATTCTTGCAAGTCAGTCATAAAATACTTCTTCACAACCTGGAAAATTTTTAAACATTGAAAGGGGTGAGCTCAAATGCTCAGTAAGGATAACAATAATGCGGAAGCTTTCATAAATAAACATTAACATTTAAGGCAATGTATAACTAAAACAAAAGCCTCTTAAACATGAACTTCAACATAATATGGCAAAAGTAAAATGAGATAATGCCATTTACTTCTTCACATGGATATTCTACTGGTCGAATAATCACATGTAATATCAATAACCACTTTCATAATGAGGGAATGTATAATGCCAGACATTCTGAAACACTTTGTCAAGGCCTCGGCCAAGACGTCTAAAATGATTAAGGCCTCGGCCAAAACCATAAATCAAATTGGGAAAGGGCCTCGGCCAATTCCACGTCTAGTTGTCTCATGAGACCTACCGATGCATCGAGGAGCTATGGCGGGCTCCACCCGTCACTTATTAAGTCCAATACATTCCTCATATGAATAGGTTTAAACATATCATAAACCATAACATAATCGTATCACATAAAACATGCATAAAGGAAACATAACATTTCCACATTTCAATCACAAGATATCAATACAACACATTGATATAATAAAAACGCTTTCAAAACCATTTTCAATACCAAAATAAAATAAAAGTATAACATGGTATTTATTTTTCATTAAAAAAGGTATGGCTTGAAGAGGAAGCCGAAACTCAAATAGTGGTCACGGCGGCGGAGAAGTCATTGTCGCCGCATACGTACGACCAAAATATTCCATTTTGTCGTTTAGTAAACGCTTCGTATAAAAAGATTCCTTTTGAATAAACGTAAAAGTCAAAGGGGTTTATACACCATATAAAATAAATTCGTGTATAAAACAAAGTATGCCTCAATGAAAGGAGATTAAGACGAAGTCCTTAAAAAGATCATTTTTTAAAATGAAATAGATCTGTTATGTGTATTCACTATATGTACATATAAATAAAGTACAAATACAATATAGGACATAATAATATCATGACATAATTTGAAAGTAGGAGATTAACCCAAAGAATGGAAGTTGGGTTAAGAAGTTCCCTTACAAATATCATTTAAATAAAATATATCTATTATGTGTATTCACTATAATTACACATAAAGAAAGTACAAATACAAGATATGACATAACAATATCATGACATAATTTGAAAGTAGGAGATTAACCCAAAGAATGGAAGTTGGGTTAAGAAATTCCCTTACCTCGTGTCTGACTTGACTCAACCGTTCTTTAACCTCCTGAATAATAAACTAGAGTTAATATATACCTTATTAAGAACCATTTTCAACTTCATTATCCTTATTATATCACTTATTACAATGATATGAACATTATGTAATTATTTAAGTTAATAATGTTCATTTTGTCGGTATTTGGTTCTTAAGTCAAAAATAGGCTTCTTACACTTACATGTTGTTAATTTGGTCAAAGGTTCATTATATCCAGAATGGTATTCATGATGTAGATATCATATATGTCATATATATCCAGTACATACATTCATTTATAATATTACATCACATTTAGAGGTAAGAAATGAAATGCACCGTTCATGGAGACGGTAAGCCGTACGTACGCATGAACGCTACTTCCATTTCTATTTCATATTTTCTGGAATGGAATCATAATGATATGAGAGTATATTATAATTCCAGTATAATAACATATATAATATCATTAACTTTATCCTTCACACATCCCACATATGGTATTAACGAATCAAATCACTTTCAGGGGGCGGTAGTCCGCGCTTCCTAAAATGAAGATATCGTGTTTTACCCATAATGGAAACCATAAAGGTATGCCCAAAATGAAAAAAACAGAAGCTTAAGGAAAACATAAACATATTATATATCATATATAAAAATAGTGACATCATAATGGCCACCTTTGAAGGTGTTAAATGAGTGTTGAACAATCATCGTTTCGGGAGGCAGAATTTCGCCATCCACGGAAACCTTATGTTATTTAACCATTTGATGTAGTTGTGTGGAAGTGTAGCTCAAATAAATCTTATAACAACATCCTAGTATATTTAAGATACTGGTGTTGTTACAAAAGAAGTAAATAAAAAGAGTTTAGGGGGTTGGAGAAGCAAAATAAAACAAAAGAACATGAGAGAATGAATTACCTTAAAAAGTGTAACTCCTTTTGAGTTGAGCCTAAAGGCTTCCTTTGAAAGGATTCTGCCCAAAGGGAATCCTCTAGGATGAGGAGAGGGATGTGGAGAGAGCAAATGGGCAGGGGTTGGCCGAGCCAATGGCTTGAAGAGTGTGTGAAATGAGGTAGAGGTGGGGGCCTTTTATAAGAGGAGAGGAGGGGCACTTTTGGAAAGTAAAGGAACATTACATTATTTGAAAATGTGTTTCGGTTTTAAAAGGTCCCACATTGATAGAATTCGTGGATAAGGTGATAAGGCATCGAAATACACTCATCCAATTGGTTTTGGCCATGTGTAGTTCATAGATTTTATATTATCTTTCCATTTTATTTAAATCGTCAAATAATGATGTCATCGCTGCATCATTATTATGTCATAAATAATTAAATTTATTTAATGTCTAAAAATTATAAAAAAAATACTATGATATAGGAAATCTTTTTATCTTTCCTATGACTATTTATAATCAAAATTTGGACTTGTGTAACCCTACTTAAAAATTGTTTTAGTAAAACACTTTATGTTAGTGTCATTTTCACTTTAACATTAAATAAAAAGTAATTTATGTTATTTCCCAACAAAAGTGGATCCATGGGGTCCCCAAGTTAGGACATGGCTTGTCTTGGTCGGCCATGACACAACCAATGAGGTTGGGACATGTGTCTAGGTCATTTAATATTATTAAAGTATTATTTATACCTTAAACTACCCTAATTACCACTAATCGCGATTAAGAACTTAATAAGTTACTATTCACCAAAAAATTATTTTTATCCCATTGAACCACATTTTACTTCTTAATGACAACCATGTATGTCGGATTTTTGAAAATCAAATCACAGAAGTGGTAATATTTCATTTAAACGAAAAATCAGTTATTTAACAACCACTTAGTGGTTTCACTATTCATCAAAAATTGAAGTTTTTCAGAATAAGGCCAAAATTTCACCCTAAGCTATAATTGATATTCCGAATTGAAAAATGATGTCTATTTTACAAAATTCCAAACATATTAGTTGCATTAATTAATTTTATAATTAATTCCCGCTGTCACAACAAATAGCGTGTTTTTAAGAAACAATTTATATCAAAAGATTGGCAATTGTTTATGTCCAATTTCAATGTTAAATTAATTCTAATGACCACCATTGGATAAAATGGTAAAAATATATTCTAATTATACTTTAAAACCATCAAATATTATAATTTATCACTATAAATTATTTTGATTAAAAAAGTTGTTTTAAGTATTTTTCACTATTTATAAAATTTTAGAAGTTCTCAGAAAAATACCAAAAATTCAACATAGGCTAATTTCGATATTACGAATACAAAAATGAAGTCCATTTTGACATATAAAATTTATAATATTTCAAAAAGAAGGTATTACTATTCATAACGGCTACTTTGATTAGTCGCGGTGTTTTAGAACTCGAAGTTGCGTACAATGCAAGCTATTGTATTACTGAATGAGAAGCGTATCGTGGAAGCTCGGGGTGTTACATTCTCCCCTCCTTCAATAAATTGCGTCCTCGCAATTTGAAATTTTTCTTGGAAAATACAAGGTTGAAAAGAGAAAATACCTTTGAGGAAAACCCACATCGAAAATAAGGTTAATAAATATATAACATTAAAAGAAAGCAGGATAAGTACAAAGGTCACCCGATATAGCCCATTATAGGATTCTATGAAAATATGGATATGGAGGAGAAACAAACCATCAAGGTCTGATGGGGAGTTATAGAAAACAGGATTAGGAGAAAGTTTAACCACAAGAAAATCACAAACTTGTGATTGGTTAAACGGTCATTGAATCCCTAGTTGGAAAAGTTAACCGACAACATTTTTGTTTTAAGTTACCTTTTATAATGTTGAGGATTTTATTTAGGAGATTTACTAAGAACGTAAGGGAATATACATACTTGTTATGTATACTTTCATTCATTAATGAATTTTTACCACAAACCCATCTTTTACTCCAAATGGTAACAGAACTCAAAAATATTCTATTTATCCTAATTGTATAAGGTACCAAAGGTTAACACATACCATTTAGATTAGTAAAATTATTTTGTAATAACCAGGGACTTCCTGTAGGCTAGTGGTAGGAAATAAAGGCCTGTCGCACTTTGATTGTGGGTTCGATTCCTACAGCTTTGTCTGACGCGACGGTTTATGCCCCACCCTGCAGGTTGTCCTTTTCCTAAAACTATAGTATTATAATACTCCAAAAATAATCTTCATAAATTTTTTAACCTTAAACCATACTATCCAAAAATCAACTTAATCCACTCCAACCTTTATAGTTATCCAAAATACCTCTGTCCAGACTTTCTCTAAAAGGTCTCTTAATTCCAAAATCAATTTATCAGATTCCCCAAACAAAGAAATGTTTCTCTTATTGTCACATACCAAAAATATGATTACCTTAATCATATTAAAACCTTACTGAAATCAAAAAGTAATGCAGTACAATCCATATATATATATTACATTATTCTTATAACCAGAATATAATCCTTGAGTCCAAAAGCACCAATACATTAGTTATTCTGCTTCAACTGTAGTAATAGCATAAGATTGTCCTTGATCCCTTGTCCTTTTCTGAGGTAAGTTTCCTTGACGCTTAGGACATTCATTTGCATAATGACCCATTTCTCTACAATTGTAGCATTCAACTTTGACAGCCTCTTTCTTTCCCTTGCAATCACGTGCCTGGTGACCTTTTTCTCCACATTTATAACAGACTCCCATTCCTTTTAGGCAAGTACCAGGGTGATTCTTCCCACAATTATCACATAATGGAAAATCCTTCTTTCCCTTTTTCCCTTTATCTGTCTCTTGTTCCACCGTTCTCTTCTTCTCTTGCTTTACTTTGTTGTCATAAGACTTAGAGAATTCCTTTTCTGTCTTGATAGCACATGAGACTATATCTTCGTATGTTGAGAAAGATTGTGACACTAGAGCTCGACGGAGAAATGGTTTTAACCCATCAAAGAAATGATCAATCTTACTTCTTGGGTTACGTATATAATCTGCAGCATGCCTCGCTAACCTTGTAAAGTTAGCCTCATACTTTGCGACATTCTCATCCTCCTTTTGTCTCAGACTCAAAAATTGCCTTTCCATATCCGCTCGATGGTCTCGAGGTAAGTATTTTTCTAAGAACAGTTCTTTGAACTCCTGCCATTCCATGTTTGTTAATTCATCATCTTCCTTTGTGTTTTGAATTAGTGACCACCATTGATCGGCATCTCCAGTGAGGCGGTAAACTGCCATGACAACCTTCTCCCTTTCACTACTCCCCAAGGCATGGAATATTTTCTCTAAGGAATTTATCCATTGCTCAGCTACTGTAGGATTTGTACTCCCATTGAAGGTTGGCGGTTGTTGCCTCATGAAACGGTCTAGCATTGATCCTCCACGTTGCGGATCAGGGTGCTCCATACGAGTAAGGTTGTTATTCATAACCTGCGTGAGTTGTCCCAGTATGGTAATAAGTTGATCAGCACCAGTTGTATCTTCAGGTCCACAATAATTATCTTGAGCAGGAGGGCAATCCCTACACGGAGTTCGTGCATTGATACAGTTTCCATTCCTTCTACTAGGCGCCATTTCTAAACAATGGCATAAACTAGATTAGTTTATGAATCAAAATACATAATTCCATACTTGTAAAATACTTAACATAAATTGAACTATTTATGGATATAATCCATAATCATAAAAAGGTTTTATTTGAGGAAGTATATACTCATAACCGTTCATAGTGGTTTGTAAAGAAAATGAGAATTATCCTAAGCGTATCCCCCGGGAGTGTCGTAACCAAGAGTGCAGCAAGGCCCGTTGTCGTGCACCAGTTCCCGTTCGAGTCTAGCTCAAAGCGGTGTTTTCGGGTTTTACCCCTAGGTACATCTGTGCCAGAGCCGCCTCTACCTGCTCGTATCCAGACAGGGATGTATTGCTCGGAAAACTCATATCATCTCTATAATACCAAAATTCTAGGAAGTTCTTCTATACTAATCCTCGAAGCCTATCTTTGGGCTATGCGTTCTAATCAGAGTTTATCTACATCTAGCTTCCAAGGTTAGTACTAAACTGCCTCTGATACCAACTGTAACGCCCCGACCCCAGCTACCCAGAGCCGGTGCATTACTTCGTAACATTGGCATGATCCCAAAAGATCAAGTCTCGAAAGACCGATTAGTTTAGTAGCCTTGGAAACACTAGATACATTCATAAGTCTTTCATTACATCAAAATTAAACAAACTACAAAAAAACATGGTCTTCATAGTCCACACTCATATCTTCACTGATTATTCTTGCAAGTCAGTCATAAAATACTTCTTCACAACCTGGAAAATTTTTAAACATTGAAAGGGGTGAGCTCAAATGCTCAGTAAGGATAACAATAATGCGGAAGCTTTCATAAATAAACATTAACATTTAAGGCAATGTATAACTAAAACAAAAGCCTCTTAAACATGAACTTCAACATAATATGGCAAAAGTAAAATGAGATAATGCCATTTACTTCTTCACATGGATATTCTACTGGTCGAATAATCACATGTAATATCAATAACCACTTTCATAATGAGGGAATGTATAATGCCAGACATTCTGAAACACTTTGTCAAGGCCTCGGCCAAGACGTCTAAAATGATTAAGGCCTCGGCCAAAACCATAAATCAAATTGGGAAAGGGCCTCGGCCAATTCCACGTCTAGTTGTCTCATGAGACCTACCGATGCATCGAGGAGCTATGGCGGGCTCCACCCGTCACTTATTAAGTCCAATACATTCCTCATATGAATAGGTTTAAACATATCATAAACCATAACATAATCGTATCACATAAAACATGCATAAAGGAAACATAACATTTCCACATTTCAATCACAAGATATCAATACAACACATTGATATAATAAAAACGCTTTCAAAACCATTTTCAATACCAAAATAAAATAAAAGTATAACATGGTATTTATTTTTCATTAAAAAAGGTATGGCTTGAAGAGGAAGCCGAAACTCAAATAGTGGTCACGGCGGCGGAGAAGTCATTGTCGCCGCATACGTACGACCAAAATATTCCATTTTGTCGTTTAGTAAACGCTTCGTATAAAAAGATTCCTTTTGAATAAACGTAAAAGTCAAAGGGGTTTATACACCATATAAAATAAATTCGTGTATAAAACAAAGTATGCCTCAATGAAAGGAGATTAAGACGAAGTCCTTAAAAAGATCATTTTTTAAAATGAAATAGATCTGTTATGTGTATTCACTGTATGTACATATAAATAAAGTACAAATACAATATAGGACATAATAATATCATGACATAATTTGAAAGTAGGAGATTAACCCAAAGAATGGAAGTTGGGTTAAGAAGTTCCCTTACAAATATCATTTAAATAAAATATATCTATTATGTGTATTCACTATAATTACACATAAAGAAAGTACAAATACAAGATATGACATAACAATATCATGACATAATTTGAAAGTAGGAGATTAACCCAAAGAATGGAAGTTGGGTTAAGAAATTCCCTTACCTCGTGTCTGACTTGACTCAACCGTTCTTTAACCTCCTGAATAATAAACTAGAGTTAATATATACCTTATTAAGAACCATTTTCAACTTCATTATCCTTATTATATCACTTATTACAATGATATGAACATTATGTAATTATTTAAGTTAATAATGTTCATTTTGTCGGTATTTGGTTCTTAAGTCAAAAATAGGCTTCTTACACTTACATGTTGTTAATTTGGTCAAAGGTTCATTATATCCAGAATGGTATTCATGAGGTAGATATCATATATGTCATATATATCCAGTACATACATTCATTTATAATATTACATCACATTTAGAGGTAAGAAATGAAATGCACCGTTCATGGAGACGGTAAGCCGTACGTACGCATGAACGCTACTTCCATTTCTATTTCATATTTTCTGGAATGGAATCATAATGATATGAGAGTATATTATAATTCCAGTATAATAACATATATAATATCATTAACTTTATCCTTCACACATCCCACATATGGTATTAACGAATCAAATCACTTTCAGGGGGCGGTAGTCCGCGCTTCCTAAAATGAAGATATCGTGTTTTACCCATAATGGAAACCATAAAGGTATGCCCAAAATGAAAAAAACAGAAGCTTAAGGAAAACATAAACATATTATATATCATATATAAAAATAGTGACATCATAATGGCCACCTTTGAAGGTGTTAAATGAGTGTTGAACAATCATCGTTTCGGGAGGCAGAATTTCGCCATCCACGGAAACCTTATGTTCTTTAACCATTTGATGTAGTTGTGTGGAAGTGTAGCTCAAATAAATCTTATAACAACATCCTAGTATATTTAAGATACTGGTGTTGTTACAAAAGAAGTAAATAAAAAGAGTTTAGGGGGTTGGAGAAGCAAAATAAAACAAAAGAACATGAGAGAATGAATTACCTTAAAAAGTGTAACTCCTTTTGAGTTGAGCCTAAAGGCTTCCTTTGAAAGGATTCTGCCCAAAGGGAATCCTCTAGGATGAGGAGAGGGATGTGGAGAGAGCAAATGGGCAGGGGTTGGCCGAGCCAATGGCTTGAAGAGTGTGTGAAATGAGGTAGAGGTGGGGGCCTTTTATAAGAGGAGAGGAGGGGCACTTTTGGAAAGTAAAGGAACATTACATTATTTGAAAATGTGTTTCGGTTTTAAAAGGTCCCACATTGATAGAATTCGTGGATAAGGTGATAATGCATCGAAATCCACTCATCCAATTGGTTTTGGCCATGTGTAGTTCATAGATTTTATATTATCTTTCCATTTTATTTAAATCGTCAAATAATGATGTCATCGCTGCATCATTATTATGTCATAAATAATTAAATTTATTTAATGTCTAAAAATTATAAAAAAAATACTATGATATAGGAAATCTTTTTATCTTTCCTATGACTATTTATAATCAAAATTTGGACTTGTGTAACCCTACTTAAAAATTGTTTTAGTAAAACACTTTATGTTAGTGTCATTTTCACTTTAACATTAAATAAAAAGTAATTTATGTTATTTCCCAACAAAAGTGGATCCATGGGGTCCCCAAGTTAGGCCATGGCTTGTCTTGGTCGGCCATGACACAACCAATGAGGTTGGGACATGTGTCTAGGTCATTTAATATTATTAAAGTATTATTTATACCTTAAACTACCCTAATTACCACTAATCGCGATTAAGAACTTAATAAGTTACTATTCACCAAAAAATTATTTTTATCCCATTGAACCACATCTTACTTCTTAATGACAACCATGTATGTCGGATTTTTGAAAATCAAATCACAGAAGTGGTAATATTTCATTTAAACGAAAAATCAGTTATTTAACAACCACTTAGTGGTTTCACTATTCATCAAAAATTGAAGTTTTTCAGAATAAGGCCAAAATTTCACCCTAAGCTATAATTGATATTCCGAATTGAAAAATGATGTCTATTTTACAAAATTCCAAACATATTAGTTGCATTAATTAATTTTATAATTAATTCCCGCTGTCACAACAAATAGCGTGTTTTTAAGAAACAATTTATATCAAAAGATTGGCAATTGTTTATGTCCAATTTCAATGTTAAATTAATTCTAATGACCACCATTGGATAAAATGGTAAAAATATATTCTAATTATACTTTAAAACCATCAAATATTATAATTTATCACTATAAATTATTTTGATTAAAAAAGTTGTTTTAAGTATTTTTCACTATTTATAAAATTTTAGAAGTTCTCAGAAAAATACCAAAAATTCAACATAGGCTAATTTCGATATTACGAATACAAAAATGAAGTCCATTTTGACATATAAAATTTATAATATTTCAAAAAGAAGGTATTACTATTCATAACGGCTACTTTGATTAGTCGCGGTGTTTTAGAACTCGAAGTTGCGTACAATGCAAGCTATTGTATTACTGAATGAGAAGCGTATCGTGGAAGCTCGGGGTGTTACATCATGCATGTTTTTATTAAATATTTAAGAGTAATAGGGTATTTATATATTAGGTATGTGTCACTAAGATATACATTTTCCGAATAATGGCATACTGATTTATAGAATCATAGAGACAATATTTCTAAATTATTGGGTCTTGAATTTGGTTAGACATATTTTGGATGATCTTTACAATTAAATAATTATGGATTGGATTAAGATAAACCATGTCAAATACTAATGATGTTTTAAGAATTTATCTAATTATCTATATTGAGTTATGATATTATTATTTCATTATATAAAAGTTTATTAAAATATCACACATAATGTTATCAAAAACCATGGTAAAGGGAAGATGTTTTTGGGTTTGGGTTTAGGTTTAAGGGTTTAGGGTTTTAAATTTTGATATTAAGGTTTAAGAAAGATGTTTATGAGTTAAGTGTTATGATTTTGGGTTTTTGGGTTTACAAAAACTGAGAAAAAAAAATAACAACATTTAATTTACAATATGATAATGTCACAAGGAAGACAATACATCATTCTGGTTGAGACTGTGAAGTCGACCCAACAACGTTAGGGCATCGTTTCTAGTTATGACCTTATTTATGACATATCATGCATCTTAAACTATGCCCTTATTCTTGAGTCCAGTCCATCTCATTACGCATCCTACTGGCCTTCGGTCTCCCACGAGGACGTAACCGATTAAGGTTAGGTATCACTATCAGCTGGCCTTCAGGCATTGGAAAATAACGATACTCCCCAATAGGTGTCCATGGAGCAGCATAATAGTTAGAAATGGTATCCATCTAGTAAATTGGATCAGCATATTTTTACCATGATATTTTCACAAAGGCACATGTTGTGATGGCATGTGTGCATGGAAACCATAAGGCCTAAAAGTTTCCACATTGACATTGCCTTGTTTCTAGTAATACCACCATTTTTTCACCGATGCAATTTGTGATGGGGTCTCAATTCTCTTGAACTTCAAATCGGGAGTCTTCTTGTTGAAGAAGGCGGATGTAATAACCAGAAGTTTCTTCAATATTCTTTTCATTCTCTTGTTGAAAATGTCTTATATACCTTAGCCCCTGCTGTATTCTGTCTGATGCTAGTTTTTTCTATAAACAAAGTACTTCATGCATCGATATAATGTCTCCTAAACTAGGGTAGTTATAGGTATCTTGTAAATCCCTTTGAAGACACCATTTATGCACTCCATAATTTTTGGTGTCATATGTCCATACCTCTTCCCCCTTCATATGGCAATATCCATTTCTCTTTTGGAATTTGTATCATATAGTCATAAATTTTTTTTATTAGATTGGAATATTTGTTCAAAACATTCCTTAAACCAACATTGGTCCAACTCATATGCTACACTGAATAGATGATATTTCACATAATTTTATTTTGTCTTTATGTTGAAATAGTAAAAAATAACAAATACAGTGTGTACCAAGCATTGTGATTGCCTTATTCATTGGTTCGTTGTGGATTTTTTTATGCGCATTTCTAGAAATGTGTCTAATGTAGAACCAATGATGTGAATTTGAGTATCTTCATGTATTAGGATCCACATTGATTGCCTCATTAATTTCCTGATGGTGATCAGATACCAAACAAACACCCCAAATGTTAGTGAAATGGTTGTTGATAGATGCCAAAAACCAACTCTATGATTCATAGTTTTCTTTCTCTATAATAGAAAAGGAAAGCGGAAGAGGTGAACGATTTTCATCTCAGGTTGCCTCAATAAAAAATATGCCCTTGTATTTTCCGTATATAAATGTTCCATTAATATGAATAAACTGTTTGCTTAAACAAAATACGGAGATATAGGGAAAGAATGCCCAGAACAACTGATGAAATTGAACACGAGTTGGATCAAGTCAGTTATCGTGAGACACATGTTCATTTGTATCCAGATACGAGACAACTTGCTTATGATGCCTCAGTATATCTAGCAATTGTATCAACACCCAATATGAGTCATCCCAATCACCATAGACCTTCACAATTGCCTTCTGTTTTTCCATCCATGCTTTATTATAAGAAATATTATAACTGAATGTTTGTTGAATCCTATCTTGCACAAGGGATATCAAAACATCTTGTCATATCCTAATCATCTCAACAACAATAGATGAAACAATTTTTTCATCCAATGAGGTATGATCTTGTGTGAGGCTTGGCTGAACGCAAGTATGAGTTGCCTCAATCCTTGAGATTCTCCAACCTCCAAATGTAATGTTTGAAATCTCTCTCAAACAAAATCTACAATCATCCCCATACTTCTCACACTGTATGAAATATTTACTACATCGTGATTCATGAACTATATAGCTCCAATTCCTCTCAATGTGAAATATCTTTAGTGTACTTTTTAATGCATCTTTACTTGGAAAATTCATTCCAATATATAAGGTTTTTTCCATCTCACTAAACCTATCTAGTACAACTCCAGGGAACTCAGTTGCTAGTGTGAGAATAGTATTGTCGAATTCAGGCACATGTGTCATTTCTTCTGACCAAGATAAAAAGAATGGTGGATGATTTATTGTAGGTCAATGTTGATATACAACTAATGAATTTCTCAAAACCTCATTTCTAACTTCAGTTGATCCCTCCTCATCAGCACTATTGTCACCGTCTAATCCATCATTACGAAACTCTTAATCAGAAGTCGGATTGACATGCATATCAGCAAGATCGTCTAGGTTGTCCTATTCTGCTGCATCATTTAGAATAAACTCAATTTCATGAGGTGGACTGTCTTCAACCACTCTTGTAATTCTACGTCTTCGTACAACTGGATGTTGTTGTTGTACAGTAGAAACCTCAATGTATAACTTCATCATGGTACCATCTAACCGTTGAGAAAATAAATTAATTTCTTGGACTCACTATGAATCAGTAAAAAATGGACAAGCTAGATGCCACAGTGTTGCTGGGAATTGAAAATGTCTATAACTCATAGACTTGATCTCTTGATCGGGTCCCAAATTTAAGGAACCATAAATTCTCCCTTGAAGGTCACTTATGGTAACATAATCAGCTGTAGTAACCACTGTTATTGGTTGTGTACTGTAAAAAGATCCTTTCTCAGTTTGAATAACCTCCCCATAGCAGTACACACAGGCAAACATGACTCTCTACGTCAAAAATTTTTCTTTCATCAAAATTATGATAGTGTAACAAATATTAACCATGATGGTTAACAATATAATATTTATTAGAATTTAATTTTAGGAAACCTTTCTGTACCCTAAAATATGCTAGTAATGTTTCATTATATAAAATTTTATTAGAATGTAAGTCATATAACGTTTTGGAAACCAAGGTAAAAAAGAATAGGAAACATCAAATTAGTCTATTTATCATTGATAAAATGACAATTCTGATCTTATAAAGTGAAATTAATAAGAATAAATTAATTAAATAACACATGAATGCTTTATAACAAACAATAAATTTGTTAACATTTTTCAATAGAATGTGGTTTGGATGAGCTGAGTCTCACTTCAGATGAGGTAAAATCCAACTTATTTTTTATTGATACCTTAATAACATCTTTGAAAGATATGTACTTCACTTTTGAACTTTCAAAAGCTTTCAACCTTCTAATGAAATATCTTAGATTTCATTAGAAGGCCAAAAACTTTTAAAAGTTCAAAAGTTAAGTACATATCCTTTGAAGATGTTATTAAGATACCAATTACAAATGATCTGAATTTTACCTCATGTATGAAGTGAGACTCATCTCATCCAAACCTCATTCTATTAAAAAATTTCAATGAATTTATTGTATGTTATAAAGCATTCATGTGTTACTTAATGTGTTTGTTCTTATTCCTTTCACTTTATATGATCATAAGTATTGTTAGCTAATCATTATATAGATTTATGTTTTAATCTTGTCTTATTTATTAATTATTATATAATTAATCATTGGTAATAAAAATTATTACTTCTAAACTATATAATCCTTACGATACTAACATTTATAAACATTTTATTCTCCATTTCATTTTATATAATCATAATTTTCATTTTATCTACTGATTTTCTTAGTATATTTTTTAACTAATCAATCATTCTTTAAACATTATTTAATCGTTATTAAGTTATTCTTTAATTGTTTATTTTTTAATCGTTAATCATATTATACTCATTAGTTCATTATAATTAACTAATCATATGTATTCATTTTTAATCCTAAGTTATCATTAATTAATATATAATTAATAAGTATTAATAATAAGTATTATTCATAAACTATATATAATTAATTAAAATACTTAATACATAACATCTTTAACTGCTAATAATAACTTTAATTCGTTAATGATTTTGTTATTATTTCATTCTATAACATCATAATTATCATTTTATCATTGATAAATATACTAATTTGATTTTTCTTTTCTTATAAATTTTAGTAGTTTATAAAGAAAATATGAATCATCTTAAGCATATCCCCAAGAAGTGTCAAACCAGGAGTGCAGTAAGGCCCGTTGTCGTGCACTAGTTCTCATTCAAGTCTAGCTCAAAGCAGTGTTTTTGGGTTTTACTTCTAGGTACATCTGTGCTAGAGCCACATCCACTTATTTGTATCCAGACAAGGATTTGATTGCTTAGATAACCACATAATCTTTAAGCTACCAAAATTTCACAATACTTAATCCTAAATTAATCCTAAGCTAATCTATACTTAATCTATACATAATCTATACTACTAACAATAATTATTTCAAACTATATATAACTAATTACATAACATAATAAATAAAATATTTATAAATAACTAAACTACTTAAAAAATAAAATATTTAAAACTAAAAATAATTCTATTAAATAAATAAAAAACATTAAATTAAATAAATAAAAATACCTCTAAATGATGCTTTGCAACAACCCGTACAGAAAATGAATTTTTTAAAGAGAGAAGGAGAGGATTCAGAAGAGATGCAGGAAAATATTGAGTGAGGAGAAGGGGGTTTTGTAACACCCTAAGATTTAATAGTACATAATTTCTTCAAAGTAATTCAATAACTTTCACTACAAGCAACACCGAGTTCAAGCGCACCATAACTTACCAAACTAGCCGTTATGAATAGTAATACCCACTTTCTAAAATTTTATAAATTTTATATTTCAAAATGGAATTCATTTTTGGATTCAGAATATCGAAATTATCTTAAGGTGAATTTTTGGTATTTTTCTGAAAACTTTCAATTTTTAATAAATAGTGAAAAAACAGTGAGTTATAATTTAAAACCGAATTTTTATTTAAATAATTATTTATTTTATTTAAATTTATTTTAGGTAAAAATAGATACATAATACCTATATAAGTTAAATTTAATTCATTGGAGTCATTTTATAATAATTTTAGATATATAAAAATTTTATTGAACTTTTCACCGTCTTTTACCCATCTCCTAGGAGAATTTACAAATTCACATAAAACTTAATTTTACCGCTTCTGTGAGTGTAATTTCGAAAATTCTAGAAACACGGTTAATATAAAGGAGTAAAATTTGGTTCAATAATATAAAAATATTTTTTGGTGAATAGTAACTTTTTACTTTTATTTACCACGATTAAAAGTAAATAGGGAAATTAAGGGTAAAAATGATATTAATATTACCCTAACACATGTCCTAATTATATTGGACAAGTGTATCTCAACCAAAAAAAACCTTAGGAATAAAATATTATGATTTAGGTCCACTTGTATTAGATTAGGACATTTATTATTAAATAATTCAAAGAAGAGTTAAAAAGAGTTAAAATCAAAGTTTAATAACTAAAACATTTTTAATATAGCGTTATACATAAGATAAATTCAATTATAAATATTAATTATAAAGATAAAAAGATTCCTACATAATTTTATTTTATTTATAATTTTAAGCCATTAAATAATTCAATTTATTTATGACACAATGATGATGCATTAATTACCGTATTAATGAAAGATTAAGATCATTGATATTATAAATACCCAAATAAATATAATTTGAGACTTTTTTTGAATGCCTATAATTTTATAGGTTAATATGACATATTAATATTGGTTATATGAATTTTTTTGAATTAATAATTCTTTTATGAATTTATCAAAAACAAAATACCCAATAGTGTCAAAATTGACATAAAAGAGTTTTAAAAACAAATATTATATTATTAATTGATATTCTATTCCTAAAAATCTAAGGTTCGGCCAAAGGAATTATATCATGATATTTTTATAATTTATGGAACACTTGGGGGTCTATTAGAAGTTTATAGTAAGTTTATTAACCATATAATATAAAAATACAAAGAGACATGGTAAATGTCAAACTAATTAACTAAGAGTTAAAACTAAAATATAAGGTTAATAAGGTAACCCAAACCTATCTAAAACCTATTGGTTGAGTGTATTTAGACCCATACCCACCTTATACTCGAAATAAATCAATTTTTTCTCATTATAAACCGAATATGAATTTATTATAAAATAATCTTTTATGTTTTTTCTAAGGTGCCCCTCACCCCTCTTATAAAAGGGCACTCCCCCTTTACTCTAATTCACACCTTCTAAACCATTTTTATCAGCCAAAACCTGCCCAAATAACCTCTCAACTATCCTCCCTTCAGCCTAAAGGCCTTATTTTGATCTGAAATCAAACCTAAGGAGCCCTTTTGATCAAATAAAAAGGAATAACCCAAAGAAGAGGTAATGATTTCACCACCCTCTTTCAAGTTCATTTCTTATTCCACTTCCTTTTTGTTTGTTTTTTCCATTCTAAAATAATAACTCCAGTATCTTATATATACTATAATGTCATTATAATTATGGTGCAACCAAATTCATTATTCTATCCACCCTTTTAATGACATGTCACCATACGTGCGTACGTACGGATTACCGTCTCCACGTCGTGGTTTAATTGTTATTCAATACATTATTATTTGGATGGGTAAAATAATGATGTGTATTTGATGTAAATAATAAATATAACATGATAAGTATTCTGTATATATGATATAAAATCCAATTATATATTATTTTAATATCAAAAGAATGATATTTTTGCTCGTGTGTACATACGGATTACCGTCTCCACGATGCGATGAGATTCATTTCCAAGTTCACCATTCATCGACGATTATAAAAATATATTTTACTAATAAGTATGTAATATATGAAATAATAATGCTACTGGAGATATATATATATATTTATATATATAAGTATTTATGTACTTACATATATCTTATTCACTTACTTCCGTTCAATACTACATGAAAACGGAAACAACGTTTATGCGTACGTACGGACTACCGTCTCCATAAACGGTGTTTTCCATTTCATATATATGTCTATTATACATATTTATATTCTAAATATATATGATATATAAATCATGTTTTATATTCTGGAATTATTTAAATCATGATCTAAGTGATACAATCAAGAGTAACAAGTTAAAACACGTACGATAAAGAAAGCGATTATTACCCGAAATATTATTATAATATAGAAATTATTATTAAATGGGTAGTATAAATTCATAAATGAATAATTTATGATATCATAAATATTAATATGGTTCTTTTATAATTTAATAACATACTATAGTCTTCATACATGATGTTAAATGTACCCTCGAATAAAGGAAAGTACAAGGTAAGGGGTTTTCATTTCACTCCTTATTCCCGTGACATTCATGCTATATTGACATTATTTCCTTTTGTGTAGTGTATGTAATACCGATAATTGTATTATTTGGGTAATAATCTTTAATTTATGTGTATTTATATCTTTATTTTATGATACTTATTTCATGGGTTGTATGTTTTATAAGTTACCAAATTGGGAAGGGTTAATTCCTCAATCTCATTATTATCTGAGATTGTTTATGTGTAAGTATTTTCTGGGAAATTTTTATCATCCACGTCCATTTTTCATTAAAATTATTTCAAAATGAATATTTTAAGGATTTTTGAAAGGTAATCTTTATCAAGATCAGTATTTTAAATGTTTTAAAGATTTATCTTTCTAAATCTTTTTAATTAATGTCCTTGTCTTCAAAATGATTTTAAGGATTTATTTATGTGGACATGAATATTTGGAAATGATAATTATTTTCAAAAGTTTCAAAGTGGTATAGGACACTTTGATTCAAAAATATCTTTTAAATTACTTCATTTATAGATTTGTGACTTTTAAATGATTTTACAAAAAGGATCTTTCTCTCAAAAAGTTTTACTCGTCATTTTCAACTATGTCAGCATCCTTTACTAGATATTATTTTTGATTGAGGTTGATTTATTATAATACAATCTTCCATATTGTATTGAATTAGTTGTGATATGTTTGACTGTGGATGTTCTATTTCTATACCATTCATGGTTTATGGTTAATGTATTGACATTTCGTATGCTAGTTTTAATACGAATGTTTATGTTATATTTCAACCTTTTTATATGAGGAATGTATTGGACTTAGTAAGTGACGGGTGGAGCCCGCTATAGCTCCTCGATGCATCGGTAGGTATCATGAGACAATTAGATGGGGAATTGGTCGAGGCCCTTTCCCAAGTTGATAGATGGTTTTGGCTGAGGCCTTAATCATTTTTAGACGTCTTAGCCGAGGCCTTGAAAAAATGTTTCAGAATGTCCAGCATTATACATTCCCTCATTATGGAAATAATATTGATGGTTCATATGGTCATTCAACTAGTATAATACTCATGATTATGTTTTATTATGGAATTATTTAATCATCTCATACTATTTCCATAAAAGTATTCATGTTTATTATTGGTAAAGGCATGTGGTTTCAATTATTCATCATGCTTAATATTTATGTCATTTTCTGTTGTATTACTTACCCTTACTGAGCGTTTGATCTCACCCCTTTCTTATGTTTCATTTTCCCAGGATTCCAAGAAGTGTATTATGATTGATATACATGGTTAAGCTAAAGGGAATAATGGCGTTCTCAAAGAACTATTTACGCTATGTTTTATGTTTGAAAATGTAATGTAATGTTAATGTATGTAATCTATTTCCAAGACTGCTAAACTGATCGGTCCTTTGAGACTTGATTCCTTGTAATCATGACAATGTATTAAAATAATGCACTGACTCTGGGTAACTGGGGTCGGGGCATTAGAGTTGGTATCAGAGGAAGTTTAGCAATAACCTTGGAAACTAGATTTAGATAAACTCTGATTGGATCACATTACCGTAAGATAGACTTTGAAGATTAGTATAGAATAACTTCCTAGAATTTTGGTAATGTAAAGGTTTTGTGAGTTTTCCAATAAAATACATCCCTGTCTGGATACGAGCAGTTAGAGGTGGATCTGGCACAAATGTACCTTGGGGTAAAACTCGAAAACACCACTTTGATCTAGACTCGAATGGGAACTGGTGCATGAAAACGGGCCTTGCTGCACTCTTGGTTACGACACTCCCAGGGGATATGCTTAGGATAATTCTTGTTTTCTTTACAAACCACTATGAAGGGTCTGTGAGTATATACCTCCTTAGAGAAAACTTTTTTTGTGATTATGGATTATATCCATAAACTGTTCAATTTACGTTAGGTATTTTACATGTTTGGAATTATGAATTGTGATTCATAAACTGACCTAGTGTATGCCATTGTATAGAAATGGCATCCAATAGAAGGAATGTGAACTCCAGCAATACGTATGATCCAAAGAGTAAGAAGGATCATTTCTTTCACGGTATTAAGCCAACATTTATAAGGGAAATAGTCTCCCATGTATTCTAATTATATGAATAAATAGTATTATGTGTTAATAAGATAAGTAAATAATTCTATGAGTCCTATGGATTTAAAGGGAAGCAAGAGAAAAAAAGGATGGAAGAGAGAAAGATGGATAAAGGGAAGAAGAAAAATAATTATTTTCCCATATGTGATAACTGTGGAAAAAATCACCATGGTAAATTCTTGAAGGGAATAAAAGTTTGTTATAATTATGGAGAAAAAAGGACACCAAGTACGTGATTACAAGGGTAAAAAAATTCAAATGTACAATGCTTCATCTGCAAGGCGTTGGGACACTACATGAATCAATGTCCCATTAATAAGAGTATACCGCAAATGATGTTATTGGATAATAATCAAGTTATGATACTACCTCAGATGAAGAGGAATGACTAGTGTTCTTATATTGTTATTATAGAATTATTTCATTTGAGTGTTGTATCAATAGTATAATTGTTAGATGAATTATAGAGATAAATAAGGATTGTACTACAGTACTATTTTATTGAGGATTTGAGATTATATGGTTCTAAGAAAAGTGACTTAATAGTAAGATACACTTTTTTGAAAATACATGGTTGAAGGAAAGGTAATCCTTAATATGGTCCTGATAATGAGGTAGTGTTTTTGGAATAAGAGATGGATGATTTTGGTAATTCAGGATGTTGCCGTGATGTAAAAGAATACATGATGAAGGAATTTACATGTTATTACCTGGCAAAAAGGATCCTCATTATGTTTAACTTCCTTATAAATTTTGGACTGAGAGTTTGGATATAAGTATTTCGGATAATTCTAAAGGCTGGAATGAATAAATTTTGAAATTGGATACTATTGTTAAGGTTATTTTTGGATTTACATAAAAAGGACAGCCCGGAGGTCGAGCGGTAACCCGTCGTGTCCGGCAAAGCCGCGAGACTTGAACCCGCAACCAAAGGGAGACAACGGTGTATCACCTATCAATAACCCACGTGATGTCCAGGATTGAATAATGTAGTTTTTTTAAAGGTTCTGGTAGATGAATTATAAATTCATTTTTTAACCCTATATGAATAGGATAAATAGAATATTTTTTTAACTTCTATTATCTTTTAGAGTGAAAGATGAGTTTGTGGTAGAAATTAGTTAAAGGATGGAAATCTACTTGACAAGTATACATTTTTTTCTTCTCTTATTCTATGAAGAAATAAATTCTTAAACTTTAGGTAAGGCATCTTAAAACCAAAAATTTGTTATCCTAATACCTTATGTTTTGTTGAACCGATGGTATTTTAAATCATCATAGATTGGTGGCTTTGAGGCCCACGATTCTACAATTATTTGTGATTGATGACCTCAATCACTCCCTATAAATATTTACGTCTTTCCTCCAATTACGTGTCTCTCATTTCCACCAATTTTCTCCTAATTGAGATCATAATTTGGTGGTGACTTTTTCATTCCTCTTTTCCTCTTATTAAGACTAAATTTTATGAACCCAATTTCCGATGTGGGTTTTCCCACAATGGTATTTTCTATTTTCAACCTTTTATTTTCGAAGAACAATTTCAAATTGCGAGGACGCAATTTATTGAAGTAGGGAAGAATGTAACACCCCAAGATTTCATAGTACATTATTTCTTCAAAGTAATTAAATAACTTGCACTATAGGCAACACCGAGTTCAAGCGCACCAAAACTTACCAAACTAGCCATTATGAATAGTAATACCCACTTTTTGAAATTTTATAAATTTTATCTTTCAAAATAGAATTCATTTTTGGATTCTGAATATCAAAATTAGCTTAGGGTGAATTTTTGGTATTTTTCTGAAAACTTTCAATTTTTGATGAATAGTGGAAAACACTGAGTTATAGTTTAAAACCGAATTTTTATTTAAATAATTATTTATTTTATTTAAATTTATTTTTGGTAAAAATAGATACATAATACTTATATAAGTTAAATTTAATTCATTGGAGCCAGTTTATAATTATTTTAGATATATTAAAATTTTATTAAACTTTTCACCGTCTTTTACCCATCTCCTAGGAGAATTTACAAATTCACATAAAATTTAATTTTACCACTTCTGTGAGTAGAATTTCAAAAATCCGAGAGACACGGTTCATATCTTGGAGAAAAATGTGGTTCAATAAGATAAAAATAATTTTTGATGAATGGTAACTTTTTACTTTTGTTTACCACGAGTAAAAATAAATATGGTAATTAAGGGTAAAAATGATATTAATAATACCCTAACACATGTCCTAATTTTATTGGACAAGTGTATATCGACCAAAAACAACCTTAGGAATAAAATATTATCCTTTAGGTCCACTTGGATTAGATTAGGACATTTATTATTATTTAATTCATGGAAGAGTTAAAAGAGTTAAAATCAAAGTTTAATAACTAAAACTTTTTTAATATATAATTATACATAATATAGATTAGATTATAAATATTCATCATAAAGATAAAACTATTTAATACATAATGGTATTTTATTTATAATTTTTAGACATTAAATAGTTTAATTTATTTATGACACAATGATGATGCACTAATTAACGCATTAATTAAAGATTAAGATAATTGATATTATAAATACCCAAATAAATGTAATTTGAGACATTTTATGAATTAAAATAATTTTATAGGTTAATATGACATATTAGGATTAGGTTTATGAATATTTTTGGAAGAAATAATGCTTTTATGAATTTATGAAAAACAAAATACCCAATAGTGTCAAAATTGACATAAAAGTGTTTCTAAAACAAATATTATATTATTAATTGATATTCTATTCCTAAAAATATAAGGTTCGTCCAAAGTACTTATATCATGATAGTTGTATAATTAATGGACCACTTGGGGGTTGATTGGAAGTTTATAGTAAGTTTAATAACCATATAATATAAAAATACAAAGAGACATGGAAAATGTCAAACTAATTAACTAAGAGTTAAAACTAAAATATGAGGTTCATAAAGTGACCCAAACCTGTCTAAAACCTATTGGTTGAGTGGATTTCGATTCATCCCCACCTTATCCTCGAAATAAATCAATTTGGAGCCATTATAAACTGAATATGAATTTATTATAAAATAATATTTTATGTTTTTTCTAAGGTGCCACTCACCCCTCTTATAAAAGGGCACTCCCCCTTCACTCTAATTCACACCTTCAAAGCCATTTGGCTCGGCCAAACCCTACCCAAATACCCTATAAACTATCCTCCCTTAAACCTAGAGGCCTTATTTTGATCCGAAATCCAACCTATGGAGCCCTTTTGATCAAATCAAAAGGAATAACTCAAAGAAGAGGTAATGATTTCACCACCCTCTTTCAAGTTCCTTTCTTCTTCCACTTCCTTTTTCTTTGTTGTTTCCATTATAAAATAATAAATCCAGTATCTTATATATAATATTATGTTATTATAATTATGGTACAACCAAATTCATTATTCTATCAACCATTTGAATGACATGTCACCATATGTGCGTACGTACAGCTTACCGTCTCCACGTCGTGGTGTAATTGTTATTCAATACATTATTATTTGGATGGGTATAATAATGATGTGTATTTGATGTAAATAATAAATATAACATGATAAGTATTCTTTATATATGATATAACATCCAATTATATATTATTTTAATATCAAAAGAACGATATTTTCGCTCGTGCATACGTACGGATTACCGTCTCCATGACGCGATGAGATTCATTTCCAAGTTCACCATTCATCGACGATTATAAAAATATATATTATGAATAAGTATGTAATATATGACATAATAATGATACTGTAGATATATATATTTATACATATAATTATTTATTTACTTACATATATCTTATTCACTTACTTCCGTTCAATACTATATGAAAACGAAAACAACGTTTATGCATACGTACGGACTACCGTCTCCATAAACGGTGTTTTCAATTTCATATATATGTCTATTATACATATTTATATTATAAATATATATGATATATAAATAATGTTTTATATTTTGTAAGTATTTAAATTATGATCTAAGTGATTTAATCAAGATTAACAAGTTAAAACACGTACAATTAAGAAAGCAATTATTACCCGAAATATTAATATAACATGGAAATTATTATTAAATGGTTAGTATAAAGTCATAAATAAAAAATTTATGATATAATAATTATTAATATGGTTCTTTTATAATTTAATAACCTACTATAGTCTTCATACAGGAGTTTAAATGTACCCTCGACTAAAGGAAAGTGCAAGGTAAGGGGTTTTCATCTCACTCCTTATTCCCGTGAGATTCATGCTATATTGCCACTATTTCCTTTTGTGTGGTTTATGTACTACCCATAATTGTATTATTTGTGTAATACACTTTAATTTATGTGTATTTACATCTTCATTGTATGATACTTATTTCATGGTTTGTATGTTTTATAAGTTACCAAATTGGGAAGGGTTAATTCTTTAATCTCATTATTATCTGAGATTGTTTATGTGTAAGTATTTACTGGGAAATTTTTATCTTCCATGTCCATTTTTCATAAAAATGATTTAAAAATGAATATTTTAAGGATTTTTGAAATTTAATCTTTATCTAGATCAGGATTTTAAATGTTCTAAAAATTTATCTTTCTAAATCTTTTTAATTAATGTCCATGTTTTCAAGATGATTTTAAGGATTTATTTATGTGGACATGAATGTTTTGAAATGATAATTATTTTCAAAAGTTTCAAAGTGATATAGGACACTTTGATTCAAAAATCTCTTTTAAATTAATTCCTTTATAAATGTGTGACTTTTAAATGGTTTTACAAAAATGATATTTCTCTCAAAATGTTTTACTAATCATTTTCAACTATGTCAGCATCCTTTATTGGATATTATTTTTTATTGAGGTTGATTTATTATAATGCAATCTTCCATATTGTATTGAATGAGTTATGATATGTTTGACTATGAATGTTCTATTTTTATACCTTTCATGATTTATGGTTAATGTATTGACATTTCGTATGCTAGTTTTAATACAAATATTTATGTTATATTTCAACCTTTTCATATGAGAAATGTATTGGACTTAGTAAGTGATGGGTGGAGCCCGCTATAGCTCCTTGATGCATCGGTATGTCTCATGAGACAACTAGACGTGGAATTGGATGAGGCCCTTTCCCTATTTGATATATGGTTTTGGCCAAGGCCTTGATCATTTTTAGACGTCTTGGCCGAGGCCTTAACAAAATGTTTCAGAATGTCCGGCATTATACATTCCCCCATTATGGAAATAATATTGATGGTTCATGTGGTCATTAGACTAGTAGAATACCCATGATTATGTTTTATTATGGAATTATTTACTCAGCTCATATTCTTTCCATAAAAGTATTCATGTTTATTATTGGTAAAGACACGTGGTTTCAATTATTCGTTATGCTTAATATTTATGTCATTTCCTGTTGTATTACTTACCCTTACTGAGCGTTTGAGCTCACCCTTTTCTTATGTTTTATTTTCCCAAGATTCCAAGAATTGTATTATGATTGATATGCAGGGTTAAGCTAAAGGGAATAATGGTGTTCTCAAATAACTATCTACGATGTGTTTTATGTTTGAAATTGTAATGTAATGTTAATGTATGTAATCTATTTCCAAGACTGCTAAACCGATTGGTCCTTTGAGACTTGATTTCTTGTAATCATGCTAATGTATTAAAATAATTCACCGACTCTGGGTAACTGGGGTCGGGGCATTACAGGTTTCCCTTTTATAGGGAGCTGAGGTGAAAGGCAGTATCCCCCCTCTGCTTTTTCCATGACATCGATCAGGGCCAAAGGCAGCATGAGGAGCGAAGGCAGCATCACATCCAACATGATCATCCACATTCATTGATTTGCCTGAAATCCTTTCCTAGGAGCATGCAGGGCCCTTCAGCACCCATGACTCGGAGCTGGAATCGAAAGAAAATTGTAAGGAGGATGTTGAAGATCGCCCAAAACATCGATCATTGTCTTCCTCGCTCAGCATGATCATGTCGTCCATGAATGCCTGCAACTCCTCAAACCCAGTGGAGGAGGAGAACATGCCATAGATTACACCATGATCTGTCCTGGGCGGAGGCGAGTGACCGGACGTGACACCGATGGAGGTGCAGTGCACGGACGACATCTCCCACACAGAGTTGGGATCCAGCGGCTCCACCGTAGGAGGCGGTGCCAGTGTGTGTCCGCGGCTACGCTGGTGCTGGTTCTGGTGCATGTCTGGATCGATGCCCCTATCTAAAAGCTTCTGTCTGACGCTCCTCCATAGGTTCTTGATCTCGTTGTCCGTCCTCCCCGCCATCATCGATGCGATCTTCAACCACATAAGTGGAAACCCAAATGATTGTATAATGGATGGGATGGGGTCCCAAAAAACAGTACCTGTTGGCATAAAGGGCGTGGAGATGTATGAGTTGGTGCTCCACGGTAGGGGTGAGAGGGTCGTGCTTAAGGTCAGGGCGGAGGTAGTTGATCCAACAATGGTGGAAGCTTTTTCCACAGCGATTGAGCTCGGTGAGGCTCGGGACTGACTGCCAGCTCACATTGTGGCCGCCCTGGTAGAGGATGAAGTTGTCCAGCCTCCGGTCTTCCTCCACCATCTAGGTCCCCCACCTCACCTCTTCTCCCACGCACCGCCACAGATTCCCCATGTCTGTGTTTCGAGGATGGAGAATTGAATAGTCGGGTTATTTTTAAATGGATTTTTGAATTTTTTTTAGAAAAGGGATAGGGTTTCAACTATTTTTTAAAATGAGTTCGAAGATGCGTGAACCTCGTTCAAGCATTTTCCCTTGCTAGGAAGCGTGAACGTGGTTCATGCGTCCATTTTAAACATTATGAAGGATGCATGAACCCCATCCACGCATCCTATAGAAAAATTGATTTTTTAATTTTTTTTGTATTTTTAAAAATATTATTTTTATTTTTTTTGTTTTGTTTTGTTTTGTTTATATATATATATAACAAAAAAATTCAACATAATTTATCTGCTATGTAATATCCAGCAGTACCATTATTACAACAGTCTGGATTCTGATAAAAACTATCACCCATGACTATCTTTTTTAAGAGGGCATGCCCTGGAAATCATTCTGCATTTCTAATGTGGGATTTAGGATCTCCATTTCCTATGCATAACATTCTGCATTTCTGATGTGGGATTCTATTTCAAGTACATGACTTTGAAAGACTATAAAATACAAACAATAAGCCAAGTATAAATGAAACTTTAAACATGAATTAAACATATAAGAAATAGTTGAAAATAAAAAAATTGTAAAAAATGTTGATAAATAAAAATTTATATGCTTTCAAAACCACCAACATGAAATTTAAAAATATTTCAAGTATGTGACTTTGAAGGACTATAAAATAAAAGCTATAAAAGAAATCTAAATGAAACTTAAAATATGGATTAAACATACAAAAAGTAGTTGAAAATAAAAATAATTTCGAAAAAAATGTTGATGAATAATAATTTATAAGCTTTCAAAACCACCAACTTGAGACTTAAAAATGTTTCAAGTACGTGTCTTTGATAGACTATAAAATACAAACTATAAGACCAATATAAATGAAACTTAAAATTTGGTTTAAACATATAAGAAATAGTTGGAAATAAAAATAACTTCGTAAAAAATGTTGATGAAAAATAATTTATAATCTTTCAAAACCACCAACTCAAAACTTAAAAATGTTTACGTGGCTTGGAGAGCCTATAAAATACAAAATATAAAACCAATATAAATGAAAATTAAAACATGGATTAAACATATAAGAAATAGATAATAATTAATTAGTTAATTAATGATATAATTATTAATTAGTTAACAATTAATATAATTATTAATTATTAATTACAAATATACAATAATTAATTATTTAATTAATAATATAATTATTAATTGTTAATTACTTAGTAAATTAGTTATATAATTATTAATTATAATTATAATTGTTAATTATTAAATATTAATTATTAATTATACAATAATTAATTAGTTAATTAGTAATATAATTATTTATTATAATTATTTATTATTTATTATATAACAATTAACCAGTTAATTAGTAATTTATTTATTAATTATAATTATTTATTATTTATTACATAATAATTAATTAGTTAATTTGTAATATAATTATTAATTATAAAATAAATAATTAATTAATTAGTAATATAATTAGTAATTATAATTATTCATTATAATTATTAATTATTAATTATTAATTATTAATTATATAATAATTAAATAGTTAATTAGTAATATAATTATTAATTATATAATAATTAGTTAGTTAAGTAGTAATATCATTATTAATTATAATTAGTAATATTATTATTAATTATAATTAGTAATTAGTAATTATATAACAATTAATTAGTTAATTAGTAATATAATTATTAATTACTAATATGCAATAATTAACTAGTTAATTATTAATAAAATTATATATTAATTAATTAGTTCATTAGTAATATAAGTATTAATTATACAATAATTAATTAATAATATAATTAATAATTATAATTAGTAATTATAATTATTAATTATTAATTATATACTAATTAATTATTAAATAAGTAATCTAATTTTTATTTATAATTATTAATATAACTACTAATTATATTTAGTAATTATTAATTATATAATAATTGCTTAGTTAATTAGTAATATATTTATTAATTATAATTATCCATTATAATTTTTAATTTTTAATTATTAATTATTAATTATATAGTAATTGATTAGTTAAATAGTAATATAATTATTAATTATATAATAAATAATTAGTTAATTAGTAATATAATTTTTAATTATAATTATTAATATTATTATTAATTATAATTAGAATTAGAATTATTAATTATAATTAGTAATTATTAATTATATAATAATTAGTTAGTTAATTACCAATATAATTATTAATTATTAAAAATTATTTATATAATAATTAGTTAGTTAATTAGTAATATAATTATTAATTATAAATATTAATTATAATTATTAAATATTAATTATATAATAATTAATTAGTTAATTAGTAATATAATTATTAAGTATATAATTAATAATTACAATTATAAATTAAAATTATATTATTAATTAACTAATTAATTATTTTATAATTAATAATTATATTAAAAATTAACTAATTAATTATTATATAATTAATTATTATTAATTAATAACTAATAATTATATTGAATAATTAAAATTATTTATTATATTACCAATTTATTAATTAACTATTGAATTATTATATAATTAATAATTATATTACAAATTTAATATTTAATTATTATATAATTAATAATGATATTACTACTTCATTAATTAATTATTATATAATTAATTATTATATTACTAATTAACTAATTAATAATTATATAATTAATAATTATATTACTAATTAATTATTATATAATTATTAATTATATTCTAATTAATTATTATATAATTAATATTGATATTACTAATTATATAATAATTATATAATTAATAATTATATTACTAATTAACTAATTAATTATTAATTATTTCTTATATGTTTAATCCATATTTTAATTTTCATTTATATTGGTCTTATAGTTTCTATTTTATAGGGTTTCAAAGCCATGTACTTTAAACATTTTTAAGTTTCATGTTGGTGGATTTGAAAGATTATAAATTATTTTTCATCAACATTTTTTACAAAATTCATTTTATTTTCAACTATTTCTTATATATTTAATCCATATTTTATGTTTTATTCATATTGGTCTTATTGTTTGTATTTTATAGTCTTTCAAAGACACATACTTGAAACATTTTTAAGTTTCAAGTTGGTTGTTTTGAAAGCTTATAAATTATTATTCCTCAACCATTTTTACGAAATTATTGTTATTTTCAACTATTTTTTATATGTTTAATCCATGTTTTCTGTTTCATTTATATTTGTCTTATAGTTTGTACTTTATAGTCTTTTAAAGACACGTACTTGAAAGAGAATCCCACATCAGAAATGCAGAATGTTATGCGCAGGAAAGAGAGAACCTAAATCCCACATCGAAAATACAGAATGATTTTCTCGGCTTGCTCTCTTATAAAAGGGAGCTCTGTATCAGGGTTTCTGTCGGAATCCAAACTACTATAATGGAAGTACTACTAAATATTAAATAGCAGATAAACTCTGCTGAAATTTTTTGTTTTGTTTATATATATATATATAAACAAAACAAAACAAAAAAATAAAAATAAAAAATATTTTTTTAAAGTAAAAATAAGATAGAAGTTTCTGTAGGATGCGTGAACCCCGTTCATGCATCCTTCATCAACTTCGTGAAGTATACGTGAATGGGGTTCACACATATTTCAGTGTGCCTTTGATGCGTGAAATGGGTTCACACATCTCGAGACCCATTTTTAAAATTACTTGAAACCCTATACCCTTTGGATATTTTTTTTTCAAAAAACCCATTTATAAAAAAAACCAATAGTCGAAACCTCCCTATATGTGTGTGTGTGTGTGTGTGTGTGTGTGTCAAACTTCATCCTTGTTCCAACCTTCCACTCCCTTTCCCCAAAACCTCCCTCATAACCAGAGTAACAGTAGTTTCTCAAACCCATTTTTTATTTACTTATTTATTTGAAGATTCATTATAAAAATTCAAAATATTAAAATATTTTGACCAAGATACATAGGTTTAAAGAATAGTTTTATCTATAAATTTCTATAAAATAATAGTAATACTTAGAAATATTATTAGAAGCTACAAATATTAGAAAACAAGATATTCCATCGTCAAATCCCTATCTAAATAACAGGCGACTGCTTTTAGGAACAAATGCAGAACAAAAATATAAGAAATAAATAAACTCTCAAATTTATTATGAAAATACACCAATGTGTCCCCTAAATGTATAATATTTCTGTTTGTTCTGAGAATGCAGTTAAGGCATGAAATAGGTAGAATTTAAAATTATCACATATCACACCGGATTGATGTCGTTGAATCAGATCAAGCATGACAATACCCAGTTCTCAATTTGAGAATCACTTGTAATTAATTTAAGCATGAAAAGTTAAATCAAAACAATACCTCATTCAATTTGAAGACTTTGGCACGTTTTGTTTGTCATCGGTGTTTGTTGCTTAAAGAATCTAAACTGAGAACCCTCTAAATCATCTATACATGCTTCAAAGGCTTGTTGGTACATTGATATTTAAACTCCACACTACCACAGATACACCCTTCAACGTGTAAAATGATATTTAACAACGCTAAAAACATTATTTTTATCAGCACTGTTAAAAGGAGGAACTCTTTATCAACACTAATAAAGCGCTGATAAATGACACCATCTATCATCGCTTTCACTAGCAATGATAAATGGGGACCTTTATCAGCACAAGAAATAGCGCTCATAAAGTCCCTATAGCTACAATATGATATTTGAATTACAACATACTACATCAAATACTCCTGAATACAAATACACCAGTATGAAAATTCATAATTTAATTCAAATAAGATTTACTACACAAATACAAAAAAACATCCTATTATATACATATCAAACAATTTTTTGTATAATTACATTTCCAATTACTATCCACAAAAAATTAAAAACATCAATGTTTTGTTGCCTTTGGCACCGATGACTACCTCACAAAAAAGTCCGATTATGGTATCGGTTGCCGAACAAACCACCCCAACCCGAGAAAAATAATCCACTTATATAAAAAACAATTCTTATGCTTGTAATACTAAAAATAAATAAATTAAATATAAATATGAAAAAATATATTAATAAAATGATAGTTTTAAATAAAATGAAACACTTGGAGCCATACCAGTCACATCATACACCAGATTAATGTGGATATGATTCATACATGTCACAAAAGACTTATGGATAGTTTTCCTAAAGTATCAAAATGATCCTAATATGTTTGTCTAGTTTTGAGTATGTCACTTGTTTATTTACAAAAATTTCATTTTAAATGGAAAACATGAAATGTGAGTTATATCGGTCACATCAAGTATCAGTTTGACATGAGACTAATTCTTATATGTTACAAATGAATTGTGAATCATTTTCCAAAAGTATAAAGACAATCCAAGTACATTTTCTTTATTTTTAGTGGGTGACACATGTTTTGAACTAAAATGTCAATTTTAGACTCATAATGGAAACTTTGAGACATATCAGGCACACCGTGGATCAGATTAAGGTGCGGTTGATTAATACACATCACAAAAGACATACAGATCATTATCCTAAGGTATCAAAACAAATTGAATGTTTTTTCTTGATTTTGAGTATGTCACTTGTGTTTTGTACTAAAATGTCAATTTTAAATAAAAAAAACACTTCGAGTTATACTGATCACACAATGCATTAGATTGAGCTGTGTTTGATTCATACACGTCAAAAATGTCATATGGATTGTTTTTATAAAGTATCAAAATAATAAAAATGCATTTTCTCAATTTTCAGTATGTCATTTGTGTTTTTTTAATAAAATGTTATTTTAAACTAAAAACACACACATTGAGAAACTTCAGTCACACCGTATGTCAGTTTGACGAAAAACTGATTTTTACACATCATGAATAACTTATGAATCTTTTTCCTAAATTATCATGACAATCAGATTGTGTTTTCTTAGTTTTCATTGAGCGACACATGTTTTGAACTAAAATATAAATTTCAAACTGATAACAAACACTTTGAGTCATACCGAGCACACAATGTATTAGATTTAGGTGCGACTAATTATTACACATCAAAAATGACTTATAGATCATTTTCCTAAAGTATCAAAACAATATGAATGCATTTTCTTAGTTTTGAGTATATCACTTGTCCTTTTCACTAAAATTAAAGTCAATTTTAAATAAAAAGACACACTTTTAATCATATCAGTCACACCGTATATAAGATTGAGGTGCATATGATTTCTGTACATCACAAATAACTTATGGATCATTTTCCTAAAGTATTAAAATAATTCGAATGTTTTGGATTATTTTTGAGTATGTCACTTGCATTTTTTACTAAAATGTCATTTTAAATTGAAATCACGCACTTTGAGTCATACCAACCACATCATGTGTTGGTTTGATGTGAGACTGATTCCTACATGTCAAAAATGAATTATGAATAGTTTTCCTAAATTATCAAGACAATTCAAGCACATTTTCTCAGTTTTCAGTGAGTGGCACACGTTTTGAACTAAAATGTCATTTTTGAACTAATAAAGACCTCTTTAAAAACATGTATATTTTCCATAAAATCCATTTAAATCCATCAATTTCATGAAACAAGCCAAAAAAATTAATAAGAATATAAGGAAATTTTAAATTATAACCGCTTGTATAGATACACCTACCTTATAAACATAAGGAACCTAAGATCCTTCGACAACATAAATTGGAAACAAGCAGATATTCCTCAAATAGAAAAGGAATGAGGGAAAACCACAATGGATTGATTGATAACACATATTATTTATGAAACCATGGAAACCATATCACACAACACTACCAAACCAATAACATAAATGATAAAGAGAGTGAATGATATTACACGTACCCAAAGGAAGACAACCCACCACACTAGTGAACAAATGCTCCAAGAAAAGAAATCTGGTAGAGGAAGATACCCAATATTATCTAAACTATTTCTAGGATTTGTGAGGGAGGTCTTCACATTGAATGGAAGAAGGGTAATATGTAAATCATGATAAAAACCATTGGTTCTAAATAATTAATGTCATGAACCCCTTTCATGGTGTGAATTCCACGATTTATAAAAATACCCAAAAAAGTATCCTTAGTTTGAATTAATCCTAATCAACCCATTAAAAACTGGAAAATGTTTTATGACTTATAATTCTTCAAGATCTAAACCAAACTCATAGTATCTACCCTGCAGTAGATTCACATTGTGTAACAAATTCATGATTTGAATCAAAGAACCAAGAAATAACTAAAAATTACCAAAATAGAAGGTGGTCGCGGGGGGCGTCGGGGGGTGCAGGAGTCGCCGGAGGCCGCGGGGGGTGCGGGGGTCGTCGGAGGCCGCGGGGGGCGCGGGGGGCGTGGGGGCGTGCAGGGCACGGGGGGCGTGGGGGCGCGCAGGGCGCGGGGGTCACTGGGGGTCGAGGGGGGCGTCGGGGGGGGGGGGGGTGCGGGGTTCACCGGAGGGCGTGGGGGGCGCGGGGGGTGCGGGGGTCGCCGGAGGCCGCGGGGGGTGCGGGGGTTGTCGGAGGGCGCGGGGGGCACGGGGGGCGTGGGGGGCGCGCAGGGCGCGGGGGTCGCTGGGGGTCGAGGGGGCGTCGGGGGGATACGGGGTTCGCCAGAGGGCGTGGGGGGCGCGGGGGGTGTGGGGGTTGCCGGAGGGCGTGGGGGGCACGGGTGTCGCCGGGGCCGGGGGGGATCGGGGAAGAGGGGGGATCGGGGAAGAGGTGTGAGGGTTTGTGGGGGAACCACGGCAGGGGTAGGGGAAAGGGTCGTGGTTTTTTAAATAAAATAGGGTTTCGCGGCGGTTTATTAAAAGCTGCCACGAAACCTTTCACTGAAAACGTTTAGCGGCGGTTTTGTGAACCGCCGCCACAAAACCACCGCTAAACCCAGTTTTTTTGTAGTGGAAAATATATTTTATATGATTAAATTGTTGAGTTTTACCCATGAATCATTGGTAATAAGAATAGTCTATCATCAGTAAGTTTAATTTCAAACACTACAATAAGTTTTTTCATTATTGCATCAATTTGATCTTAATCCAATGAGGTTTGTTGTGTTGAAGTTATGTGGGGACCAATGATTCCATATTTATTTTCATAGGGTTTTCCCTTCAAATAGTATTCATATAGAATCCTATAAAAAATATGAATTATATTTAGTCGTAATTAATATAGTAGATCAAATATTAGAAAAATAAATCATGAAAACACACCTCATATATAAATTTACAACTAAGACTCCTAGACAGTCACACTTGAGGATTTCATTTACATTTTCAAGAGAAATTTAGTATGTAATGTCTTCTTAATACATTTTTTCTTCAAAATCAACCATGAAATTACTACCACTTTGTAACTTCTTATTTATAAGAACCTTCAATATTAGTAAATGAAGATGTTGAACGGGTAGGGTAAAGGTGCTTTGTGAAGATATTTTTGATTGGATGGTTGATCCTTTAGATAAATTTTATATGAATTTTTGTTTCCCCCCTTCATTTTGTCCATTTTTAATAAAATTCATTGATTTAGACCTTTTTCATTAATTATTAAAGGTTTATCATGAAAAATAAATTGTAAATGGATACCTCCTTGTCAACATGTTTCTTTACATGATCATATAGATCTTCTATGAATGTATCAATATTTTTATTGATCGTATGAATATTTTAATTGTCAATTGGAATGGGTAGCTCAGTTCTTGGATCATGTGTTACGCTAGTCCTCACTCTCACATGACCTATTAGAAGTTTTCTGTTGTGTAGGGTGTATTTTTAGATATTGAACATAATATCTTTTGCAATAAGTCGATGGGTAGGTGTTGATAGACATAAATCACAATCATTTTTACCCTATAAAATATCATTATAAGAAAGTTATCAGTGTCTTCTTGATCTACATTTCAAAAAAACAATTATGAGAATATTGATTACTACATCAAAGATATCTGTTTGAGGGGAATGGCTCACCTCAAAGTTTGTGGGAGGTGGGGGGTCATCATGAAGTGGTTGTTCTTGATTTTTTTCTTCTCTTTTATTCCTTCCAATAAAATTTTCTAGAAACTTAGAATTCCAATGAATGTTTTCTTCAAGATAAGCTAATAATGCCTTTATCTCTTCCATTTTTTATCATTCCCCATGTTCATTTTTTTCTTAAAATATGTTTGAGGTGTCACCATAAAATCAGTACCTTTGATGTGGATATACTATTCTGGACACTTCAAGGCCACTAATAGTAGTTATTCATTTGGTACAACTGATAATGATCCATGTGTCTAAGAGATATAAAAAATATAGGAAAAAAAGTAATCATTATTAAGTAATACTGATTTAAAGAAAAAAAATTATTATTATGTCATAATCCAAATGACTCATTTTTTGATTTGGAAACCAAACCCATGGATCCAAATTTATTAATAAAATAAAAACATACAATGAAGGAAATAGTTTGAACAAGGAATAAAATTCCCACACCAAAAGTAAGAAGTCATTTCTTGTAATTCACTCTTGTTCCCAAATTCCTAGGATGTCTTCCTATACCCATTGGATGTCAACATATCCACCATGTTTTATCCTATTGTGTGGGCCCATATTCTTGATCTGATGATGTTTTGGAGGATTCCTCTATCATGTAGCATATCCCTAATTTCCAAGATAGATCTTGAAAGTCCATCTCTGGGTTAGATTGAAATCCATATTCAAAAATTATTGAAAACAACTTCTGGACTATTAGATAATCTTTGTAACCGATTACATATGGCTCCATCATGGGAAAAATGAATTCAAGTTGTGATAAAAATAATTCTTCCACCTCTTTACTAAGTCTTATAATAGTCCTTTCACCTTCCTTATTTTTTAGAGGAATGATACTAGAGTTTTTGGCCCATGCGGTGTCACATTCCTCGTATAAGGATTTTTCCAAAATAGACATTTGATTTTTTGATAAGATAAGAAAAATTAGATGGGTAAGTCCATCCAAATTCATAAGGTTATCAACACTCTTATTGGAGGAGATTTTAGTTGGATGTTTTTCTTGTTGGGGGGGTTCTTGAGTAGGAGTTATCTGCACCAACTCAGATGTAGTCACACATGCTTGGGATTTCCAAGGGATGACCAATTCAAAACCCCCTTCATCCATTAAAATTTTCTTAACTTTGATCAGAGGATATTTCTTAGTTACTACCATGGGTGAATTTTCAACATGCATGGATGCCACTAGAAATCCCTTCTCAGGTTGATAAGCCTTTGACAGATCCTTCTCCAATGAACTGTCAGACATTTTCTGGATTTGAGATAAATTTTGAGACTTTGAACTCATAAGGACCTCAACATCTATATTTTTCATTACCTTGTGATCTCTTGAGGCTATAATAGCTTCTTGGAAATATGTTAATAAGTTATCTATTATTCAAAAAATTTATCAAAAATTTATGCATCAACAGTTATCCCCTCTTCTTATATTTTTTTCCTATGACCTAGAAGATAGTTTCTTACTAGTAGTCCTACCATGAGACTTTGAATAATGAAAAATATCATTAAAAATATATTTTTACCATCTAAAATGATCATGTCAACCATATGATTCTCAGTGGAAGTAACTCTAAAGAGCCCATCCTTGTAAGCTGAGAGTTCACACAGTTTCTGGACAAGTTCATAGTCAAGATTAATCCCCTCTGATTCCACCTATTTCCCACTAGTATCCCTATCATGAGGCTCTGGATTAGCCTAACTATCATTACCTGTTATTTGACCATCCATAATAATCATATTAGTAATAGGATTATCATCAAGTTCATCCCTATTCTCTAAGCCCACATGAACATTCACTCCTAACTAAGGTAAAGTATGACCAAAACCTTAAAGGACTCTTGGAACATTGAATTTTATAGTTATAATATTTTTAAAAATGAATTTTCATCATGTCCATGCATAGAACAAAAAGAAAAAATTATAGATCTTCTGTAATTAGAAAATTAATGTCCTGTGACCTTACAGTCTAAGAAAAGTTGTGTAAATTTTTCATACTCAATTCTCAAGTCAATTTCATCATCATCAGTTGAGAAAATAACTGTATCAACTATGATAGAACAAAATTCCACTTCCACTAGAAACTGAGAATAGTATCCAAATATGGCCTCTTATGTTTCCTTATCCATTTTAATTGGAATCCCAATCGACATTTCCATGTCATAGAGAATCATAGGATTCTAAAGTATCCAGTTTATAATTCTATTTTTTTTAAAAGGTAGGTACAACACCCCTTTATTAAAATATAGAAAGATGAATAAATAAAAATATGGGGTCAACATGACAATACTACCCGCATAAAAATAGTAAAAATACATAGCTTTTCTCTAATCTTATCTCTAATATGTCACTCTTAATCACATATTGAATTCCAATTAATTATTCTACACCCACAACCATGATCTATAGGGTTCCAGCCTCTCCTCTAAGTGTTCGATTATTTTATGAGGCCTTCGATGTCACTACTCTTTGAGTTTGTTATCTTAGCGTTGGATTAAGACTACACCCTCTTAGAAGGGCCATCAACCAAGGTGTATTCATTGAATTTATCTGTGGGGATCTGCACTATACATAATAATTAATATGATGCTTGAACATTGGATGTTAAGGCACCCTCATCTAATAGAGAAGAGAACCTAACTTCCTTGAGAATTTCAAGAACTTAAAAGAGGTTAGAAGTAAGTACCTACACTCTTCCTATTCTTCCCATTTCTTGCACATTTTATAGGTTGATATCAGGTTCACATGATGCTTCAGGAAAGGAAGAAAGAACCTTCCTACAAGTGGGAGAGATTAAAGGTGGCTTCATCTGAAGAGGCTATACTAAGGGAGACAAAGCCATATCACTTGAAATGCCAATAAGAGAAGGATATCCAGTACCAAAAGAAAGATGTATGGAATTCATAAAAGGAACTAATTGGAAGACTTCTTTATCTACTAACTAGGATAAATACACTTTCTTACCTTCCATAGTTTAAATTCCACACACTTACAAAAAATAGGAGTTTTGAGAGATGCTAGGAAGACCAGAATTACCCACCAAAAACTTCTTAGGTGATTGGGAGGATACCACTACCAGCTTGGATTTACCCTTCCTTTTGGAAGTATCTAAGACTTGGTCCTGTAATATTTATCTATCCACTTCCTTTTAAATTACATCTTTAAAATCAGATTGTTCATTGTTATCAAAATCAGGAGCAACATCAGCATGTGATGGTGGTCCTTTTTCCTACTCCACTATGGAAATGTCAGCCCAAGACCACTTGTAAAATGTCAAGAAAGTTCCATGAAAATTCTTATCACCCACATCCTTCATAATATCATTAGAATAAATAAATGTGTCCAAAGTAGAATCCATATTCCTATTATCAGAAGGATTTCCTATATCAGGGATTTTATTTTTCTCTTCAACCATCCCAAGAAACTGAGAATGTATAAAATTTATCAACCCATCAGCAACCTCCATGTCCACACCCAAAGGAACATCCAGAAGTGAAGCAGCATGCTTCTCTTCAACCCTATGTGGATCCAGTTGAGAAGAGTGGGTAGATCCACTACCCATCACAATCCTCCCCAAATTTGATGGAATAGTTCCTCCACCCTAAATCATCTTTTCTATATCATTCGCATCATGAATAGTGGGTTTCACTTGCTGAGACTTTTTAATGCAAGAGTTTTCATCATTCCCACAAGATAAACATAAAGAACAAGTCAAATCTCTCTTGTATTGAATATGTCATGGCCAATCATCTTTAAATCCATATAGAATCGATGAAACTTTTAATATTAAATTTTCATATCAAACTCATCCATATTAGTGGAGATAAGAAAATAAATCGACCAAAGTGGAACCTAAATCAACCTCTACTCGAAAATGGGAAAAGTTACCAAATCTGGCCAGTTCTGTCTCTTTATCCAACTTAATAGGGACACCAATTAAAAATTCAATTTCATAAAGAATCCTCAAATGCCTCAAAATCCAATTTAATCTAAACACTTTGATACAAAAAACATGACCCAATTTTAGTAATCGAAAATAGACAACAACATCAACAAAATAGATCACTTACCTACCTAATGACCTTTAATGTTTAGAGTTTTAGATATTTATAATACAAAATATGCACTTTTAAAAGTATTATAAATTGGATTTATTAGTTCTAAAAACCATCATTATTCTAGGCATCATTAAAAGACTCGGTCTTTATCAATGCTAAAAAAAGAACTAATAAAGGTGACCTTTTATCAATGCTGATAAAATCTTTATTTATTAGTTCTAAAAAAGTACTAATAAAGTCTGCATTTATCAGTGCTAAAAAAAGAATTGATAAATTGTACATTTATAAGTTCTTTTCTTAGCGTTGATAATTTTTAAAAAAATTATTATTTTTTGGAGTGATCGCCCTAACCCCACCATGAACGCAGTCCCACTCTCATGAAACCTCTTATTGTCTGTGCTCAAAATTCCCCTTTAGTAGCGCTTTTCCACTAAAAAAGTACTGATAAAGGGTGTCTTTATTAGTGTTAAAAAAAAATCTCTGATAAAGGTGACATTTATCAGTGCTGATAAAGGAATCATTTACTAGTGCTAAAATATTATTGATAAAGGCCCATATTTATCAGTGATAAAAAAACATTGATAAAGTGTACATTTATAAGTTCTTTTCTTAGCTCTGATAAAATTTTAAAAAAAAATTGAGTGTTCGCCACCACACTGCCATGAATGTGGTCCCACTCTCTTTCACCCTTCTATTTTCCATGCTTAAAATTCCCGTTTGTTAATGTTTTTCCACTATCCAGCCTTATGTTCACCTATACGGGCACCTCAAATCGATCCTTGTACTTCCCTTATGCAATTTAAACCCCTTTACCACTTCCCCAATATTGTCTTATTCTATATTTTATGATATTTATATATATATATATACATACATATTTGTATTCATATATTCATATAATTATTCTTAAAAAAACTATAAAATATATGTATGGCTGTGTATGTGTCATATATATATATATATATATATATATATATATATATATATATTCTTATATTTATTTAAATATATTATATATTAATATTCATTTACATATATTAGAATATAAATATCAATATATATTTGTTTTTTAATAAACACCCATATGTATATATAAACATTATATATACGTTTGTATAAGTATATATATATATATTCATATATCCATATATTTTTATAATATAAAAAATGGTTATATATAGTTTTAAATAAAATGGATAATAATTAATTTCATATGATTTATACAATTATTTTTAAATACAACTTTTAAAATTTGTCTATATATTGTAAATTTAGATATAATTAAATTTTATACATTAAATAAATATATTTATACATATTCACATATAAGTGTATATTTATATATAAATTTTTTATAATGTATTTATAAATATTTATTGTAAATACATACATATGCTATATTCAATGATAATGATATATCTATAAAAATACATTTACATATGATGTATTTACACAATATTTACACACACATTTAAATTCACACATATAAATTAATATTTCTCATATACATGTACAAATATTTACATATATGTATTTATTTACATATTTTTCAATATACACATAAATATTTTTTTTATTAACAGAGACATATTTATATATAAACATAACTTGTATAGGTATATATATATATATTAATTAATTTTTATAAGGTAGATAAAGTAAATAATTTTTTCTTTTAAATAAAATGAATAATAAATATTTATTTCTATATAGTTAATATATTTAAAAATACATTTTTAGTTGGACGAGAAGGGGCTAGTGGTTTCCTCTCTGTCTTTCATATGAGGGATCAATACAGGATCTGGATCCCATCATAGAGGGTGACAGTAGATATTGACACCATACACTTGGGCTTATCTATGAAGGTTTGATGTAGGATCTCATCCCTGTCGTAGAGAATGACCTGTGTTCCGAAGTGAGTTAGCTCATCTCGGTTTTCTCATTGACTCTGCAGGTTGGAGCATGGATCGCACTGAGAGGCTAGGTTGGTCCTCACTTCTCTTCGGGGTACCTTATATAGGATTTATGGCATGTGTGTGACCAATATTTACACAGGCATCCATCCCCTATCTAGGATGATAATTCCAGTAGGGCCAGGATTTCCCCCAGTGATCCCTAGGAGCAGGACCCCCAATCTGTGTATTGAGATCTGATTATTTCATTTTTGGTTTGAAATGACCAGTGTACTTCTATTAGTTCTTGGTGTGTTCTCTTTGGGAGGAGCCCAAATTAGCAAGACACCTTTTAAAGGGTCTCTGATAGCTTCATATCTCGAGGAGCGAGTTCTCCCGGAACGAGCATGCCTCGAGTAGAATCATGTGACTATGGATTATTTGTGATATCGAGACTCCTTATCTTAGTGAGACCAGAAAACTCATGGAAAATTCATGACATATCAAGACCATATTTTCCCTCAGATACTTTTTGGTTGACTTTTTCTACATGCTTTCTTTTAGATATCTTGAGGAGTGGGATCTCCCAGAATCAAGCATGCTATGATCAGAACAATATGGCTAGAAATGGATGAGATGTTGCTTCTTGGAATCCTTTATGAGTATACCTAGATTTTCTTGTTATATGTGTTGTTGACATATGCTTGTGTTGAGATGACTATATCTTCTTAGTGGTGTTTCCTTTGTGGTCTTTTACTTTGTGTTTTGGGGTGCCATACTGAGTATTATTTTACTCACCCTTGTATAATATTTTCCCGCATGTGTCGTGTCTTGTGAAGATAACTAACGCTTTTACAGAGTTCTAGGAGGAGTAAGACTAGGACTAGTACCAGATGGTTCCTTTTGAGATCAGATGATCTGAGGTGTTTTTGGAATCTTTCTACAGCAGCTTCAGTACCCTTGTTTGCAGGTCGGACTTTGCAGTTGTGTTTCTTTTAGTGGTCTTGTATTCTGGTCCGGTTTTACTTTACTTCTTTATTTTCTGTCATACTCTATTATTAGGTTGTAGTGTTATGTATCCATTTTCTTTACTTAGTGTTTTCACTTTCCAGCCTCTATGGCTTGGAGTTATGTGCATGTGTACAAGTTCTTAGGAAAATTACTCCCATTTGTGGGATATTCCTACTTGGTGTTAGTCACAATCCCTTGGTCTATTAGAGGTGGGCTTGGATTATTCATGAAATGTGCCCCGGGGGATGGGTTATGATAGAGTGGTATTAGAGGGGGTTTAGTTCCAGATTAGGACTGGGAGTCTGTGAGTTTGGTTTGGGGTAACAGTGTTAAGTGTTTTGTGTTCAGATTTTAGGCCAGTGACTCTAGTATTGGGGTAGTGGTCAATGTATCTATACACCAAGACTCTAGGTACCTACCACTACACTAAACTAAGAGTTTAGTGGCTATTTTTTAAACCTTTTCTATTTTTTAAAATAATTTAGCTACAGTTTCTAAAAAAACACCGCTAAACTATTAAATTTTTTCATACCCATGACACTTTCTCACAACACCCCCACCCCCCCCCCCCCACCCCACCGACTCCCGGAATCCCTACTGGTCCCTATCACTTCACATTTCCACCACTCGTCATCCCTCACCGGCCATCATCTCACCTTGCCACACCTCATCATCCCTTACCGGCCCTCACCGCACCTCACTACGCCTCACCATCCCTTGTCGGCCCTTGCCATCGAGGTTCTTCAACTCAAAAATTATATAAAGGGTTCAAGATAAAAAAATACAGATTGTTACACTCCAAGGTAGGATATCTTAGGCAATTCAATTTATGATTGATGTGAACTAATGATTAATACCTTATCTTTTAAATTGTGACATATCTTGAAGTGTTTTGTGGTAGATGATTTTCCATGATCTATAGATTTTAGATGGAAATTCATTTGGATTCCCTATTAACATGAGGTCTACTTTTTGGGTATTGATTTGGATTCCCTATTAACATACGTTTACTTTATAAATTCCATTTTTATAAAATTATGAATATTTTTTATACACTAATGGTTTTTTAAAAATATTTATTGGTGTTTTGAGGTTGTTATAAATGGGTTTTCACATGAATACCATGTTTTCATTTTTTAAAATGGAATGTTTTATTATGCTAATATTCTTGTGAAATATCTTATTTTATTTTGAAATGGTTATCGTGTTTTGAAATGGGTTTTGACCAGATTATGATTTTTAATGTGTGAAAACAAGGTTTTAAATAGAATTTGATTTGTAATTGAGGTGTTGAACTCTAAATGTTTTAAAAATGGTTGTTTTAATGTATTTAAAATTGGTATTTTAAATTTTTTTTCATGGTTTAAAACTTCTAAAATGTCTTTTTGGATTGTTTTAAATGGTTTTATGGATGTGGTTGTCCTTTTTTTCTTATTTTAACTTCAAAAGAGAAAAAAAACTTGTTGAAGTATAGCTTTAAAAAATTTTAAAAGAAATGGTTGATTTTTGTGGACCTATTTAAACTTTTCAAGTTGTGTTCATGTGATTTCTGAGGTAAATTAAGGTCATTGGCCATGATTTTATTTTCAAAGAAGAGAACACTTTTGTAAGAGTGAAATTGAAATGTTATAAATGCTTTGGTGTTTTACATCATTTTCTATATTGTGTTTGGTAATTATTTTATGAAAAATAAAATGTTTTTTCATTCCAAGACATGTTTTGGTATCAAATTATTGTTTAGAACATTGGTTTTAAATAGTGTATGTGGATGGAAACCCTTGATTTCCCCTTTCTCATTTACCACTTGTGTGGGTTTGTGATAAATATGTGATGCTTGTTGGTCCCCATGCATGAGAATGTGATACTTATGCCTTGAGTGTATGTTATGTATGTTTGGGGTACTACATCATTGGGTGTTAGGGTTGACTGTAGTTATAGTTATTCCTCATGTGTTAAACTTGTCTTATTTTTACTATGCCTCAGTTCCACTATTAGTCATGGGAAACTAGGTACTAATTGGATTACCTAACTTATTTCTCTAGTTGGTTCACATGCCGCTGGTTTCAAACTATTCATTATAAAAATAAGGACTAGATGGGGGGTTTTCATCATGAGGTTTGTGTGGGAAACTTGGTTTTCAGTTATATATATAGTATAAGATGGTAGATAGATAGTTCAGGTGGTTATGCCCATATATTATTAATTTCTTATTGAATTTGTATTCCCTGGGTAGATCCTAAGACACATTCAATTATATGGTTACTTAGTGATTTAGGGGAGTTTTATCAAGTGATATATTATATTATTTCCCCTAATTTCTTCATTATGGAATCTTTCTTGTTTATATTGTATTATATGGTTACATAATGATTTAGGGGAGTTTTATCTTGTTCTATATTATATCATTTCCCGTGATTTCTTTATTGTGGAATCTTTCTTGTTTATATTGTATTTTAATATTCTTTACGTAACTATTTTTCTTACCCTTACATTGAATATATAGATTGTGTGTTACCTTTACATATATACCTTTTTACCCATAAACATGCTTTGTATTCTTGTTTTTACCCTTACATAAGCTCTAATTACATTTACACAATTGTTTCTTACCTTTACGCAAGTGATTATTACCTTTACACAAGTGTTGCTTACCTTTACACAGGTGTTTATTACCCCTATGCAAGTGCTAAGCTACCCTTAAGCGGCATGAAAAAAAATGTAAGTTACCCTTGTGTATTGAACTAGATACCTTTAAGTGTATTGAATTTATGTTTTTCTTTTAGGCATTCTTTAGAAAAATGATTATTTCCCTTATGTAACTTTTGAGTGCCTTTATACAGCTTTTCTAGTTACCTCTACATGACCAGTTTAAGTAAAATCTTACCATTACACAACTTTACTAGTTACCCTTATACAATGCTTATAATTTGTTCTTACCCTTACATAGAATTATAATTTACATATTTAAAGCATGTGTAAAATGCATCTTATTTTTATGTGAGTTGTATATTTTAAAGGTTACCTTTACAAAAATTATAAAAATTGTGTGGTACCCTTATACAGCCTGTGAAAAAAGTATTTTACCCTTATTTTGGCTATATAGGTATAAAATATCCCTATTATATTTAAGTAGTATCATCTCTCATCTATTTGAAACATATAAAGCCTCTAACACTATAAAACGATACCAGGAATGAAATACATTGAGAATTTTTGAATTTGAGTGTGATACTTTAAACAGTAATATGTTTCTGTTTTAATTTATAACTTTTGGGATTTAAATGTATGATGAAGAATTATGAAACACTCGTGTGTAAAAGATTCAATGGATTTCTAAAGAATGTTATGCATTTGTGTTTTGTCTATAAATAGAAGCTAAGGAAAGAAGTGGATAAATAATAATAAATACATTTATAATTTCATGGATTCATTGTACTGATTTGTTGAGGAATTTCTAGTTGCCCTATATTTCCTTCTTCTGTATCAATTAAAGAAGGGTTGAATTTCACTACTCTACACCAGTTTCTTCATCGGCATATTCTAATAGTCTAAATTGTTTAATTATTTTTCAAAAGTGTATATAATTTTTATGTCACAGATGGTTATACGTACATTTAAAAGGTAGTGTATGGTTATTTAACATAATCATATTTTTTTCAACTAGTATATATGAATATATTTTCGTATTTATTAATAGTTATGTGTTTTATTTTTATTTCATAATTTGTATGAACATTTTGATATATATGGATAAAAGATGGATCACATTACTGAGGAACGCACCTTGGTATACTAAGGGTTTGGAAGAGTTTTTAGATTTTTCAATTTCCAATCAATCTGTTGATGGGAGAATAAGATGTCTATGTCTGAAATGTAAATTTAGAAGATGGTTGAAGAGATATTAAGTTTATGAACACTTGATATTGAAAAATTCCCTGCTCATTATTTATGTTGGATTTGGCATGGAGAATCAAACGTTACAGAAAGGTTGAGCATTGATGTCAATCCACAAAATGATCTTCCAACTTCGTCGAAAATGGAAAATGAAGTGAAAAACCTTATAAATGATGCATTAGGCAATGCAAGACACCACATCAACATCAAAACATATCAGAAAAACCAGTTGAGGGTGCTACAAATAGAAACGTGACAAGTGATGTTTTTTAGACTGTAGGAAAACTAGATCCAGATTGTAACATATCATTGGATCCTCCTATTGATTCTATGGAGACTAATGTAAGAGAAAACTTCACTAAGTAGAAAGATATTTTTCATGGTTTAGTTGATGATGGAAATCAAGATTTGTAAAGTGGGTGTTAGAAATATTCAAAACATTGTTTTCTGCTAATGTTGTACCATATTAAATGCCTATGTGGAATTTCAAATAAGGTGATGTCCATGATATTAAAATTGTTTCATGATGTATTTCATAAAGTAATGATCCCTGAGTCTTTTTATGATATGAAAAAAGTTGTTAATAGGATTGGTCTGAATCATAAAAAAATAAATGTGTGTCCTAATGATTTTATGCTTTATTGGGGAGAGGATTCAAGCAGATAGGATTGAAAAAAATGTTCTTCTTTTAGATGGAATTCTATAGGTGATGTTGGAAGTATGAATCAACATAATACCACGAAAAAGAAGAAAATGAACACAGCTGCAAGGTTTTTGTATTACTTTCCTTTAAATCCTTGATTGCAAAGATTATTCATGTCATCAAAAACCACCAAACACATGAAGTGACATTATGTAGATAGTAACAATGATGGGTTAATGCGACATCCAAGAGATTCACAATTGTAGAATACATTTGATTCATTACCTCCATATTTCTCATCTGATCAAAGTAATGTTTGGTTGGTATTGGTTGCCGATGGATTCAACCCATTTGGGACTTTGTGTACCCGTTATACCATTTGGATGATTGTTTTGATCCCTTATAATATGCCTTTGTGGACGTGTAGGCAACAAATGTCTTTTATCATTTTAATGATTATTATTGGAAAAAAAATTCTTAGAAATGATATTGATGTATACTTTCAACCTTTAATTGAAAAATTATAGGAGTTATGGAGAAACAGTGTTGATACATATAATACGTCTTCTAGAATAATATTTAAAATACAAGATGCTCTAATGTAGACCATTAGTGACTTCCCTAAACTTGGTAATTTATCTGGTTGGAACACTTACATGGGTTTGGATTTTCCTGTTTTTATATTTTATTTTGATCTCGAATAGCTACCTCACAGTATAAAATGGTGTTTTTTGTGTCATTAAAGATTTCTCGATATATCACATAGATTTCAGCTGAAAAAAGTCAAAATTTAATGGTTTCATTGATCGTAGACCACATATAAAGTTGTTAACATGTTCTAAAATATTGGCACAACTTGGAAATGTTGAAACAACATTTGGGAAGGTGATTCATTTGAATTATAGTGGGAAACAAGTTTTAAATGCATCATCAAGTGAAATCGGAATGAAACAATGGAAGAAAAAATGTATATTCTTCAAACTTTTGTATTGGGAATTTAATTTATTGCAACATAATATTGATGTGATGCATGTTGAGAAAAATGTTTGGGACAATTTGATCTTCACATTTCTTAATTAGCATGGAAGATAAAAGGATCATCTCAATGCTTATAAAGACTTACAAGCAATAAACATAAAGTGTGATCTCTGGCCAGATGAGAATGTAAGGTATGCTCTGGAATTTTTGAAATGAAAAATAGGGATAAAGATACATTCCTTTTAATTTTAAAACATTTGAAGGTATATGATGGGTATTCAAGTAACATCTCAAGGTTTTTTTACTTAAATAATCATAGGTTACATGGATTGAAAAGCCATGATTCACATATTTTGTTACAACGGTTACTTCCATTGACATTGCATACATTATTACCTGAAAAGGTTACCGGTGTTATACTCCAATTTTACACATTTTTTAAAACAATTATGTGAGAAAACTCTACATTAATTTCAAATTTAAAACCTTCAAGAGAGATTTTTATTGACACTTTGTACAATGGAGATGATCTTTCCTCCGTCGTTTTTTACTATCATGATGCATTTAATTGTGCATTTGGTTGAGGAAGCTAAATTAGGAGGGCCCATACATTATCGATGGATGTATCCAATTGAGAGGTAATTTATTTATATGCTTTTCATTTTAGTAAACAATCCTTGGCACTTAACTAAATACATAATTATGTTTTTTTTATTTTATTTCACAGATATCTTGGTCATTTGAAATCTTACGTGAAAAATAAATCTCAACCTAAAGGATCTATTTCTGAAGGCTATTTGGAAGATGATTGTATTACCTTTTATTATAGATACTTTCATGACATTGATATAAGATTTAATCAAGTTTTACATGTTGATAACACATCAAATCAATCTGAAATACATGGAAAATCAAAAATCTTTCCTACTATTGGCCGATTAGTTGGGAGGAGATCAAATGTTACATTGATAGAAATAGAATTATTACAGACACATAGATATGTGATTCTAAATAGTGAAATTTAAGATCCGTTTATTGAAGAGTTGAGGATACAAACAAAGAGATGAATGAGAGGATGAACATGAAATAAGAAATATATAACAAAAGTTGTTAATAAAGAGCTCGTAGAATGGTTTGCATGACATGTAAGTTCGTAAATATTGAATTAATATGGATATTAGGTTGACACATATATTTTGTAAATCTAATTATGTATATTAATTTTTTTCTATATCATGAATACTGATACTCGATCACACTTGTCATAATATTTGAAGTTTCTTACTTTAGGTCCTCTAAAACAAGATAGAAAGTTTGATGCTTACAATGTGAATGGATTTAGATTTTGTACAGTTGATTAGGAAGAGGGTTAGAAAACATAAAATAGTGGCATATTTATGTTTTCTGAAGTGTAATACTATGGAAAGATGACTGATATTATCAAATTAAACTACCACAAGTATTTTTCAGTTGTTTTATTCAAATGCAACTAGGTGGATATTATCAGAGGTATTAAAAGAGATTCTTTGCAATTTACTTCTATGAACTTCTCTCACTTGATGGATGTTAGTGACCATGAACTACATGATTTGTATATCTTATCATCACAAGTGAAAATGGTATATTATGTTAAAGATGACATGGATGAAGGGTGGAGTGTAGTTTCTATGTAAAAAAAAGACTTGTATGATATGGGTGATGAAGTGGAAGATTTGACCTCTAACACTGAATCCCATCAATAGTAAGAATCAAACTTATTTTTCCATCATGATATAGAAAATATTAGTCTTTTAAGATTTTATTAATTAGATAAAGTAATGATGGAGCAAGAAACTAACATGATTGAAGGAGAAAATGATTGTATGTGCATTTATCCATTCATTTATCAACCACTTATGTCATTTGTGTAGTAATTCATTATCATTGTTATGTCTATTTTGTTTGTTAGTATTGTGAATCTATTATCATTTCTATTTTTTTCTATATGAATTTTTCAAAATATATGTTCTAAACTTAATTTTATTTGATTAAATGACAGGAATTTCAAGGAGGAATTGTTATACTCACACTATGGGGTCAAAGAGTTTTTCTAAAATCCGATCTACTCTAGTAATATTTTCATTAGTTTAAATATTTCTTAGAAAATATTATCTTCTTAATATATTAAATTTGTGATTTATCATTGTTTAATGTACTCACAGAGTTTATGCCACAAATCTTCCCAAACAAAAGTGTGGTTTAATGTTTATAAAAAATTTGATGGGAGTTTTATTAATGAGTCTTCCAAAGAACATAGGGTATGAATTCATTTTTCATTATAATAACTTATTATCAGTTATCACTATGTTAATATATATTTCTTCTAATATGAATGATATTTAATTTATAGGTAAAAAGTAAAGAAATATGGGATGTTAATCCCACGGAGTCCTACCCAGTCTCCCAAGATGACCCAGTTGGTAAAGTACTTGGGAAGGAGCATCCTGGTCAAGTGTGCGGGATAAGTTTGGGACCATTACCATCTGAGGTCTTTGGTAGAAAAATGGGGATTGCAAGTGAATACTAGTGGTGAGAAGGTAAATCACAGAACATCAAAATAATTTAGTTCACAAACATTTATTGATTTTAACTTTAAATATAAATATACAACATTGTTTAATTTTTAATATAATTATCTTATAGGTTCTAGTAGCAGGAAGTAGAGATGGAGATGGAGAGGGTGACTAAAAGAGTTCATCATTGAGAAATGATTAGTGGAGAGAGTTTTTTCATGTATCAGTACATCCAATGTGGGTATTTTTTATCTTTTTCATATATTTTATATGGTATCGAGACAACGGGTTTCGTATGTATGTGTTGTATAACCAGGGTTCTATATGTTGTGTTTCAATTGGCTCTAGAGATTGAAATTTTTTTATGATTATATATGATATTTAGTTTCTTGTCTCTCTTTTACATATAGTTTGATCTGACTATTATATTCTATTATTTCCCACTTTTTTTCATGGTACCTTACTAAGTATGTTTATACTCAAAAATTCATGGGCTTTGAATGCATGATTTTTTTCTTATACAGACAACTTGTAGATGGTGTCCTTAGTGGACCTAGTTTCTATGAAACATAGAAGTAAGTGAAGGCAATGACCATATATTCTCATATAACAATTTTTACATATCATCTCATCAAAAAACCTTAGGTTATGACAATGTACCCTATCATACTAATACCCAATAGGGTTTTCCAATACCTCACATACAATGTTACTGTTGTGTTGTTCTGGCTACAGGTTTTGGGGCTACAGAACCTGTAGCTTGTTTTTTTTGTCATTCATGATATAGTGGTGGTATAAACCGCTGATAGATGTAGTTTTCTTTTCACGGAGGTTTAAACCACCACTATATTATGGTATTTTCTTTAGGTTGGCGGTTAAAACCACCACGAAATATGAAAAAAATTGACTTAGTAGTGGTTTTATCCGTATTCATGGCAGTTTTTGTTGGTAAAATATTTAGGCTTTACCAGTGGTTAAAATCACCGCTAGATTGCATATATTTTCTTCAAGAGAAAACCACCACTAAAACTAAAAAAACCACCGTGAAATATGCGTTCTACAACACTTTATAGAAACCGCCTCTAAATGGACGGAACTATCACATGTTGAATGCCGACACCATTTTTAGCGGTGGTTTTCTAAAATTGTTGTAGGACCATATAGAGGTGGTTTAAACCACCGCTACATAAAAAAATCTCCGCTATAATTGCATTTTGTTTTAGTGTGCTTTCTGACTCGATACATGAAAACTCTAATTTTAAGGAAAAATAAAGGTACATGCATCATATAGGAATGGATTGTGTTTTCCATGTCATTCTTGAGTCATCTCACCAAGTATACTCTTTTAACCATGATACATCTTGTTTTCCTCAGGATGTGTTCACAATGCCAGCTAGTGAGGTTTCTGTAGCAGGATCGGGAGTTTTTCCCAATGATCGATGAGGCCTCCCCGATGAGAGTCAGTCACATAGCAGTTTTTCTTTAAGATGGTCAAAAGGTGACGGTTCCTCCTAATGATCAGTTAGCAGACCCACCTCCAATGGTTAAGGTGGATGCAACTTTCCAGACGGAGTTATGGATGGATCTTTTGGCACTAGATGATGAGGTACGGGGTTTGAACATGTGTTATAGGCTTTCGAGGCAACGATATCCTGGGATGCAGGGCCAACAATACATATTGATAACAAGTGCACAATATAAGCCTCAGAACTAGAGGTTTCTTCAGAAGTTCCAGTGACATGTTAAATCCCAGAAGGATAGGATTTGCTATATTGGTCATAAAAGGGGGTATCTCATGTGATATTGTCCCACCATTCATGATGCGGTCAGAGAGGTGGTTGATGAACCACCAAGGAAGAGGCAACAGAAAGAGAAGACAGATCTGTCGGGCGACGGATGAGGTAGGATAGATGGGGAAGCGGTAGGAGGTGGACTACTTTTTGACATGTTACCACCACCACCTTTAGGTGGTCCATACTAGGCTTTAGGAGCTAGAGGATAGGGTAGGAAATAGTTGAAGGCTATTGAGGCCTATAACCCTATGACTCTAGGAATGATTCAAAGTTTGATTTGTGTCTTTCTACCATAGCTGTAGTATTGATAGACACTTCTACTATTGATTTCATTTCCTATCACTTTTATTGTTTGATACCTAGAGGTTCTGATTAAAATCATTGACTTGATCCTCATGTTTAGACACACCTACTAGAGGAGACCCAATGACCACACACTGGTGCCGATAGTGTGACCTGACTCTTAGAGGTGAGAGTTTCGGTTGGGATCTCTTGGTAGTGGCATCAAGGCCTTACGATGTCATTCTCAATATGGACTAATACACAGTTCATGCTCATATTGATTATTTTAGGCAAAGGGTTTGGTTCCTCTGCGGTGATAGAATCAGATTCCCCCTTATTAGTAAGGGGAAATCCTTGTAGCTCTTGATAGACTCAGGAAGAGGAGGGTGAATCCGATTTATATTCAGTTGGATAGTGTGACCCTCAATGCAATGGATGTTATGAGTCCTAATGTTTCTTAATAGTGGAAGAGTATAAGGACGTCTTCCTTGAAGATTTTCTAGGTTTACCTCTCCATCAAGAGTTAGACTTCTGTGTTGGTCTACACCCCAGAGGGGGAACCAATATTTATTTTAGTATATTAGATGGATTCAAAAGAACATCATGAGATGGGGGTGTAGATGTGGGACTTGTAGAGGAAGGGCTTAGTAAGACCCAGTGTTTCACCATGGGCATCCCCGGGTGATCTTCGTTGATAACATCTTAGTGTACTCGGCATATAAAGAAGAGCATGTGAGACACTTAAGAATGGTCCTGGACACACTCTGAGAGCACCAGATTTAAGATAAGCTCTTTAAGTGACATTTATGGCTTCAAAAGGTCCCTTTTCCCAAGACAGGTCATCTCAGAGACTAGAGTTTTAGTGAATCCAGCGAAGGTGGAGACAAAGTTTGACAAGCAGAACTGCACAACCCATAATCTTGAGTTAGCAGTGGTGGTATTCATGTTGAAGATGTGGCGATACTACCTGATGGGTGGGTGATTCATTATCTACTTTGATCACAAGATTCTCATGTATGTATTCTCTTAAAAGGACTGAGTCTTGAGATAGAGGCGATGCCTAGTGTTCCTCCAAGATTATGACTTATAGTTTATCTATACTTCTGAGAAGAGGAACGTGGAAGCAGATGCTCTTAGCTGGAATCCATCTAACAGTTACTGAATGAGGCATCAGATCGGTTGGCCCCGTTGTGGTTATCCTTCGTGGAAGGAGGTGGATTAGACTATCTCCTATCATTGGTTGTTACCCATCCACTCTAAAATTATTCAAGGAGGCACAACTCGGTGATACCGACTGTGAGTATTCACGTGCTCAGTTTTCCATAAGGAATACCCCTGATAGACATTCAAAATGTGGGGAGCATGTCATTCCTTTTAGGAGAAGCACAATTGTAGCAATGGATGCCTAAAGTTGTGAGATGCATCAAAATATGAATGTGGGTGTCAAGGCAGAAACTAGGGATGATGAAACATGTTGAAGCTGGGCTTACCTATTGAGATAAAAATCTTAAATCTTGATTGAATCAGTTTCATGGGTTGTCAACTCACCATGTCAATCCCCTTTGCTTAGAAGGGGTTTCTCCTTCTCTTTATTGGGGTACCAGGAAGGAAGTGGGAAGGGATATCGATAGACTTTGTGACGGGCTTACCACATACATACAGGAGACATGATACCATTGAAGTGATCATTGACTGGATCACTGAGTCGGCCCACTTTCTAAATACCCAAGAACAGAGTTTAGTAGAGGGCCTGGGATGCCTCTAATAGCATGAGATAGTTCGAATCCATGGAGTTTCATCGACGATTGTTTCAGATCATGATTCTCGCCTTACATACCAGTTGTGGGAGGGATTGGAGGATGCGTTTTCAGATAATTTTCAGGTCATCTAGGAGTGGATGAAGAATTCATAGGTTCTTTCGAAGTTTTGTGTTGGCAGATGGTGAAGACCTTTGGAGTTTGAGGAAGAAGACCATGTCATCCTTTGGGTCTCACCTCGAACAAGGTTACCAAATAAAATTCGGGTCGGCAAGCTATCTCTGAGGTTAATAGTCCCTCTTTTGGGTACCGCATTGAGTAGGAGAGGTAGTATACTAATTGGATCTATCCCAAAATGGGACCAGGTACACAATATCTTCTATGTATCAATGTAGAGGAGATTCATGCATAAATCTTTGCACGTCATAATCTAGGATGATCTGGACATCGACGTTGGAGTGTCTTGGGTTGAGTACCCAATGAGGATCAAGGATCCGTCGTGAATGATCTTTTCCCTTAGTGCATGTCCGTGTAGCATGAGGATCTTAGAAATAGAACATGTGAGTAGGGGGGCTCAAATTCATGCTTGGTGCTCTCACCTTTTGTTTGAGTAAACCTTATTTGGATTTTCGAGTACGTAAAGCCTTTAGGTGGGAAGAATGTAATGACTCGTATTATCCCAGTTCTATTTTTAGAAAGTTCTTGGGAAAATTATGAGATCAGGTGCTGAGATGGTGTGTGATTCCGAGGCCCAGTGTGCCCGGAACAATTCGTCGAAAAATGTTGAGTTTATAAATAGCGCGCGTGAGCAAATTTTCTAAAAAATTTGATTAACTCTTAAATGGGTGCTTGGATCATAAATATAAGGGCACCATTGCATCCATAACATCGACTTTACCTTAGGTGAGGCCTAACCTCAATCGTTTTAGGTTGAGGATGAAAGTTTATTTTTAGATGTGAACATCATTAAAATATTTTAAATTGACGTAACGTGGCAACACAATGTCGGTTTCATTTTAATTGTCCCTTGTCATGAAATTCTAGGTTATCATCATAAACTTGGAGTTTTCTTGAGGTAAGGAGGAGAAACATTCTTGTTGGTGAACAATGACGAAGATCGATGATCTAAGAGACGACAGATCGTGAGGTCTCTCAATGGATTGCCAATGACGATTGAACCCTGACGTCGACCAATCCAAACTTCAGGTAGGGATTGTTATTTAAATATTGTCTTTCCCTGTTTTTGAATTTAAATGATGAACGTGGATCAACCCACGAACAAGTTGACCCATGGTTCAATCGTTCTTGCAGGAGGGTTCAACTTACGAGTTTTAATTTTGGGGAAATTGTTCTTCTTAAGTTCATTTTCTTGATCCTTCTAACGGGAGTGGATCAAGGCCGTAACAAACAACGGATGAGGTTCATTCCTCGGTTTACTCTTTTGTGTTTCTTACCCCAATCAATTTCTTAGTGTTCTTCATGGAATAACAAGCGATTGATCATTGCGCACACGTTTCTTGGTGCAACAATCCCAAATCAATGATCTGTCCTAATGATGACCTAGCGGAGGTGTGACAGTGATGGCGACGGACAGATCGAAGCGACACAGGAGATACCTCCATTCAAGAATTTTTTGGAGAAGTGGTTAATAACGTGGATTTGAACCCACAATAGTGAATATGGAAACCCGAGGATTCTGGAACGTCTTCCAAATCAGAGATTGGAGCATCATAGCACATCTGGTGGCTTGCGGTAGGGGCCACCGGGGCGCTGGTGCTGGTGGTGGCACGGGGCAGAAGTCGGCCGCCTGCGGTGGGTCGTCCGTGAGCGACGAAGGGGGCCGTAGTTAGAGAGGGCTGTGACGGAGTGGGTCGGTGAAGCGGCACGCACCACGTTGGACTGGTGGCACGCGATCAGTTGACTGCATATGAGATCAGCAGTCGACCGAGCCGGGCACATGACACAGAGGGGACATGGCAAGTCGTTGCGTCTGGGATGAATGAATTGTCATGCGTTTAAGCGGTCCAATCCCATCCAAGGTGGGGTAGTCCACCAATGGGTAGGGCTGGGCCCATTGGGTCGGGCCAGGTCGATCTGACCAGGCCGGACCAAATCTAGACTCAACCGGCCTCTTTTCACTAAAATGCATGTAACTTTCAAACTATAAGTCTGTTTGATGATCCGTTTGTGGAGTTGGGATCCTCTCAATGAGGTGGTCCATTTGAGATGACTTAGTGGGGTTTTAGTTGACTAGAAGGGGCTATTGGTGTTCTCTTTTTCTTTCCTATGAGGGATCGATGCATGATCCCGATCCCGTCATAGAGGGTGACAGTAGAGATTCAGACCATACCCTTGGGCTTATCTAAGAAGGTTCAATGAAAGATCTTGTCTCTGTAATAGATAATTAATCGTGTTTCTAAGTGAGTTGGCTCAGCCCGGTTTTCTCAGTGACTCCGCAGGCTGGAGCATGGATCGCACTAAGAAGCCCGATCAGTCCTCACTTCTCTTCCTGGTACCGTAGATTGGGTTTGTGGCATGGGTGAGACCAATATTTACACGGGCATCTATCCCCTATCTATGATGATAAGTTAAGTAGGGAAAGGATGTCCCTCAATGAGCCTTGGGTGCAGGATCCCCTATTTTTATATCGAGATATGATTCATTCTTTCGTGGTTTGACCAGACCGGTGTACTTCGGGTAGTTCTCAGTGTGTTCTCTTTGGGTGGGGCCCAAATTAGCGGGACCTCTTTGCAAGGTTCTCTAATAACTTCATAGCTCAAGGAGTGAGTTATCCCAGAATGAGTGTGCCTCGAGTAGAATCATGTGACTAGAGATTGGTTGTGATATCGAGACTCTTTATCTTAGTGAGACCAGATGACTCAGGGAAACTTCGTGATGTATCGAGATGTTCTCTCAGGTACTTTTGTTGGACTTATTCTACATGTTCTATTTAAGATAGCTTGAGGAGTGGGATCTCCTGAAATCGAGCATTCTACGAGCGAAACCATATAGCTGGAAGTAGATGAGACATTGTGTCTTGGAATCCTTTACGAGTATACTTGGATGTTCTTGTTATATGTGTTATTGACATATACATGTGTTGAGCTGACTGTATCTTTTTAGTGGTGTTTCCTTTATGGTCTTATACTTTGTGTTTCGGGGTACCCTACTGAGTATTGTTTTGCTCACCTCTTCACAAGCTTTTCCTGCACGTGTCATGTCTTGTACAGAAGAACAAAGCTTTGGTGAAGTCCTAGATGGAGCAGGACCAGGACCAGACGGTGCCTTGTGAGATTAGATGAGCTGAGGTGTTTTCAATAGCTTTCTATAAAAGCTTCATTACCCTTGTTTGTAGGTTGGACTTTGTAGTTGTATTTATTTTAGTGGGCTTGTATTTTGGTTGATTGTACTTTACTGCTTTACTTTCTATCATACTTTATTGTTGGGTTGTAGTGGTATGCAAGAATTTTCTTTATTTAGTGTTTTTGCTTTCCAGCCTTTGTGGCTTGGAGTCGTGTGCGTGTGTACAGTTTCTTAGGAAAATGTCTCCCACTTGTGGGATATGCCTACTCGACGCTATTCGTCAGCCCCTAACCTATTGGAGGTGGGTTTGGGGTAGTCACGACATGGGCCCCAGGGGACGGGTCGTGACATTTCTCTTTTTTTTTATTTTATTTTTGTTTTTTACAATGGAAATTCTTTATTGACATATCCCCTTTAAATAAAAAATTGTTTTTTCTTCAAATTGGTGTTTTTTTATCTTTTATAATATAATATTTAGTTCCATTAAAAAATATATTATTTTTTATGCCATTAAATAATTACACCATAAAAATGTTTATACATTTGAAAAGTAACGAGTTTCTCTTTATTTGGAGTAATTTTATTATTTCAAAAAAAAAATAAATGTAATAATGTTTTGTTATATTTTTCTAAGTACATATTTTTAATGTGTTTCATGTAAAATATTTTTTAAACTTTCAAAGAAAAATAATTTTTTACAACATTATTTAAGAAATAAAAAATTGATATGTTTTAAAAAAGAGTAATTTATAGAAAATTTATATTTTTTATGTTATTATTTTTTATAAATATATATTTTTTAATTAGTAATTTATATCGATGTTTTTTATATGTTTTTTTTTAATTTGAAAAAAAAATAGCAATTTATATTTTTTCTAAAATATAACTACAAATCGTTATATTTTACGGGTATTGAAATTTATTATTTTTTTATATTAATTTCATTTTTTATTCATTAAATTATTTTTTTTCTATTTTTAAGAAAAATTATTATTTTCTTGATTTATAATTATTGATTTTTTTAAAGTTTTAAAATATTATTAATTTACCATTTTTCTTGAACACATCAAATATCTCTTTTACATATATATTAATTTCCTTTATTTTTTAAAAGTTTTATTTTTTTATTTTAAAACTTAAAGACATTTTATTTTTTAAGATGTATCATGGTTGGATGTCTATAATAAAAGAAGGGTAAAAATGGGGGTTTCTCCAAAAAAAGCTGACATCCATTATTTTTTTAAATTTTACAATCCAATGACTTCTATATTTTTTTTGACACACCTCGTGATCTAAACTATATGGGATTGTCTTGTAAAATATTGTAATCAGAGACGATTTTGGTCCCTGATAGTGAACAACAATAAGACCTCATTTGGGTGCCGAGAGTCGGGAAGAAAAGAAAGGATTAGGAAGCATGGAAAATGATTTCTGTCGTTTGGGGAGACAAAAACTAATCGAAGGAAATATAATGGGAGAGAGACGGGGAGAAACGTTTCTCTCCGACCCTCTATTTCGAATCATCCCAAAATTGGGATGATTTGGACGGATATAGTGAATGGGGTTGTGATGTTTTTAAAATTTCTAATATTATTCCTACATGTCAATATAAACAATGTTCACATCTTTTATTCCTTTAAATTGTCCCACCATTCTCTATTAATATTTATACAAATGAACATAATTTTAATTTTTAATAATAACAACAACAAATATTTTATTAAGGAAAACAAAATATTTTCATGAGGAAAACAATATTATTAACTTTAGTGCGGGGAAAAAAAATATTTAGATACCCATGAAAATATTGTTTGGGGGCGCTGGTCGCGGGGTCGAGTACCCAGATCATTTGTTTGTGGATTTTTCTTGTAGCATGTGTGAGATGTCATTTGATGGCTATACCCAACCCTTTTTAATAATAACAATCAAATATAGATAATTTTGATAATGTGTATATAAATAATTTTGATTATAACTAATTATGTGTATATAAATAATTATAAATAATTTATAAACAATTTTGATTATAGATAATTTTGATTATAAATAATTATGATTATCTTGAATTAATTTTTTATATAAATAATTTATAAATAATTTTTATTTAATAAATTTTTTGAATTAATAAATTTTTTGAATTAGTAATTATTTTGAATTAATAATTATTTTGAATTAGTAATTATTTTGAATTAATAATTGTTTTGAATTAATAATTTTGAATTTATAATTCTGATTACCTTGAATTAATAACTTTGAATTAATAAATTATATAAATAATTTTGATTATATTTAATTAATTTTTTAAAATTTTAAAATTTGTATTAATAATGTTCGTAGTTTAATTTTTATCTAATTTTGGTGATATGAAAGATAACGGTTGATTAAAATCAAAATTAATGTGTTTTGATTTGTCATAAAAAAAAGTAATAAAAATAATTTTTTTTAAAGGTTATTTGTGTCATTTAACAAAAATTGTTGATGTTGGACAAACATGGTAGTAGGTGTGGTGTCCATGGGGATCTAATCTATGGTTGTTTTTTATCTTGGGAAAGTATGTCCTATAATCCTGTGTGTATGTGTTATTTTTTAACAAAGGTTATTTGTGTCATTCGCACCAAAACAATTTCTTTTCTTTTCTTTTAAACTGTGTCACCAAATATGATGGAGATAAATCCAAATCATTTTATTTTATTTTACTAAGTATTTGATCTAAACACAATGAATGAAATCAGAATCATTTATTTTCATTTCTTTTCTTTTAAAAAATATCAAATCATTTCTTTTCTTTTACAAAAAATTTACCAAACACGGTGTAATAATTTTTTTTAAAAATATTCTTACATGATATTCACTGTTCATTCGTAGCAAGAACCTATATTTCCATCCGTCAATCTCCAAGCCCACTACAACAATAAAATATTTAGAAAAAAAAAATATAAAAAATCAAAATCAGGAACAAAAGAAAAAGCATCAAAGAAAAATCTCAAATTTATAATGAAATTACAACAGCGTGTTCCCTAAATCTATGATATTTTTTGCAGTTATGGTAGAAGCGTGAAATAGGTAGAATTTCAAATAATTACACCGAATCAATGTCATAACATGAGATCCCGCATGGCAGTACCCGATTCTCAAAATGAGGATTGCATGTAATTAATTTAGACATGAAAATGTAAATTGAAACGATACCTCATTTGATTTGAAGAAGTCGGTGCATTCCACTCATCCTCGGTGGTCGATAACACTGAGGATGTGAATGGGGGACCTTCTAGATCATCCACATGGGCTTCAAAGGCCTTTTGGTAAATTAATCTTAAACTTTAGGTGTTGGTATGGAGAATTAAAGTGTCTTTGGTCATACTTACTATTGTGAGAGCATCGTTTACTCAATCTGGTAATTAGTTTTTAGATTAGGGTGCTCAAAACTCTTCTCTCTTGCACTAAGAAATTAGAGAGATGAGGGAGAAGTTATCAAGAATTTTATAACATTATTAACCTTGAATTTGGGCTTATTTTGGTTTATATAATTAGGTTAAATTTCTTAAAATTATACATAAGTACCTTGAGAAGTTTAACCTTCTAAATAAACCATTTTACAAGACTTATGGCCCATTAAATATGTTATAATTGTCATAAATATTTTATCACTTACTTGTAACATTACGTGATAAAATACGAATCATGGACGTGACTTTTTTTCCCATAAAATATTTAAGGAACCTTGAATAATGAATATTGTTTACTAAAATATTTTCTTTGAATTCACTTAATAACTTGTTAATAATTTGTGTCAATAAATTCAACACTTAGAATTTTAAACTCGACTAATATTGAATTTATTTAATTTTTTTATCATTAACACTTGGACATTATCCAACCCAATGATGGGGTTGACCATGTCCTAAATTCAAATTCATCAAAATTGAACAAACTTTTACATACAATTTCAGTGTGATCCTATGGGCCCCTATCTCAGTAGCCATTAGTGTTACTCGTATACTAGCAATGATATCTAGTATTACATCAAGGTCCATAAAGAGATACGGTTAAGTCATAGTGATAACAACCACTCCTATGAACATACACAGTATAATATAATTTTTTTTGTCTCATGATATCTTATAAACCATGATGAATATATTTGTGTCACCATCCTTCCATGAATATCTTTGTCTCACCATTCTCGACGATAAACCAGATGTACAAACCTTTTCTTAAGAATGGGAGGTGGGGATGATCTTGTGTGTAGGTGTATGCTTATGGGTAGAGGGCTCATAATAGTGTGCAACTTTCTAGGGGCACCTTTATCATTTCAATATTAATTATTAGGATGTTGTTAGTTATTGGAGGGGTATTAAATAAGGGGGAGGCACCTTGTAGTGGGATATGGATGTATTTTGGGAGTTCTTAGCAGAAGTTGAATGGAGGATTAGGCCTTGACCTTGGGTGTAGTGTTTACTGGGGACCTCATCTTCTTTTGTTTCTCTAATTTCTTCTTCTTCTTCTGTTTAATTGATGGATAACAGTCAATTGAATCAACTTTCTCTATCTCTCTCTCTCTTGCAATTAATTTATGTCAACCAGCGCTTTCTTAGAATCTTGGACATATAAGTTTTAGATTAAAGAAACTCAAGAAAGATGATCTTGATCATTGTGATGGAAATAGAAGATTTTGATCATGAGCACCACTACAATTGAGACACATACGTAGGAGTATGAACAGAGCTAGATGAAAGGGAAGAAGAACATATTGTCCCAAAATAAGATGAAAAAATTTAAACAATCAAAAAATAGATTTCAATAATCAAAATCAAAAATCAATTTGGTGTGTGGTCTCAAAAGAAAATTCAAATTTCCAAGGATTATGAAACCAATAACGCCCAAATGGATGATCCATAAAGGCATGTTGAGAATGACATCACATCCAACAAGATCATCCACATTCATTGATGTGCCTCAAAGCCATTCCTAGGAGTATGCGGGGCCCTTCAGCACCCACGACTCGGAGCTGGAATCGAAAGCAAACTGTAAGGAGGATGTTGAAGACCGTCCAAAACAATGATCATCCTCTTCCTCGCTCGGCATGATCATGTCGTCCATGAACGCCTGCAACTCCTCAAACCCAATGGGGGAGGAGAACATGCCCTCGATTACACCATGCTCTGGCACGGGCGGCGGCGACTGACCAGACGCGACGCCGGCGGAGGTACAGTGCACGGACGGCATCTCCAGCACGGAGTTGGGATCCGGCGGCGACGGCGCGTGTCCGCGGCTACGCTGGTGCTGGTCCGGATCGATGCCCCTGGCCAAAAGCTTCCGCCTGACGCTCCTCCACAGGTTCTTGATCTCGTTGTCCGTCCTCCCCGCCATCATCGACGCGATCTTCGACCACCTAAGGGGGAAACCGAATCATTGTATAATGGATGGGATGGGGTCCCCAAAAAAAACAGTACCTGTTGCCATGAAGGGCGTGGAGGTGAATGAGTTGGTGCTCCTCCGCAGGGGTGAGTGGGCCGTGCTTAAGGTCGGGGCGGAGGTAGTTGATCCACCGATGCCGGCAGCTTTTTCCACAGCGGCTGAGGCCGGCGAGGCTCGGGACCGACCGCCAGCTCACGCTGTGGCCGCCCTGGTTGAGGATGAAGTTGGCCAGCCTCCAGTCTTCCTCCGCCGTCCAGCTCCCCCGCCTCACCTCTTCTCCCACGCGCCGCCCCTGCTTCCCCATGTCAGCGTTTGGAGGACGGGGAATTCAATAGCCGAAACCTCCCTATATATATATGAAACTTCATCCTCGGTCCAGCCTTCCGCTCCCCTTCCCCGAAGCCTCCCTCATAACCAGAGTAACAGTCTTTTTTTCAAACCCATTTTTTATGAACTTATTTATTTGAATATTCATTATACAAATTCCAAATATTAAAATATTTGGACCTAGATAAATAGGTTTGGAAAATAATTGTATCTATAACTTTCTATAAAATAATACTAATACTTAGAAATATTATTAAATACTACAAAGATTAAGAAATAAGCTATCCCTATATAAATGACGGGCGACTGCTTTTAGGAACAAATGCAGAGCAAAAATATAAGAAACAAACAAACTCTCAAATTTATTATGAAAATACACCAATGAGTCCCCTAAATGTATAATATTTCTGTTCGTTCCGAGAATGCAGCGGAAGCCGAAACAGGTAGAATTTAAAATTATCACATATCACACCCGCTTGATGTCGTTGAATCAGATCAAGCATGACAATACCCGGTTCTCAATGTGAGAATCGCGTGTACTTAATTTAAGCATAAAAAGGTAAATCAAAACAATACCTCGTTCCATTTGATGACTTTGACACTCTCCTCTTGTCATTGGTGGTCGTTGGTCAAATAATCTGAAACAGAAAACCTCTAGATCATCTATACATGCTTCAAATGTTTGCTGGAAATTGATCTTCAAACTCCACAACACCATAGATAAGCTCTTTAACACCGTGCAAAATGAGATTTAACAACACAAAAAAATCTTTGTTGTTGTCCACACCATTAAAAGAGGGACCCTTTTATCCGCGCTAAAGAAAACACTGATAAAAAACACTTTTTATCAATGACTTCGTTAACGCAGATAAAGTCCCTGCAGTACAGTGTGCTGTTTGAATCATAACACACTGCACCAAATACACTTGTATACAAATACACATGTATGCAAATTCATAATTTAAATTGAAATAAAATTAACCCCACAAACACAAAAAAAACACTATATTATATACATTAAAAAAAACTATATTATCAGCATTTTTTAGCGCTGATAAAGGATAAATTTTTCCCCGCTATTCTTAGCGCTAATAAAAGTTTTTAATAAAAAAATTATTAATTCATATAAAAGTATTATATTTATATTCAAAAATAATGTTTATTTATATACATTAATTAAAAAACGCATGATTATAATTAGTATAAATATGATATATTTAAAATTTTATTTTTTAATAATTCAAATATATATATATAATGTTTAAAAAAAGTATTTATAATATTTTAATTAAATAATTATAAAATTATAATAAAATTTACTAAATAATAATTATATTTATTATATTTATAAATATATATTAATACTTTTTAAATATATTTATTTATAATTATAATTACAAATAAATAGACATTTAAAATAAATGTCTCCAATGAATATGGTCAACACACACACACACACACATGGATGATATTTACATTGTCGTTATTTATGTTCATATGATGCATGACTATAATTGACACCGTATGATCATAAATTTATTTTATGGACATGATTGCTAAATGTTAAGATTACCTATATTATGATGACGCGTGCATGTGTTATGTATTCATCATGAATGTTCATTTATACATAATAACACCCACATTATTCATGTTGTCTATGTAATTGGCTTCCTACCCACTAGGCCTTCGGGCAACAAATATATAATGTAATAAAGCAGCTAGTTGGGTGGGTTATCATTTAGGAGGGGCATGACTTGCCTTTCAGGGTTATGTGTGTGCGGTGTGTTTGTTTAAATGTAATTCTACCCCCGAGCACCTAAAATAATATATAATTTTATAAATATAATAAATATTTTTTTTATACTTTTCTATTTATAAATAAATAAATATATATATATATATTATAAATATATATAATAATTTAAATAAACTATTAATATTAGATCTTTATCGACGCTTTTTTAGCGCTGATAAAGAGTTGTTTTATCAACACTTTTGATTTTAGCAATGAGAAAACTACTCGTTATCAGTGTTTTTTTAAAAGCACTGATAAAAACCTTATTCCCTTTTTCAAAAGAAACCCTAACTGGATCTCTTCTTCACACACCTTCAAGCTCTCACAGAAGTCGACTGCCGCTGCCCCGCCGCACTCGCCGAACCCCACTGCTGCCCTGCCGCCGCTCTCGCTGAGCCACACTAGTGCCATCGTCGTTTCTCTCACCGAACCCCACTGCCACATCACCGAAAACCGCTGCCGCCTCGCTCCACTGCCTCACCGAACACCACTGCCGCCTCAACCCCATCTCGTCGAACCCCACTGCCGCCTCATCGAACTCCACTGCCGCCTCACCCCCCCCCCCACATCACTGAATACCACTGCTGCCTTGCCGAACTCCACTACTGGCACATCTCTGTTGTTGAACATTTTTGACGAATCAAGACCCTCAAAACTAAAGGTATGCTATTCAAATCTTGTTAGTCATTGGTTTTGAAGGTTTAGTCAGTGAGTTAGGGTACCCTAGATTCATTAGGATAAAAAATTAAAATTCTTGGCTTTTCTAACATGGATTGTGTTTTGGGTGTTTTTTATCATGTATAATGGGCATTGTGTGTGAATGTATTGATTGTATTGAACTAATTTTGAATTTAGTTATGGAAATAGTGGTCTAACCTTGGATATCATCTCACTTTTGCATACAACATGATTATATTATTAAAATCTCTATTTATATGAAGGTTTGGTTGGTCATTGTGGTGATCATTTTGAGTTCTCTCATTATGATGCTACAATCTTGAGTTGGGAGTATATGCTTGATCCTTCAGCAGACAACTACAAGAATGAGAAAAAACATCAGTGCTCACATAGCCTAGATTTTAATACTTGTATATATTAACCAATCATTTATAGGGCATTGAGTTGGGGATCTAGAATTTTCCATGCTAGTTGTGGCCTTAGTGACATTTGGATGAGATTTTTTTTGAGACAATCCATTGAAAAAATGCATGAAGTTATCATCTTGATCGCAACTAGTGGATTGGTTAGAGTTGAAGCCCCACCATTTATTTGACCTATAGAGTGAAAAAACATAGCGATTAAGCGTTAGACATGATCCATGGTTTCATTCATTCAACTTCAATCATCAACATCAAATTCTAGTCTATGTTTTACAATTCACCATCTAATCTTCTTCAAGTAACATGTTCATGTTCATCGACTTGCCTCAACACCAATTCAGCAACAGGAACTGTTTTCTTAAATTATCAGGCTCATGTGGTATGAATATTGCAACAAATCACACTACCATACTCTAGGGACACCTGTAATGTTTTAGGAGTTTAGTAATTCTAGAGTTTTTCAAGTTGTTTAATGCCTTATTATGGAATGATATTCGATGAAAATTGTTTGAGAAAATGGATAAATGGAATTTTTTAAAGAATGCTTTTGGTTTTAAAATCAGTGGTAATCACCGACTTGATGTTTTAAAAGTTATTCTTTTGTTAATTGGATTTCAAACAAAGAGTTTAGGTGATTTGAAAGTGTTAAAAATGTTGGAAAATGTTTTATTTTTAATGTGGTGAGTTAACTCTTGTGATCTATATTTAAAACCACTTTTTTTAGCCTTTGTTACTTTTTATATCAACGTTTTGTGGTGTTTAAAGATTTTAAGATTTCCAAATGAGATATATTATTTCAAAAGGGCGTGTTTTCCCATGTGGATTGGATTTTGAAACTTATTGTGTCTTTGAATGTTTTTCAATGTTTGTTTAAAGGATAGTGTGAATCCCCATTTGAGTTTCGAAGGTGTTTTGATAAAATTGGCTCGAAGAGTAGATTGGGATGGATTTTATAAATGATAAAATGGATTGGTATTCCAAGCATATTTTGAAAAGAGAACACCCATTTGAAATTTTATAAAAAACGAGTTTTCATAAAAGGTGTGATATCTTCTTAAGCCCCTTTGATTCTTGTATGACCATTATAGAATCTGATCCCATGTGGGGATGTTTATTATTAACGACCTAGTTTTACGTTCCTTCTAGGGGTGTGGATAGATTTAGTAGTGACGACCTAGTTTCCTTATCTCCAGTTCAAGCCCTTTTATTAATACAGCCTAGTGACGATGCCCATGACACAAGAATCCTTTTAGGATTGTTTAGGGGTCATATCTCTTTTCTTCTATTGTATCCCATGCTATTTATATTATTATTTAGCACACATTTTCTTGTCATTTTCCCTATGTTGTGCGACTTGACATAGTAGTGATTGACTGTGTGCTTTCTTCCTTCTTTGTATGGTTTTCTTTTCAGATTTTTTGAAAACGGATTGTGAAAGGTTTTTAAAGAAGGAAAAAATGAAAGGGTGATTTTGAAGTGTTTTCAAACTGTTTTAATAATGAGTTTGAAAATTGTTATCAAATGAGAAAAGTTAGAATGGTTTATATTTGAAACTCCAAGAATGTGTGAGTTTTGAAAATGGGGTTTTAGGCCACCGTGCCTAGTTTTATAGAAATGGTTGGTTTTCAAACATGTTTTAGAAAACTTTATAATAGTTGGATACCTCTTTGAGTTTTGAAATGTATATTTCAAAAATGGGTGTTTATGAAATAGTTTAAAGTCAAATATTAAAAAGGTGATTTGACCAAGAGGTATTGGCCAAGGAAAAATATTTTCCAAGTGTTTGTTTTTATTTAATGACAATCATAAAAAAATAGGTTTAACACACTTTTATGTATTACTACTTATTCGGTAAAACTTTGTAATTAATGTTTATTTCTCTAATGTATTTTAAATTATATTTTTTAGTTGAGAATCTTTTGAGAGGGATATATGGTTGGATGGTTACCCTAGTTAAACATCTTTTGTGTATTTATTTTGTTAAATATTAATATTACCGAATCAAATATGATGAATATGAATAAAGAATGGATGGATTCCAATCTTATGAAAAAAGAGTATGAAGATGGAGAAAAAGAGTTCATCAAGTTTTTAAAAGATCATGTATATGAACCTTCTCAAATCCTTTGTCCGTATTTACATTATTGTTATTCAAGACTAACTAGTCTAGAGGAGTTGGAAGAGCACTTGATCTGTCACGGAATAAATCGAAGTTATAAATGTTGGAATAAACATGGGGAAAATGAGAATGTAGCTAGTGGCTGGGATAACACTATGTTTTATGGATCATCTGATATGATTACAAGTGTGGACAATAAGGAAGATCGTATTGAATATGTGATTATATATGTGAATGATGATAAAGATCATATTGAGTAAATAACAAGGATAGTTGAAGATGAACTTCAAGATTTCCCAAAATTGTTTGAGAAGTTAAAGAGTTGTGAAAATATATCATTGTATGTTACTTTCACTAAATATACAACATTATCAGTTGTACTAAAGCTTTATAATTTGAAATAAGGAAACATATGGAGTGATGCTAATTTTATGGAACTACTTTCTCTCTTTAATGACATGCTCCCATTAGATAATGAGCTCCCTATCCGAATATGTGTTTCCAAATGAATGCTACACGCGATGGGTATGATCTCTGAAAGAATACACGCATACCCAAATGACTGTATAATATTTTGTAAGGACCAAAAATCACATATATAATGCTAAAAGTGTGATGCTTCCCAATACAATAAAGATTAATCTGGTCCTACAAAAGTTGTATGATACTTTCCAATCATTCCAAGGTTTAGGCGCCTATATATAAGTGAGGAGACTATAGGTCAATTAACATGGCACAAAAATACAAGATATAAATATGGGAAACTACATCACTTGGATGAATATCCTTAGTGGAAGAGAGTTGATCATGAGTATTATGAATTTGTAAATGAGCCGAGAAACCTTTGTCTTGCATTATCTACAGATAGAGTGAATCCTTTTGGTTTTCAAAGAAGCACTCGCAGTACATGGCTGGTTATGTTGGTAAATTATAACATTCCACCATGGTTATGCATGAAATGAAAATACATCATGTTTTTATGCTTATATCAGGACCAAAACAACTGGGTAATGATATTGGTGTTTATTTGGCTCCATTGATTGAGGATTTGAAATTGTGGTTGGATTCAGTTGTTATGTTGTATGAAGATTAAAAAAAGGAAGATTTCACATTAAGAGACATATTGTATGGGATGATAAATGACTTCCCTACTTATGGAAATTTGTCAGGATATAGCATTAAAGGAACTCAAGGGTGTTCTATTTGTGAATAAGGTACACAATCAATTAGGTTGAAACATTTATCAAAGACAATGTTTCTAGGAAATCATATATTTATACCCCGATGACATAAGTACCGATCTTGGACGACATCATTCGATGGAAGTTCAGAAGAATGTACAACATAATCTCTACTAAAAAGTGTCCAATTTTATGAGAAAGTAAAATATGTGCACACTGCTTTTGGTAAACCATTTTCAAAAAACCTTATGAAAACTGGTTGAAAAAAGGGATCAATTTTTTTGAATTACTGTACTGGAATTGTTTTTATATCATACATTTTCTTGATGTTATGTATGTTGAGAAAAATGTACATTATAGTGTCATATACATGTTTCTAAATGCACCTGGAAAAACAAAAGAAGAAATTAAGGTTAGGTTGGACATGGTTGACACGAGAATACGAGAAGAGTTGGCGCTAGTGAAGGGTCAAAATAAATCTTTTATTCCTCCAATTTTGTACACTCTTTCTAGGTAGAAGAGATATCAGTTTTTCAGCTTCTTGAATGATGTAAAGGTTTCAGAAGGGTTATTTATCAAATATCAAGAATATCATGTCAATGAATGATTTAAAGTTAAAGGGTCTGAAATCACATGACGGTCATGTTTTGATGCAAGATCTAATTCATTTAACTTTATGATTCATTTTCCCCAAGAATGTCTTTCATACATTAACCAAAATTTGTTTCTTCTTCAAAGCTATATGCTACAAAGTTATAGACTCGATAAAATTGTCGAATATGTAAAGATAAATTGTCATCATATTATGTGAATTTGAAATGTTCTTCCCACCAACATTCCTTGATATGATGGTTCATTTTATGGTTCACTTGGTGAGAAAGATTCGACTATGTGGTCTTATACACTATAGATGGATGTACTCCATTGAATGATATATGAAGATTTTTAAAGGGTATGCCAAAAATTGAAGTTGGTTAGAGGGTTGTATTACAAAATGATATATTGTTGAAAAAGCCGTTGAATTCTGTACCGAATACCTATCTGATGTGAAAATAATTGGTCTACTGAGATCTCGTCACACTGGGCGGCTTGCAGGTGAAGGGATTTCTAGAGGAGATATTGTCAAGGTCAATATTACATATCAAGAGTAGACTAACTTTTATGTTTTTTCATAACAGTTAAGAGTTTTCCCCATATGTTGAAACCCACAAAAAAATTCCAAGGAATTTGAATCCATCAAGGGTTGAAAGATGGATATCAAATACACATAATCAATAGTTTATAGGATGGTTTCAGAACCATATTTTTAAGGATTCAGATGAAAATATATATTCAATTTTAGAATAACTTCAATGGATAGCCAAACAACCAAGTGTGTATGTATTATCTTATAATGGTTATGTAATTAATGGTTATATGTTCTATAAAAATGAATATGATTAAGAAAATACCATGAAAAATAATGGATTTACACTTGTGCCTGTAACGATGCATGTTTCTAGTACTAAAGACATAAATCCAATTTACATGAATATTTCATAATTTGGCATCATCAAACAAATATGGGAGTTGGATTATACAACATTCCAAGTACTGATTTTTCAATACAAGTGGGTTGATAATAGGAGTGTTATTAAAATTGACGAATTGGTACTTGTGAAAGTTTATTTCAGTAATGAAGGGTACATAGAAAAATTATTTATAATGGAATCATAGGCAGTACAATTATTTTATGTTTCATATCCTGTAAACTGAAAGTTGTCAACTGTTCTGTTATCGACTAAAACCACTGAAGGATCAGATGAAAATTTAACCAAGGATGACACTTTCATTGGGACATCACAATCATTTTGCAGTGGTCCCAATGTAGATGATGTTTTATATGTTAGAAGAGATCATAATGAATGAATTTAGATACTCGATAGAGGGGTCAAATCCCTTTATCCTTAAAAAAATATTTCAATAATCAAGTTATATTATTTTAATATACATTGTGTTACCTCATGTTATTATTTCTTCACTACAACATTTATGTAATCTAAATTAAATGTTAAAACTCTTTTACAGATAATGAATTCTGTATGTGTTGGTGCTCCCAATCCTAAGGAACAACAATTCTCTCAACTTTCTACTACTCGTAGTGAAGAGGAACAACAACCTTTTGCACGTGATGGTGCTCCCAGTCCTGAGGAACAATAGGTTTCTCAACCTGTTGCTACTCCCAGTGTAGAGGTACAATGGCCATTTTCACATGTTGATGCTACCCATCCATAGGAACAACATAATGGTGATATTGAATCTGAGAAAAATGGTAGGTAATGAAGAACCGATGTTGTAGAAATAAAAATATCACTGTAGTTTTACGGTGTTAACAAAAATCATTAAGGTGTTAAGAAAAGGAATCAAATATGAGGTTGAATGGAATTCTCATGGCCAACATGTTAACCCCAACAAGGCAATGTTCAGTAGTTACATTGGAATCATCACTTAAAAATGCATTCCAATTGATGTAGATTCATGGAACTGTGTTGTACCCGTGATTAAGAAACTGATGTGGGAAGATATTACGGTAACATTATGATACCATTTCTTTATTTTACTAAAAAATAAAATAATGAAACATTGAATTACTCTTTATCATCCCTTACAGAGTGCATTTATAGTAGATGAATCCCATAAGAAATATGTATTAATGCTTACTGGAAGGATTCACATAGTATTTTTCATAATTCTAACGAGACATCATCTTAAATATGCTGATGGAAAAATAAACCCATACCCACCGCTTATGTATGCACACCTGATAACCCAAGAAGCATGGGATGCATTTACTGGTCGTCGTGTGGATGTGTCTTTTTAGGTACATTGTGGATGGTAATACATTATTTGAAAATACATATATTTATCACTTTGATTGATTTTTTTATTTATGAAATAGAAAATGAGTGCTAAAAATAAGGAATGGGCAGTAAAACCAACGTACCCCTACCTTAAAGCAAGAATGACGTACAGTTCACTAGAAAAAAATTGGTATGTATTTTAAATCTACCATAATAATTTTGTGTGACATGAAATAACAACATAATTATGTTCCAATATTTATATTTATATTGAAAAATCAAAATCAAAATCCACTTCCATCCCATGACATGTGATATGGAAGGAGGCACATGTAAATAAAGATGAGATACTAATAGATAAAAACACAAAAAAGTGTTGGAAACATGTGTAAGTATGACATAATAAAAATTTATTTTTCTTTAAATCGCTATTACATAACAATGATTATTTATTTTCCTATTTTTTCTATCCAACATAATCATAGGAATCAACAACACCTATACTAGATGAACACCTACTATCAGTAGACTTGAAGTGTCTAAAAGAGTATGGCCGCATTAAAGGTGTGGGTTTTGGGGTGACACCCCGAACATATTTTGAGAAAAAAAGAAAGAGGAGGATAAAGGTGAAGAAATGAAAGATATTAGAGAAAGATTATCTTTCCTTGAAGAATAATTCCAATGGAAGAATGATTTTCTAGAAAATGTTATGGGGAGGAAGTAAAGAGGAAAAAAAAATCAAGAAAAACCATTGAATGAAGATTCCATCACACCCACCAACTTTGAGGTGAGCCAAATTCCCCTCAAAGAGCTATCTTAGTTGAGGCAATCAATGTTCTAATAATTGTTTCTATTAAATTTTAATTAAATAGACACGGATACCTTTCCTATACTAATATTTTATAGGGTGATAATGACTATGATTTATATTTATCAACATCCACCCATCGCCTTGTAACAAGGGCTATAATATTTAATATCCAAAATGACATGCTAAACAACAGACCACTTCCAAAAAGTCACGTGAGAGTGTTGATTAGCATAACCCTTGAGATGAGTGCTGGAATACCTATTACAATTGATGAAGAATATATTCATAATGTTGACCTGACTGTTGGAACATTCATCGCATGACCGTCACATCTTTTAAAAAAGTAGGTCAACAAGGAAGTATTCATTTCCAAATTATTTTTTAAGATAAACCTTTAAAAATTAATGAAAAAAAGGTATAAACTGATTAATGTTATTAAAAAAAGACAAATATAATGAGGTGAAGTGAAATACCGACTGAAAACAATCTAAAGGATCGACCAATCAATTGAAAAGATCTTCTGAGAACACCATTAACCCACCCATTCAATATCCACATTTACTAACATTAAAGGTTCATGTGGATACAAAGTTAAAAAATGGTATTAGTCACATAGTTGATTTTGAAGAAAATATATATAGAGAGGAACATACAGACTACATTGGTGTTTAGAGTGTAACTGAAATCCTCAACTATGAATGGCTAGGATCCTTAGTTGTAAATGTATACATGAGGTATGTTTTCATGATTTGATTTTACAAAAGCTGATATACTATGTTAATTATGTATAAATATATTTCATATTTTTGGATGGAATATATATCAAAACCAATTAAATATATTTCCCAAACAAAAAAAATTTTAAGTCGTTAGTCTTCATGACACCTCTACAGAAAAACCAAAAATATAATCCAAAAAAATGGATGAAATAGTGGCAGACCTGCCTAAATAATTTGAAAGAAAACTACACTAAAAAATAATTGTCTTTTTACAACATGTTTATATCTATTGGTAAAAGTGAATTTTTTGTTGGTAAAGTGTTTTACCAACAAAAATTGTCATGTCGCATAATTTTTGGTAAAAACTCTATCGCTAAATGTTATTATGACAAATAAAATAGTTCTGTTGAAATTTTAATAATACGGATAGATAATATATTTTTTGGTTAAAATTTTAGAAATAGATTTATCTAATTAATAATATCATTACTAACATTTAATTTTTTTTCTTATTATTATCTAACAAAATTAACTTATCTATCACTATAAACAATGCCAATAAATAATATACATTTGTAATTTATCTTCAAATGAAGAATTCATATTATCATATATTCTTGAAAAACTTTATACAATATTTATTAATACGAATAATATAAAAAACCATGTATAAAAATAGACAAACCATTAGTAAAAAATATATTTTATCCAATTTTAAATATATTCCAATCCATACAACCCATGAAACATTTTTTCACCCACATGAAAACTCAACTGAAATTTCACATAATTCTGTGGAAGAAGTGGAACTAGAAAACATTAAAAATTATATAAAAAAATGTCATCAACTAAAAGAGAATGTGTGCACACTCCCTGACAGCAAAGGTTAGGAACTAGGAACTGCAAAACATTGATTAGAAACTTGAGGGTCTTGTCTTGAAATCTTTAATGTAATAATTTTTCATAACCTCTCCCAAGCATTGTCTTGAACCCACAACATCTTCAACATATTTTTTTTCATCCTTCCCTATAAAAATTTATTCATCTAAACATCCGAAAAAAACTCAACCTTATCATTTTTTTCTCTTTTTTTAACACAGTTTAACCACATACTGACTGCTGATAGTAGGATTTCATCACCTCCTAGATGAAAAACAATTTGAATCTGAATTCAATCACTCAGTAGCTCATTTGGCATTAGGTCATCTCCACAAATCATCTTGGCATACAATGAAATGAAAATAATATATACAATGACTTCCTTAACACTGATGAAGAGAACTAACATCATTCATTAAAAATCATTACAACCTAAAGCAGTGAACATACCTGGATAAAAAGGCTTTCCAAATATTGTTCAATAAGGCTATAATAAAATATTAGTGAACATACTTGGATAACAATTTTTTCCTTAGATTTCAAAAAATTGATCAAAAAGTATATCCTACAATAGCATTATAATATTATAGATCAATAAATTGATCATAAAAAAGAATAAAAATTCAACTCAACAAAAACAATTAAAAATTCAAAAGTAAACAGTGGATGAGAGAAGAATCATTATAGGTTGAGTACTTGTAATCCATATCACATATTCACTTTAAACAAATATATGAATATTGTTCTATGTCTGAAAATCACTTACAATTAAATTCCAATAAAATCACACTCAAATAAGTAGTAGAAAAACAATTTCAATAAGAAAACTGACAACAAATATGCATTTGAATTTATAACAGTGAAGATAGAAAACTATAATGAAACTATATCACAACATTTTAGTGTGGCTAAATTAAGAAATAAATCCAAATATACATACTCAAATAACTTCTTGTTTAATATTAACTTAAAAACCTCAAACCTTTACTTTCACAGAAACTGTTCTAAATCTTGTCTGAAAAATAGAAAAAACATAATATGGAAATAAATTATAGAAAATAAGATAGAAAAAAGTTTGGAAAACAACCATACGAAGGCCTTGAACCAATGATGGAACTTCTGCTTCTGATTTCATCCAATTGCATACACTATCAGAATATATATGACAATGTATATAGATATATCAGAAGATATGTGTGTGTGTGTGTGTCTGCAGAACATAGATAAATACATATATCAGAATATATATATATATATATATATAAAGCATATACATATATAACAGACAAAACATATACTTATATGTATATATATATATATATAGAACATATATATCTATATATATATAGAGAATATATATATTTATATATATAGAACACACACACACACACATATATATACATATGTATTAACAGAACATATAGAGAGAGGGATCATGCATGACATAGACACACACACACACAAAACAAATATTTATGTAGAACATGTATATATATAATCAATATATACAAAAAATATATATAATAACATCACCATAAGTATGTATGAAAGAGAAAAGTGATAACTCCATAAGGTAGGTCCCACTGACTATGGAAGCATTCCCAAAACATTCCAATTTTGAATAAAGCATTCAATTTGAATGGAAAAGATCAAAATAAAATAATATTGAAGCTACAACAAATCATTTATGATATTAAATTTAGTAAATTTGAACAAATAAAACTGAGGATATAAATGGAAAAGAATTTTTCTTACTCGATGTTCAAACTATGAATGAACTAACCCGATATCATATTATCAATATGGTTCTTTTTATCCTCTAGTGTAGGCAATCAACCAACTCTTATAGGAAATCATTATCAATAAAATCTAAAACTTCTTAAGAAATTCCATAAATTATATAAAGATGTGTCAAACCATTTTATAATCTTTCATCAGATTATCACCCATTTTTTTAAGAAATATCATCAATGCCTCTATTTATTAAGCTTTCTACATATTCTACATGTGATGATACAAAAAAATGACCAAATGAATTTAGGAATAAAATCAAACTTGGGAAATCTTAAAAATAATCATAATAATAAAATTTTGTAGGAGTGATAGGATTTTGATAAGGAATCATTTTAAAAAACAAATAGAGCTTCAACCGTTGTTGAGTAATTGTTGGTGATGAGTTCAATTAATAAGTTAAAGAGAAAACCCCAAGATAAAAATCTAAATTAAATGGAATTCTATATATAAAAACATCAAAGGGGATCATAGTGGTGACTAATACAATATGATAATGATGGAAATAAAAATTCAAATGGATGAATCTCATTTACTCATATATCAGATACCTTCAAGAGGGTGGCCATGGTGCCTGGAGACTACTTATCAAATACTTGGAAGACAAAATTATGCCTATATTGATCAAACTGATCATTTTTTAGATCGAAATTTTCTACCACGCCGTCTATCATGGTAGAGGGGTGGTGATTAAACCAAATAAAGATTAGCGTATACCTCACTATCGATCAATTAGACAAGAGGGAGAGTCCCAAAAAAAGGTGGGTGTGGTCATGTGGGGAAGTATGGGGATGGTAGGGGGTCGAGTGGGGAAGTTCAGGGATGGTGGGGGTCAATTGAGGAAGGATGGGGTGGTCGGGGGTTAAGATGGGGTAGTGGGGGTTGTCCGATTGGGATGGTATGATGGTTGTTGAAATGGTGTGGTGGGTGTGGAAGGTCGCGTTGGGGGAGGAAGGTGGTGTAGGTAGAGGGTCATGAAGGAGCTAGAGGGGGTTGCGAAGGAGGTGGGTGGCATAGATGGAGAGCAGTGGAAGATGTAGTGAGGGTATCCAAGGGAAATGATGGTCGCAGAGGAGGAAGTGGGTCGTGAAGGTGAAGGTGACATAAGCATTAGTAGAGGGTGGTGATGCTACGGGTCGCCAAAGGAGATAGGGGTGGGGTGGATCATGCACTGGTGGTGGGGGAATTAGGGTTGGGAATTTTAAGGATTTTAAAAAATAAAATAAAATAAATAAAATATTAAATTTCTTTTAGTTTTTTAAATTAAAGATATAATAAATATATTTATGAATGGTATAAAATTTTATAATATTACTAACTTTATTTTAATATAAAATAAAATTTAAATACGTGAATATAAGTTATTATTATAATAATATTACTCAATTGATTGTTATGTTTTTTATTTATTAATTTTAAATTATTAATTTTTTTAATTTATTTTTTGTATTTTATTATGTTTATTAAATTTACGTATGAATATAAAATTACCATGTATATAGATAATATCAACCATATATGTAAATATAAAAATATCACAATGATTTTTTTTTATAAAAATTATTTAAATGGTTATTAAATGAACAACATTAACAAATATAAACACTATTGATATTTAGAAAAAATAGAAAATTAAAATCAATTAATGATATATTTTTAATAAGACCTCAAAAAATGGATGTTGACTTTGGTTATGAAAATAGTAATATAAAAAAACTGGTTTCTCTTAATTTTTAATAATAAATTTGTTGTTGTTATTAAATGGTTTAGTTTAAAAAAATTTATTGATGTTAAAACATTTGTTGGTAATAGTTATTATTACAAACAACTTAATGAGTTGATAAAAAAATTTTGATTTTGGTAAGATGAAGTAATAAATTTAACTATTGGTAAAAGAATTATTGGTATTAAACGATCAATATCAATAGATACATCTATTGGTAAAAATAAGGGTCGGTACTTAAAAATTAATACCAATAAAACTTAATATCTATTGGAATTACCCATTTTTACCAACATATATATTATCTGTCATTAAATTTCAATCGGTATAAATTAATTTTTTGTAGTGTTATTGATGAAAAACTCTTCTTAATACCAACGATGCAGGGGTAAAACTCTAAAATTTAATCATATTAAATATATTTTCATTTCTTTCACTACTTATTCCCTTTTGTGTTTCATGAAACATTAGATGCTCATTATGGTCAATTTGAATACTCAAAATATTTATTTCGTAGATTCAGTGCATGGATACCCAACAAACCAACCACACATGATGGAATTTTTCAATAGGTAATACACTAAATCCAATTTTTTAGAACTAAACCTCCAGTTATATAATTTATATTATGTTTTAATTAGGATTATGTTATTATAGGGCGGTGCATGAATATCGTGAAAAGCAAGGAATGAGACTAGGGGATAAGCACAAGGATGCTGAAAAGTTCTAAAACTAGACAAGTATCATGGTATATATAATAATATTTTACTATCCAAACACATAACAAAACAAATTACTTATTTTTCTCAATGTTTCTTTAGTGTCTGAAACAAACAAATAGAAAATATTGTGGTTATTATAGTTGTAAATTTATGAGAGAGATCATATTCTATCAACAAACTAGCATCCCTGAAGAGGCATTTTTGAAGATAATTACTATTTCATTTAAAATATTTATTAATCCTTAGTGTATTTATATTTTTCCAGTACTACAATGACTGTTTAAAAGACTCATATTTACAAGATGATCGATATAGATTTTCTTAGAAATGAATGGGCAACATACCAGATGAAATACTGCACACAAATAGCATGAAGATCTTACTTCCATAGAATTAGTGGATTGTTTCATATTTATGTTTAATTTAATAATTTTTAGATTACTCACATAATAATTTTTTTCTTATACCGGTGAATTACTTTTATATTTATAGGTTAATAATATATACAACCATCATGAAAAAGTGAATTCCTACTACTTAATTAATTTTTTTACCATTTCATCTACTATTTGTAAGTTATTTTTCCCATCATCTTCCCACCATCTTTCTATAATACTTATTTATTTGTTGTCAAAAATATTGTGGGAAGTCATATTTTAATTTAAACTATCTACAAGAAGCCATATAAGAGATAACATGTTTCTTTCTGCCAATGTTACCACACTTTCCATTGCTTTTCTTTGTCGACCTACCTACATTACATATTGATTCATTGTTCTTAGCTAAAAAAACTTTCTCAATTCATTATGTAGTTTTGGAATTTCAACAAATAAAGATGATGGTAATCATTATAACATTGGCATTTAAGATTTTTTTGAGACTTTGGGACATGTAGAAATTAGAGAAACCACATTCTGACACATAGTGTGACTGGTATGACTCCATGTGTATCTTTTTAGTTAAAAATTAAATTAATTTTAGTAAATTAGGCAATTGACATACTCAAAACAAAACAAATGAATTCACATTATTTTTATACTTTAGGAACATGATCCATATGTCATTAAATACATGTAGGAATCATCCACACCTCAATCTTATGCACAGTGTGACCAATATGAATCAAAGTGTCTATTATCACTTTAAAACTGAATTTTTAGTTTAAAATGTGTCACTCAATGAAAACTAAATAAACACACTAAAATTTTACTGATAATTTAGTATATCTATTCATATGTAATTTGTGACATGTAGGAATCAGTCTCATGTCAACCTGGTTCACAATGTGACTAGAATGAGTCAAAGTGCGTGTTTCCAGTTTAAACTAAAATTTTAGTAATAAAAACAAGTGACATACTAAAAACCAATAAACTTTATTCATATTGTTTTTATACTTTAGAAAAATGATCCATGGGTCATTTGGGATGTGTAGGAATAAGTATCACCTCAATCTGACGCACGATGTGATCAGTATGAATCCAAGTGCGTCTTTTTATTTAAAATTGACATCAATTTTAGTAAAAAAGAACAAGTGGAATATAGAAAACTGATCAAATGCATTCACATTATTTTCATACTTAATGGAAACGATCCATGGGTCATTTTGTAAGTTTAAGAATCAGCCACACCTCAATATGAGGCACAGTGTGACCAGTATGAATCCAAGTGCGTCTTTTTTATTTAAAAGCTACAACAATTTTAGTAAAAAGGACAAATAACCTACTAAAAATAACGAAAACACATTTGGATTGTTTTGATACTTTAGTAAAATGATCTATGAGTCATTTGGGACATGTAGGAATTAGATACACCTCAATTCGATGCACGGTGTGTCCTATATGACTCCAAGTGCGTTTTTTATTTAAAATTGACAACAATTTTAGTAAAAAGAAACAAGTGACACACTGAAAAATGAGAAAAAACATATCAATTTTAGTAGAAAGGAACAAGTAATGTACTGAAAAATGAAAAAAATGCATTCAAATAGTTTTAATACTTTAGATAAATGATCCATGGGTCATTTGGGATGTATAAGAATCAGTCGCACCTCAATCCGAGGCACAATGTGACCAATCAACTCCAAGTGCATCTCTTTTATTTAAAATTTACATTAATTTTAGTAAAAAGGAAAATTGAACTACTAATAACCAATAAAAAACATTTGGATTGTTTTTATACTTTTATAAAATGTTCCATGAGTCATTTTGGATATATAGGAATCATCTGCATCTCAATACAACACATGGTGTGATTGGTATGACTCTAAGTGCATCTTTCTATTTAAAATTGACATTAATTTAAGTAAAAAGGAACAAGTTACATACTTAAAACAATAAAAAACATTTGTATGGTTTTGATACTTTATTTCAATGATCCATGGGTCATTTGGGACATGTATGGATCATTCACACCTCAATCTGAGGCATGATGTGACCGGTATGACTCAAAATGCATCTTTTTTTATTTAAAATTTACATTAATTTTAGTAAAAAGGATATCTGAACTACTCAAAACTATGAAAATGAAATATTTTTTTTATACTTTAGTAAAATGATTCATAATTCATTTTTGATGATTAGGATTCCACCACACCTCAATCTAACGCACAATGTGACCTGTATGACTCTAAGTACGTATTTTTATTTAAATTTGACATTAATTTTAGTAAAAAGGAAAAAGTGATGTACTAAAAACCAATAAAAACATTTGTATTGTTTTGATAATTTAGTTCAATGATCCATGGGTCATTTGGGACATATAAGAATCAACCTCACTTCAGTCTGAAGCATGGTGTGATCGGTACGACTCAAGTGCATCCTTTATATTTAAAATTTACATCAATTTTAGTAAAAGGGATAACTGACCTACTCAAAATCAATAAAATGCATTCGTATTGTCTTGATAATTTAATAAAATGATCCATAAGTCATTTGAGACATATAGGAATCAAAATCACCTCAATTTGATGCACGGTTTGACTGGTATGCCTCTAAGTACGTCTTCTTATTTAAATTCGACATTAATTTTAGTAAAAAGGAACAAGTGACATATTTAAAACTGAGAAAAAAATTCATATTGTTTTTATAAATCAGGTAAATGATCCATGGGTCATTTGAGTTGTGTAGGAATTAACCTAATCTCAATATAAGGCATGGTGTGACTAGTATGACTCCAAGTGCATTTTTTTATTTAAAATTTACATCAATTTTAGTAAAATGGATAATTGAACTACTCAAAACTGAGAAAATTAATTAGGATTGTTTTGATACTTTATGAAAATTATCCATAAGTTATTTGTGATGTGTAAGAATCATCCTCAACTCAATATTATGTACAGTGTGACTAGTATGAATCCAAGTGTGTCTTTTTATTTAAAACTGACATTAATTTTACCAAAAGGATCAAGTGTCTCACTGAAAATTGAGAAAATTCATTCAAATTGTTTTGATACTTTAGGGAAATGTTCCATGAGTCATTTTTTATGTTTAGGAATCACCTTAACCTAAATATGATGCATGGTGTGACTAATATGATTCAAAGTTCCCATTATTAGTTTAAAATTTATATTTTAGTTCAAAAAGTGTGACACTCACTGAAAAATAATCAAATGATATTTGATTGTCTTGATAATTTAGCGACCCAATTAATAAGTCATATATGTCATGTAGGAATTAGTGTCACATCAAATTGACACATGATATGACCCGTATGACTCCAAGTGTGTGTTTCTAGTTTGAATTTTTTTTAATAGAAAACAAAAGTGACATACTAAAAATCGAGCAAACACATTCAGATTGTTTTGATACTTTAGGAAGATGATCCTTAAGTAATTTATGATGTTTAAGATCAGACATACCTTAATACCATGCACAGTGTGACTGGTATAAATCCAAATGTGTCTTTATTTAAAATTGATATCAATTTACTTAAAAAGAAAAAGTGACATACTCATAACTGAGAAGACACATTATAATTATTTTTATACTTTAAAAAAATGATTCATACCTCATTTGTGACATGTAGGAATAAATCACACCTCAATATAATACACAATGTGACTAGTATAACTCTAAGTGTCTTTTTATTTAAAGTTTATTTTTTAAAATTTATTTGTTGATATTAATGTTTAATTTATTTCTTTATAATATTACTAACATAAGATTTGTTTTCTTATATAGGTGGATTATTTTTCTCAGGTTGAGGTGATTTGTTCGACAACATATACCATGAGAAAAACTTTTTAAGATGGTATCATGAGTTCCAAAGACAAACATTAATGTTTTAAATTGTTTATGGATAGTAATGGTAAATGTAATTATAAAAAACATTATTTTAAATGTATATAGTTGTGTTTTTGTTTTTTTTGTGATGTAAAATTTATTTCAATTAAATTATATATTTTTTATAGGAGGTTGTAGTGTGCTATTTTTGTGTACTGTAGGTTGTTGCAGTGTGATGTTATACAATCCACACAATACAGTAGATAGGGCCTTTATCAATGCTATTTCTAGTACTTATAAAGGCCACCATTTATCAATGTTATTAAAAGTGATGATAAAATGGTACCTTTATCAATAATAGAAATAATATTGATAAAGGGTACCCCCTTTAATAGTAATGTGATTAACAATACTTTTTAGCACTGTTAAAATCCTTTTTGCACGCTGTTAAAGGGCATATCTATAGTAGTGTAATACTATATAGAAATAAATTAAACATAAATATAAAACAATACTTTAATAAAATGTCAATTTTAAATAAAAGGAAAACCTTGGATTCATACCGGCCACACTGTGGTGCTTATTCCTAAACATACCAAATGTATTATGGATCATTTTTCTAAAGTATCGAAATAATCTGATTACATTTTCTCGGTTTTGAGTATGTCACTTGTCTTTTTTGCTAAAATGTCATTTCAAACTGAAAACACACACTTTGAGTCATAAAAATCACATCATGTGTAATTTTTAAATGATAATTTTTCTTATATATTAAAAATGACTTATGAATCATTTTTATAAAGTCTCAATATAATCTGAGCGCATTTGTTCAGTTTTCAGTGAGCGGTACATGTTTTGAACTAAAATGTCAATTTTAAGCTGATAACGAACACATTGAGTCATAACCGACACACCGTGTATTGTATGGAGGTATGGATAATTCCTATACATAAAAAATGACTTATTAATCATTGTACTAAAGTATCAAAACAATCCAAATGCGATTTCTTGGTTTCGAGTATGTCACTTGTGTTTTGTACCAAAATGTCAATTTTAAATAAAAAGACACAATTGAAGTCATACTGATCACACTGTTCTTAATATTGAGGTGTGTTTGATTCCTACATGTAAAAAATGAGGTATGTATTGTTTTCCAAAAGTATCAAAACAATTTGAATGTGTTTTCTTGATTTTGAGTATGTCACTTGTGTTTTTTTTACTAAAATGTCATTTTGAACTGAAAACACACACTTTCAGTCATACCGGTGACATCATGTGTCACTTGGACATGAAACTAATTAATACACATGAAAAATCACTTATGAATCATTATCCTTAATTATCAAGACAATCAGAGCAGGCTTTCTTGGTTTTCACTGAGTGACATATGTTTTGAACTAAAGTATCAATTTTAAAACTGATAACAAACACTTTGAGTCAAACCCGGAACACAATGTATAAAATTGGGGTTTGGATAATTCCTATAAATAAAAAATAACTTAAGTATAATTTTACTAAAGTATCAAAACAATACAAACATGTTTTCTTGGTTTTGAGTTTGTCATTTGTCATTTTTACTAAAATTAATGTCAATTTTAAATAAAAAGACACACTTGGAGTCATATCGGTCACACTATGTGAAATATTAAGGGGATATGATTTATAAACATAAAAAATGACTTATGGATCCTTTTCTTAAAGTATTAAAATATTCCGAATGCACATTATTTGTTTTGACTATGTAACTTGTGTTTTTTACTAAAATGTCATTTTAAACTGGAAGCACGCACTTTGAGTCATACCAATCACATCATGTGTTGGTTTTATGTGTGACTTATTCCTAAATATCACAAATAAATTATGAATAATTTTTCTAAATTATCAAGACAATATAAGATTCTTTACATTATTTTTAGCGAGTGACAAAAAATTTGAACTAAAATGTCAATTTTGAACTGATAACATGAACTTTGAGTTAGATAGGGCACACTGTGTATCAGGTTGAGGTGAGAATGATTTTTACACATCAAAAATTAATTATGTATAATTGTTCTAAAGTATAAAATCAATCCAAATGATTATTATTAGTTTGGAATATGTCACCTATGTTTTTTTACTAAAATGTCAATTTTAAATAAAAAGACACACTCAGAGTCATACCGGTCACACTGTTCATCTAATTGAGGCGAGACTAATTCGTACACATCAAAAATGTAGTATGAATCATTTTACTAATGTATAAAAACAATATGAATGTGTTTTATTGGTTTTGAGTATTTCATTTTTTTACTAAGATGTCATTTTAAACTAAAAACCTTCACTTTTAGTAATAACAATCACATTGTTTATCAATTTTACGTGAGACTAAATCCTACACATAAAGAATGATCTATGAATCATTTTCATAAATTATCAAGACAAAAATAGAATGTTTGATCAATTTTTAGTGAGTGACATGTGTTTTTAACTAAAATGTCAATTTTAAACTGATAAAAGACACTTTGAGTCATACCGGTCATAGCGTGTATCGAATTGAGGTGTGACTGATTACTTCGCATCAAAAATGACTTATGGATTGTTTTACTAAAGTATGAAAATAATATTAATGAATTTGATTGGTTTTGAGTATTCCACTTGTCTTTTTTACTTAAATTAATATCAATTTTAAATAGAAAGACACACTTTGAGTCATACCAGTCACACTGTGTGTCATATTAAGGTGAGGTTGATTCCTACACATCACAAATGATTTATCGATCATTTTCCTAAAGTATCAAGACAATACGAATGTGTTTACATAGTTTTGAGTATGTCACTTGACTTTTTATTTTAAATTGGAAACAGACACTTTGAGTCACATCGGTCACATCGTGTGTCGGTTTGACATGAGATTGATTCCTACACATTAGAAATGACTTATGAATCATTGTATAAAATTATCAAGACAATCAGAGCATGTTTTCTTGGTTTTCAATGAGTGACACATGTTTCGAACTAAAATTCCAATTTTAAACTGATAATGGACATTGTGAGACATATTTGGAACACGATGTACCATATTGAGGTTTGAATAATTATTACACGATAAAAATGACTTATGAATCATTTTCCTAAAGTATCAAAACAATATTAACGTCTTTTCTCTATTTTGAGTATTTCACTTATCTTTTTTACTAAAATTTCAATTTTTAATAAAAAGATACACTTGGAGTCATACAAATCACATCGCATTTCATATTGAGGTGTGGTTTGTTCTACATGTCAAAAATGACTTATAGATAATTTTATTAAAGTATCAAAGCAATCTGATTGTGTTTTCTCAGTTTTGAGTATGAGATGGCTATTTTGAACTAAAATATAAATTATAAACTAAAAACCTATAGTTTGAGTCATACCTATCATACTATGTATCAGATTAAAGTGTAGTTGATTGACCCATTTTTTTGTTTACATTATCTTAGTTACATCCTTGAAGTCCAATATCTCACAATCATGATCAGCTTCAAACAAACCACCCCAAATCAAGCAAAAGAATCCACCTGTATAAGAAATCAATTCTGATGTTAGTAATACTATAAAGAAATAAATTAAACATAAATATGAAACAATAAATTAATAAAATATCAATTTTAAATTGAAACCACATAATTTGATTCATACCATGTACACTGTGTATTGGATTGAGGTATAATGGATTCCACCATGTATTTTTATCCAACAATGCATTCAATATTCCGAGTTATCTAATAATTTTATTGTTTGATTACCCAAAATACTTAATGTATTGGATAATAAAAAGCAAATTTCATCATCATGAGTGCATCATCCATGTTGAGTGCATGATCACAGTACATGAGTGAATCATCCTTATTGATGAAGTCATTTCTTCACGATCTCTAAAAAAATTAACAAAATAAGTATCAGATAAAAATGATAAGAAAATTAACTAAAAAAATTAGATAAAATGATGATAAAATCAACTAAATAAGTAGTAGGAAGTCACATCTTCATGATATATGTGTACATTCTAACACTAGTTATGATACCAAATCCTTTATAAACAAATATATTTTATCTTTTGAATATGTGGACTTTCAAAATTCACGGTAGTACTAAAAAATATAAATAAAGTATTAATAAATATTTTAAATGAAATAATAATTATATTCTAAAATACCTATTAAGGGATGCTAGTTTGTTGATGGTATATGATATCTCTCATAAATTTTCAAACATAATAACAACAATATTTGATATTGGTTTGTTTCATACATGACAGAAACATTGAAAAAAACAATTTATTTTTTTATATGTGTTTTAATAATGAAATCTTATTATATATACCCTAATACTTATTCACTTATAGTTGTTGATAGCTCTTTTTTCTCATGGACTTTCCTCATGCCATGATTTTTATAATATTTTAACACTTCTCTAACATAATAAATTTCTCATTAAAACATAATATAAAATATATAACTTGAAGTTTAGTTCTAAAAATTTGGAAGTAGTGTATTATAAATTGAAAAACTTCATCATGTCTGGTTAGTTTGTTGGGTATCCATGCAGTGAGTCAAAAAAAATATATTCTAAGTATCCAAATTGATTGTAATGATTACCCAATGTTTCCTAAAAAAAGAAATTAAGAGAATTAAAATATATTTCATATGATTAAATTATAGAGTTTTACCCCTGCATCATTGGTAGTAAGAAGAGTCTATTTTCTGTAAGTTTACTTTCAAACACTACGACCATTTTTTTCACTATTGCATCAATTTTATCTGAATCCCATGAGGTTATTTGTGTATATGTGATGTGAGGACTAATGAGTCCATATTTACGTTCATAGGGTTTTCCCTTCAAATAATATTGATATAGAAACCTAAAAAAATACAAATTGTATTTAGCCATATTTAACATAATAGATCTACTATTGGAAAAAAAATCATGAAAACACACCTCATGTATACATTTACAATTGAGACTCCTAGCCACTCATACTTGAGGATTTAATTTCCATTCCCAAGAGAAATGTAGTCTGTAATGGCTTCTCTATACATTTATTCTTAAAAATAAACTATGAAATCACTACCACTTTGTAACTTTGTATCTGAAAGAAACTTTAATAATAGTAAATGAGGATATTTAATGGGTAGGGTAAAGGTTCTTTGTGAATATCTTTTAAACTGTTCATTTTATCCTTTAGATCATTTTCATTCGACCTTTCATTTCACCCCCTTCTCTTTGTTTGTCTATAGTAACATTCATCGGTTCATACCTTTTTTTCATTAATTGTTAATGGTTTATCATGAAAAATAAATTGTAAATAAATACCTCCTTGTCAATATGTTTTTTACATGATTTTATAGACCTGATATGAATATTCTAATAGTTTTGTCGATGGTATAAATATCTGCATCATTAATTGAAATAGGTAGCACAACACTCAGCTCATAAGCTATGCTAATCCCCACTCTCACATTACCTATTGGAAGTTGTTTTGGTGTGTGTAGAGTATCTTCTTAGATATCAAACATGATAGCCCTTATAATAAGGAAATGGGTGGGTGTTCATAGACATAAATCACAATCAATTTCACCCTATAAAATATCAGTACAGGAAAGGTATTAGTGTCTGCCTAATCCACATTTCATAGAAACAATTAGAAGAATATTGATTACCACATCTAAGACAGTTCTTTGAGGGGAATGGCTCACCTCAAAGCCGGTGGGAGGTGGAGGGGGTCATTATGCAGTGGTTGTTCTTGAGTTTTTCTTCTCTTTTCTTCATTCCCATAACATTTTCTAGAAAACTCAGAATTCCAATGAAATTTTTCTTCAAGAGAAGATAATCATTCCTATATCTCTTCCATTTTTTATCATTATCCCCCTATTCATTCTTTGTCAAAATATATTTGGGGTGTTGTCTTAAAAAGTTCACCTCTAACGTGGCCATACTGTTCTATCAACTTCAAGGCCACTTATAGTATCTATTTATTTTCTATAGCTTATGATGATTCATGCATATAATCTAGATAAAAAATATAGGAAAATAAGTAATCAATATTATGTAATACTAATTTAAAGCAAAACAAAATTTTATTATGTTATAATCTAAATGTCTCAGTCATGAATTTGGATACCAAACCCATGGATCCAAATTTATTAATAAAATAAAACATATAATGAAGTAAATAGGTCAAAAAAAGAATAAAATTACCACACCAAAAGCAGGAAGTCACTTCTTGAAATTCACTCCAATTCCAAAATTCCAAGGATATCATTTTCTTCCCTTTGGATGTAAAACTTTCCACCATATTTTAGACCTTGCAGGAGGGGGGCATATTGTTGATATGATGAAATTTTTGAGGATTACTATAACATGGAATAGATACTAAATTTACAAGATAGACGCTAAAATCCCATATCTGAGTTAGATCAAAAGTCATATTCAATATTTATTGACAATAACTTCTGAACAATTAGATAATCACTGTAACCGAACAGATCTGGATTCATCATAGAAAAACTGAATTCAAGTTGCAAGAAATTTTTTTCTTACAACTCTTTAATGAGGCCTTCAATAGGCCATTCACCTTCTTAGTCTTCTATAAGAATTATACTAGAGTTTTTAGCCCATGAAATGTCACATTACTCATTTGAGGATTTTCCAAAATAGATATATTAATTTTTCATAAGTTCAAAAAAATTAGATGGTTAAGTCCATTCTAGATTCATAAGGTCATCAACACTCACATGAGAGGATTCTAGTAAGATGTTATACCTGTAGGGGGGGGGGGGGGTTCCTGAGTAATATATGTCTACACCGACTCAGATTCAATCACACATGATTTGGATTTTTGAGGGATGACCAATTGGAAACCCTCTTCATCCATTAAAACTCTCTTACCTTTGATAAGAGACTATTCCTTAGTCACCACCATGGGTGAATTTTCAACATGCATGGATTCCACTAGAAACCCCTTATCATGTTGAGAAGCCTTTGAAAGACCATTATCCAATGAATTGTCAGACATTTTATAGATTTGAGAGATATTTAGAAAATTTTAACTCGAAGGGACCTCAACATCCATATTTTTATTTCCTTTGTGATCTCTTGAGGCTATAATATGTTCTTGAAAATATGTTAATTATTTATCTCTTATTAAACCACTTCATCAGACATTTTCACTTAAATATCTATCCCCTATTCTACTATCTCTACCCATGACTTGGAAACCTGTTTAACACTAGTAGTCTTTCCATGAGACTCTGAAGCAACAACAATATCAGTAAAAAAATATATTTTTACCATCTCCAATTATCATGTCATCCATATGAATATCAATGAGAGGAACTCTAAATATCCCGTTCTTGTAAGCTAAGAGTTCACCCAATTTCTAGATAAGCTCAAAACCAATATTAATCCCCTTAGATTCCACTTATTTCCCACTAGTATCACTATCAAGAGGATTTAGATTTGATGAACTATAATTACCTATCCTTTGACCACCCCTAAAAATTATATAAATAATAAGAATGCTAGTAAGTTTAGCCCTATTCTTTAAGCCCACCTGAACATTCACTTTTTCCTGAAGAAAAGCATGACCATCATCTTCAAGGCCACTTGGAATATTGAATTTCATAGTTCTACTCTTTAAAAAAAAATTGATTTTCATATTTTACATGCATAAAACAAAAAAATTATAGATCTTGTGTAATTAGAAAATCCATGTCCTATGACCTTACAATCCAAGAAAAACTGTGGAACTTTTTCAGACTCAATTCTCTAGTCAATTTCATCATCATCGGTTGAGAGAATAACTCTATCAAATATGATATAACACAGGTCCACTTCCACTAGAAAATTATCATAGTATCCAAATATTGAAACCTTTATTTCCTTATCTATTTTAATAGGAATACTTATAGACATTGCAATGTCATATAGAATCTTAGGATTCCAAAGTATCTAGTTTAAACCAAATACCAAGACCCAAAACTGAACACAATAATTTACTAGCTCAAGAGGTTGAATTTATGATCCTATTACTGGATGTTTCGAAATACCAAATTTACAGAAATCGAACTAAATCCCCAAGAAATTATCTTCAGATCCTCCAAGAGGAAGATCATGTGAAAATAAACACTTCATAGAGAAACAAATTTTCAATTTGCGAATCTACAAACTCCCAAATCCCACTCAAAAAAATCCCAAATTTTCCAAAGAATAGAGCCTCTCAGAAATATGATACATAAAATGATAGAGTGATAAAAAATTTCCAATAATTCTGTGACTACAACTAGATCAAAATTTACATGGGAAACATTACCTTTCTGATGAATGGCACTTGGGAATAAGCCTTTAAAGAGAGATACCGAGTGATTTTTCATAGCTGCATTGGATGAAAAAACCATAAAAAATCCACCATTCACATTCTTGTGGGAGTAAAATGGTACCTGAGTGATGAAGTTAACAACCAAGGAGTATATTGATAAAGAATACATAAGTATAAATCCCTAATCACCATTATGGAGAAGATAGAAATGGTCTCTCCATCTTAAACCCATGTTTCCCACATTTTTTTGGGTTTTCATCTATTAATATCCCATATTTATTTACACGAGACTCCTTCTATATAACATGATGTGGGATGGAAGTGTCGTTGGATTTGGATTCATCAATCTGCACATAAACAGAGGAACATGATTATGTTGTTTTTTCATGTCACATAAAAATATTACGGTAGATTTAAAATACATACCAATTTTTTTCAATTGAAGAATACCCCATCCTTGATTTATGGTAGGGGTATGTTGGGTTTTCTTCCCTTTTCTTATTTTCAGCACTCAGTTCCTATTTCATAAATTAACAATTCTTAATTGAAGTGATTAATACATATATTGTCAAATAATTTATTACCATCCATAATGTAACTAAAAATATGTCACCTCATGATGGACACTAAATGCATCTTATACTTCTTAGCATATCAGGAATGCATACATATGCGGTGCATGGGGGTTTATTTTCCCTTCAATATCTTTTAGATGAAACTTGGTAAGAATTATGGGAAAGAATCTATGAGTCTTTCTAGAAATCATTAATAAAAACTTCCTTAGAGTGTCATATAATATAAATGCAATCTGCAAGGGATAATGAAGTGTAACTAAATGTTTCATTAATTTTTATTAAAATAAAGAAAGGATATCATAATGTTTCCCTAATATCATCCCAAATTAGTGTCTTAAGTGTGAGAATAATATTGTTCCATGAAATTATATCAATAAGCATGAAATAACCAGTGGTGAGCCTAATGAAACTACTGAACATGGCCATATTGGGGCTAACCACCTGGACAAATGCATTCCATTAAAACGTGAATTTGACTCCTTTGTTTCTTTCTTTGATAAGTTTTTTTAATACCATCATTATATAATGCTCTTAATTTTTTTGGGACACCAGTTGTTCATCATATACCATTTCTTCTAGTTTAACATCATAAATATGTTGTTCCTCTAGATTAGCAGCATCATCAGGTGTAGAAGGTTTTTGTTCCTCTATATTGGGAGTACCAGTAGGTTGAGAAACCTATTTTCCCTTAGGATTAAGAGCATAAACACCTGCAGAAGTCATTATTAGTATAAGTGGTTGAACATTTTATTTATATTATATAAATTCATTAGTGAACAAATAAAAATATGAGGTAACACAATTTATATTAAAAAAGATATAACTTAATTATTGAAATCTATTTTTTTAAAAGGTTAAATGGATTTGAACCATATATCACGTATCCAAATCCCTTAATTTTTGTCCCTTCTGACATACAATACCCCATCTAAATTGGGACCATTTGTAAATGATTATGATGTAAAAATTATGGGGTGATCCTTAGTTAAATTTTCATCCGACCATTTAGTGGTTTTGTTTGATAACAGAACAATTGAACACTTTTGGTTTGTGAGATATGGTACATGTACTACCTATGATTCTATTATAAAAAATTAATCTTTATACCCTTCCTTAATAAAATCCACTTTCATGAATCCCAATTCATCTATTTTAGCAGCACTCATATTATCAACCCACTTGCATTGAAAAATAATCACTTGGAATGTTATAGAATCCAACTCCCATATTTTTTTTGATGATGTCAAAGTAAGACATATTCATAAAAATTGGATTTATATACTTGGTACCAGATACATGCATCACTTCAGCCACAAGTGTAACTCCACTATTTTTCATAGTACTACATTCATCTTGTTCGTTTATATATAACGTATAACCATTAATTACATAACCATTATAATATAATACATGTACACTTGGTCCTATGGCTAGCCATAAAAGTCATTCTGAAATTTAATTTGGATTTTCATCTGAATCATTGAAAATATGGTCTCGAAACTATCATATAAACTATTTATTATGTGTATTTTATATCCATATTTTATCCCTTGATGGATTCAAATGACAAAGAATTTATTTGTGGGTTTCAAAATATGAGGAAACCTTTAAACTATAAAAAAAATGTAAAGGTGGTCTTTATAATGATATGTAATAGTTATTATGAGAACATATATTCCATAAATTCCTTCACCCACAAGCCACCCAATGTGATGATACTTCAGTAGAACAAAGCTTTCCACACTAGATTGGCAATCGAGACAAAATTCAACGGATTACTCAATAATATATTGCTCCGTAATAAAACCTTCTGGATGAATTATAATTTCGACATACCTTTTCAAAATACTTATATACCATTCAGTGTGGTACATCCATCTATAATGTATAGGACCACATAGTCAAATATCTATTACCAAATAAACCATAAAGTGAACCATCATATTAAAGAATACCAGAAGGAAGAAAAATTATAATTTACAAAATATAATGGAAATTTCCTTTTCCATAATTATAAATTTTCTGAGGCCTATAACTTTTATGCATATAGATTTGAAAAATAAATAGAGCTTGGTTAATGTATGATAAAATTTCTTGGTCACAATGCAACATAAATCTACAAGCATTAGATTTTTCATCAAAACATGACAGTCATGAGATATTAGACCCTTTAACTTTAAATTATTCATTGACATGTTATTCTTGATATTCAGTGAAAATCCCTCTAGAACTTATACTTTATTCAATAAATTCATAATCTAATATATCTCCTTCCAGAAAAAAGTGTAAGCAGCTAGTCGAAGAAAATTACATTTTTCACCCTTCATCGGTGCAAACTCTTCCCATATTCCCATGTCAATCATATCCAACCAAGCCTTAATTACATCCTATGTTTTTATAGGTGAATTTAGTAACATTTCAATGAAACTATCAAATACTTTTTTTTTTCAACATTCATAAAATCAAGAAAATTCCCGATGCACAGAAAATTTCTGTATGGTATTTGAAAAAAAATTAATCGCTTTTTCTAAAAAGTTCTCATAAGGTTTCTAGAAAAAGGTTTACCAAAAGAAATGTCCATATCTTTTAATTTCTCAATTAGTTGATCAATATTTTGTAAAGGCAATGTTTTATATTCTTCTGAACTCCCATCAAATGATATCATCAAAGATCAGTACTCATGTTATAGTAGTAAAAATACATGATGTTCTAGAAACACAGTCTTTGATGAATGTTTCAAACTAATTGATTGTGAAAATTATTCACAAATGTGAAACCCTTAAGTAACTTTAATGTTATATCCTAAAAAATTTCCTTTAGTAGGAAATTATTTTTTTCTCCCATACAACATGGATCTCAATGTGAAATATTTATTTTTGTAAGAATAATACAATTTAACACCTAAATCCCATAATAATTTCAAATCTTTGATCAATAGATCCAAATAAACATAAATATAATTACCAAGTTGTTTTGGTCCTAATATAAGCATAGATAACATAATGTATTTTTGTTTCATGCATAACCATGGTGGAAAGTTATAATTTACCAACATAACCAGCTATGCACTATGAGTACGGATTTGAAAACCAAAAGGATTCACTCGATCTATAGATAACACAAGACGAAGGTTTCTCGGATCATTTCCAAATTCAAGATAAATTTGATCAATTCTATTCCATTGAGGAGAGTCTTATAGGTGATAGAGTTTCCTATCTTTATTTCTTATATCTTCATTCTATGTAAATTACCTTACAATATACTCTATTTCATTGGGTACCTAAAACAAAGAACAATTAAAAATTACCATACAACTTTCATAGGACCTGATTCATCTTTCTTATATCGAGAAGCTCCACACTTTGTGAATTATTTAAGTGATTTTTTTTCTTGTGAAATAGTATACAATCATTTGGATTGAAAATTATTCTTTTATATATTACACCCATTGAAATTAGAATTGGTTTAGTGTCATATATTTAGCTAGGACACTCATTATCTTCTAGGAGCAACATATCATTCAAGAGAGAAAGTAGTTCAGTAAAATTGGAACCACTCCATTCATTTCCATATTTTAAATTATATAGATTCAGTGAAACTAAAAATGTTGTAAATTTAGTAAAACCAACATAAAATTAATTCTTTGCACAACTCTTTAACTTCTCAATTTTTTTTGGAAAGTTACAATGTCCATCTTCAAATTTCATTATGATTTCATCAATATGATCTTCATCACCATTCATGCGTATAATCACATCCTGTATATGGTCTTATTCATTATACATACTTGTAATCATATCATATGATCGATAAAATGTAGTATTATCCCAATCACTAGGTACATTTACTTTTTCCCTATATTTAGTCCAACATTTACGACTTTGATCTATTTCATGACAAATCAAGTGTTCTTCCAACTCCTCTAGAACAATTACTCTTAAATAAAAATATCATAAACATAGAAAAAGGATCTGAGAAGTGTTATATGCATGATATTTTGAAAACTTGATGAACTCTTCCACCCCATCTTCATACTATTTTTAATACGATTGGAATCAATCCATTTTAGATTCACAACCATACTGTTTGATTCATAAATATTAATATTTATTAAAATAAATAAATATAGAAAAATGGGTCTTTTAGATAAGGGGAACCAAACATTTGAACATTTCAAATAATTTCAGCATGATTTGAAGGAAATGGGTAATTGAATTTAAGAAAATAATTACTCCACTGGTTGTAGGTGTTATCCTATTAATTCATACACAATTATCATTGATACCTAGTATGGGATAACTACTTCTCAGGGTATTTTAAGAAACATAGGTTCATGTCTAGAAGATATGGGGGATGAGTCTTAAGAAACAAAGTTAAATAATAAATATTTTTGAAATGAAGCCAATGAGGATGAAAATCATCTTCTTAAATCTAAAAGTTCCTAGGATGTGGAGTTGGTGAAGCAGTAAACAAAATTACTTAGTTTTATATTTAAGTTTAAAAAAGAATCAACTATTGTTTAATGAATAAAAGGGGCCCCTTGATTTTTGTGACTGTGAGAAGGCTCATATGGATGGTCTTAAACACACTCATTCTGAGATAGTTGTAATAGTTTCAACATTCAAAGCAGGCCTTAAATTACTCCATGAAAAATAAAATATTTTGGTCTGAGGACTAAATTTTAGTAGCACTTAGCTTCCACTGAGGCCAAGGTTATGGGAGTGGGGTTATGGTAGATATATTATGGGTTGAATGGAGTAAGTGATATACCCTTTACATGATGTTATTATTAATCTATATTATGTAATAGGTGATATTCTATCTATTTATGAGGTCTTTGAAAGTTAATATGATCATATAAATATAGATACCAACTTTTTCCCTTACAAATGTATGAATTTATAAATATAGATACCCTTCACCCCATTGAGTTTATAAATATATATATACCACTCAAATGTTTGACACATATTTGAACAATTATTCAAAAAGGGAAAGGAAATTAGTTTGTTAGTGGATTAAGACTTTAATCAATAATAGAGGGTAATTTCTAAAGAGTAATTATAAAAGAAAAAGTGTATCACTTATTTATCACCCATTCATTGTGATATATTACAACTCCCCTAGAATATTCAATAATGGATATTCCTCATAAAGGTAATCCTATATGCTCTCCTATGATATTCTTCATCAACCTTTTCTTTTTTACAGTATACCTACACATTCCAAGGTAATACTTTGCTTCCATTTTCTAGTTTCATACTTTATATAAAAAACAAAAAAAATCCCTAATTTTATGGATGTAATTTGATAAGAGGTCAGTTCCCTAAGTGAACATCTAATTCAAGTGGGTGATGTGGAAAATTCATTCAACTTATATATTAAAGTAGGATGCTAATTATGGAGTATAAATCTTGATAAATGATCTATGTTAAAACTCTGTCGATGTGGGTTTTAACATTAGTTAAATAAACGATCAATGTTAAAACCCTACTGGGGTGGGTTTTAACATCAGTTATTAAATAAGTAATGTTAAATTTTACATTTAATATTAGTTATAACTAACATCAAAACAAATTATTTTAATGTTATTTATATGTATAACTTATATTAAAAGTAATTTCTTATAGCATGCCATTTTGATTTTTCACAGAGCAATTTTTCATGGTGGGTTTTAGCCTTTCTTGTATAAAAACCAATGTTAAAAAAAGTTTCAACATTGGTTAATATATAAATAGTATTAAAATCCAAGGTTTTGATGTGAGTTATATAAATAACTAAAATTAAAAGTAAAATATCAAATTGTGTTCTTGTAACATTTCAATTTCTTTTCAACACACCAATTCAATTTATTTTCCCACCAATAAATTTATTATTTTTTGAGAAAACTTTTTAAAATAACATATATATATTTCCCTTCCACCAAATTCTAAATTCCTGATTTTCCCTCCATCATTCCAATGTTTTTCCATTCCAACAATTCTTCATTCCATCACTTTTCTATGGTATTTTTAATATTTTATCATTATTTGGTTTCTTTTATGATTTATTATTTTCACACACACACACAAAACACACAAACACACACACATATATATTTGATGAATCATTTTTTAAGAATATGACTTCCTTGAATCAAGTAAAAATTTTAAATCTCTTGTATGAGATTTATTAAAATAAGTTTAAAATATTGCATGATTTATTCATTGAAAATGGAAAACATTCTATGTATACATAAAAGTAACATTTTCAATATAAGAAAAATTAGTATGGGATATGTAAGTGTGAATCTAGATTTTACGTAAAGGTCATCGAGTGGTATGCAAGAGTCATTTCCACTAATAATGGATAATATATAAGGGTCATTTCCATGAATCAAGGGTGATACAAAAGGTTTATTCCCTTTACTATTTGAGGTGAAGAGTCAGCCACACCTTGGATTGATGACCATATTGTGAAGGAAAAATGTAAAGGTTTATCAATATTAAAATATGATTTATATTTTAGAAAAAATATCATGGGGGATATAATTGATTTTGAGTTTACTAATTATTTTCATTTATTAAGAAATATTAACCTGAATATAGAAATCAATAACCATGTTTATTTTAAAAATTTAGTAAGATATTATTTTATCAATTAAGTTTTTAAGTGAAATTGGGGTGGATCCTGAGTGGTAAACCCCACAATCCTATATCTAAATGACCAGGGTTCAAATCCTATAAATATCCTCAGGGTATTTACGATGTAGGTGGTGAGACAATCATGAAACAGGTAGGCAGTGATACCAGCATGATGCATGCAAGCGGTGATATATGCATGATGCTGCACTGGGCCTTCAGTCCATGTTCATGGGAAACTAGGTATTTGTCCAATGGGCCATGTAATTGGTTTCTCTCTACCCAGATAGAAAGAGGTCTTTTCTTTCATAATAAAAAGTGGATTTGGCCCCAACTTTAAAAAAATTAATTTTTTAATTAAAGGAAATTAATATCTAATTGAGTTTTATATTACTAATAATTTCTTTCAATACTTTTACATATAATTAAATAATAATATTAATTATATAGATTTTATAAATATATAACTAGATTTATTGATAAATCAAATAAAACATATAATGTTATAAAATATTTCAAAATTTATTTAAGTGTTACATAAAAAACATATTATATAACACTTATTGGTATTTTATTTTAGTATAAATTTATTGTATTTTATTCATATATTTAATATGATGAAAATATATTCAATTCATTAATATAAGGATCCAAAAATAACATTCATTTTACAATTTTATAAGTATTTTAAAAAACAAATGTCAATAATATATAATTGAAAATTTAAATACAGCTTCTTAAATTCATGGTTAAAAATAAATAAAAATGTCAAAAACGACATATATTTTGATGCATTGATTATTTTTCTCATTTAAATGTTTTAAATCATACATATTTTGTATGATAAAATTAAATTTTACTTCACTAAAATTATTTTGTTTTCTTAAAAAATTATGCAATAGTAAATTCAATTTAATATATCAATAGTAAAATTTAACTATAATAATTAATTTCATATAATTAAAAAATATCAAATAAGTAATATATATTTGGAAAACTTATATGGGATGAGTGATGATGGGAATCAGGGAACCATTGTCGATAGCTGGGTTGAGTTCACAAAGAGTGTGAGGACCACCAATGATAAGGGATGACAGGGGAAGGGGGTTAATGATGATTGTAGAATACCCCAATGGTGGTGGTGTTAGAAAGATTATGTTTTTACAACAGATCTCAGTTTTTATATGTTTTGATGATTCAAAAAATCCTTACTTTTATTCTATCAAGTTTATCTTAAGCATTTCCAATTATATTTATCAAAATAATTTATCTTACGCTGTTTCTCAAAGTGGGTATCTTACGTTGAAGTAAAGTATTCGATCTACACTAAAGTGTTTTATCCTACAAGAATAAAATAATATATTCTATATACACATAATTAGAAAGTTTTTAAGTTAATTTAAACATTTAAGACTTTATCTTATGAAGTGAATGGTTGAGTTTCTGAATGATCAAGTTAGATTCCTTAGTCAGAATGAATATATTAGAAGATATTGTCTTATGAAAAGGATATTCATAAAACATTATTTTATGAAAGCTGAAATAAGTTGAAGAAGCTAAGTGTTACATCATAATAACATATTTATCTTACACTGAAGTTTTATCCTATGTAATATTGAATTCAATTTATCTTACATAGAAGACATAGAGTTGTTTTATCTTATGAAGTCTCTTAGAAAGTTATATTATGATGAATAATACTTCAAGTTTAATATCTTAAAAATATATAGCTATTGCAGAATGTCATGAGTGATTTTCAAATCTCTTGATAAGTAATTTCACACTTATATAGTGCATTATAATAGGGACTATCCATTTAAGGAAATATTGATCTGTAAAATATTTTCCATGAATGGAAAGATCTAAAGAATGAGAAGATTTCTAACATCAATGATGAAAAATTAATTTATACATTTGGAAGGAGTGGATGAATATATTTTATAGCCCGTCTTATCAAGTTCAAAACTTGTTCATCATCTAGCCATTAGGATTATCTTTTGCTTAAGTTTAAAATGACACATAAAAGTAAAAGCGAGTTGCTGCAAAAAGGATGATAAACTTGATACAGACAAGTGTGAAGAATGATTAGAATGATATTTTTCTTGAATTTCTGTACATAGAAAATATAAAATGATCATTATATGCATACTAGTTTCTATTAGTCAAACTAAATATAATACCAAGATATACTTTAAGGACTATTATATTCTCAGGATGAATCTTTGACTACTTCCAGTCACTACTTGAAACTATGTGCTGCAATCGTTTCTCTCAAAGTTTTATTTCATTCTATTTTTTACACCCAGTTAAAGAGTGTGTTTGAGGTAAAGGATAGTTCTTGTAAATGGAGAGCCTATTTAAAGTCTCTTGAATCTTTATATTAAGTTATAACTACTTGTACTCAGCTAGGATCCCCAGGTAAAAGGGCTGTTATAGTGAAAATCACCAAACTCGTGGATAAGAGTGTTGGTGGAGTAGACTAGGAGATTTATGTTCCCTAAACCACTATAAATAACATATCTTCGATCTATTTACATTAAGTTTTTATTTATTCTTTCTATTTTTATTAAGGAAAATGATTTGAATGATCATACTTGAAAGAGAGATTTTCTATAAAGACTTTTTTTGGAACTCAATCCACCCCCTCTTGAGTATGGGGAAAAAATTGTATCAAAGCTTGTGACTCTCGAGTTCACAACTATAAAAGGTTGAATTCCAAAGATATATTTTCTAATGGTTTCCATGACTAAAAACTGAGAAGGTATGTCAATGGTTAGGGATTTGTATTTTAATGCTGAAAATTATGGTTGTTGGAAATCTCATATGTCTATCTATTTGAAGAATATTGGCTTGAATGTTTATCTCAAAGAAGTTAATCCCTATGAAATTTTATAGATAGAACCTGAAATATGGTATGTTACAACTGAATCAGATTATGAGCTGAACTCTAAATATATGAATGCTATTATCTGAGGATTAAGATAATTTAATTTCAACAGAGTTTCTCAATGTAAAATAGTAAATGAAATGTGGACCACTATAGAGGATGTATATGAAGGTGCTAACAACTTAAAGGATCTTAGATATGATACATCCAAACTTAAGTTCGACACATTGAAAATTGATGAAGGTGAAAAAATTACTCAACTGAATGGAAGGCTTATGGATATTTCCAATAACATTGATACTCTAAAATAACCTATTACTGAACCTGATTAAGCGATGAAATTTCTTAGAGTATTACCACTAGAGTGGAGTGGAATCTCATCCACCATCAGAAAATCTATATAGGTAAAAATTTTCAAGATAAAAGATCTCATACAAACTCTCATGATGTATGAAGATGAAATTGAAGTTGAAGTTAGAGAATTGAGAATGATCAAAAAGGAAAATTCTACCTTGAAGGTTTCAGCTTCTAAAGATGACAGGAGGAACCAAAATGTACAAAACTATAAAGCATCTAAAAAATAATACTCCTCAAGAAATTATAGTTCAAATGATGAGCTTGTATAACTTTCTCAAAATTTAAAAATGTTTTACAAGAAGAGAAGAGGTTTTAGAAGACCCTTAAAAAAGAATAGGAAGCATGGTGACAATTCTAAATAATTGAGATGCTATGAGTAAAATTAACAAGGAAATATCAAACCTGATTGACTGAAAATCAAGGATGATAAAAAGATAAAAAATAAATACTTCAAAAAGGATGGTTATAAGTTAAATAATAAAACTATGAAGGCCTCCTTGACTGCTTTTGAACATTATAGAGAATGAACATCATCAGAATCAGAAGATTAAGTTTTTAATCAAAAATAAATCATATGATTTACGACACTCTCAAATGAGGTACATTCTTATTATTCTTATGTTCATGAATTTGAATTATAAAAAGAGAACTTATCATATTAAGAATTAAATTAATACTTTACCATTTTGGTAAAAAAGTATAAAAGATTAAAAAATAATAATAAGTCCCTCCTAAATTCTTGTAATAATATATTTAATAAAGAGGAGAACCAAAATAAATATATTTTAGAGTTAAATGATCAATTCAAAAAATATACTCCCCTGAATACTGAACAAGTTAAAATAATAGAGAACTTACATAAGGGTGTTAATAACTTTAGGGATGCTTTTAGTTTCTTTACTAAACATAAAGACTATATTAATAAAATTATTTTTCAAAATAAAATTAAGAATAATTTTTTTTTGGAATAGGTAGTAAGGGTGAAAATATGAAATTCTAAAAAAATTATTTTGTCCTTAGTTCCAAAAACAAAAACCTTTATAATTTTACTTATTTTCATTGTGGTGAAATAGGAAATTATGATAATATTTTTAATTAAAAAAATATTTAATTCTATGCAATAAATAATGATTTTCTTATAAAATATTTTTCAAAAAATTTGCTAATTTTTATAGAAAACAATTTTTTTGAATACATAAGTATATTATAGCTAACATTTTTGGACAAAAAATAGTTTGGGTACCAAAGAATTATATTGTTTGATTTGTCATTGTAGGTAGAAAACTATGTGAACAATAATGAAAAATGGTTTATGGATAGTGGTTGTTCAATATATATGAGTGATGATTTCTCAAATTTTTACACACTATCAAAAATTTATGGAGGATATGTAATATTTATTAATAATGAAAATGGAAAAATAGATGGGATTGGATTTGTTGGATATCCTTAGTTTATTCTCTTCAAAAAAGTTATTTACGTTAAATTCTTGAAGCATAAGCTGATAAGTATATCTCAACTTTGTAATGATATATATTCTATTGATTTTTCTTATAATTCCTGTTTAGTTTTAAAATATAATTCTCTCAAGTTTAAAGCACCTAGAATATAAAATATCTATACATTGGATTTTTATTCCTTGTGTAGACAAAATTTAAATTGTTTAAATTATGAAATCGATGAATCATAGATCTGGAATAGAAGGCTTAGAAATTATAATGTTAATTACTTGAAAAATTTAAGTAAGAAAAATTTTATTTTTGACTTTCCTAACCTTAAATTGGAAAAAAAGAAACTATGTAATGCGTGATAAATGGGAAAGCATAACAAGTCATCTTTTAAACCAATTAAATAGGTTGCTACATCAAGACCTCCAGAACTTATCCATATGGATCTATTTGGACCTACTATAATTGCAAGTCTTTTTGGAAAATAGTTTATTTATGTGTTAGTTAATGATTTTTCAAGATTCTCATAGGTCTACTTTTGAAAACCTAAGAGTGAAATATTCTATGTTTTTATTAATTTCTATAAGCTTGTGAAAAATGAAAAGGATGTCAAAATCATGTCTTTAAGAAGTGATCATGGAGGTGAATTTTAGAATCATGAATTTAATTCAGATTTCTCAAAGAAAGGAATTAAACACACATTCTATGACCCTAGCATACCTCAATAAAATGGTGTTGTAGAAAGGTGTAATAAGACTTTGTAAGAAATTTCTAGGAATATATTATATGAATATAACATGCCCACTTATTTCAAGGTCAAGTATATTAACACAAAATTTTATGTCACTAACAGAGTTCTAATAATACATATTTTAAAGAAAAATATCTATGAGATATGTAATAATAGAAAACCCAAGGTAGGATACTTCAAAATATATGGATGCAAGGTTTATATATTTAACACCAAGGATAGTTTTGGAAATATCAATCCAAAGGATGATGCATGTATCTTCCTAGGTTACTCTACTACTTCTAATTCATATAGATTTTTAAAAAAACGGTAAATGATTTTTAAAGAATAAAATCATGTGAATTTTGATGAAAGTGATCCCTTTGATCACAAAATGATTCAAACTGATGAAAAAAGTGATTCACTCAAGGATATGAGATCTGAACCCTTATTTAACAATAACAAGGATGATGATTTGGAACTTGATTAATTTAAAACAAATCTAGCACTACTGGAAATCATTCTTTTCCCAACACTTGTATACCAACGGTTCTTTTGAACTGTTGGTATAGGTGTTCTTTACCAACAGTTTGCATGAATCGTTGGTAAAGATGGAGTTTAGATGGATTTTTCCCAACGGTTTGATGAAACCGTTTGTAAATAATTGTTTTTACAATGGTTTTTAATAACTATTGGGAAAATATGCCCCACATTCGACTAAGGCAGGCAAACCCCCTGATTCCAGAAGCATATTGCGCGACTCCCAGAAGCGCTGCCTGACTCCCAGAAGCCCTTGAGAAGCCCCAGCACAACTGCACCTCTTCCATCTGATCAGCTTCTAGGTTAGACTCCTTCCACCTCTTCTCAAGGATATCCTTCCACCTCTTCTCAAGGATATTCTTCTATTCTCAAGGATATCATTATTCCCTATTTCTAGAGATTTTGGAAAATTTTATGATTCACTACTCCACAAATTGTGTACTCAAATCACTACATCCATGAATTTTGTACTCAAATCACTAAATCGGTGTACACATTGTCCAATTAATGTTTTCATTACACATATACATTTATAAGGGCATGGTGTCTCTTTCTTGTGTTCTAATTTTAAATATTCATAGTTTTTTTAATCTCAATGCTTCAAATATTACAGTTTCATGTATATGAACTCATAAGAAATTATTTGTAATATTTATTAATAGTATTTCATGAAAATGACTCCTTTCATTAAGATCATGTCAAACATGAAGATCTTATTCAACTTAATTTTTTTACACTATGTGTATTACATAACAATTATGTATCATGCTTCTATCAATATCTATATATATATAAAATGACACACTGTTCACTTATCCTTTGCACAATAGAATATATGGAGTATCTTATTGAACTTTAAAAAATAGTATGTGGTCCCTAATCATTCTTCACTGAATAAATAAGAAATAATTAACAGAACAATCCAATGTTTTTTATGAATAAAATATCTACAAAGGGAACTCTCAGTGGGACCTCTCCTTTTCCCATGTAGTACTTCTTCCTTCTTTATGAAACTAATTCATAGAATGTGAAATTCAAAATAATAATGAATATTATTTTTCCTAATATAACCATTAATCATTCTTCCTTCAACATCATACATGAGTTATTCAATCACCTTTTTAAAACACAATTAACATTTTCAATGATTTGGGGTTCCTCAAAATGCTTGGGAAAATCAGAAAAACACATGTATTGAATCATTCATCTCATATAGTTTCATGGATACAAGTTCATCTTGAATATCATGACTGCGTGGTTCAAATATCAAGAGGACCATGTGATTATTATTCTTAACACAAATAAAGTTGTTTTGATCTCTTCCTTTTGTGAACACAATTCTCATGATCCACTCTATTTCACTCCCAAAAATCATTATTCGTATGTGAGATAAAACAAAATAGAACTTGTATAGAATGGACGGATATGGTACTTTCTGTGGGATAGGTGGTTTTCCTTTTTTTAGTGGGGTGATATGGTACTTTCTGTGGACTTTAGTGTGGGTTTTATGAAATGTAATAACTTTTCAAAATATTTCCATTTTTAGCATTAATAACTTATTTAAAAAACTCTCTTTACATGGTTGTGGGTGGTCATTTAGGATGTAAGATAGTATGAATTCATTTTACTTGATATATACAATATTATTATTGATTTATGTTCAATTTTATTATCTTTTACAAGTGGTGTTGTTTAATAAGTTGTTATTAATGGTTGTAACAATGACGATATGGTATAAGGGTTTACATGGTGTGTATAACGGCTGACATGGTGTCTACGATAATCTAGTGTTCTGGGAATTTACATGGGAATGTACACACAGTACATGACTTGGATAGCCATGAAAATATGCATGGCCAATCCATTATGGTGAAAAGTATGTTTGGCCAAATGGGGTGAAAAAAACGTCCCATTTACACATGGATTTGTTTCATGGGTATGCCCACATGATGTGTTGGCCATACTATAGAGTAGGTACTAATTAGCTCAGTCAAAGCACTTTCATCCCTAAAATTCAAGACTACATGGTTAAATGGAATAACCCATGTTCAAATGACATTCTTAACATGGTTTCTAACTCACCTCACCTAAAAATAAACTAGAACACTGGTTAAATGCAAGAATTCGTCATAAAATTACACTATAACATTGATTAAATTGAAGAAATCATCCTCATTATTGAATTCCATACACATTTGGAAAAAAAACTATCATTCAAAAACATCACTGTAATGTATAATCTTTTCACAAAACACATATCCCTTAAATGTCATGAAATTACAGTAGGCACTGATTTAAAGTTGTCATGTTTACAAGTGGAATCTTTGTAGCTTTGGATAATATATTCTCAGAACTATAGAGTGGAACCCCATTCGGTGTTTTGAGGTCCACCCAGGACAACCCCCTCCTTCCTGGACCCAGGATAACCCCCCTCCTTCCTGGACCCTAGACAACCCCCACCCTCCTCCCTGGACCTCGGACAACCCCCCACCCTCCTTCCTGGACCCTGGACAACCCCCCTCCTCCCTGGACCCCAGACAGCCCCCACCCACCTTTCAAGACCCTGGAAAACCCCCTTCCTTTTTGGAACCTGGACAACCCCCACCCTCCTCCCTGGACCCCGGACAGCCCACCACCCTCTTCTCTAGACCCCAGACAACCCAAAAATCATTATTCATATGTGAGATAAAACACAATAGAACTTGAAGTTCCCTCTCCAATGAGTGGCCATCTGGGTTTGGGTCACTAATGAGTGGCATCCTGGTTTGGGACGTCACAATTCCTGGATATCCTTTTTATAGGTGTTTCTAACCAAATCCAAACCTACAACTATTGAAGGTCCCTCTCCAAAATCAATTGGGACACGATTCAATGAATACACCCAACCAAACTATGATCTATGGCCCCAAACCTAAGATAATTTAATCCATGGTTAAGGTGAAACTTGATGAGGCCACAACTACTTTTGATGTGATCCTCATCCTACTCCCCATCCTGATCTCCCTAAAGAAGTTAATGTATAAAACTCATGTACTCCCAACAAGAACCTTAAAGATTATTTATTCCTTGATCCACTTCCAATATCTTACTGGGAAATCCTTGAATATAGGCATTAGAAATTTTGTATCTTATTTTCTTATATACACTGTATTTTTTTTTGTATTTTTTAATATGATTCTCATATAGAGTAATGTGTCAGTTATTATTTTATTTAAAGTAAACAATTGTCATTTACCTAAATATTTTTTTGACTGAACGTTAATATTATTAAATTTCTTTGAAATGACTTATTGCAATTTCTTTACAGAATGGATAGAAGTTGGATGTACGAAACTGATCGGATTTCAACCAATTTTTAAAATAATTTTAACAGATTTTTAGATTTTTCATTTGACAAGGCGTCAGATAGTGGTCGCATACACTTCCCATGTTCTAATTATGTTGGAATACCTTGGTTGAGTCGTGAATCAGTTAGCTATCATATAACCAAATATGGTTTCCAAAAAAACTATTATGTGTGGTATCACAATGGAGAGAAAATGGAATCTCAAAATGTTGATGATCCAAATGATAGTACTAAATTAGAGAGTTTTATATATGATCGGTTTCCATTTATTCAGCATCATGAGAAGGAAAGGATATAAAACCAAAAAGATTTCGATACAAGCACACATGATGCGTCCAATGAAAATGATGATGTTGATAGGGTGAAAAATTTGAATGATGCTGTGATGACTCCAGTATATCGGAAATGTGGTAAAATGAAAAAGTTGGAATTTTTAATCCGATTGTTTCATGGGAGAACTATTTATGGGATTTGAAATACTACAATCGATTACATTCTTATCTTCACAAATGACTTACTTCCAGATGATGCAGATATTCCCTCAAACCACTATATGACATGGAAGTTAGTTGATGAACTTTGATTCTCCAAAAAATATTCATGATTGCCCGAATGATTGTAACTTATTTTGGGAGGAAACTGCTGAAAGAAATGATTGTATGAAATATGGAACCTCCCGATGGAAGTCAAAAGATGATGGAACACAATCTCATGTGCCATAAAAAGTAATTTGACACTTTCCATTGATCCCTAGATTATAGAACCTTTTCATGTTTGATTAAATATTAGTAAAAATGTGATGGCATGCCACTGAGAGAAAAAAGAATAATGAAGAGTTGGTTCACCCTGCCGATGGATTTTCATGGAAGAGATTTGATGCTCGATATCCTGAATTTTCATCCTACGTGCGTAATGTGAGACTGAGTCTTTCATGTGATGATTTTAATCCATTTGGGTAGATGCTTACTTCACCCAGCACATGGCTGGTTTTCATACACATTGATAACCTTCCCCCATTATTGTGTATGAAAAAGCCTTACACTTTCTTGAGTATACTGATATCTAGCCCTTCTGATCCCGACAATGATATATATGTATACATGCAACCTTTAATAAAAGAGTTAAAACTTCTTTGGGATGTGGGTGTGCCCACATACGATGCATGTTCAAAAGACATATTTCAGATGCGTGCTGCACTTATGTGGACGATCAATGATTTTTCTGCTTATGCAATGATGTCTAGATGGAGCACAAAAGGAAAATTGTCATGTCTTGTTTGTATGAAGAATACTCGATCGAGAAGACTAAAATATCGTTGTAGTTTTAGTTTTATGGGACATCAATGATTCTTTCCAATGAACCATCCATATAGAAACAATCTTCGAAGATTTGACAATACCATGAAGGCTGACGATCCACCTCAGCGTATGTCTGGAACTGATGTGCGTAATTAATTGAAAGATTTTAGTTATTCATTTGGGAAGGGTGTAATGAAATGTAGAAAGAGGAAAAATGTTTCCAATGATATCTGTTACAATTGGAAGAAGAAGAGTATATTCTTTGAGTTGTCGTATTGGTCAACCAACTTGTTACGTCATTACTTAGACGTAATGCCTATTGAAAAGAATATATGTGAAATGTTGCTTTTGATTATTCGAAATTTCAATGGGAAGACAAAAGATGATTTATGATCTCAGTGTGACTTGGTAGATTGGGGGATTAGACCAGAATTACATCATGTCTGTATCAGTGAAAATGAATGGCAAGTTTTATGTGCTTTATATGTGATGACACCTGCTGAAAAATATCAATTTCTAGAAGTTCTAGAGACTATTAATGTTCTTGAAGGCTATTCAAGCAATATATCAAAATGGGTCAACAGAAAAGAGTTGAAGTTGAAATCTTTGAAGACTCATGATTATCACGTCCTTTTTCATGAGTTGATTCCTATAGCAATCCGTCATCTATTTTACAATAATGTAAGAGTCTTAGTTCTTCGATTATGCTATTTGTTTAGATATATTTGTGCTAAAAAGTTTTCCAAATCCTTCTTGCAAAAACTATTGGCAGATACACCATTAATTTTGTGTGAGTTAGAGAAAATATTCCCTCCATCATTTTTTACATGCATGTTGCATCTGATTGTCCATCTTCCTACCGAAATACTTCTTAGAGGACCCATTTCTTTTCGTTGGATGTATCCAACTGAAAGAAACATTTAAACATTGAAATCATATGTTCAGAAAAGGAATTATCCCAAAGGTTCTATTGTGAATGGTTACTTGGATCATGAATGTATGGATTTCTGCTCAATGTATTTGTCTGATCTTACTAAGAGAATAAATAGACCCATGAGAAATGAAGAAGAAAAATATGAGAAAATTGAACCCAGTTTTCCATCACTTCCTCGGACAAGAGGAATTCTGAGATTATATACATTGACGACATTAAGACTTGAAGAGCAAGAGATGGCACATCACACAGTGTTGTTCAATTGTGATTTGTTCAATGAGTATATCAAGTAAGTAAATTGTACATGTATCTCTTATCTTATCTCTTGTAATTTTAAATATTTGTTAAACTATTATTATTTTTATCTATAGGGAACATAAAGAATTGATATATAGAAAGAATCTTTCTTTATCTTTGAGAAGGAAAGAGACTTTTCATAGCAAAGGGCTTTCTTCTTGGTTTAAATTTGAAGGTAAAAATATTTATATAATAACTAAATAAAAATAATATTTAATTAAGTTTACTATTTTTTTATATTTTAGGTATCGAGTTTGCCTGCAGAATCTATTTCTGAGGAAATAATAACTTTGTATTTTGGTCCTAATACCATGATTTGTGCTTGTAAATCACTTATGATCAATGGATACAAATTTATTATCACTGAATAAGAAAGAAACATGAGAACATAGCATGATGGTGTAATGCTAACTGCCATAGTAGACCGTTATGCCAGTTCATCAGATAATAGACCTTGTTCTAAAAATGTAACTTATTATGGAGTCATGGAGAAAATAATAATTTTGGATTATTACTTGCATGGTCGAGTCATGATGATAAAATTTCAATAGTTTGATTCAATGACGAGTCAAGGCAACTTTATTAATGATTGTGGATTTCAAGTTATTGACATGACTCACACTCTTGCCCCCGATGAACCATATGTATTGGCATCAATGGTGAAACACGTTTTTTATCTCAAAGATCATCATCATCCTAAATTCAGTGTAATTATTGAAGTAAATCCCAGACATGTTTTTGATTATAGTGATGATGAAGTTGACACTGTCCCTACTGCAATTGGAAGCAATCCATTTATTACTTATGATGAATCCAATAGCTCAATTGTCAGAGTTGATTGTGAACCCGAAGTTGTGGTGGGAAATATATAGAATCATACAGTCATGTTCTCACCTACATGTTTCACCTACATCATTCAGAGTGTGTATCCTAGTACTTACCTTCAAACCACCATAAATATTCTGTTTCTTTATGTTTTTTATCAGAATGGTTTTTCAATATTTTGTTTTTTGGGTTACACATTAGTTATCTATTTCTAATTACTTTAATATTTGTTTTCATTGCAGGAAATGACACCCATTAAAGAGAGGCAGCATAAAAAGATGACAAAAAAATAATCATCGCATGACGCAGATGGGCGTTCCTCCACTCATACCTATTGTGAGTATTTTATTTCAAATATATATATTTCAATAACTTATAATATAATGTGTTTACTTTTGTGTTAATTTTTTTTTCAGGATCCACCCCCTATATGAGAGATATCTGATGAGGAGCCTGATATTGTTCCCAGTACAGAGGCTGGTGGTGAGAGGGGTGGTGGTGTCAAAGTTAGACGATCATCTGGTGGTCCCAGTAATGAGGCTGGTGGTATGAGGGCTCGTGGTGGGAGAGTTAGATGATCCACTAGTCATACCTGATTGGACTATTCCCCTACTACAGACATATCTTATATGCCCCATTTTGATCTTGGTGTTTCTTTAGGGACACATGGGATATTTAGGTCTCTGATGTTTACACTACTAGTTGGCCAGACGTATGTGCCATCATCTTTTTCTTCTAGTTCATTATCTTCGAGATATTATATTCCACCTTCTTTGACTCCTGATCTAACACAGTATGTGGCTGAAGAGTGTACACTGAGGGACACTCCACATTTATAGGATATTCCTTCAGCTTCTACACATCTGGTGACCCCCATTGATCCGACTACCACATGTATATTTATATAACTCTAACAAATTTTTATACCAAAAACTTATTTTTATTATAACTTGTACTGATATTTTTTTCTTTAATAATAGATTCATCTACTGATAGGAGGCGGGGGAGGGGGCGTACTCGATTTCTTGCGGTATGGAACCACAAAAAATAGTTGATGGTTGAATACAATGATGATGGATAGATGATTAATAAATCTGGGTAGGAATGTCGGGGTTTTTTGGCGATGCTAGCCAAATACTATGACATCATTTCGGTCAGCCCTCTCTCTTGGAGACACCTTCCACACAAAGTCAAGGATAATGTGTGGGAAAAAATATGTTTAAAAATTATATTGGATTTAATGTAGTATTTTTTTGTATTTATATGAATTAATCTATTGGATGTCAACTTCGGTTTAACTTCACCGATGGCGAAGGTGCACGACCAGCGCATTTAAAAGAGATAGGAGAGCTTTAGAGAACTTATAAGCATGAGATGTATGTTGGCTGGTGTGATATAGTGGGCATGGAGTTGGAGACATTACCTATCATGAATGACTGCCTGGTAGAGCAATATCACCAAATGATTACCCATTGGGCGACTGCCAAATTTAAGGTATTAATCCCATTTGAGATATTTAAATGATAGTTTTCATATTTTTCATTAATATTATCTTATTTATTATTAAACATTATTTAGGAATCTTTTGAAAAAAAACATTGATTCAAAATAATACCTCCACACTTTGGGGCACACTACTATGTCAGATCATGAGAGGTAGCTGGTATGATATAGTTGTTTATAATTTTTCTTTAGGACTTGACATTTTTATTGTTTCCTAATTAAATTATGTGATTTATTTAATATTGAATATATGATTATAATTTCACTTTATATTGTTTCAATGTCATTACAGAAGTAAAAATTGAATATTGAAGGATGTATCCCTCGAGCAATTTTTTTTGCTCGAGTCATAGGAAAAAAGATGGAACTACGGTTAATGAACCGACACAAGAAAAGATTGTAAGTTTTTATTTGTTTATTTCATAGTTTAATATATATTTTGAAATTTAATAATCTATTAATATTTTTGATAGGCTTCTTTAGAGGCCCTTGATGCCCAGGAGCCTGACAATTTAGGGCCACACAATCATTTATATCAGGTTTTGGGAGATGAGCACTCTGGTTTAGTACACTGCTGAACTGGTAAGAATATAGTCCTGATGAGGTATTGGTCCTTTCCAGGTATCCATTATAGTACCACTGATTTGGAACAGGTCAAGGAGCATGCAAGACAGTCTGATAAAAGGCTCATGGAGTTGGAAGAACAGGTTCAAACGAGGGATAAAGAATTTATGAAACTGATCAAAGCTTTATCTTTATCACTTCCACCAGAGGCCAGTGCAGCTTGTCAGACATATATGTCATCAATGGGTGCATTATCCAATGAACCATGCAGAAATCTAGTGGAGGTCAATATGATGACGTTCCTAGTGATGACAAGGATTATGAAGAGGATGAGGGTGAGGATGAGGATGAGGACGAGGGCGAGGATGGGTCCGAGGGTGAGGATGGGGCCGAGGGAGAGTATGGGGAAAAGGATGAGCATAAGGACAATTAAGAGGATGAAAAAGAGGAAAGAGATGGTGGTGAGGATGAGGCTGATGATGAAAGTGGTGATGGTGATGGTGACCAGGGGCAGATTGATGCATTAAATTTCTGAATTCTTTATAACTCTTTATTTTTGAACCTAGTTTTTCACTCTGGTATGGATATTTTTTAATTAACCATAACTAGTTTTTCACTCGAGTATGGATATTTTTGAATTCAGTATAACCTGTTTTTTCACTCTGGTATGGATATTTTTGAAATGGACAACATTTTAAGTGAAAACAAAAACTGACATACGAAAAAATGACCAAACACATCTGGATTCTGTTGATACTTTAGGAAAACGATCCATGGGTCATTTTTGATGTGTACGAGTCAACCCCGACTCAATCCGAGACACGGTGTGGCGGGTATCACTTTAAGTGTCTGTCTTTTGTTTAAAATGGACACTGTTTTAAGTAAAAACAACATCTATATGGAAAACTGACCAAACGTATTATGATTGTGTTGATACTTTATAAAAATGATCCATGGGTCATTTTTAAGGTGTACGAGTCAACCACGCCTCAACTAGAGGCATGGTTTAGCCGGTACCACTCAAAGGGTCTCACTTTTATTTTAAATTGACAACATTTTAAGTGAAAACAACAACTGGCATACAGAAAACCGACCAAACTCATTCAGATTCTGTTGATACTTCAGGACAACGATCCATGGGTCATTTGTGACGTGTATGAGTCAATCCTGACTTAATATGAGGCACAATGTGGCAGGTATTACTCGAAGTGTATGTGTTTTGTTTAAAATGGACAGTGTTTTAAGTAAAAACAACAGCCATACAGAAAACCGACCAAATGTATTTTTATTATGTTGATACTTTAGAAAAAATATCCATAGGTAATTTGTGACATGTATGAGTCAAACGTGCCTCAATCCAAGGAATGGTTTGGTTGGTACCACTCAAAGTGTCTCACTTTTATTTGAAATTGACAACATTTTAAGTAAAAACAACAACTGTCATATGAAAAACTGACCAAATGCATTCGGATTCTGTTGATACTTCAGGAAAACGATCCATGGGTCATTTTTAATGTGTACAAGTCAACCCCGACTCAATCCGAGACACAGTGTGGCGAGTATCACTCGAAATGTCTGTCTTTTGTTTAAAATGGACACTGTTTTAAGTAAAAACAACAGCTATATGAAAAACCGACCAAACGTATTCTGATTGTGTTGATACTTTATAACAACAATACATAGGTCATTTGTGACGTGTACTAGTCAAACAAACCTCAATATGAGGCACATTTTGGCCGGTACCACTCAAAGTGTCTCACTTTTATTTGAAATGGACAACATTTTAAGTGAAAACAACAACTGGCATACTGAAAACTGACCAAACACATTCAGATTTAGTTGATACTTCAGGACAACAATACATGATTCATTTTTAATGTGTAAGTGTTAACCCCGACTCAATCTGAGGTACGATGTGGCAGGTGTCACTTGAGGTGTCTGTCTTTTGTTTAAAATGGACACTGTTTTAAGTAAAAATGACAGACATATGGAAAACTGACCAAACATATTCTTATTGTGTTGATACTTTAGAAAAATGATCCATATGTCATTTGTGACATGTATGAGTCAACCTCACATCAATCTGAGGCACGGTTTGGCCGGTACCACTCCAAGTGTCTCACTTTTATTTGAAATGGACAACATTTTATGTGAAAACAACAACTGGCAAATGGAAAACCGACCAAAAGTATTCTAATTCTATTGATACTTTAGGAAAATGATCCATGGGTCATTTGTGACATGTAAATGTCAACCTCGCCTCAATCTGAGGCATGGTGTGGCCGGTACCACTCAAAGTGTCTCACTTTTCTTTGAAATGGACAACATTTTAAGTGAAAACAACAACTGGCATACAGAAAACTAACCAAAAACATTTAGATTATATTGATACTTTAGGAAAATGATTCATGGGTCATTTGTGACATGTACGAGTCAACATCGACTCAATCTGAGGCACGGTGTGGCCCGTATCACTCGAAGTGTCCGTCTTTTGTTTAAAATGGATACTATTTTAAGTAAAAACAAAAAACATACGAAAAACTTTCGAAACATATTCTGATTTTGTTGATACTTTATAAAAACGATCCATGGGTCATTTGTGATGTGTAAGAGTCAACCGTGCCTCAATCCGAGGCACAGTTTGGCCGTTACCACTCAAAGTGTCTCACTTTTATTTGAAATGGACAACATTTTAAGTGAAAACAACAACTGGCATACGGAAAACTGACCAAACGCATCCAGATTCTATTTATACTTTAGGACAATGATACATGGGTCATTTTTGACGTGTAAAAGTCAACCCCGACTCAATATGAGGCATGGTGTGGCGGGTATCACTTGAAGTGTTTGTCTTTTGTTTAAAATGGACAATGTTTTAAGTAAAAACAACAGCCATATGGAAAACCAACCAAACATATTCTGTTTGTGTTGATACTTTATCACAACAATCCATGTATAATTTGTGACGTGTATGAGTCAAACATGCCTCAATCTAAGGAACAATTTTTCTGGTACCACTCAAAGTGTCTCACTTTTATTTGAAATGGACTACATTTTAAGTGAAAACAACAACTGGCATAAAGAAAACTGACCAAACACATTCGGATTCTATTGATACTTCAGGACAACAATACATAAGTCATTTGTGATGTTTATGAGTCAACCCCGACTCAATCTGAGGTACAATGTTACAGGTATCACTCAAAGTGTCTGTCTTTTGTTTAAAATGGACATTGTTTTAAGTAAAAACAACAACCATATGGAAAACCGACCAAACTTATTCTGATTGTGTTGATACTTTATCACAAATATCCATAGGTCATTTGTGACGTGTATGAGTCAAAAAATCCTCAATCTAAGGCACAGTTAGGCCGGTACCACTCAAAGTGTCTCACTTTTATTTGAAATGGACAATATTTTAAGTGAAAACTACAACTAGCATACGGAAAACTGACCAAATGCATTCAGATTCCATTGATACTTCAGGAAAACGATCCATGGGTCATTTGTGACGTGTACGAGTCAACACCGACTCAACCCAAGGCACGGTGTGGTGGGTATCACTCAAAGTGTCTGTATTTTGTTTAAAATGGACACTATTTTAAGTAAAAACAACAGACATATGGAAAACAGACCAAACGTATTCTGATTGTGTTGATACTTCAGGACAACGATCCATGGTTCATTTGTGATGTGTATGAGTCAACCCCGCATCAATCCGAGGCACGGTGTGGCCCGTATCACTCGAAGTGTTTGTCTTTTATTTAAAATGAACATCATTTTAAGTAAAAACAACTGGCATACAGAAAACCGACCTAACGTATTCGAATTGTGTTGATACTTGAGAACAAGGATCCATGGTCCAACCTCACACAATCCAATTCTCATGTGAGGAACTCCTACCCCTATTCTAAAACACATGTCATTTATTATACCAAGGACAACTACATTCCCTAAGTCACACAATCTCATTGATATACACCCTTTATCACCATCACTAAGTTCAAAGACACTCTCCCCAAACCATGAGACATTATATTTGTGTTTGGTTGAAGTCATTTATACATTTCCTTATTTTGGGGTTATTAGCTTCTGATTTCTTTATTCAATCATGTATGTGTTATAAAAAATTAATTTTTTTATGTATTCTTAATTCTGTATAAAACATATAATTACGTATTCAGTTTTTTTTGTATTGTATTCATAATTGATAATTAAATTATGTATGTATTCAATTAAGTATTCAATTATGAATTGAATTTCATATTTCACATGTAATTGTCTCTCAGAATTGAATTCTAAATCAATTATGTATGTTTATAATTGCCTTATGAGTTATGTTTTCATTATATATGTGTATAGTTTCTGGAAGGTGGAAACTAATTGATTTAGAGTTATGTTTTTCATTGTATATGTTTTCATTCTATGTATGTATTCAATTTAGTCCTGGAAATCACTCAAAGATTCCTGGACAGCACCAGCTCACCACTCACAGCATCCTGCTGCTGCAATTTCTCAGCATGGCCTATGCCAACGGTTCTATAGAACCGTTGGTATAAAACATCCAAACATATATCCGTAATTGTCTCTTTACCAACGATTTCAAACCGTGGGTGAAAAATTTAAACCAACATTTATGTAAAACCGCTGGTATAAGGTGGATATCCTAACACATGCCAACGGTTTTCCACAAACCATTGACATATCTATTTCCATACGCCTTAATTCCCCACGGTTTGGATAACCATTGGTATATATTATACCAATGGTTATCCAGCCTTTACTAATGGTTTTGAACAATTGGTAAAGACTTATTTTCCAGTAGTGTAGTAAGGGTAGAAATTAGTGAACCAGAAAGTGTGTTTCCTAGAATACCTAGAAATCATAAAGGCCATCCTCTAGAAACTATTATAGGAAAATTAGATGAAGGAGTAAAAACTAAAATAAAAATAGGAAACCTAGTATAATTATCTTCCTTTTTTCCCAAATAAATCCTAATTCTATAGAATAATATTTATTAGATAAAAGTTGTTTCCTAGCCATGAAAGAAGAGTTAAATCAATTTAAAATAATCCATGTTTGTAAATTAGTTAAAAGACCCTCTGACCATCTTGTAACTGGAACAAAATGTGTTTTTAGAAACAAACAAGACGATCATGGTGTAATAACAAGAAATAAATCTGGATTAGTTTCCAAAGGATACAATCAAGAAGAAGGAATAAATTATGAAGAAATCTTTACTCTAGTAGATTGGTCAGAAGCTATTATAATCCTTCTAGAATATGCATCTTATATGAATTTTAAATTATACCAGATGGATGTTAAATATAATTTTCTAAATGTATTTTTAATGGAGGATGTTTATGTAGAACAACCTACTATTTTTTAAGACCCTCAATTTCAAAATTCTATTTTTAAAATTATCAAGCTCTGTGTATAATTAAACAAGATCCAATGGCATGGTATAAAAGATTAAGTTATATTATTTTATCAAATGGTTTTATAGTAGGAATGGTAGAACCTACATTATTTAAGAAAACATTATCATTAGATATTTTTTTAGTGAAAATATATGTTGAGGATTTTATTTTTGGATCAAAAAATCAAAAATTATGCAATAATTTTTCAAAACTTATGAAAAATTAATTTGAAATGAGTATGATGAGATAATTAAACTATTTTTTTGGGATTTCAAATTTATCAAAAGGATTTTGGAAATATTTTAAACTAAAGAAAATACATACTTGATTTAATTAAGAAGTTTGGACTTGAAAATAGTAAGACTTACTCAAATCCTATGAGTTCCAATATTAAAATTGATTCAGATTAAATCGAAAAAACAAGTTGACAACAAGTTATATAGAGGAATCATTGGAAGTTTGTTACATCATACTACCAGTATGAAAAATATTATGTTTTTAGTATGTCTTTGTGAAATATTTCAATCTAATCCAAAAGAATCTAATTTAAATTCTACCAAAATAATTTTTATATATTTTAAAGGAAATATGTCTCTTTATCTTTTTTTTTCCAAAAACTTATGACTTAAATTTACTTCATATTAAGATGATGATTTTTTTTGGATGTAAGCAAGATAGAAAAATATCCTCAAGAACCAATCACTTCCTCGGGAAATTCTTAGTATATTGGTAGAGTAAGAAATAATACTTTTTAGCATTATCAATTTCTAAAGCTGAATATATTGTAGTAGGGAGTTTTTTGCACAGAAGTTCTATGGAGGAAACATACCTTGATAGATTTTTTATTTAATTTCAATTTTATACCAATAAAATGCGATAACAAAAGTTCTATTTTTTTTTTGAAAAATATGATAAACCATTCAAGAACAAATAAAATTGATTTAATGCATCTTTTATGAAGAGATAATGAAAAAATAATTACATCTCTTTATAAATTGTTTTTATAGGAAAGAAATTAGTTTAAAGTTATAATAAACCTTTAACTACTAATAGATTTAATTTTATTAAAAGAAAATTATGTTTTCTTAATTTTATATAATGTTATTTTATATTTTATTATTCAAAGTAAATATGTTATTTACCTTATTTTATTAAATTTTTGTCCTACTATTTTGAGCATGAGTCATGTCAAATATGTTACATGTAACACCCCCAAATGATAAAGGGTTTAATGACTAAATGATATGACTCATGTCAATAAGGTGCACCTTTCTTTTTGGGAGCCTGTCTGATTAGAACTCCACAGTTAAGTATGCTTGGCCTAGAGTAGTGATCAGGATGGGTGACCTTCTGGGAATTTTCCAAGAGTGTGTGCGAGTGAGGACAAAACACACTGGAAAAGACATGTATTGGCCTGTGGGGACAATCATTAGTCATATGACCCATTCGGGTACGTGAGTAGGCCCCGGGGTAGGGACCACATGTCTGTGGGGCAACTGGTGGGTGGGGCCCAGTTGTTACATTTGGTATTAGAGGTGGTACCCAGTCTTAAGTGCGGTGCAAAGCCTGGGTTAAGATGTAGGGTCCACAATGAGGGCCTTGTGCTCTAGGGGGGGGGGTGATTGTAACACCCCCAAATGATAAAGGGTTAAATGGATAAATGATATGACTCATGTCAACAAGGCACACCTTCTTTTTCGGGAGCCTGTCTGATTAGAACTCTACAGTTAAGCGTGTTTGGCCTAGAGTAGTGATCAGGATGTGTGACCTTTTGGGAAGTTTCTCAGGGTGTGTGCGAGTGAAGAAAAAGCACACTGGAAAGGACATGTGTTGGCCTATGGGGACAATCATTAGTCAGAGGAAAAAGCACACTAGAAAGGATATGTGTTGGCCTGTGGGGACAATCATTAGTTAGAGGACAAAGCACACTGGAAAGGACATGTGTTGTCCTGTGAGGACAATCATTAGTCATATGACCCGTTTGGGCACATGGGTGGGCCCTAGGGTAGGGACCACATGTCTGCGGGGAAACTGGTGGGCGGGCCCCAGTTGTTACATTACATCACCTAGTTTTTGTAATAATTACTCTACACATCACTATTCAACCCCTCGATAACCATAAATGAAAATAAAAGTGTATCAAATCTATGCATGAAACGCTTCACAAATATTTGAACCCACTTTCTTTCTGCGGGGCAACTGGTGGGCAGGGCCCTGTTGTTACATTTGGTATCAATGGTGGTACCCATCCTTAAGTGCGGTGCACTTCTTGGGTTGAAGTGTAGGGTCCACAATGAGGGCGTTGTGCTCTAAAGGGGTAGGGGGGTGATTGTAACACCCCCAAATGATAAAGGGTTAAATGACTAAATTATATGACTCATGTCAACAAGATACACTTTCCTTTTTGGGAGCCTGTCTGATTAGAAATCCATAGTTAAGCATGCTTGGACTATAGTAGTGATCAGGATGGGTGACCTTCTGGAAAGTTTCCCAGGGTGTGTGCGAGTGAGGACAAAGCACACTAGAAAGGACATGTGTTGGCCTATGGGGAAAATCATTAGTCATATGTCCCATTCAGGCACATGGGTGGGCCCCAGGGTAGGGACCACGTGTGTGCGGGCAACTGGTGGGCGGGGCCCAGTTGTTACATTACATCACCTAACTTTAGTTATAATTACTCTACACATCACTGTTCAACCCCTCGATGACCATAAATGAAAATAAAAGTGTATCAAATCTATGCCTGAAACTGCCTGGGTTGAGATGTAGGGTCCACAATGAGGGCCTTGTGCTCTAAGGGGGGGGGGGTAATTGTAAAACCCCTAAATGATAAAGGGTTAAATTACTAAATGATATGACTCATGTCAACAAGGTGAACCTTCCTTTTCGGGAGTCTGTCTAATTAGAGCTCCACAGTTAAGCGTGCTTGGCCTAGAGTAGTGATCAGGATGTGTGACCTTTTGGGAAGTTTCCCAAGGTGTGTGCGAGTGAGGACAAAGCACACTGGAAAGGACATGTGTTGGCCTGTGGGGACAATCATTAGTCAGAGGACAAAGCACACTGGAAAGGACATGTGTTGGCTTGTGGGGACAATCATTAGTCAGAGGACAAAGCACACTGGAAAGGACATATGTTGGCCTGTGAGGACAATCATTAGTCATATGACCCGTTCGGGCACATGGGTGGGCCCTAGGGTAGGGACCACATGTCTGCGGGGCAACTGGTCGGTGGGGCCCAATTGTTACATTACATCACCTAGTTTTGGTAATAATTACTCTACACATCACTGTTCAACCCCTCGATAACCATAAATGAAAATAAAAGTGTATCAAATCTATGCATGAAACGCTTCACAAATATTTGAACCCACTTTCTTTTTGCGGGGAAACTGGTGGGCGGGGCCCTGTTGTTACATTTGGTATCAAAGGTGGTACCCAGCCTTAAGTGCGGTGCACTTCTTGGGTTGAGGTGTAGGGTCCACAATGAGGGCGTTGTGCTCTAAAGGGGGGGGGGGGGTGATTGTAACACCCCCAAATGATAAAGGGTTAAATGACTAAATGATATGACTCATGACAATAAGATACACTTTCCTTTTTGGGAGCCTGTGTGATTAGAACTCCATAGTTAAGCATGCTTGGCCTAGAGTAGTGATCAGGATGGGTGACAATCTGGAAAGTTTCTCAGGGTGTGTGCGAGTGAGGACAAAGCACACTGGAAAGGACATGTGTTGGCCTATGGGGACAATCATTAGTCATATGTCCCATTCAGGCACGTGGGTGGGCCCCAGGGTAGGGACCACGTGTGTGCGGGCAACTGGTGGGTGGGGCCCAGTTGTTACATTACATCACCTAGTTTTAGTAATAATTACTCTACACATCACTGTTCAACCCCTCGATGACCATAAATGAAAATAAAAGTGTATCAAATCTATGCCTGAAACCATTCACAAATATTTGAACCCACTTTCTTTCTGCGGGGAAACTGGTGGGCGGGGCCCAGTTGTTACATTTGGTATCAGAGGTGGTACCCAGCCTTAAGTGCAGTGCACTGCCTGGGTTGAGATGTAGGGTCCACAATGAGGGCGTTGTTCTTTAAAAGGGGGGGGGGGTGAGGGTGATTGTAACACCCCTAAATGATAAAGGGTTAAATGAATAAATGACATGACTCATGTCAATAAGATGCACCTTCTTTTTTGGGAGCCTGTCTGATTAGAACTCCATAGTTAAGTGTGCTTAACCTAAATTAGTGATCAGGATGGGTGACCATCTGGGAAGTTTCCCAGGGTGTGTGCGAGTGAGGAAAAAGTACACTGGAAAGGACATGTGTTGTCCTGTGAGGAAAATCATTAGTCATATGTCCCATTCAGGCATGTGGGTGGGCCCCAGGGTAGGGACCACATGTTTGCGGGGAAACAGGTGGGTGGGGCCCTGTTGTTACATTACATCACCTAGTTTTAGTAATAATTACTCTACACATCACTGTTCAACCCCTCGATAACCATAACTGAAAATAAAAGTGTATCAAATCTATGTATGAAACACTTCACAAATATTTGAACCCACTTTCTTTCTACGGGGCAACTGGTGGGTGGGGCCCAGTTGTTACATTTGGTATCAGAGGTGGTACCCAGCCCTAAGTGCGGTGCACTGCCTGGGTTGATATGTAGGGTCCACAACGAGGGTGTTGTGCTCTAAAGGGGGGGAGGGGGTGATTGTAACACCCCCAAATGATAAAGGGATAAATGACTAAACGATATGACTCATGTCAACAAGATGCACCTTCTTTTTTGGGGGTCTGTCTGATTAGAACTCCATAGTTAAGCATGTTTGTCCTAGAGTAGTGATCAAGATGAGTGACCTTCTTGGAAGTTTCCCAGGGTGTATGCGAGTGAGGACAAAGCACATCGGGAAGGACATGTGTTGTCCTGTGGGGACAATCATTAGTCATATGTCCTGTCCAGGAACGTGGGTGGGCCCCAGGGTAGGGACCACATGTCTGCGGGGCAACTGGTGGGTGGGGCCCAGTTGTTACATTACATCACCTAGTTTTAGTAATAATTACTCTACACATCACTATTTAACCCCGTGATAACCATAAATGAAAATAAAAGTGTATCAAATATATGCATGAAACGCTTCACAAATATTTGAACCCACTTTCTCTCTGCTACCCAAACCTTTTCTTCCCTAACCTTCCAACCTTCCAAACCTATTGTCAATGGAAAAAATTAATAGAACCGATGATACCTATACATGTATAAAAAATAGAAAAAAGTCCTCAATAAAAGTTTTGAGCAGGCAAGAAATTGATTTTGACTAGCTGGACAAGACATATATGTTGCTGAAGAAGGTTATTAACCATCGGGAATGGGAATGCATCTTTAATGAAATGTGAACCTTTTTCATATTCAAAAGGTAATTTTGTGAGTTTTATAAATATTCATTTTTTAACTTTGGTGATAATGAAACCCGGTTACCTCAATAGTAAACTAGAATAATCTTTCGATAATCTTTGTATAGTTAGCAGAAGCCTTCAAGACCCCTTATGAAGGATACTCATATTTCAGTAACTCTTTAGTTGTAGTGGATAGAGTCACTCCCCTAGAGATAATTATGTCATTTTTTGGAAGAGAAAACATTTAAAAGAAACCAATGAAGAACTTAGATCCTAAAAGAAAAGTGCTTACCAAGTTTATATAGTCTGGAATAGAGCAAAGAAATAGTGTGTTTGAGAAAATTATTTTTCAAGATATTACTTTGCTTTATTTTTTTATGATTGAAAAACATGTTAATCTATAATTATATATATTGAGATACATGTTCCATGTTAAAAAAAATACTTAACTTTTTATGCTTATGTAAGGATATTAACCCTCCTTTTTTGAAATGTTGGAGTTTCCCTGGATGAAAATATCATGGATCATTGTCACAATTTGACAACATTAAATGATTGTGTTTTAAGGAAATGTTGTTTATGTTGGAATCCTACATTGAACAAGTTAGTGACTATAACCTCATAACCTGGAGTTTAACCCAAATTTACTCATGGGGAGTCATCCCTCTTGAGAGGAAGACAAGTCTTGGTAGACAGACCAACCAAATGTATCAAAATTAGAGAAATATTGAATGATGAAGATAATCTTGCTGATAGGAAAAGAAGATTCAGAGTTTCCATTCAATATAGAGAATGAACTACTTTCTAGGAGAGTTCACCTCTTACTCCTGATTCTATACCAGTTCAAGTCGATAGAGAATGGATATCCTCTACTTTCACTTGCATGTTTTTTTGTTCAAGATATGGCCATTTTGATATTACCCAAAATTTCACCTATCATGGTTGATTCCCACTATAAAGAGTTAGAAAATTTGGATGCAAGAAGGATTAATAGATCTAAATCCCAATAATCGCATTATATTGAAGAAGTAACCTATGATGAAGAAATTCACCCAGTTGTTGGTGAGATTATGGAAGTAAAACATGATATACATTCTTCTATTAATATATATTATGGAAATTATGATGTTATAGAAGTTGAAAGAAGTGTTTCCGATAAATCTCAAGGGAGATATTCCAAGTTATATTTAGAAATAGAATTTGTGAAGAACCATTTGATTGAATCTAGGGACAAGAATATGTATCTTTGTAAAGATGTTGTGTTTAAAGAAGTGGTAAATAAAGTAAATAAGCTAGCTCAATCAATTATATAAAAATTATCTTCATAATAATTCAAGTAAATAATGAGTCAAGGTGATATACTATCAAAGATATAAATTTGAATCAATAAATAGACTCATTAACTTCATCCATTACCTCAATGAAATGTGATATATTCTCTAAAGTGATCATTAAAGTTCTTCAATAGAACCTAGTTAGTGATGTGATAAGAATTCAGGTTGTTCCACAGGAATATCTTACATCGTTTGATGAATCTAAGAAAAAGATATCCCTTTTTTTAAAAGAAAAAGTGCACAAAGTCCAGAATGTTTCCTCTGAAGTAAATAAAGATGTAAGTTTTATCATAACTAGACTATAAAATATGGCTGATTCTTTAGCCAATAATTTTGATTTTATATAGAAGAAGGTATAAGACCTGCATTAAATTGTTTTAAATAGTTTAAATAAAGAATACTCCAATGAGGATAATGAAGAAAAAGATGTTGCTTTTTTGGAACCTAAAGAATCTTAGATCTCTACAAAGGGAAAGAAGATCATTTCCTTCAGTCACCCAATGAACTTATTGGATCATCATTTTGAAGAATAGGGGAAGTTTGTGGATGGGATTGTAAAGAAAAAATACATACAAGATTCCTTAGTAATTTTTTTGCACCAAACTTGGAATGGTTTCATGACCATCCTAGACTACTACCAAAATGAAATGGTGAAACAGATAGATTCATGTGTTGATTCCCTATTTCAGATGCATGGGAGACCTCTACCATGACCTCCTATAGTTGATTGATATGGCTCTATATTAGATAGATTAAGGGAAAGTTTTAATACAACTACTGAGTATCTTATGGAGAATCCTGGGTTTTAACAATAAGTTTCATTACCCTCACCCAAACCAACTTCTAAACCATTATTTGTACCTAAAAATAAATTTGATTTGGAAAGAGTTCAAAAATATGCTCTCAACATCCAATCCACACTAGTAATTATAACTCAAGGAGATCTATTAGGTCTTATATAATCTCTACTGACGTTGGGTGATGTTATTGGTGAAACAGCCAACACCCCTCTTCCAAAATCAACCTTTCCCTTTGGAAAACTATTATCATTCAGGAAGTCACCTCCTATAGACTATTTCAAGTTCAACAATTGATACACCTACTCTTTATTTTTCAAGGTTGATTTCCTGAGGGATGTAAATTTGAAAAACATTTAAATTATTTTTTTTAATGGAATTTTAAAAACATTTGAATCAAGCTTAGTTAATGGAATCTTTAAATCTTTTGAATATATTTTTTCAATAAAATTTCAATGCATGAATTAATTTAAGGTTATTTTTAGAATTTTTATTTTCCATACACTTTTATCTATTTAATAATTACTCAATATTCTTGTTTTACAATTTTTTCTTTTTCTATATTTTTAATCTATACTGTTTTAACTGTTTATCCCTATGATCCATATGTTTTTGTATATGTTTAATTTTTATGATTTATTTTCACTTATTTTCTTAATGATCCTTATTATTTATTGACAATACTTAATGCCAAATTCTATTCTAAATTAGTATCATTAACAATTTACTATTGTTCATGTGAAATATTAATTGTATTCCTTACTCTAATTATTTTATATATCACAAAAATGGGGATAAGAAAAGGATAATAAAAAAATTTAAAATTTAAGAATTGTTAATTATTTTAAGACTATGAAAAGTTCATCTTCCTTATTTTTAAAAGAGGGAAAATAAAAAAAGAATTCATAAATTTAGTGTGAAATTTAAAGTGTTAAATTTTTCTAAGAAGAAGAAAAAGGATTTTTAAATGGAAGTTTATTTAAATGTGAGAAGAAAAGAAAGCACCTATATTTCTAAAATTTTTATACTACTTGAAAATATTTAATGATGAAAGCTTTTATTATGAATTTTTTTCTATATTATGGGTTTTGTGACCATCAAAAAGGGAGAGATTGTTGGACAAATAATGTTGTTCTAAAATATATCAGTTTTTATGTGTTTTGATGACTCCAAAAACCCTAATTTTATTTTAAAAAGTTTATCTTAAGTGTTTCATATTGTATTTATCAAAATAATTTATCTTATGATGTTTCTCAAAGTGTGTATATTACATTGAAGTAAAGTATTCGATTTGTACCATAGTGTTTTATCTTATGAGAATCGAAGAATATCTTTTGTCTACTCAGAATCATAAAGTGTTGAAGTTAATATAGCCACATAATACTTTATCTTATGAAGAGAATGGTGGATTTACTAAATGCTTGAGTTATATTTCTTATTCAGAATGAGTATATAATAAGATATTATCTTATGAAAAGGATATTCATAAATCATTATCTTGAAAAATATGAAAGAAGTTGAAGAAGCTAAGTTTTACATCATAGTAATATAGTTTTATTATGATGAATATTTATTATATGTATTATTGAAGTCAATTTATATTACAAAGAAGATAAAGAGATATTTTATCTTACAAAGTCTCTTGGAAATTTATCTTATGATGAATGATACTTCAAGTTGAATTTATTAAAAAGATCTATCTATTGCAGGATGTCATGATTTTTTTAAGTTTTGACCAAAGCCTCTTTTTTTTATAAAAGAAAAGACCTATTTAAATCTAGGTAGAGGGAGACCCATTACATAGCCCATAAGCTCAAAGTCAAGTGGTCCATTATACTAGATTGAAGGCCCAGTAAAGCATCATGCTTACATCACTACCTACATCATCAACTGCCTGCATCATGCCTATATCGATACCTACCTACATCATGATGGCATCATCAAATAAGTCAGAAATTCTTGATAAGTAATTTCATGCTTTTAGAGCACATAAAAAAAAGATACTATCCATTTAAGGAATGATTGATCTGTATAAGCCTTTCCATGAATGGAAAGATCTGAAGAACAAGAATATTTTTGACATCGCTGCTGAAAAAGTAATTTCTATATTTGGAAGGAGAATATGAGTATATTTTATGTCCTATCTTATCAAGTTCACAATGTGTGGATCATTTGACCATTAATATTATCTTATTCTTAAGTTCAAAATGATACATAGAAGGAAGAGTGATTCATTTCCAAAAGAAGGATGATGAACATGAGATAGAAAAGTGTGAAGAATGATTAGAATGCTCATTTTCTTGAACTCTTGTACATAGAAAATATCAAACACCTGTTATGCACATACCAGTTTCTATCAATTTCATTGAAGATCATCCTGAGCTATACTTTTAAGACAATCATATTCTCAGGATAAATCTTTTACTACTGCCATTTTCTTCTTGTAACTATGTTCTAAAACCATTTCTATCAAAGTTTGGTTTCATTATATTTTTTTACACTCAGTGTAAGAGTGTGTTTGAGACTGAGGATAGGTCTTGTAAAAGGAAATACTAGTTGAAAGCTCTTGGACCTTTGTATAAAGTGATAGTTTCTTGTACTCAGTTGGAAACCCTTGGTAAAAGGGTTGTTATAGTTAAAGTTACCAAACTCATGTAGAAGATTTTTGGTTGAGTGGACTAGGGGATTTCTGCTCCCCAAACCACTATAAATATCCCATTCTCAATCTATTTCCTTTATGTTTTTATTTATGCTGCCTATTTTATATTAAGTAAAAGGATTTGAATGGTCATACTTGAAGAAGGAGGTATTATGTAAAGAAAGTTTTTGGAACTCAATTGACCCCACTCTACAATGTTTATCTAGCCATTATATGGGACAAAAGGTGGGTGTAATAATCAAAAATTATTTTTTTCAAACATACAAGAAGGAAAAAAAATAATTCACAATGTTTAAAAAACCTAAAGTCCATGATAAACATCATGGTGTATAGGGACATTGTGATGGCAATAAAATTCCACACTAGATGTGATGGATGTTGTGGCGGGGATGAAATATCCATAGTAATTATCCTATGCCATATAGGGATGGTTGGGTCAAATAAGAAGAGGATAAACCGACACCGAGATGAATCGTGAAGTGGCTTACCCAAAACAAAAAACAAGGAGGACATAATCAAGAATCCAATCTTGAAGAAGATGTGAAGACAAGGCGTAACAAATGAATAAATGAGTGCGGTAACAGGTGATAAAAAAATAAATTGGAACATACCTTAGATTTGGAGAGGTTGGATCATTATGAAAGTCACTAATGACTGAGAGCAGCAACAACGGTATGGTTCAATGAGAGTGGTAGTAACAGTTGGGTTTCGTGAGAGCTTTAAGGCATGAGAGAGGAGACTCTGTTAGGGTTTTCTTATAAGACTGGGTAAGAATTTTATTAGAGCTTTCAAATTTTTTTTGACAAAGAGTAGTTTTATCAATGCTAAAATTAGAAGTGCTGATAAAACTACTCTTTATCAGTGCTAAAATTCTAGCACTAATAAAGAGTAGTTTTGTCAGCGCTTTTTTAGCATTGATAAAGATCTAATTTTAATAACGTATATATATATATATATATTTATAATTATAAATAAATATATTTAAAAATCGTTATATACCAAGAAATTCTAGGACCAAGCATACTCAGTCCAAATTTTTTTATTGAAAATTAAAATTCAAAAGAAGCGACAAGAAAAAGTTTGGTACAAAAAGAACCACTAAATCTGATAAATGACAAAACAACACCATCCAAATAGAGCATGGTCCAAAGACCTAGAAAATAAGCACACATGAAAAAATAAATATCTACCAAAAAGCACAAAAATAACCCAAAAGCGCATACATCATAGCCCGCAGACCTATTTTAGTCTCAAAAGACCAATGCATATTCAGCTCGTAGTATACCCTCATCATGACCCATTGGACTATGAAGAAAGAGTTGTCCGATGGATCAAGTTTGACCACCCAAAAGTCATGTCTAGCCTATTCAATCACTTTCCGCCCCGCATCCCAAGGTCATCTTTGACACCCCTAAGGTCATCGCCTTCCCGCAGCTTGAGGTCTTCCCTTCCCATCGCCAGCCGAACCCCACACACATATCGCCAACCACAATAATCATCGGCCTACACTGCAAGAGAGGTCATCACCGACCACTCTAAAGATCAGCCTGAAAAATATTTATATATAATTATAAATATATTTATTATAATTTTACAATTATATATATATATATATATATTTATATTTATAAATAAATATATTTAAAAATATTTGTATATAATTATAAATATATTTATATAGATATATAATTATATAATTATATATACTAATATATATATTTAGTAATAAATAAATAAATATTTATAAAATTATAATAAATATATTTATTATTTTAATATATTTATTTTAATTTAATAATTATTTAAGTATATATATATATATATTTAATATTAAAATTATAAATAAATATATTTAAAAATATTTCTATATATTTATAAACATATTTGTATAGTCATATATATATTTATATCAATATATACGTACATATAATTATAAATATAATAACTAAATTTATTATTTAAATAAATTTATTATAATTTTAGATATATATATAAATATTTATTTATAATTATAGTTATAAATAAATATATTTAAAAAGTATTTATATATAATTAAAAATAAATAATTAAAAACATAATAAATATATTTATTATTTAAATATATTTATTATAATTATATAATTATTTAAATATGTATTTATTTATTTATAACTATAATTATAAATAAATATATAAAAAAATTATTTATATATAATTATAAATATATTTACATAAATATAAATACATACATATACATATATATTAATATATAATAATAAATATAATAAATATATTTATTATTGAAATACATTTATTATAATTTTGTAATTATTTAAATATATATATTTATAATTTCATAAATACATTTTTTTTCAAAATTATATATATGTATAATTTAGCAGTTGGGGGATTACATGAGTTGTAAATGCTCCCCATAATACTACATCAAACCCGTGTTCAAATCTGGATGAGAGTGAATTTCCACAAGGAGGTGGTGATAGAGACATGATGTAGGCAGACAGTGATGCATGTATGACACATGAAGTATTATTCAGACATGACGTTGCATAGGGCCTTTGGGCCATGTAACGGGCTTCAAGCCCACTAGGCATTTGAGTTATGTACTGAATAAATAAGATTTGATGGGGAGGCTATAACTTGCCTTTTCAGCATGCGTGTGCGGTGTGTGTGTTTAATGTAATTGTAACCCCAAGTACCTAATATATATATATATATTTATAATTTTATAATTAAATATTTAAATTGATTTTAAAAAATATAATTTACATAGATTAATTATATAATTTTCAAACATTTTTTTAAATGATAAAACTTAATAAATAATTACTATTAAATATTATTCATATAAATTATAAACATATTTAAAATATTACATGATAATAAATAAATATATGTGTAAATAAATATTAAAAAATGATTAAATATATTTTTAACATTATTAATGAATATATAATAATAAATGAATAAATAAAATTAAATAAATTACAAAAAATATTAAAAAGTAAATTTGTAATATTTTTGTGAATTATAGACATACATATGTACACATACATATCTACACACTCACATGTATATATACACATACAAATACATACATGTAATTATACATGTACATATATTAGAAATTATTTAATATCAATATAAATATATATCTAAATAAATATATTCATTTATATATTATATAATTGTTTAAATAAAATATTAATATATTATATTTATTTTAATTATATACACATTTTGTAATTAATGTATATAAATAAACTATAAAACATTTTTACTAATCTAAATTTGATAATTTTTTACATATTAAATATAAGGACCCAACCTTAAAACATTACATAATATTGAATTAAACTAATAATTCACATTGAGTATCTTTTCAGGTTTAGAGTTTTAGAGAATTAGGACATAACTATTACATCTCAAAATATTACAAAGTAGAAACTTATACTTGGTTTCCATTTTTTTCATAAAATAAAAACTCTTGAAAAAAAGAGTCATGTCTAGTTCCATGTTTTAGACAACATGACATTTCCTTGATCACATCCTTGACCCTATTCATCTTTAAGTCTTGTGAAAACATTTCAAAACTTCAGATGAGCATAAAAAGCTTAGTAAGGGTTATAAAATAAAGAAAGAAAACATCAGTTCATAAATACATAAAAAACATGAACTCTTTTACTTACCTCATGAAATCATAAGATTTATGAATGACACATAGATATCATAAATAATAAAGGTAACTTGTGGCATCCATTACATACTTACATTATAGATATCATAGCTACATAGAGAGTTACTTTGAAATACCCACCATAGTATATTCCCTAAATCTCTTAGGAGAAACATTCATGTTTACCTCCTTCACATTACCCAATGCATTGGAGAGCTATCTCGGGCCCACCCACCCTAGGTTTATCACAGAACCACCCGTATACGTAAATAATGCCCAAGAACCATAACATGATCATAACACATAACATAAGCATAAAGGAAAGATAAAATTTCCACATTGGCAATAACAATATAAAATTTCAATATATTAACATATCAAAACAATTATCAAAACCATTTTCAATAAAAAAATATGTAAAATAGTATATGGTATTTATTTTCCTTTTAAAAACATTACGGCTTGTTAAGGAACCCAAAGATCAAATAATACTCACGACGACGGAAAGGTCGTTGTCACCGCTTACGTTAAAAAGAAACATTCTTTTTTTGTTGTTTAGTAAAACACTTCGTAGAAAAATATTTCCTTTTAATGAAAAGTCAAAGGTGTTTATGTAGAGTATAAAATAAAGTCGTGTATTAGAACAAAATATGCATCAATGAAAGGAGATTGAGACGAAGTCCCTTACCTCATGTCCGACTTGACTCGATCATTCTTTAATATCTTGAATAATAAAATAAAGTTAATTTATACTTGATTAATAAAATTTTTCAAGTTTATTATTCCTTTTATATAACTTATTACCATGTTATAAACATTATGTAATCATTTAAGTTAATAATGTTCATTTTGTCGATATTTGGTACTTGAGTAAAAAATGAACACCTTATAATTACAAGTTGTCCATGTGGCCAATAGTCCATTATATCCAGAATGATATTCATTATTTAGATATCATATATATCATATATATCCAGTATATATATATATATATATATATAATAGTACATATCATTTGGAGGAAGGAAATGAAATGCACCGTTCATGGAGACGGTAAGCCGTACGTACGCATGAACGCTACTTTCATTCCTATTTCTTATTTTAATGGAATTAAAACATAATTATACATAGGTATATTATAATTACATTATAATATCATATATAATATCAATAACTCCATCCTTTATACATCCCACATATGGAATTACCGAGTCATATCACTTTGAGGGGGTGGTAGTCCGCACTTCCTCAAATGAAATTATCGCGTTTACCCATAATGGAAACCATAAAGGTATGCTATAAAAGAAAAATACAGAAGGATAAAGAAAAAATAAAGATAATATATATCATATATAAATATAGTGTCATCTTAATGGCCACCATGATAGGAATTATGTGATAATTGAACAATCATCATTTCGTGAGGCGTTAGTTTTCCATCCATAGAAACAGTATGTTCTTCACCCATTAGATAAAGGTGTGTGTAAGTGTAGTTAGAATCCTTCTCATAACAACATCCTAGTATATTTATGATAATGGTGTTGTTATAAAGGAAAGGAATAAAAATATTTTATGGGGTTGGAGAAGTAAAATAAAAGAAAATAAAACAAAATAAAACAAAATAAAACAAAAGAATTTAAGAGAAACCGTAACCTTTAATTTGGGTAACTCCCTTTGTTTTGAACCAAATGTACTTCTTAAAGTGACTTCTGCCTAAGGTAAGGCTTTTAAGAGGAGGATAGGGATGTAGGGAGAGTAATTTGATAGAGTTTGGACAATCAAAAAGGCTTGATAGGTGTGAGGAATTGGTTATAAGTGAGATATTTTTATAAGGGGGAGGAGGTGCTCTTTAGGAAAGTGTGATAATATTATTTTATTATATAATTATATTAGGTTTCTAAAGGTCAAAAAATCATTAAATTAGAAGATAAAATTACTAATGGTCGAAATAAAATCATCCAATAATAATTGGACAGGTTTTTGATTTTGTTTAATATTTATAATCTTATTTATTTAAATCATTTATTAATGATGTAAATATTGCATAATAATAGTGTCATAAATAATTTAATTTATTAAATGTCTAAAAATTATAAAAAAATACCATGATGTAGGAAATATTTTTATATTTCCAATTAATATTTATAGTTCAAAAGATAATTTATATAACACCATGTAAAAATTAATTTACAAAGAGATATTTGTTTATGTCATTTTTGCCTTTACTTTAAGTTAATTAAAATAAAGTGTCATTATCATTCCTAAGTGGCTCCATGGGGTCCCAAAATCAACCCAAGGATTACCATGGTAGGAAATTACTCATAAAATAAGGTTAGGAAAAGTTTTAAGGTAAATTTGAATTATTATAATATTCTTTTTACCTTGAATTACCCTATTTACCTTTAACCGCGGTAAATAAAAGTCAAACATTACAATTCACCAAATATTATTTTCATCATATTGAACCATATTTTACTTAATAATAACAACCATGTATGTTGGATTTTTTAAATTCAATTCACATAAGTAGTAAAATTTCATTTAATTGAAAAAGTCAGTTTTTTAACTACTACTAAGTGGTTTCACTATTCATCAAAATTGAAGTTTTTCAGAAAACTACCAAAAATTCAGCCTAAGCTATATATGATATTCCAAATTCAAAAATAATGTCTATTTTACCAAATTAAAAAAATAGAAGTTTCATTAATTAATTTAAAATTAATTCCCATTATTAAAACAAATAGCGTGTTTTTAAGAAATAATAACTAGATTGACACTTGTTTATTTCCAATTTCAAAGTGAAATTAATTACAATGAACAACATTGGATTAAATGGTAAAAATATATTCTAATTAATTTTTAAAACCAATTAAAATGATAATATAACCATATAAATAAATTATATTAAAAGGCAATTTTGAATTAAAATACAATATCTTTCACTATTCATTAAAAAATGAACTTTATCGGAAAAATTCAAAAACTTTACAAAAAGTTAATTATGATGTCCCCGTTCTAAAGAAGGATTATATTTGGTCAAATATAATGTATTAAAGTGACCAAAAATAGATTTAAAGAGGGTTCTCCATTAAAAGGTTGTAAATCGACCTTTTAATGTAAATTATGCTTAAAATTAGATTCATTCACATTTTAAGCCTCTAACTTTTATTGGATAAATGAAAATACATTTAATAAACATGTATAATCATTGTAGTTAGTTTTTTTCATTACCACCAATACAACAGCTAGGAGTTAACTACCATTTAAAATAAAAATATTATATTAATAGTGTGCAACATAAGATTTCAAAGAAACCCGTTGTTGCGTATCAGGTATGCTATCAAACATAGCAACCCTTTTAAAGTAAAATTAATATTTAATTAATAAATATTAATAAATATTAAATATGTATTATTCTTTATTTACCTGGGATGTTACATCCTTCCCCCTTTTGGGAATTTCATCTTCGCAATTTTACTTATCAAATAAATGGGGGTATTTAACCCTCATATCATTTTCAGATTTCCATGTTGCCTCTTCAACAATATAGTTTTTCCACAAAACCTTTACCTGGTAAATTAACTTATTCCACAACACTTGCTCTCTTTGGTCAAGAATCTGGACTGGTTGTTCCTCATAAGATAGATTCTCTTCCAACTGAACTACCTCTGGGCTCAAAACATGAGACGGATCTAGCATATACTTTCTCAACATCAAAACATGAAAAATATTGTGTACCTGGGATAAACTTTGAGGTAAAGTCACTATGTATGCAACTAATCCAACTTTCTCCAGGATTTCAAAGGGTCCAATGAACCTCAGACTCAACTTTCCCTTCTTACCAAAACACATCACACTTTTCCATGGAGAAACTTTGAGAAAGACATGATCACCTACCTCAAAAGATAAATCCTTCCTCTAGTTATCTGCATAACTTTTCTGTCTTCTCTGAGCTGTTCTCATGTTCTTTTGAATCAAATGTACCTTTTCTGCCATCTCTTCTACCAATTATAGTCCCATAAGCTTCCTTTCACCTACTTCATCCCAAAATGATAGAGTTCGAAAATGCTTTCTATATAATGCCTCAAATGGATCCATTTGTATACTGGAATAAAAACTATTATTATAAGAAAATCCAACAAAAGAAAGATGTTGGTCCCAACTTCCCTAGTAATCTAGTGAACAAGAACGTAGCATATCCTCCAGGGTCTGAATTTTTCATTCTGAGTGCTTATCTGATTGAGGATGAAAATCTTTACTAAAATTTAATTCAGTACCCAACGACTTATGAAGGCCTTTATAAAAGTTAGAAGTAAACATGGGATCATGATCAGATACAATGGAGAGGGGAACTCCATGAAACTTGACTATCTCTTTAACATACAACTGATAAATTTGATCTAGAGTCAATGTATCTCTAATAGGAAGTAAATGAGTAGATTTAGTCAATCGATCAACTATAACCCAGATTGCATTATTACCTCGAGATGTCTTCTGTAATCCCACAACGAAGTCCATGGATATATTTTCCCATTTCCACTCTGGCATCGGTAAAGGATGAAGCATCCCTTTAAGTAACTGCCATTCTGCTTTAACCTGCTGACAAGTCAAACACTTCACAGTAAAATCAACAATATCTCTTTTCATTCCATCCTACCAGTAATACTCCCGAAGATCTTTGTACATCTTAGTACATCCAGGATGAACTGAAAATAGGGAACTATGAGCTTCACATAACAACTCATTCTTCAACTATGAATCACAAGGCACACATAATCTCTTTCCAAATCTCAAAACACAATCTTTATCAATGTTAAATTCAGGAAAATTATCCTTTTGAACCAACTCTACATTTTTCTGTAACTCACTATCTTCCTTCTGTACTTGCTTAATTATGTCTGAAAGAGATGATCTCACTGACACCTAATACAAAATAGAAGAATTTTCTACACCAACAACTTCTATTCCAATTTTTATCAAATAAAAAACCAAAGTATATTGTTCCAAATGTAGAATGGTTAATGAATCATTAATTTTTAGAATCAAAACATCAACCACTTTATATTCCTTTCTTGGATGGTAATAAATCGTGCAATAATAATCCTTGATTAATTCCAACCATCTTCTCTGTATCATGTTCAATTATTTTTGAGTGAATATATACTTCAAAATTTTGTGGTCAGTATATATTTCACATTTTACTCTTTACAAATGATGCCTCTAAATTTTTAAAGCAAAAACAACAGTAGATAATTCCAAATCATGTGTAGGGTAATTTAACTCATGTGGTTTCAACTGATGTGAAGCATAAGCAATTACCTTATCATTCTGTATTAGGACAAAACCAAGTCCCTTCAACGAAGCATCACTTTAAATAACAAACTCACCATTTCTGGAAGGTAGTGAAACAACTGGAGAATTCACCAATCTTCTTTTAAATTCATGAAAATAATCATCACATTCTTTTTTCCATATGAACTTAACACCTTTCCGAGTTAACTTAGTCATTGGACTAGATAACCATGAAAAGTTTTCAACAAACCTCTTGTAATAACCAACCAAATCAAGAAAACTATGGATCTCGATTATATTTGTGAGTCTTGGCCATTATTCAACAACTTTATTTAGCAGGATAAACAGTTATGCCATTTTTTGAAATAATGTGACCAAGGAAATAAATTTTTTGCAATCAAAACTCACACTTAATGAATTTTCCAAATAGTTTATTTTATTTTAAGGTTTGCAAGACAACTCTTAAATGACTTTCATTTTCCTATTTAATTTTTGAATAAACCAAAATATCATCAATGTACACAACCACAAAATTATCCGGGAACTCACAGAAAATTCTATTCATAAGATCCATGAATATAGTAGGTGCATTGGTTAAACCAAAAGGCATAATTACAAATTCATAATGGACATATCTAGTACAAAATGCGGTCTTCAGAATGTCTTCTTCTTTCAGTTTCAACTGATGGTACCCAGATCTCAAGTCAATATTCAAAAAATATTGAGCTCCCTAGAGCTAATCAAACAAATCATCGATATGAGGCAAAGGATACTTGTTCTTAACAGTGATGTTATTCAATGCCCTATAATCAATGAAAAGTCTCATCGAACCATCTTTATTTTTAACAAAAAAGATAGGATCACCTTATGGTGATGTGTTAGGTCAAATGAAACCTTTATCTAATAACTCATTCAATTTCTTATTTAACTCAAAAAGTTCAATTTGAGCCATTCGATTAGGGGGTTTTGAAATTGGATTAGTATCAGGAACTAAGTCAACAGTAAATTAAACTTCTTGATCAGGTATAATACCAAAAAACTAATTAGTAAAAACATCAAGATACTCATTTACCACTGGAAAATCATTAATCTTAACAGTTCCTTTATTTTTAACAATATGTGCAAGGTAAAATTCATTTACATCTTTTACTAGTTTATGATCTTCCTAATATGTTATCAAAAGTAAGGGTTCATTATTGTATAAAAAATGAAAATCTTTCTGAAAGGAAACCTCTTTAGCTCTGTAGTCAATCTTAACATGTTAAACAAAAATCCAATCTATACCCAAAATAACATTAAAATCTACTAGAGGAAAAAAATAAGGTTTGCAGGTAGATTATTTCCGTACACAAGGATATGAATGTTCTTATGTTTTCTTTTTGTCCCAACATTACCTCCAGGTGTTTTTACTACAAGTTTTGTATTCATATCTTGAGATGGAATTCTCAATTTACTAGAAATCTTCTTAGAAATGAAAGAGTGTGTAGACCCTGAATCAAAAAATAGAAATGCATAATCTGAACAAACAAACAGTGTACCTGATACTACTTCTTTTGATGGCCCAACATCTGATGAAGTAGTTGCGAAGGATTTCACCACCCCTTTCTAATTGTAGTCTGGATTCTTTACCTCAGTTGAGTTCTTCGTTGGACACTCATTTACATATTGACCTATTTCATTGCACTTAAAACATTTTACTGACTGTAAATAATATTTTGTCTTACCATTAACCTGATATTTTTCAGTGAAATTTCGAGTCTTATGTCCCATTTTACCAGATTGGTAGAACTTACCATAATTCAAAAGACATTCCCCAGCATGATTTTTACCACAATTTTCACAAACTGTAAACTTAAGTTTCTTACCATCAAACTTTTTTGAAGAGTTCTTCCCTTTTTCATGTCACCTCAAACTCTTATTCTATTGTTTTTCAAAGAACACCTGATCATCGACAAACTCCATTTCCAACTTCTCCGCACAACGAACAAGTTTTTCATAACTTTTAGACTCACGAGAAGATAAAGCTCTTCGATACTTTGGATTTAATCCTGAGTAAAAACGGTTGATTTTACTATCATTATCTCGTATGAAATTTGAAGAATAACCTGACAGTCGAGTGAATTTTTCTTCATAAACAGCCACTGAGTCATCCTCCTGCCTCAATTCTAGGAATTATTTTTCCATCCTAAGATGAACCACATTAGGAAAATATTTCTCAAGAAACATACCTTTGAATTCATCCCAATAAAGAGCATCAATCTCCTCACTATCCCTGATATTTTTCACCATAGACCACCACTGACCAGCTTCACCTTCAAAATGGTAAATAGTAAGACTAACCTTTTGATGTTCTAAAAACCCCATGACATCAAAAATTTTCTCCAATGCTTTAATCCACCCTTATACTAGCACTGGGTTATATGATCCTCTGAAAGATGGGGGATGTTGCCTCATGAAATGCTCCACTACTGACATTTTCCTTTATGGTTAATTTGGATGATCTCGTGCATGGATACCACCATCATATATAGCTTGAGTCAACTATGCCATCACTGCAACAAACTATTCAGTTTCGATTCCAACCATCTTAGGTTGCTTATTTGGAAGGTTGTCTTTCTCCTTATTTTGTCCCAATATAGCTGCCTTGTTTCCTCTACGGAAAACCATTCTGAACACAAAAATATCTTAGGAAAAGCAACATGGTAATATGTAAATGCTATATCATTTAAATATTAACATAAAGTAATTTATGGATATTAATTTAACAATACCCTAACTCCTAAAGTTATCTAAACCGACCTCTGATATCAACTATAAGGACCCAGCCTTAAAACATTACATAATATTGAATTAAATGAATAATTCACATTGAGGATCTTTTCAGGTTTAGAGTTTTAGAGAATTAAGACATAACTATTACATCTCAAAAGATTACAAAGTAGACACTTCTACTCAGTTTCCATTTTTTTTCATAAAATAAAACCTCTTGAAAAAAAGATTCATGTCTAGTTCCATGTTATAGACAACATAACATTTCTTTGATCCCATCTTTAACCCTATTCATCTTTAAGTCCCGTGAAAATATTTCAAAACTTGGGATGAACATAAAAAGCTCTGTAAGGGCTATAAAACAAAGAAAAAAAAACTAGTTCATAAATACATTCAAAACATGAACTCTTTTACTTACCTCATGAAATCATAATATTTATGAATAACACATAGAAATCATAAATCATAAAGGTAACTTGTGGCATCCATGACATACTTACATTGTAGCTATCACAACTACATAGGGAGTTACTTTGGAATACCCATCACAGTATATTCCCTAAATCTCTTAGGAGAAACATTCAATTTTACCTCCATCACGTTACCCAATGCATTAAAGAGCTATATCGGTCTCACCCACCCTAGGTTTATCATGAAACCACTCGTATATGTAAATATTTCCCAAGAACCATAACATGATCATAACACATAACATATGCATAAAGGAAAGATAACATTTCCACATTGCAATAACAATATAAAATTTCAATATATTAACATATAAAAACCATTATCAAAAGCATTTTAAATACCAAAAATATGTAAAATATTATATGGTATTTATTTTACTTTTAAAAACATTACGGCTTGTTCAGAAATCCAAAGATCAAATAATACTCGCGGCGACTGAAAGGTCGTTGTCACCACTGACGTTAAAAATTAACATTCTTTTTTTCATTTAGTAAAACACTTCATAGAAAAATATTCCATTTGAAAGAAAAGTCAAAGGTGTTTATACAATGTATAAAAGAAAATCGTGTATTAGAACAAAATATTTCTCAATGAAAGGATATTGAGACGAAGTCCCTTACCTCGTGTCCGACTTGACTCGATCATTCTTTAATCACCTGAATAATAAACTAAAGTTAATTTATACTTGCTTAATAACTTTTTTTCAAGTTTAGTATTCTTTTTATATTAATTATTACCATGTTATAAACATTATGTAATCATTTAAGTTAATAACATTCGTATTATCGATATTTGGTACTTGAGTAAAAAATGAACACCTTATATTTACAAGTTGTCCATGTGGTCAATAGTCCATTATATCCAAAATGATATTAATTATTTTGATCTAATATATATCATATATATCCAGTATATATATATATATTTATAACATTTCATATCATTTGGAGTTAAGAAATGAAATGCACTGTTCATGGAGACGGTAAGTCGTACGTACTCATGAACGCTACTTTCATTTCTATTTATTATTTTAATGGAATAAAACATAATGATACATAGGTATATTATATTTATAGTATAATATCATATATAATATCATTAACTCCATCATTTATACATCCCACATTTGGAATTAACGAGTCATATCACTTTGAGGTGGCGGTAGTCCGAACTTCCTCAAATGAAATTATCATGTTTACCCATAATGGAAACCATAAAGGCATGCTATAAAAAAAATACAAAATCATAAAGAAAACATAAACAAAATATATATCATATATAAATATAGTGTCATCTTAATGGATACCATTAAAGGCGGTAGGAGATAATCGAACAATCATCGTTTCGTGAGGCGTTAGTTTTCCATCCAAAGAAACAGTATGTTCATCACCCATTAGATGGTGGTGTGTGTAAGTGTAGTTCAAATAATTCTCCGAAAAACATCCTAGTATATTGATTATACTGGTGTTTTTATAAAAGAAAGGAATAAAAATATTTTATGGGGTTGGAGAAGTAAAATAAAACAAAATAAAAAATAATAATTTAAGAGAAGATGTTACCTTTAAATTGGGTAACTCCCTTTGGTTTGAACCAAAAGGACTTCTTGAAGTGCCTTATTCCTAAGGTAAGGATTCTAGTAGGAGGAGGGGGATGTAGGGAGATTAATTGAGTAGATGTTATACTATCCAAAAGGCTTTAGAGGTTTGAGAAATTGGTTAGAAGTTAAGATTTTTATAAGGGGGAGGAGGGGCTCTTTAGGAATGTGTGATAATATTATTTTATTATATAATGATATTAGGTTTTTAAAGGTCCAAAAATCATTAAAGTAAAAGATAAGATAACTCATGGTCGAAATAAAATCATCCAATAAGAATTTTACCTATTTTGGTTATTGTTTTAATATTTATAATCTTATTTATTTAAATCATTTATTAATGATGTAAATACTGCATCATAATAGTGTCATAAATAATTTAATTTATTTGATATCTAAAAATTATAAAAAAATACCATGATGTAAGAAATATTTTCAGATTTACAATTAATATTTATAGTCGAAAAGATAATTTATATAACACCATGTAAAAATTAATTTACAAAGAGATATTTGTTTATGCCTTTTTTGCCTTTACTTTAAGTTAATTAAAATAAAGTGTCATTGTCATTCATAAGTGGATCCATGGGGTCCCAAAATTGACTCAAGGATTTCAATGTTCTGTCATTACTCATCCAATAAGGTTAGGACATGTGTTAAGGTAATTTTGAATTATTATAATATTATTTTTACCTTGAATTACCCTTTTTACCTTTAACTGCGGTAAATAAAAGTCAAAAGCTACTATTACCAAAAATTATTTTCATCTTATCAAACCAAATTTTAATTACTAATAACAACCATGTATGTCGCATTTTCAAAATTCAATTTCTAGAAGTGGTAAAATTTCATTTAAATGAAAAGGTCAGTTTTTTAACTACTATTAAGTGGTTTCACTATTCATCAAAAATTGAAGTTTTTCAGAAAATTACCAAAAATTCAGCTGAAGATATATTTGATATTACATATTAAAAAATTATGTCTATTTTACCAAATTAAACACATATAAGTTACATTAATTAATTTAAAATTAATTCCCGTTGTTAAAACAAATAGCGTGTTTTTAAGAAACATTAACTATCAAAAGATTGACACTTGTTTATGTCCAATTTCAAAGTGAAATTAATTAAAATAACCAAAATTGGATTAAATGGTAAATATATATTCTAATTACACTTTAAAACCAATTAAAAAGATAATATTACCATATAAATAAATTAGATTAAAATTCACTTTTGAATTAAAATACAATGTCTTTCACTATTCATTAAAAAACGAACTTTATCCTAAAAATTCCAAAAATTTAAAAAAAGTAAATTTTTATGTCCCCATTACAAAGAAGGATTTTATTTGGTCAAATAAAATGTATTAAAGTGACCAAAACTATATTTAAAAAGGGTTCACCATTAAAAGGCGGTAAATCAACCTTTTAATGTAAATTATGCTTAAAATTAGATTCATTCACATTTTAAGCCTCTAAATTTTATTGGATAAATGTAAATACATTTAAGAAACATGTATAATAATATTGTAGTTAGTTTTTTTCATTCCCTCCAATACAATGACTAGGTGTTAACTACTATTTAAAATAATAATATTATATTATTAGTGTGCAACATAAGATTTCAAAGAAACCCATTGTTTCGTATGGGGTACACTATCTAACAAAGAAACCCCTTTAAATTAATATTAATATTTAATTCATAAATATTAATAAATATGAAATATGTCTTATTCTTGATTTACCTCATATATTACATTAAAGTTTGAAAATAAGATTTATTTTTGATTAAAAATTATATAAATTATATATATATATTAATTTAATATATATATATATATATACTTATTGTTATATAAATATTATATATATATATTTATAATTACAATTATAAATAAATATTTTTATATAATTATAAATATATTTATAAATATTTGTATATAATTATAAATATATTTATAAATATTTGTATATAATTATAAATATATTTATAAATATTTGTATATAATTATAATTATATTTATATAGTTATATATATATAATTATATATATTTATCAATATTAGTTCCACCCTCATTGAGATGGTAATGCTTTCCACCCCTAGTGATGAAATCAACTATGGGTGGAGTATGAGAATTATCCCTCGAATTGTGTGGACTATAATGCAGTGGGGAATTATAAAGATATCTGTTATAGAAATTTCATATGTAGTGATTGTAATTTGAAAGTCCACCTTTCCAAGGATTATAGGAACAAGGTTGTTGACACTCTGTTTCATCACATGGATGAAAAAGTGACAAAGGTAAATGCCTTAGAAAAAGGAGGAGAAGATAGATGAAGAATGCCAAGAATTGAAAAGCCTTGAAGAGAAATTCGCTCAAAGGTACACCCAAGTACTGTTAGCATGCAAGCCTCTGCATGCTACCCACTTTCATGACCAAATCACTTCACCTAGGGTCTCATATTTTCCTATAAATAAACCCTTGGGGTCTTCATTTGGATGGACAAATTTTCCCAAAGGCCAATTGCTGCTCTGATCTCCCTAGTGCTTCACTCAAGTCCTCTGAAACCCTCTAGGTAGTTTTATAACACCTAAAAAGAGGGAATAAGAGGGGAATAGTGAGACTTAAGTCCTCTCATTGTAAAAAATAAACAACAATTGCACGATTTATTCTCCCAACCCCTTAATCAATGAAGAATAGCACAATGTCTCCTTAAATTGGGGACCTGCATGACTCACCTTTGGGAACACCTGTGGAGACCCTTGAAGGCTTGAGAAAGGTCTCAACCAATTGTAGTCACCTAGGTGGTCCGTATCCCAAGGTTATATCTGTTCTCCTAGGCTTACCTGTGTAAATCACCCCTCTATACGATCCTCCTTGGTTCACCCTATCTTATAGCCTGTGTGATCCATCCATTAGGCATTCTTAAAATCTATTCATGTCCAACCCTCTCCTTCTTTGGATCCCTTTTCTGAGAGGAATCAAATTAAAACCTCCACCAAGGCCCCCAAATTTACACAAACTTGGCGAGTGGTATACCAGCGTGTTGTCTATTTTGGTTTGTATTCTTATGGTCAGAGGTTCCCCAAAATTGTCTAGTTGGATGGTGAGGGTTCTCAAGGTGCATGTGAGTTTATGTCCCTATGGTCACAAGAACCCTTACCCTAGGGAAAATGTTGGGGAGTTCTCAGTCTTAGATTCTAGAGAAAGGACTATGTCCATCCCTTCTCATCTCTATGACCTGGAGTCTCTGGTTCCCAGCAGGGAAGATAAAGACCACACTTTATTTTCCATTCGACAAAGAATGAGACCCTCCTTCCACTGTGGAACCAATTTTAGGGCAAGCATCCTGGTTTAATCCCCTAGATTTTCTTTCAAGAGGTTTCACTTTTTTCTTCTCTATACCTCCTGGCCACTGAGTCTGAGAGGGGATGGATACCTGAGCCCTCTCTCCTCTCACCTCGACATCCTTAACTTTCATTCCTTCCTTTACTTAGACTCCCTTCCAATATAAAGTGAAAATAGGTAAGTTCCGTAGCCCTATCCTCTTCCATCATAGCCCCAACCTCTTCTTCCATAGCCCCAACCTCTTCCACCAATGGAGGAGGAAATGTATGTGGTTTGTCAAATCTTCAACTTCCTGTTGTTTCTCAAAACAAGCATGAATCACATGGGATTAGAGGTTAGTGATGATCATGACACCCACATAATCCACCTAAAGTATTGAACTATGATAACTCTGATTCATATTAACTGAGATGTGTGGGAAACCAACTAAGGGTCTGAGCTCAATGGGCATCCTCCTTGGGAATAAGCACCAATAATAATCTCTTTAATTTGAGTATCATCTTCAGGGGTAAACCCTAAGTTAATCCCTAAAATCACCATGAGATAATATATCACTCATATCCTTTCTCACCAGGGGGTATCATTATCAAGAGTAAGCCTCAACCTATCATCTCAAAGGGCCATACTCCCTTGAGAGACATACCCTTAAGGGACTCCATAGGCATGGGTACTCACAGATGAACTACATGGGCTTTGATTCCCATCCAAATGGGATATGTAGGAAGCCTATATAAGCTTCAAACCCAAAACCCAAAACCAACCTTGTTCTTTTGAGCCACATCCCCAGTAGGTTATAATTAAACATGGAAAATCATAACCCTTCCAAGTTCCTTGGGATTTTTCGACATAAGTCCCACACCAAACATTAACTAGTCACCTTCCGCCTAGTCTTCCTTACCACATGATGTTAAACTGTACAGTTGGGTCCTTATCACATGACCTTACAAGGTATGATGTAACCCATTATGAATAACCAAACTATGTGTGTTCTGATTCCTTTCATAAGGATACATAGGAATCCAATTTATGGGTTCGATCCCAACGCCAAACAATTCCCGTCTCTCAGGATGACAGTAAACTCTAGAGTGGCATTCATCTACCTAGATGAAAATAAACACCAGAGTGACTCACTGTATGGCTAAAAAACAACATCATCACACTAACAACCAAATAATATCTAAGTAGTATATAAGAGGATACCATTAATAGAGAACCTTAGACACACACACACACACACACACACACATATATATTAATAAAGAACCTTGAATACATATGGATGATTATGAATTCCACACATTCTAATAATTTATTGATAATATTGGAATAACTCACATCATAATTGAGAATTAATGAAGTATTCATAAACATATCTTAAATCTATATGAGAGACTCGGAGTAGGAAATAATTCCCACAAAAGGGTGCGATGAGCCCAACCTCCCATCCCCTCGACCAATGAAAGTTCTTAAGCATTGTGGGTCAAAATCCCTAATGAGCCTTTACCTTTGTAAAGCAGTTCCCTATGGATATAGAACCATTGGGTGTTTCTAGTTCCATGAATTAACCTGTTGGAAACTGTTAAAAATAGAAAATCGTTATGGGGCATGAAATCTGTGGGAAAAAAATGGTAAACCCGATGTGAATGACTCAACAATGTCATTTATTTTAATAAAAGGTATGTACTGGACAGTCTCTATTGGGCCATTATATTTCTCAATGAAGTTACATTTTTTTCGGAAACCAAAAATGGTGAACCCAATGTGAAACCTTAACCAATATGATAGTGTCACCTACCTGTTATCCCCTTCCAATCTTAATGGAATTGAGGGTCGGATTGGGAAATGAATAACGCATGTGTTCATCCAAAAAGATGATAATTTAAAAGGGTTCTCTTGACCATGTCTATTACATATCCTTAGGAACTTCTTTCTAATAACTCCCTTCAATCTAATGGATTCCTTCATGTTTTCTCCAACGAATTCCCCGACTACTACTCATGAAGGATCTTCATTTGCGTAAATGACGTCATCACCAACCCAACATATTTAACGCTGGGTCTAAAACTCACTAGTCTGAGAGTAATATTATAATGGTATGATCCTGACCTTGGAGGCCACCTGGGAGGCCCTTTAAATCAACCAGCACAACCAACAGTCTGTTCAATGAATACTGGTGGTCCTGAAGCAGACAATACCGACCACCATCTTCAACTGTTTCAGGAGATTATACCCAGAACACAACAGCCATTACCTCCCATATTTTATAGAGGTGGATCAATAGGCAACCTATGGCCTTTTATTGAAGACAAATGGGTCCCTCTCAAGGTATCCTTCCAACAATCACCGTCATGAATTCCACACGATAGTGAACAATAAATATAATGAGGGTGTCACCTTCGGCTGTCCAACTGATGTCCCTCAAACCCGGGCCCACAAGACGGCCCACTGGGGATGAAAACTGACCAATAGGGAGTAGTTTCACACCTTTCCCCCCTCTAGAGAATCCCACCAAACCATTTTGGTGGAAAATAGTGAGCATGCATATACACCCATTCTCCTTCACTCGGCCAGCCAACAAACTCACCTGGAGACATTCAAAGAATCCCACCAAAAACATACAGCGGAAACCTGCAAGCAAGAATATACACCTACCTTCACCCACCAAGACTGCTAGAAGACTCATCTAGAAGCACTCAAAAAAGTTCATCAACCATGTTTGGTGGAAAATAGCGAGAAAGTACACACACCTACCCACATTTATCAAGATTTCCAATAGCCTCATATGGTAGCACCCTGAGAATTCAATCGGAAAGTCCCAATGAAAAGAAGAGGGAAGACTCAACTCTCCACCCATGAGTATAGTCAGTATCCACTGACAGGAAAGGGAGTATAGGAGCAAATACATAATCCAACTCCAGATGCGTAATAGACATATATCCCCATTTCGGTCACTGAAGTCACCAAACATATATTGAAAATGGTAAAAGGGGTGACACAAATACCTACCCACATCCTACATACTTTCTAGGACACCATCATGGAAATTATAGTAGTACCTAAGTGATAGAAACATAAATCTATCCCCAAAAATGGGGTGGCTAATCAGCATAACATCCTAGAGAACACACATACCTCTACTCCCATTCAGGAGGGTCATGGGAGGAAACTGCCCCATAATATATGGATAGTAGGATTAAGAACATACACCCATTCTAATCAGAGGTAATTAGCCTATTCCAATGGCCACTCCAAGGTAGGTACAAACACCTTCCCATGATAAACACTTTTCCCAACAAGTGGAACCAACTTCATGTAAGAATATGTCCAAGAAGAAATCTCATCAAGAATGATTAGAGAACCAAAAGTTTATCTATGACCGGGGTTTGGATAATATTGTAGCTCTTGAATCCCTCATATTTTTATCTATTGAAGCTCAAAATCCTACCGTCATGTTACCAAATTATGAGAGCAATAATAGTAATTCTAAAGGTCCTCATCAGACACTTCACTATAAAGGCTAGATTCATGGAAATAATATGGTCGATCTTGAGAGCCTATATCTTGATGAGAGCCATGACAACCCTTTGTGTGGCCAGGAGACCAAGGAGTAAGAGGTCATTCTCCTTTTTGTAATCCACCATGGTGGTCCTTCCCATGATATCCTTCACTGTGAAATTTCTCTCTATAGTAGTGATTCACATTTTCAAAATAATTATCCAATTGACAATGTAGTGATGAGAAATCCATCATCGTGAGGTGTTTGTAGATACACGACCAGTCATGTCTGATGCCTTGTCACTGGTAGGTAAAATATTTTCTCAACCAAAAGATAGCCCAAGGAGACAGTCATTCTTTGAACCCCCCTTAGGTTATTTTTCTTCCAATATAGTATAGGAAACATCGATTGATCCCATTTATTATAGTAAAACAATCAGGAAGCATCCACTATAGTCTGACCAGGTTGAGGAATGTTCTATGAAAGATGAATAAGATCTACTAAACATGAGAAAACAACTGGATAAAGATGACATAAAAATCATGTTCTGGCCTTTATCCACCTCTCAATATAGCATTTCATAGGTATTCGTGTAATATTATATATATGAAATCCACCTCAACATATGGAAAAATATTCATCACCTAAGATAAAAGGTATTACGCTATGTTGGGTATCAAACTCACCTTAGGGTAATATAAGGATTACAGTGCGAAATTGACTTGAAATCTCTCTCAGATTCTCGATATCCAAAGACTGAAAAATTGTAGGGATACCTTCAGTGTGAATGCCTCAATGTATTAATGAGGTTGTGAAAGATGATCATAGATGCACCATATGGAATTCATATTCAAGGATGGGGTGTGCATGAAGCATTGCATTTCACTATGCTCCCAAGCTATCAAATCTTGCCAAAGGTGGCATCATGAAATGTCATTGACCTGGGATGACTACAAAAAAAGGAATATGTTCATGACCGGAGATATGCTTAATAAGAAAAGGCCTCAACTGACTCTCACTGATGTTAGACTAAAAGAAAGAAATATGTCGAGATACTCTTGTTTCAAGCATCTGAGAACATTGAGTAGGCATCCAATTAGAATATTTTAGCCATCAGATCAAGAAAATGTTAGAAATACCATAATGTTCTTCTAAAATGGAAAATTTAAGTGAATGTGGAATAAAGCACCCATCCCAAATTCAGACCAGAATTTATAAAATAAAAAGAGAAGCTACAATAATATCATCCACAATAGTTTGAGAACAACCCCAGCACGCAGGGCTGGGGGACTTTTTTAACCCAACCCTCAGAATCAGCCAACCAAGCCCGAAGGGTTGTGAGTGAAGAACTAGAAAATCTCCAACCCTTAAAGTTGAGGAATTTTTTACCTCAAAAATACCCTCCTCAATAGGAATCATCCCTGATTAGGGAAGATACTATATATTGAATCCTATTAATTTGTCCCCTCTTATGATCCGATGTAATCACTTGTAAAGCGCATGACTGAAATCTTTGGGAATTTCCTTCAGGTAACTATCCATAAATCAACCCCCATGGATCCAATGAAGAAGAGAAAAAGGTCTCATGGAGGGACCATAAGAAGGTGATATCACATAAATTATAACAGAACGCCTATGACGCACTATATATATATAGATGAATTTCATCAATTCAATTATTGAAGACTCTCTAGAACATAAGACTGATTTAGATTATTCTATAGAAGAAGTTCATGTTCATGAGGCGGTCTACAACAAAACAAATGTAGAAGGTGTATATAATCGAAACTATAATCTTACCCAAATTTTGGTTATCCCCTCAAATAATCCACCTCTACCTCCTACGAAGGAAACCAATAATGTAAAAGGTAAGGGCCATGCCATGTATCACCTTCCCCCCCAGAGAAGGCCAATCCCTTTTGTTAGAGAATAGATTTTATCATCAAGAGGAGGAAATGAGAGAGTTGAGAGAAAACAATAAAAAGTTACACCAAGGTATTATTCCTAACAGATATGATTAGAAATGAGACCCAAACTCCCACTTCTAATTAAATCACCTCAGTAAAGAGGTTTTTCCGCAACAACTGAAGAAGACAGGGAATTTCCTATCAATGTGGGACATCAACTACCAATATATTTGAATCTCGAAATAACATGTCAAGAATTAAATCCATTGGGAACACATCCATAACATGGTTAGGAACATCCTTATAGGTCTACCCCTATTGGTTACCCATAAAAGATACCAACAGTTTTTCCCCAAATGGTCTTTCCAGTCTCCACACCCATTCAATCTCTAGATACTACACCTATGTAGGTCCCAAATCAACCAGATATTTCTCAAATTCTTATGAACACCATTGATTCATTAACAAATTGATTAGAAGACATGGATGAACTGTGTGTAACATTACAACCAGAAAATAAGGCTTACCTCGAATGGGTGGATCTGACCCATCCTTCACCAAACTTTAGGAATCCTAAATTTCCAATTTTCAATGGATCATGAGATATAGAGAAGAACATGAAACATTTCACCTATCGTTGTGATCCCATGATGGGGACCCATAATAAGTAGGAAGTAGTGGAACTCATATGCTTCGTATAATAATTGAAGGGACCGAACTTTGTATGGTATATGAATTTTTAGTTCCGATCGATCACAGGATGTGACGATCTTTATCAGAAGTTTGTCTTTTTGTTTAGATCAATGATACAGAAGATAATAGTCTATGATATTATGAATTTAAAACAAAGGGTGAATGAAAGTGTCTTAGATTTCATTACTTGGTGCAAAGGATTTACTTACTACTTGAACCTACCACTCCCTCAAGAAGAGATGTTACCTATCCACATAGAAAATATTTATAATGAGTTATGCACACCATTTATACCTATGAAATACATAGGAGGTTTTTAGGATCTGGATGAAATTGATCAATAGTTGGAAAACCCCATCATAGATCCCTAAGCCAAGTCTCGGGTAATCCCATCAGCTCAGGGAAAGAGAAATGGAAAGGCAGAGACTTCTACAGTTACACTTAAGTAGGCCCCTGTACCTACTCCTACCTCAAATCCCACAACATAATATAAAGATCCACTTCCTGAGTGTCAAAAATAATAACTACCACATTAGTATTATCTAAGAGATTATAGGAAGAAGTAGCTTGATGAGTTGAAAAACATGGTTTATTCCTTTTAGAAAGACCAAGTCCATGACTACTTCATCTCAACTTTGGAAAACAATGTAGTCCAGTTTCCAATGCCCAAGAAGCCTAAATAATAGGTTGATGAGGACCTCCCAAACTATTTCTATTTCTATCAAATGTTGGGGCATCCCATCCAGGATTGTTTTTTTTTCAAGGAACTCCTATAAAAAATGGTGTATTCTAGGCAAGTGAAACAAAAAATTTCACCAGCCCAGGTAGCATACATTTCTATTACTAATACAGAAAAGGATAACGAGTGGAAAGATGTTAAAAGAAAGAATTCATAGATGTTTTATAACTGGATGGTCAGAAAAACAATCAATCAGAATCATGCCATTCTAAAACACAATTGAAACCACCAACTATGCCTCCTTCCATTTCTACTACAGAAAATACAGCTTCATCAAAATCTCTATCCTCTAAAGGCCAATATTCAAATAAGCGACATGGACAAAAATATAAGTAACAAATAGAAGAATATGATATCCTGTCAAGGACATAGTTTTCCTTGAACTTAGTATATTTCATGCTGACCATGTCAAAAGCACGGGCCCCGCCCCACCAAACGGTACAACAAGAGTCGACCCCTCAGGTAGAATCTCCATCATATCAGGAGTTGATATTTACTTTTGTTAATGTTATAAACTTAACGGATCCCTACCCAAATTATTATTTTGATTATGAACCTGATTTACCTACAATTGATTGGGGAACTTGGGTAAGAGTTCATCAGGGTTGAGGATATAGGGGGAGACATAGTATGCTAGGATCCACTACTTCAACTAAACCCCCTCTTGAACCATTCACATGACCAAAACTAATGGGAAATCCCTCCAGTAAGCTCAAAAGAAACAAGGAAGTTCTTCCCCCACACATTAAAGGGTATTCCTTGAAATAATTATCTTGTAATATCAATTAGACTATATTTCACCACCTTTTTGGAAGGTATGAAGATCTATCCGGACTAATCCACTAAGAACAGGAGAACTTCTAGCTCCTTCCCCAAGAAATGGATCATCCACATCAGGAGCATAAACTCTTAAAGTTCCTACAAAAGATAATCTTAATTTCAGAAAATGCAGACATATGGATCAAAAGTATGATGCTTTGAAGCAACTGGACCAAGTTCCATCCAAGTTATAAATCCTAGATTCTCTGAATATGTCAAAAAAACTTTTGGAAGCACTCATTGAGGCATTTTCAAACCCCCATGAATTTGAAGTTGAGGTCGATACTACTAATGTATATGATGAAGAGAATGATCCCATAAGATACCATATGATCATTTACTTCACTGACCAAGATGAGGATGCTATCATACAAAGACATTTTAGACCCTTGTATATATCCAACAGGTTAAATGGAATTGATATCCAATGAGCCTTCATCGACAATGGCTTAGGATTCAACCTCATCCAAGTACATACACTTTTTTAACTGGGTATTAATGAATCTCACATATCTCCCTCCACTGTGATGTTATAGGGTTATGATAAGAATTAGAAAGATTCTATCGGTGAGATTACACTCAGAACTTAGTTTGGAAATCTTGTGTTTGACTTAAGGTTCGTGGTGGTTTGGTAGGACACAAATTTCTTGGAAGACCTTGGTCACATCAGTATGCAAGCATTCCTTCTTCATACCACTAATGTCTCAAATATTATATCAATGTTTAAATTGGGACATTGTATGGTGATAAGGCCCTGTTCAAATCTTACGAGACATAATACATTGATGAAGGGTTCTATCACCATGAAGGAAAGAAATCAATGGATAATAATTCCACATGAATCAATTCCCCAAGTAGATTAGAGATGATCCCAGCTAATCCTTTTAAGTAACTCATTGCATATTATGTTCTTACTATTAAGCAAATTTAAAGGGTGGGTAAGAGTTCACATTATCATCCTGTAGCTTCCATAATGTTAGGACCAATAGGGGCCTATATACCCTGAGAGGGGGGGGAATCAGGGTATGGATATTCTTTTTCAATGTTCTTCCTACCCCACTGGATCTTGACCTCTTTATTACAAGGGTCACTTTGTTTGCTCTTGTGTGTAAACTATGATCACTTCTTTACTTATTTATCTAATGATGATTCTTTGAATGCAATGCAGGGAAGAAAACAGGCAGACACAATGATTTTTACTTGGTTCAACCTCACTGGGCTATGTCCAAGGAGCATATGCCGACAAGTTTCCGGTCATACCAAATTCCACTATTCTTCACTAGATGTGGATACAAAGTTCGGGCTAGATCACTTCTATGCCCAGGCTCACTGCCTTTACAATGTTTAGGGTCAGCTCACTACTTTCCCAAGGGTCACTCCCTGTTTCTCTCTCTCTGGCTCACTGCCGGTGGAGAGGATCACCTTATTCCTCTTCCTAAGCTCACTGCTCTTGAAAGGAATCCACTCACAGTTTATAGACCTGTAGGTCTCTTCATTTGTATGAATGAATTCATCTTCTCCTGTATGTAGATGCTCTGTTGAAGTTCAACTTTCATCCGTAGATGAATCTCTCTTTGCACAAAATGTATCGGGCAAACCTTCAGCTTCCACACAGCCTGAAAAACACTGCTGGAAATAATCCTTACTTGGCGCGCAAGTCAATCTCAGCGCGCAAGTATCGGCGTGCAAGTCACAACGAGAGCGCAAGTCCTCCTCAGACACTTGCGCGACTTAAGCTTCCTCAACTCCAAACTTGCGCGACTCTCTTCATTTTATGCCCAAACCAATATTGGCACGCAACTGCCAACCGGTGCACAAATTCTAACACCGGCGCACAACTTCAACTACTGGTGCGCAAATTCACCTGCACGACCCACACTCACCACTTGCGCGACCACCACACCTGCGCGACAGGAGATCTGATTTCTCGAAGTGTTGAACTCCGTTGAAGAATGAGGAGGGGTGTTCCAGTATTTATAGGCAATCTGACCACCCTGCGCGACGGCGCGCAAGTCACCTGCGCGACCCAGTTTCGGCGCGCAAGTCTTCTGTCCTTTTGAATACTTGCGTGACCAACTCCCAAACTTGTGCGAACCTACTTCCTTTGCCATATTTTGATCTTCTTATCTGGAAAAACATATGGCGCGCAAGTTTCCTATTCTCCAAGTCCTCGGCGCACAAGTCCATTTTCCAAAAACACTTTTCTTCATTTGCCGATTTTCAGGCCCAAAAATTTGGCAAACACTGGAAAACGGCGCCACCTTGTATCTGTTCTATTGTACCGCCTCCAGATCATCCATTCCTTTTATCGATGTTCCTGAATCAAACATGGATTGTTGAACTCAGCTCTTGAACTCGACATTCCACCATGAAATCCTCTTTGTCAACAAAGTTGTATGTCATCGTTTTGCTTTGTCAACAATCACTACTCAGATGTCCACTTTTTCAACAAACACAATCATCTCAAAAATGCTTCAATGATACCTTGAGGGATTTTTACCCAACACATAATTTAAATCATGACAGTTGAACTTGAAGGTACTAAAGAAGTTATCAAACCTCCAAATAATAATGAAATATTGAATGAAAATGTATTTGTTCTATCCTCCGAGCTTTAATAAATCCAATTTCTTCTATCCAAACCGTAAGAAGCTATCATGACTATATAAGAAAGTGAAGAGATTCATTCCCAGTTCCTTTTTTATCCTTTATGACTCCAAGAAGGCTTCATGCTAGCAAGTGAGCCTGAAATGATTGCATCGTCCTCTATATTTATGAATGGAGACTCACCTCTTCCCTCTATAGAATTTATTTTATCATTTCTTCCCTAGGAATTATCAAAAATAGTGGAGAATGAGGAAGAGGAAGAGTAAGAAAATCTCATGGATACCCCTCCAGTATTTGAGGAAGGCATCTCCACTACCATGGATGAACTCAGAGAAATAAATCTGGGTACAAAAGAAGATGCACTCTCCACTCTAATTAGTGTGACCTCAAATCCCAAATAACAAGAGGAATACACCTCCTTCCTAAATCATCACCAGGATGTGTTTTCTTTGAAATTAAAAATAGATTACAGGACTTGACCCTGAGGTGGCCACCCATCATTTGGGGTTTCCAGAAGATCATCAGGGATATAAGAAACCATCTAGGAGGACACACCTGACTCACGCCTCCAAGATTGGGGCTAAAGTGGGAAAACCCATCAATGATGACTTCACCTGAGTGGTAAAATACCCAAAATGGCTATCCAACATTGTCCTTATAAAAAAGAAGAATGGAAGAAATCAAAGTTTTCATCAGTTTCAGAGATATGAATCCGTATTTTACCAAAGATTACTTCTTGATTCCCATCACAGAACTCTTGATTAATGCAACAGCTAGCTACCAAGCCCCATCCTTCAAGGATGGAAACTTTGGGTATAATAAAATCTGTATGTCCCTTGAAGATGAAGATTCCAAAACCTTCATAGCACCTCAAGGTGTATTCTATTATTATGTAATACATTTTGTCCTAAAAAACACTAATTCTACATACCAACATGCTATTAATCACATCTTCAAACCCTTCTTGGGAAATTTTGTCGAATGTTACATTGATAAACTAGTGGTAAAATACTGACAACGCTCTGATCACTTGGATAACCTATAAACTACCTTCAATAAGCTTCAACAGTACAATATGAAGATTAAACCCTTGAAATGTGATTTCATGGTAACCTCAGGAAAATTTATCATATTTGTTGTATGTCAGCATGGCATCTAAGTTGATCCTAAATAGACTAAAGATATCCCTGGTATTTCACCTCCTCAAAAATTGAAAGAGTTTAGAGTACTTCAAGAACACTTGTCCTAAATTCAGTGCTTTATAGTCAACCTTGTAAGCAAGTGTTTACGATTCACCAAATTGATGAAGTAGGGGGACACTTATTAGTGGAACAATGATTGTCAAGAAACATTTGATTCCCTCAAGAAATATCTCTTGACCCCCCAGTATTGATTCTAACTATTAAAGGAAATCCACTCATTATGTATGTGATAACCTTAGAGCGATCACTGTGTCCTTTCCTCGCACAAAAGAATGATGCTGGGAATCAAGAAAAACCTTTATTATCTCAGTTAAACCATGATCAATATAGATACTCAATATTTAGATATTTATAAGAGATATCTATTATTAATATTTTCCATTCATAAATTGAGGCACTACTTGTAGCAATATGATATCTACTTGGTTTCTCATGATAACCCGCTCAAATTTATCCTCATTCATCCTATGCTGACAGGACATTTGACATGGTGGGTAGCTATCCTAAAATAGTTTGATATATATTTTGTGCCTCAGAAAGTAGTGAAAGGACAATCCTTGTAAGACTTCATTACTGAGAACCTATTTGTATAAGATACTTTATTAAACACTGAACTACCCGATGAAGAAATATTTTCTATTCAGGACATCCCTTGAACATGGTAAATATATTTTGATGGTTCTCTGAATAGTCTAAAGTGGAAGAGAATGGAATACCCTAAGATCAACAAAGTTGGGATAATAATTTTTCTTATCTCCCCAAAGAAGGTATTATTTCCATATTCCTTCCTGTTATCAGAAGGTGGTACTAAAAGTGAGACAAAATATCAGGTTCTCATTGTAGGCATGGAATTGGCACTCTAGGTACTTGTAACCAACTAGAGGTGAAGGGTGATTTGGAATTGATAATCAAGAAGATCAATGAGGATTATTCCATTAGAAAAGAGGAGATAATTCCAATATGTGATTATGTCCAAGTTTTAATGACATAATTCCCTTTAGATCCAACATTGACTCACATATCATGATTACAAAATGCTTAGGCAGATGCATTGGAAAATGTAGCTACAACTTTGGAAGATACAAATTAGGACGAAACAATCATCAAGATTTACCATTATAGAATGGTTTAACCTTTTTTTAGATCAGAGTAGAAGAGATAAATGAAATTAGTACCATCCCTGAGCCATATATCCCTAATATAGGATGAATTAAACTAATATTGGAATATCACCAAGATGGAATACTTCCACTAGACAGGCTTGGAAGAGAGAAGATCTAGCAATGAGTGGCTAATTTTACTCTTTATGATGGACCCAATCTCCATGAAATCATCTAAAATAAAGGATTTGATGGAGTCCTTCTCAGATGTATTGATGGAGTAGAGACTACAACTATTATGGAAGAAGTACATGCTATAGCTTGTGGTTCCTACCAATCAAGGTATAGGCTTTTTGATCAAACACAAAGGATTGGATACTTATGGCCTTCAATGATGTAGGATTGCACAGAATTCACTAAGAAGCATCATCCCTACCAAGTGCATGATAACTTCCTCCATCAACTCCCAGAGTTTCTACAAAAAACTAAATAATTCTAGCCATTTTCTGCATAGGGAATGAATATTGTTGGACCATATCCTCCTACTATGGATAAACTATTTAAGTATATCCTTACTGCTACCGATTTATTCTCAAAATGGGATGATGTAATACCCCTCAAAAAATTAGGAGCCAAAAACATTTTTATCTTTGTCAAAGATAATATTATTACCAGATTTGGTGTCCCTCATACTATAACGATGAACAATGGCACCAATTTCTATTATGTTGAGCTGAAAAATCTATATCAGTAATACAATATAAAATCCAACCATTCATCCCACTATTAGAAAGTGACCAGTGGATAGATAAAGGCTTTTAATAAGATCATGTCAAACATAATCCAGAAGATGGTGGATAAAGATAAGAAATCTTGTCCTGACAAGATTTTTCTTGCCTTATGGGTTCATCAAACTACTACCCATACTACTATGTGAGAAACCCCTTACTCATTGGTGTATAAAACAGAAGTAGTCATTCTTATTGAGGTTCAGTTTCCATCTCTCTAGATTACCATTTTTGACCAGCTTTCCACATATGAGAAATCCTAGAAATGACTGGATAAGCTAGAGAAACTAGACAAAAATATATTTCATAACTTGCATTACTTGGAGGTGTATCATAACCAGATAGCACGAGACTTTAACAAGAAGGTATGTATTTGTTAATTACTCTAAGAAGAATTTTTATTGGTCCTTAGGACTCCAATGATACTAGGAAATAAACCTTCGAAGCTTTATCCAAAGTGGGAGGAACCTTAATCCATACATAAGGTCCACTCTAATGAAGGTTATTCCTTAATCTCAATTGATGGATAACACACCATAACTCCAACCAATGAAATGTTCCTAAAGAAGTAATTTGTGCAATGAAAGAGATATTGTCTTATTTGTAGGATGTTAAACTGCATAACACCATTTGCATCCATGTTTCACAATGTTAAATTGCGTAACATCATTTTCCTTGTCTCATGATGATAAACTACATGATAAAAAGTCCTAACTACATGATGTTAAACATCATAGAACCATTTTTCCTCACCACATGACTTTAAACTGTATTGTTAACATCTCCATTGTTTTATGTTAAAAAATACCCAAGATACCACAAGTAGACACTCTTTGTGGTCCCTCAAAAAATGAGTACCTTCCATGCATAAACCCCACTCACTTCATTGACAATAACTAGTGGAACTTGAGCCCCATTTATCCCTATGTTTGGATAATACCTTCATGGGGAATAAGTTTATCAATAACTACACATGGATTGATTCTTTCCTCAGCAAAATATGTAGTGACACCTGGGTCTTATCCCCTGGTCCATCCACAATGTTTCTTTCAGGTCAAGTGACCTCACGTACTCACTGTATGACGATAAAATTAATAGTTCACCAAGAAATACATGTGGATTGATTCTCATTCCAATGAGATATGTAGTGATACCCATATACCCAATATCAATCCCAACCACAACCATAAAGAAACATTTTCCCTTTTCCTTGTGTATGAACCAAATCTATACTGGGAATTCTTCCAGCACATGTGGATTGATTGTCATTACATTTTGTGTCTTGAGCCTAACCATTATTCTGGAAAATATCTAAAAAATATTAAATACAACTTCCTCACATTAAAACATAGTTGTTTTGGGGAGCCTCTTCAAGAACTACACGTGGCTTGATTCTTTTCCAAACAAGATACATAGTGACACCCAGATCTCTTATCTCAGGTTTGGCCACAATGTTTAAAAAGTCCCTTCATCCCCTGTGTGCATGAATCAAACCTGAACAACAAGAATGTACAAGAACTATGTGTGGATTGATTCTTATCCCATTTAGATACATAGTTATGTTCATATCTCTAATCCTGGGTCCAAACATGATTTTTGAAAAGAAAACCCCTTCCTTTTCCCCATTCTTGAACCATATATGCACATGGAACCTTTCTAAGACTTATGTACTGATTCTCATTACAATGAGATTCATGGTGATACCTAGACTTCACTATTTAGGCCCAAAAATTAGTCTAGAAGTTATCAAAAGTTCTCTTTCCCACATCAAAGTCTTATTGGTGTGGGAAAAAACTTTGAAAAACTACGTGTGGCTTGATTTTCACCTAATTGAGATATGTAGTGATGCCCAAATCTCCAATCCTAGGTCCAGCCATGATTAAATCATGAAGCCCATTTACTTCCTATTCATGAATCAAATATACATAGGGATTCTATCAAGGATCACATGAGGGTTGATTATCATCCCAATGAGATAAATAGCAACACTCAGATCCTACACCTTGGTTCAACCAAAATGTTCTCACCCTTTCACATGGGTTCATATTGTCCTTACTGCATGAACTTAAACTATAAATAATCTCAAGAACTACATATGGATTAAATCTCATCCCAATGAGATATATAGTGACACCAATATCCTATATCCTATCTTATCCATCACATAATTGAAACTCCCCTATCCTTCACTTGTGTTACCATTGTGTTGTAGATGAAACTTTTATTAGTCCTTGTTTCTCACACCGAGCACAAATCACATGGGATTATGTGTTTGGTAAAGGATTTATCTACATAATTAATGTGTATATATTCACATTGAGGTTATTATGGTCCAAAAAAAAGACCTTAAAAGGCACTCCATATGTCTATACCACATGTCAGTAAACTACATGGTCCCTCAAATAACTACGTGTGGCTTGATTATCATCCATATGAGATACGTAATGACTCTGAGTTCTTCAATACTAGGCCCAACCACAACACAACATAGAAAATGCCCTTAATCTCCCATGTATGAGTCATATTTACATGGGGAGATCCAGTATGAGTTCTCAATTTACACATGAACCCGTATATGTTAGAACTACATGTGACTTTCTTCTTGCTCCAATAAGATACGTAGTGACACTTGGGACCAACACCCTAGCCCTACCATAATATTCCTTTTAACATAGGAATCACCCACATAATTTCCATAAGATGTTAAACTGCATGTCCAATGTTCTCACTCCATGACTTCAAACTGCATGGTACCTCTAGAACTACATGTGGCTTGATTCTCATCCCATTAAAATATGTAGTGAAGGTTAATCCTTAAGCCCTAGCCCCAACCACAAGGTAAAATAAAATTTCCTATATTCTTTATATAAAAAATATATATAAGAGATTTTCTTTTGGGTCCTATACTTAGACAGACCACAAAGGAAACCAGAGATATTACCCTTTTATATATGAGACAAATCTATGCAAGGGACTCCAAACTCATGGACAGTATCAGTCCAATGCTTCCTTTATGTATTGAAAAATGCCCCTTTTTTATGTCACACTTCTAATATTGAATACTTTCATATCATAATAACCTTTACTTAACATTTAGTGGTAGAATGTTTGATACTTGAGAGATCCTTTACCTGATTATGTCGTATATTTCCTAGTTGGACTTGCATAAATTACCCCCATAATGGGTTTATTAGCCAAAGAATGCCACTTTTTGGCTATATAGTATGTTACCCAATTGTCCTTGCATAAAATAGCCCTCATAAAGTTTTTTTCAACCAGTGGTAACTTTGTTATTAGGAGAAGACTCTCTTATCCCTTTAATCGTTTGATGAAGGTATGCTAAAAACCATAATTTAAAATGAGCAGTCATCCTCTACATATTTGTCCCATTTCCTTTCTCCTAACCTAAAAGTCTCCAAGATAGTGGTTTATATTTTTACTCTTAATATGTTCAAATAATAATGGAATAATCATGGTCTATTTGACCACATACCATCCATAATTTCCATTATCTTAGGGTCCTAGTCATATAACCTAAGACTGAAGGCACCATAATTCCTACGCTTTGGTCATACCTGCATAGAGAATCCATCTCCCCAATTCTTTGGAAATTCTGACTTGAAATACCCCTTTTGTGTTAAGGTATTTTCTCCATAAACCAATCTCTATTCTTGGGATAATATAAACCTCCATAAAATTTCATTGGATTTTAACGATAGAATGTGATAATTCTTGAGAGCTTCTTTTTTGGACTATACAGTCTGTGCCCCAGTTGGACATGCATAAATTGCCCCCATAACGGGCCTATCAGCCTATGGATGTCACTACATGACCATGAAGTATGTGCTCTAGTTGGACTTGAATAAAATATACCTCATAATGCGGTTTTAAACTAGTGGTTACTTCATTCTCGGGTGAGACCTCCTATAACATCATAATCCCTTTTCCCCATAACATCCTTCATATCCGAAACCCCCAAATCACAAATTATAATTTTATCCTTCCATACCTAAATACAGTAGCACATTTCTAGATATATTACCAAGAATTATAGAATTTACAAACCTTTGCTAAAAAAAGGCCTTAAATTATAGCCCCCATAATGTCCTTTCTATGTGACTTTAAACTACACAAAACAATATACTTGCTACATGACTTTAAACTACATGGAATAATGTCTTTTCTGCATGAATTTAAACTGAACAACATAATTTCCATGATGAAAAAACTTTAAACTGAATTGCATAATATTCTCATTGCATGACATTAAACTGCACGACACGATTTCATTATTGCATGACATTAAACTGCATAACATAATTTTCTCACTGCATGACCTTAAACTGCATGACACAATATCTTTACTGCATGAATTGAAACTACACAACATAATTTCCTCATTTCCTAAATTTAAACAGCATGATACCTTCATTCTTTGTCAGAAAAGGATCCTTCTCCCCTTAACATTGGTTAGTTAACAAAATGTACCCTCCTTCACACATCAAATTTACATAGGAGTGGTTTCCCATTCATGGCTTGTACCAACACAAATGATCCCTTTATTCTCAGATATATTACCTTTAAAAAATAACCCCTTTTGTTCTTGAGAAATATGAATCTCTATAAAATTCCTTCACTCAAGAGAAATAGAATATCAAAATTCTCATGAACTCCTTTACCTGACTATGCAGTATATGCCCCCATTTTCGTTGCATAAGTCACTCCCATAATAGGTCTGTCAGACTAAGGATCCTGCTACTTGACCATGAAGTATGTGCCCCAATTGGCCTTGAATAAAAACCCTCATAACCGGCTTTTCAATCAGTGGTAACTTTTTTCTCAAGAGAGACCTCCTCTATTCTCAAATATCAAGTTTTAGATTTGGGAACCATATAATCATGGCTTGAGATTCTCCTTGGAAGTATTTGAAAAATTTTAGAACATTCTTATTCACCAAGACTTGTGTGGGTTATCATCTCAAAATTCATGGTCAAATCTCTTCAACCTAAAACTCTAGCCCTTTTAGTATGGTATGCATGAATTTAAATTGCCCACAAAAATGAGATACAATACTCACTAGGTTGAAAACCTGTGATGGGAACCATATAAAAAAGTCGAGTCTCAACTCTCTAGACCTACATTCTGTATGGTTTAGAAAATATCATGTAATTAAAAGTTAAAATGAATAAATATTTTTAGGTTGAAAACCCAAAAATGGAGGCCTAAGAAAAAGAAATGTATCGCCCTCTATGTCTCTTTCATATTTATCTTATGAAACAATTAATGCGATGAAACAAAAGACATAAAGTTTTTATGGTTTTTCATATGACCTTAGAAATAGTCAAACTATTCTCACTAGACCCCTCGGTTTAGGTAAAAGTTAAAGAACCCCCATCCCTATCACTATAATTATGATTAGCTGATATGAAGATGTAATACTTTGGAAATCAGTTTTGACATTATTATTATAGGAGTAAAGTATGGATAAAGACATATATGATTAGAAAAAAAATTATTTTCAGTTTTTGGAGAAAAATAAGAGGAACATCCACAAAAAGGAGTCTCTCTATCATATATTACAAGAGGCCTTCAGGATAAATCTTTATTTATTGAATATACTAATGAGCCCCATCAAATGATTTTTGAATTTCAATCAACCAACCAGCTTCAGTCTCCTTGGACTAGATAAGTGCTTCCTTGGAATCCACTATAGGAGCTATCCCTTCTTCTTGGGCTTACCCTAATGAAAAGTGAAGTTATTCGAATTCCCCTATAGTTGAAGTAAATTATTAATGAAGGCGTGTAACTTGAACACTCTTATCTTTGATTTGATGTTTTAAGTTTTCCAATTTTGTTCTATTATTGGCATCCACTTTGGATAAAATATCTCAATATTCATCAATTTTGACATGAAATTTGGCCTTGATGAGATCTCGTCAAATCTTATGCTCTTGATCTCACCTACATATAGTCTATTTCATCACAACATGAATTAGACGGTAATCAAATCCATCAAATCCCAAAGTATTACATCTTCATATCAGCTAATCATATATCTCGCCAAGCCTTGTGATGTGGGACGCAAAGATCATTCTACAACTCCAAATCTGATTCGTAGTCACTATCATAACGAGAGATGTACTTCGAGATAAAAACACAAAAATTAGTACCCTATTCTAATCCCTCCTAAATAGTGGCTATCTTTCCTTTAAATGTTGTCCAAGATGATGTGGAAGCTTTACCCTCATACCTATCCATGGAAGCTTAAAATACTAAATTTTGAATTAAAATCATCATTATCTTCAAAAGAATTTCAAGAGTGGGGTGAAATAAAAATAGTTGGCGATCCTTACCCAATAATAGATTTGTATCCTAGGAAGAATCCTCCCTATAATTACAATCCTCAGTATTTTTATTTGGAACCTCTGCGTAAGGGATACTTCCTTAGGTCTGTCCAGGATTCACTAGATATGCCTCATGAAGACTTCTGGCTTCAAGGTCCACCCGAGCTATCTTCTCCTCAATAGTGGGATTGAGAGTGATTTCAAACTCTTCTCCATGCATAATCAATGTACTTGTTTCCTTGGATGGGGATACACATTCCAACCAATCACGATTAGATAATCAATCATAATAAGACTAATTGGATGAAAGATAAATACTCCCGTCCATTTGATTATATATATAGTTCCCCAAATTGTTCTAAAGTTGTAGGAATATTAGTATGTTCCAGTATTTAATCAAAATACATGCCATGATTCATCATGTATTCTATTGAAATCCTAATCCCCATGTTAATCTCACCCATGTGAACATTTGGATAAGTTAGTTCATGACCCTCCTTCAATGACTTTAGACCCCAAACAACCTCCTTGGTAATCGTCACAGGGTGAACATAAATAAACATAGGATTTTATGGTGCATAAAAAGAACCTAATAATATTACAAAAATGAAATTTATTTATTGATATATATCTTTTCATGAATCACTTTTAACATTCCATATGGCTCCTCTCTCTCGACAGTAGTGATAGGTGTAGTGCCAAGAACAAATGATGCTTTCTCTAGCCTAGATGCCTCTTCTGTCAAAGGAGTTGTTTCACTAGCAGGAATCCTCACTTGATCTGAAGTTCCCTCATTACTTATTAGAAGCTCATTTGTAACTTCCTTAACGGAAGAAGTAGAATAAGTTCCTAAAATTACAAGAAGTTTAAACACTTTCTTTGGCCTAGATGCCTGTTCAGTCAACGGAGTTGTTTCACTAGAAAGAATCCGAACTTGATCTGAAGTTCCCTACTTAGTTTTTGGAGGCTCATTTGTAACATATTTGAGAGAATAAAAAGAATAATTTACTACAATTTCAAGAAGTTTAGACACTTTATCTGGATGAGTTTGAAATTCATGATGTTAAGAATAATTAATACTATTGATAAAGCGTTTAGACACAAAATTCACTCTTTAATGTCTCTACTTTTTTGTCTTTTTTAAAGGAGGGATATCATCATCATCCTAAATAATAGGTATAAAAGTTAGTAATTCTCCCACCATCTCATCCTCCATGGCCTTTTATCCTAGAGATAATTCTCCCGATTCAAGGGGTAACCTAGTAACCCTGATTGTAGTACCACCAGGGGTATACCATGTGATAGAACCTGAGATGATTTTCATTTATCAAGAAGAAAATTAAAAAGAAATTTCCCCTGAGCAATAAAAATTTGGATAAAGTATAATGTAAAAGAAGAAAAAAAGTTTTAGAAGAAGAGAATATACATCTTTAGGATCGACAAAATCATGCCATTCTTCAAAAGATGAAGGATTGATCCCCTCAGCAGCACCATGTTATATAATATCCTTCACTCACATTGTGGCAGGGACTAGATTATCAGTTTCATAGATAAGAATATCTAGCTCCCAGATATAAATTTCCACTTTGGCAGGATTATCCTCAGGGTTAATATCATGCGGGGCTCAGAGATCTCCTATCCCTATAATATAAAACCCCTCACATAGGAGCTCCCACATATTTTCAACTTCATATGACAAGTCTTTTCACATTTTCACTACCTCAGATCTCACATATTCAGAATGAATCACAACATATTGTGAGGATGATCATGTATCCTTAGACTTGATAGGCTTTCCAATTCCTGATGTCACAGATGGTTGATGAGAAAATGGAACCCGATTATCTTTTTAACAGTGGAAACTGGCCCACCTAGGTGAAACCCTTATTAGTGATGATGGTGTATCCCTCTTGATTCTAGTAGGTGGATTATATCTTGCATGAGGTCATTTCAATGAATTGGGAGCCTCATCATCCCCACTCTCTGACTCTGATGACTCAACCTCTTAAAAAGATGAAGCACTTTACAAATGAGAAGGTTCTTTCCTTATCCGCCTCTTTATTCCAACCCGAGGAACATCATTTTTATCACCCCTTAAGGGTATAATTCAATCCAAGATTCAGCATAACAGGTAGAAAATTTTCTTTCTACATCAGCTTCAAGTAGATTAATTACCACCCATGTCAGTTCCATAGCTGTAAGAAACCATAGCTTTCAAGTCACCATCAGATGTTGTTCTAATCTAATGTGTACCAGAGGGGATATAGTAATTTTTTGTAGGTATTTGAACTGGAATTCATACCGGTATGGATTATAATCCTTTCATATGATATCACCATTTATCTTTTTTGCAAAGAATTTTTTTAAAGGGTAGAATGTGTGACCTCAGATCCATTCTGGCCATTCCATTATCAACAAACCTTCCCATGGGCAGATTAATGTAAGGAAAAGAGTTGAACTCCATAAATAAACTCATTCTTGTTCAAAATTACTAAGGTTTTAAGGATTGTGGTTAAATACTAGATAAATATTGAAATAATGGTCAGAATGAGCTCCTGAGGACCTGGATCCCACTATACATAGCATAATTCCTAAAATGAGTTTCGATCCATCTACACAAAACATGAAATGGTCCTTTAATTCTGAAAGGATCCTTCCCCCCATGAATGCACAACAAAATCCTATGGATTTTTTCCAAAATAAGGGTGGCCAACCCTACCATTTTCTTCTCTTCCAACTTGGACACTACGAAAAATGTTCTTGGCCTTATAACACCTTTTAAATCATAGACATACAATAGATAAATACTGATCCACATATCCAGAAAACCTTTAAGATGTGTATCGGTAGGAATTTTGGGGTCGATTTCATATCCCCACTTGTCAAGCTCTATTTTTTTCTATCTTTGGCTATAACGTGTCAGATGCACTTCTCTTTACATCCTTGGTATAGATCATTAGATGGTTACACATGGGGCCTTCCCCATTCTTCTTTAAGAAAATGCCCATCCACATCTCTAGATGAATATACCCTCTTGCGTGATGATTTTCCTTCTTGATATTGTGGTATATTTTTAGTAGTTCACGTGCTAAAAATGGCATCCTATCAGTTTCATTCTACACTTCCTTTAGAGAAATGAATTCATCATACATATCTCTAAGTATTGGATCCCTGAATATTTTCTAAATGTCGCACAAATTGAAGGCCACTTTTCCATGCGTCAAATGGAAATAATTCATCTGTGTACTCCACTGTCTTAATAGTTCTGGCACAAAATCATCATTTCTATATACGTAGGTCTACCATACCCATATAACCTCACAAATTCCAACACCTTCCAGATCTTGTTTGAACTGTGGATAGGTTTTTCATTCCAATTACACCCACATCCATGCGGTCTTAGCACCTCATCTTAAAAGAAAATCCCAACCATTATTATATCCCTTTGATTGATTAGTCTATAAATTTTGAAAAAAATGGATGAATAGTAATACGGCTTGAGTTAAACTGTGTGTGGATTTAGATCTATAACACATGGAATATGATTTATAACATAGGCCTTGGATACTGTCCTAGTATTAATAGATGTGCCCACACAAGAAATTCTTGTAGATGATAACTTTTTATAGTCTTGAAACCAAGAAATTGGGAGATAATTCTTCAGATCCAGTGTATAAACTTCCCACAGATGTCTATAACTATAAAGTGGCAAATAAGTACTCTTCAGAAAACCATGATGATATTTCTTCAGATGCCCTTCCAGATTAAGAAGAGTGGTATCACAGATGTTGTAGTAATCATGCCATATGATATTCATCATTTCCTCAGTTCTCTTGATATAAAGTTCATCAGTAGTTGCGATATTCTTGGGAGGCATTTAAACTACAAATAAATATCAAGTTTATTTCAGAGTAGGTTAAATTTGAAAAATTTTGTAAATAAGGAAAATTTTGCAAAGGCATTGTGGAATGCAAGCATATGCGGCATGCAAGTGTCTCGCTCAATGTTTGGTGTGAAAGTATCTCACTCAAATACATACTATATCTACCTATGAAAAATATTTATCAAGAAAAGATTCATCATGGAAGAATTGTGCGAGGAGAGATAAAATTCCTAACTCATGATATTTTTTAGAAATGTGAAGTCCCTATTTATAGACGAGGAAGTCTACCTATGCGACTGGATTACATGGCTGACCTACACGAACAACCAAGCATGGATTCCTGTGTAATCCATCTATATTTTTCATTCCTTTACCTCAGGATTAGATCATTTTTCTTTTTTTTTCATTAATTTAGATCCAATCCTAAATGTGGTATTTTTTTAACACTCCATTTCATCACATGGATGAAAAAGTTACCAAGTCAAATGACTCAAAAAAATGAGGAGTATATAGATTATTAATTCTAAGAATTGAAAAGCCTTAAAGAGTAATTCTCTTAAAGGTACCCCAAGTACCATTAGCATGCAAGCCCCTATGCACCACCCACTTGTGTGACCAAACACCTTCACCTAAGGTCTAATATTTTCCTATAAATAGACCCTTGGGGTCTTTATTTGGATGAATGAATTTTCCCAATGGCCAATTTCTACTCTGATCGCCCTAGTGCTTTGCTCAAGTCCTCTAAAACCCTCTAGGTAGTTTTCTAACATCTAAAAAGTGGGAATAAAATGGTAATAGTGAGACTTAAGTCCACTCGGTGTTAAAAATAAACAACACTTGCATGACTTATTCGGCCAAAACCTTAATCAATGAAGACTGGAATGAGGTCCCCTTCTTAAAAAAGGGACCTACACAGCTCATCTTTGGGAATACATATGAAGAATATTGAAGTCTTGATTAAGGTCTATCCCAAGTGTAGTCACCTAGGTGGTCCATTTACCAAGGTTCAATCTGTTCACCCATGCCTACCTATGCGAAGAACCCCATGTGCAATCCTCTTTAGTTCTCCCTACCTTCTAGCCTGCACGAGCCATTCATAGAGCCTTCTTCAAATCCATTCATGGATGACCCTATCCTTCTTTGGATCCATTGTGTGAGAGGGATCAAATCAAAACCTCCACCAAGGCCCCCATATTTACACAACCTTAGTGAATAGAACACTAGTGTGTCCCCCATTGGGGTTTGTATTCCTATGGTCTGAGGTTCCCCACACTTGTCTGGTTAGATGGTTGGGGTTCTTAGAGAGCATGTGAGTTTGTATCCCTAAGGTCATGATAACCCTTACCCTAAGAAAAATGACGGGGTGTTCTCGGTCATAGATTTCAGGGATAAGACTATGTCCATCCCTTCTCTTCTCTGAGACCCAGAGCCTTCGGTTCCTAGGAAAGAGGATAAGTATCACACTTGATTTTACATTCAATATGGAATGAAATACTTCTCCCATTGTGAAACCAATTTCAAGGAAACCATCTTGGTGTAAGCCCCTAAATTTTCTTGTAGGAGGTTTCACGTTTTTCAACTCTCTACCTCCTGGCCACTGAGTCAGAGAGGGGATGGGTACCCAAGCCCTCTCCCCTCTCACCTTGACATTCTTCACCTTCATTACTTTCTTATCTAGGACTATCATCCAATTTAAAGTGAAGAGAGGGAAGTTCGGTAGCCCCAACATCTTCCACCTTATCCCCTATATCTTCCATTATAGCCCCAACCTCTTCCACTAGTGAAGAAGAAAAAGTGTGTGGTTTATCAAATCTTTCATTTCCTCTTGTTTTTCTCACCGAGCATGACTCATGCGGGCTTAGAGGTTAGTGATGATCACGAGACCCACATAATCCACCAGAAGTATTGAACTATGAGAACTCCAATTCCTATTAACCGGGATACATAGGAAACCCACTTAGGGTCTAAGCTTATTGAGAATTCTCTTTAGGAATAAACCCCAATCATAATCTCCTTAATTAGAGTATCCTACTCATGATTAAACCCATAATTAAGCCCTAAAATCACTGTGAGATAATATATAACTCATGGAATTTATCACAGGAAGGGTATCCTTCTTATGAGTAATCCCCAACCTATCATCTTAAAGGGCTATACACCCCTATGAGACATAACCTTGAGGGCCTCCATAGGCATGGGTCCTCACTGAATAACTATGTGGGATTTTATTCCCATCCAAACGAGATACGTAGGAAGCCTCCCTGTGGTTAAAACCCAACATCCTAAACTAACCCTATTCTTTTAGACCACATCCCCAGAAGGGTCTAATTCAACTTGGAAACTCATATCCCTTCCAAGTTCCTTAGGATGTGTCAATATAAGTCCCACACCAAACATTGAAAAGGAAGCTTCCTCCTAGAAATTATTTCCACATGATGCTAAAATGTATGGTTGGATCCTCATCACATGACCTTAAAATGTATTATGTGCCCCATTAAGTAGCACCTAACTACATGGGTTTAGATTCCTTTCACAAGGATATGTAGGAAGCCCATTTATGGGTTCGATCCTAACATCAAACAATTCCCATCTCCCTGGATAGCAATAAACTTTAGAGTGACATTTATATACCTAGATGATAATAAAAGTCAAAGTGACTCACCGTGTGGCTATAAAACTAGCATCATAATAATAATGAAAAAAGAATCTATAAGTAGTATATAAGAGGATACCATCAACAGAGAACCTCAAATACATACAGATATCTCCACTATTGAAGAACCCCGAATAAATACACATGTTTCTGAATTAAAAACATGATAATAATTGATTAATAATATATTAATTACTCACATAATACTTGGGAATTAATGACGGATTCATGAACATATCTTAAATCTATAAGAGAGTCCCAGAGTAGGAAATAATTCCACCCCAAAAGGGTGAGATGAGATCAACCACCCATCCTATTGACCAATGTGAGTTATTAATCATCGTGGGTCAAAATACCCAATGAGAACCTACCTTTATAAAGTAGGTCCCTATAGATATATAACCATTGGGTGTTTTAGATTCCAAGAATTAACCCATTGGAAACCGTTCAGAAATAAAAAACCATTATGGGGCATGAAATCTGAGGGGAAAAAAATGGTGAACCCGCCACGAATGAATTATCTATGAAATTTACATGAATAAAAGGGATGTATTGGTCAATCTCTATAAGACCAATTTGTTTCTCAATAAAGTCACATTTTCATTGAAAATAAAGGTAAATGGAAAAGTTGTGATTGATGGTGACTCTTAAAAGGAGCCAAACCAGGACACTGTTGGGAAGGTTCCAAAATAGACTTTTGGACCTCTTATTACTAGTGAACCTCTACCAATAGGGCCTTCACAGATCCCTATCAAGGATTGTCAAGACTTTCATTCTACATCTAGTTTTATTATTCATCAATATAAATAGGCTTTTAAATCTTCAGGGAATTGAAACCAGGTTGGGGATGAAATTGAGGCTAACCTGGATCCTTTGTCTAATATTAAGAGGTCATGGGATGATTTGTTCTTTGAAAATGATAGCTCTACTGTTGAAGACATGAGGATTATACCTAGAGAGGATGATGATGGAAAAAATGACAATGATATTAAAGCACAAATATATTCCAACATCCAACTCTATAAGGAACATAAATTGGTTTCCTCAAAGTATCATAAGGGAAAAATGAATATGGATTTAGCTCAACTAGAAAAGGTGAACAAGGATAGGCCTGGTGAAACCTCCCAACACCTTAATTCTATTAGTTTTTATATGCACCAATGATACAATGGATTCAAGGGAGCCTTGTGTATTGAAACCTGAGCATGAAGCTAGTTCTACAAAAATCATTTTAATTTTCTGATGACTGTGTCTTTTGGTGTTATCCCTAATAGGTTCTCCGGTATGGAGCAGTATTCTATATTTAAATCAACTCTAGTGAGTGATAAGAATCCCACATCTAATTAATTGAATACAAGTGATCTCAAGGGTATGTTTGAAGAGTTTATTAAGGGACCTGATTTTCTAGGTGATATATTTCCCCAAAATTTGGAAGACAAAGTTGAAAGTCATGTTTTGAGGATGAGTGCCTCTTTTAGTAATTCAATGGAAATGGGGGGATTAAGAACCTGAATGGGTCTGTCAAGTAGCCCTCATGGACCAACTGGGGGTCATGCTTATGATATAGATATTGTTTCCATAAAGCCTTATAAGGAATTTCACAACGATAAGGTTCATATTCACAATTCCTTTGAGCTGCTTTATTCTGACAATAGTGACGAGGAAATCCAAAGGAACATCGTTGATTCTAAAATAGAAGATTTGAAAGTTGTTTTAGAGGATGAATCTGTTTATGATGGAGGTGGGCCATGGTAGCATGTTAAGTCTTGGAGGAGGGTGCATCATTCTCATGACCGTGGTGGATGGATTGCACACCTCATCATGAGCACTCACTCCCTTGTAATTTAATTGATTTTCCATTCATAGTTGGTGTTTTCTTTGGGATTTTCTTGGTTGTGCCCTCTTGGTTGCTTTTGTACTTGTTCTTCAGTTCAGGGCAGTGTCTTATCTGACCCATCCTTCACTTCTCTTATTACTTTTTCCTTATATTAATAAAAGGGTTTACTCCTTGACATGGAAAAAATATATATTTATCAATATATAAGTATATATAATTATAAATATAATAAATATATTTATAATTTAACTATATTTATTATAATTTTACAATTATTAATATATATATATTTATATAATTATAACTATAAATAAATATATTTATAAATGTTTGTATATAATTATAAATATATTTATATAATTATATATATGAATATAATTTTATATAATTATATAATTATATATATGTATATAATTATATATAATTACATAATTATATATATATATATATTTATTAATATATAAAAATATATAATTTTAAATATAATAAATATATTTATTATTTAAATACATTTATTATAATTTTATAATTATTTGAATATATATATATATATATATTTAAAATATATTTATTATATAAATATATTTATTATAATTTTATAATTATATATATATATTTACAATTGTAAATGAATATATTTATAAATATTTTTATATGATTATAAATATATTTATATAATTTAATATATTTATAAAATTATATATGTATATAATTATATATATTTATTAATATATAAGTATATATAATTATAAATACAATAAATATGTTTATTATTTAAATATATATTTCTATATTTTTATAATTATATATATATATAGTTATTTATAATTTAATTTTTTTTTGAAAAGGTTGAGACAACACCCCTTTATTAAAAGATATAAAAACAATGAAAACAAAAGATGGGGTCATACATGACAGTACAACCTGCACAAAAAATAGCCAAAGACCTAGCTTTTCTCCAATCCTAGCTTCAATACATCACTCCTAATCACGTATTTCATTCCAATTAATTCTTCTGCACCCACAACCTTGACCTATGAGGTGCCGAAGTCTCCTCCAATTACTCACCTGTTGCAAGTGGCCTTCGATGTCACTGCTCTCTCAGTTCGTTCTCCCATCATCAGATTGAGACTCCACCCACTTAGAAGGGTTATCAACCAATGTGTATTCATTGAATTTGTCTGTAGTGGTATTCACTTCACCTAATAATTCTCAAGATGCTTTCAAATTGGATTCTAAGGAATCTTCATCCAATAGATAAGAGCTCATAACTTCATTTAGTAGATCAAGTAATTCAAAGAGGTTGGAAGTAGGTACATGAACTCTGCCTGTTCTTCCCATTTCCTATACATTTTAAGATTGATATTAAGTTCACATGATGCTTCAGGCAGGGCAAACACAACCTACCTATAAGTGGGAGAGCTTAAAGGATGTTCCATCTTAAGATGCAACACTAAAGGATCCAAATCCATATCACTTGAAATGAAAATAGGAGAAGGTTATCCAGTCTCAGAGGAAAGATGTATAGACTTCATAAAAGGAACCAATTGGAAGCCCTCTTAATCCAATGACTTGGATGAAGACACTTTATTACCTTCTATAGTAGAAAATTTCATACACTGCCACAGAAGAGGGGTGTTGAGAGATAATGGGAAGACCATAATTACCCGTCGAAGACTTCTTAGGTGATTGGGGGGATACAACTACCATATTGGATTTATGATTCCTTTTGGAAGTATCTAAGACTTGTTCCTGAAATAGTTCTCTATCCAACTCCTTTTTATTTGAAGCTTTAAAACCATATTGTTCATTGTTATCAGAATCAAGAGAAACATCAGCATGTGATGGCATGCCTTCGTCTTGGTCCTCCATGGTAATGTCATCTAAAGACCTATTGTCTGAAGTCAAGGAGGTTCCACAACAATTATTGTCACCCAAATCCTTTGAAATATCATTTGAACAAATAAATGTGTCCAAGTAAGAATCCATATTACTATTATTATAGGGGTTTTCCTCTATTAGGGATTTTATTTTTCTCTTCAACCATACTAAGAAACTAAGATAGTATCAAATTTATCAACCCATAATTAGCCTTCATGACCACACCTGGAGGAACATCTAGAAGTGAAGCAGCATGCCTCTCTCCAAACCTATGTGGATCTAGTTGGGTAGAGTGGACAGATCCACTACCCATCACGATCCTCCCCAAATTTGATGAAATAATTCCTTCACCCTGCATCAGCTTTTTTCCAGTGTTCGTATCATGAGAAGTGGATTTCAATTGCTGATATTACTTATTTCAAGAGTTTTTATCATACCCACAATCTGAACATAAGGAATAAGTCAAAGTTCTATTGAAATTCAAGATGTCATGGCCAATCATCTTGCAATCCATATATAACTGAGGCACCTTTTCATATTTTATTTTTATATCAAACTCATCCATATCAATGTAGAGAAAAAATCAATTGACCAAAGTGGAACCTAAATCAACCTCTATAGGAAAATATTTAAAGTTACCAAATCTAGCCAGTTCAGTCTCCTTATCCAACATAATAGGGACACCAATTGCCAATACATTATCATAAATAATCCAAAAATGCAAAAAATACAATTTATTCCAAACACTTTGATAAAAATACATGACCAAATTTTAGTCATCAATGAATAGAAGCAACATCAAAAAAATTGGATCACTTAACTAACCAAAGAACTTTAATGTTTAGACTTTTAGAGAATTCCAATACAAAAAATTGAACTTTTAAATGCACAATAAATAGGTTTTATCAATGATAAAAAACCATCATTATGCTAAGCACCATTAAAATACTTGGCCTTTATCAACTCTAAAAAAGTGACAAAGGGTGTCTTTATTAGCATTAAAACAAAAGCGTTGATAAAGGTGGAATTTATCAGCACTGATAAATGCCTCATTTATTAGTGCTAAGAAAGTACTAATCAAGGCCCTCATTTATCAGTGATAAAAAAAAGTGCTGATAGTGTGTACATTTATAAGTTTTTTTAGCACAAATTACATTTTTAAAAAATATTATTTTTGGAGTACTCACCCCTACCCCACCATAAACATGGTCCCACTCTCATGCACCCTACTATTTTCTATGCTCGAAATGCCCCTTTGTCAGTGCTTTTCCACTTTTAGCCTCATGTTTACCTACACGGGCACCTATACTTGATCCTTATACCTCCCTTGTGAAATTTGAACCCATTTACCACTTCCCCATTATTTTTTAATCTATATTTTATGATATTTCTATTTATACATACATATTTTTTATTCATATATTCATTTAATTATTCTTAAATACATCTATAAAATATATGTTTGGGAGTGTGTGTGTCATATATATATTTTTATATTTATTTAAATATATTATATATTAATATCCATTTGCATATTTTATAATATAAATATAAATATATATCAATTTATTAATACACCATGGGGCTGCAGAGTCAGGCCCTTCTCTATATACCGACGTCGCTGGCCCATCTTTTTGCATGCTTATAAGATAATCGTTCATCATCACCAGCTTGACAGACCTCTTTCCAACCTTCAATGGTCGGGCCACACACTACCTATGCTGCTATTCCCTGCACCAACGTCGCCTTAATGCCCCACTATTGACTTGTTGTCTGTTGTATGGAAGCTACATCATTTGAAATCAGACCCCTCCAATCAGATGCTGCCAAAGCCCCTTTCCACTATAGGCATCTTCTAGATTGCCACCCCCACCATCTAATGGGGTTCTACCATTCTTTCGCTAATACCTGTACAAGACCTTTTGCACCACCTTCTACCCATCATCAACATAGGCCACAAAGGGCCATCAAACCTATACGCACCACCCAAATGTTATACCTTCATATGAACATAACAACAAGGGTTATATGATCCATCACACAACACTCCCCAAATAAACCCCAAGGATGGGGCTATAGGCAAGATTCGATCACCAGACCACACATGCCGTAGGGAGAAGCAGATTCAACTGATCTGAATCCCATCAATTAAACATTATATATACATTTGTATAAGTATATATATATATATATTCATATATTCATATATTTTTATAATATAAAAAATGGTTATATATAGTTTTAAATAAAATGGATAATAATTAATTCCATATTATTTATATATATTTTTTAAAATACATTTTTAAAATTTATCTTTATATTATATATTTAGATATAATTAAATTTTATACATTACATATATATTTATACATATTTAGATATAAGTGTATATTTAGATATAAATTTTTTATAATGTATTTATAAATATTTACTATAAATACATTTATATACTATATTCAATGATAATGATATATTTATAAAAATATAATTACATATGATGTATTTACATAATATTAACACACACACACACACAAATATTTACATGCACACGTATGAATTTATATTTTTCAGATACATGCAAAAATATTTATATATATGTTTTTATTTACATATATTACAATATACACATAAATATTTTTTTATTGGAAGATACATATTTATATATGAACATTATTTATATAGGTGTGTATATATATATATTAATGCATTTTTATATGGTAAATAGAATGGATAATTTTTTCTTTTAAATTAAATGAATAATAAATATTTATTTATATATGGTCTATATATTTAAAAATGAATTTTTATGTAAATATGTTTACATATTTATTTGTACAATTGATTTATAATATTTAAATATAAGAAAATATGTATATATTTAATTATAAATAAAACTAAAATATGAAAAATGATAAAATTTCAACACTATAATAACTATATGAATGTAATACCTACAGATAAATTCAGTAACCACTAAAAAAGGATAATAATTCCCTCTTAAATAAAGTTTAAATCCCATCAAAAATTAAAAAATTAGGGTATCCCAACTAAAAACTAAGCTTTGGAGGCCTTCCGAGCCCTTTTTCACCTAAAAAAAACAATGGTCTGGGTCCACCTAAAATAATGTGGCATAGATCTCTTTACATGCTTCAATTTGATATGTGGTAGAACCCAAAAGGACACCAAGATCGAAAGTCATGGCCGTTTGAAGTTCAAGTCATGTTTTCAATTTATCTTAGATCGTTTATTAATTCATTTAATTTTATGTCATCTAATTGTTATTAAATGACCATTACTCAGTAAAAATTAAAAGATTATTTATTAATATTAATTTATTATTATTTTAAAAGTCATTTTTCTTTAAATATCTTATATATTAAATGTAAATTCATATTTAGTTTTCTATAAATTATATTTAATAAAATATATTATATTTATGTCAATATAAATATATTTATATATTAATATATGAATTCCAATGACATATAATTCTTTTATGAAATATACCTTTATCAATGCTAAAAAAAGTGCTGATAAAGGGTTTATTTTTATAATCACTAAATCAAAAGCACTAATAAAGGAAACCTTTATCAGCACTGATAAGAGGAACCCTTTATCAACACTTTTTTCTATCACTAATAAAAGAGCAATTATAAATGAAACTTTTATAAACATTAAAAAAATCATAGATAAAGGGGGTGTTTTATCATTTCTTATTTTAGCACTAATAAAAGTACCATTTATCAGCATTTTTTTCTAGCACTGATAAAAGTACCGCCTTTATTAGGGCTTTTATCAAGCATTGATAATGGGTAACACTTAATATTTTTCAATTTATGTTGGTGTTAGAAAATAAAAATTTAATAAAAAACCTATACATTACAATGTAGATATTTCCATTCAGTATCCATTTTCCCACAATATAAAACTTAAAAAAAACATGTTTTATTTTCATGAAACATTAACTTGGATTTTATCATGGATTTTCCTTTCTCCATACTCATCCTTAAACCCTATGAAAAACATTTTAGTGCATGGAATGAGAACAAAAATATCAGTAAGGGATAAAAAGAAATAAAATCATGAGTCTAGGAAAAAACATGAAAACCCATCAAATGTTTACCTTTTACACATTATTATTTTAGTGTATAATTAAATGATATATACATGGAAAAAACACTTTTTTTCTGAATTAAAACCTTTAAAACTCATAGAAAGAAAATAGAAACCCTTATAAGAAACTTAGAGCATCATATTCACAACTTATGTTCACTCATGTCAGAATTGACTGGAGCCTAGTTAAATACATATAAGAAACCTCCCTGATTAACTCCTCACCTTTTAAGATAAAAAAATTACCCAATTCATTAGAGAACTATATCGGGATAACCCATTATATAAGATGCATTGGGAACACCTATCGTATAACCTGTATTGAGCTCACTTGTCATATAAGCTATATCAGGCTCACCTATCATAATTTATAATGCCCAAGTACCATATCATGAATAAAAAAATTTAGTCTTACACATTGTCATCATAAAACCCTTGAAAAAATATTTTTAAATATTATTAAAAATACTTTCAGATATCGAAATACCCGTTCCTTTTAAAAACCAATATTCAAAACCAAAAAATACCAAAAAAAGGGAAGACATGTTTCTCTTTGAAGAATACATGAAAGCTTTTAAATGAATCCAAACATAAAATAATGATTTCGGTGAATGGAAAATCCATTGACATCATATACATTAAAAATGAATATTTCTTTTTCTTTTTGTGAATAAATTCAAAACATTTCGTATACAATATGTAAAATTATTTCCTTTTATGAAACTTTTCAAGAAATTTTAAAGGAACATAAAAATTACTTTATAATTAATTTAAGTCCATATAAATACCTTCATAAAATAATTCTATGAATATAATTATGTAATAAAAATATTTCAAAAATAAATCTTTAAAACATTTAAAATGAAAATTTTAAGGTAAAGTGTCCCTTACGACTTAAAAACTATTGAACCAATGAAACATTGAAGAAAATAACTATGAATGAGTTTTTAAAAACTTTAATTTTTAGTGAATAATGATAAAATACATCCATAAGGTAGTATTATACACTATTAAAAAAACATCTAATGAAAGTAGCTTAATTATCAAAGAAAGGGAATTGAGACTAGAAATTTCTTACCTTAAATAATTTCTAGCATCGTATATTATTTAACTCATGAATAAGAAAATTATATTAGTTATTTAATTTCTTAATAACCTTATTCAAGTTTATATTATTATCACTATCTTCTTTATCTAATTTATCACTGTGTTTTATTTAGTTTAATTAACCAGTTAAGTTTACATTAGATGTTTTGGGGATGCTCAGTTCACAATCCCAAAATAGATTTGGTAGGTTGACTATGGCCAAATGGGTCATTATTTCATCATCTCTAGAATTATAATCATGACATAATTATAATTTTTATACATAAAAAATATTTTATAACCCTCCATGAAAGTATTAAAAGAGAAACAAGTCACATCGCTTCGTGGAGGTGGTAATCCACATGTACGTAGAAACAACATTATCGTTTTCTAATGGATAGAAGGGTAAGAACATAAATGATATATTATATTTAAATAATGATTATTTTTTTATGAATATAACACACACACACATTAAATACATCATTATAAACATCCTTGAGAGGTGATAATGGAAAATAAAACACATCGTTACGTGGAGGTGGTTGTCTACACATACGTACGAATGATGTTTTTGTTCTCTATTTGATGGAAATGGATATTAAAATGGTTGTACCATAGTCATAATAAAATTTTAGTGTAATTTATATACTGATGTTATTATATCAACATGGTTTAATAATATTTTAATAAGGTAGAAGAATAAATAAACTCAAAATAGGTCAGTTGCGACTTATACCTTCTCCTCAGATAACCACTTTGTCTTACACATTAATCATTCTAGGTTTGGTCTTTTGGAAATAACATGACCTCTAGGAAGTGGGAATTGATGTTGGGGAGAGACTTTGGTGGGAATTTTTTGAACTATATTTCTCAAAAGGTGTAAGGGAGAGAGGTGAGGAGGTTCCCTTTTACAAGTAAGGGGAGAGACACCCTTAAAAATTCTTAAAGTATTATATTAATATAAATTAATTTTCATGTTCATGTGAACAAATTGACATATTTTAAATATAGGATGTGTATGATTAAAAATAATCTCACACAATTAAATTCAAACAAGTTTAGATGATATTTTAACCATTATCTTTTAGTTTTAACCCCTCATTAACTCTTTTGACGATTACCACGATATCAATAATTTTTACTCTTTATGGGTCAAGAAAGTTACTAGAAAAGGTAAAGTGACAAATAAATGGAAAATAGTTGATATTTTATACTATATATAATTAAATTGGAAAAAGATAAGATTTTTATGAATTTTAAATTATTAAATAAAATATTATTTAATATAATATACCATTAAATTCATTTTTAGGACAATTCACATAGTTTGAATTTAATGACACCAATATGGTAATGGAATTAAAATATAAAATTTTAATACATTAATAATATGTTAAATTTATGTAAAAAATTATGGAACATAATGATTCATCCAAATTGTATTATTTTTAATTTTTTATAAATCATTTACTCTTTTTTTTCTAACTTTTGGAGCAAGCACTATGTCGGTGTTGCCTAAAAATTTAAAATAATTATTTCATCACTAAAAATTAAAATTAAAAATAAAATAATAAAAAATAATTTTTATTTCAAATATTTTTTTTAAACAAACGTAACCTCCTTTTGTCCCTATGAAAAAATATTAGAGATATTAAAACAAAGAGAATGGAATTTTTAATTTACCCTTTAATTAAAATAATATAAATGTTATAATCAAAGGAATGTGGAAATGAATTGCCATATTTTAGAATAATGTATGGTTATAGTCAATAAACACTCATACAAAGAAATAAGAAACTACTTGGGTTATTTTAAAGTCTTATCCCATAGTTTTAATCATGTTTACATGTTTTACCTTTATTGAGGTGACACATATTTACTATGGTTACTATTCATAATGATAGAAAATTAACAGAAAATATTTAAAATATTTGACCCTCCTAATTCAAAATATGAAATAAATTTGTAAGATTAAATTTCTAGAAGTGATAGAAATTAATTTTAAGATAAATTTTCAAAACACAATGAAAAACAATTTAAAAAAATCCGTCTTAAGTCTAAAAATGAACTTATAATAAAATAAATTATAATAATGATTATAGTGTAATTAATTATATTATATATGATTAAATAATAATTATGGATATTTAAGATTAAATTCAAATCATAATCATATTTTTTAATGAAAATAAATGACAGTTTTACAAAATTTGGCAATCTTCACTATTCATTGAAAAAACAATATTTTTCAAAAAAATATCATAATTTCCCCCTAAGATAATTTGGATATGGTTATTTAAAAAATGACATCCCTTTTATTAAATTATATTTATAAAATTGGAAGAAATTAATTATAATATTCACTTAATAAAATTAATACAAATCATTTTTAAAGAAAAACATAATTTTGAAGAATAAAATCACTTTACTAAAAAATGAGTTCTTATTTCCCAATTTTTTTTAATAAATTTTTATTGAGTAAGAAATATATATATATATATATTTCATAATTTAGATACTGTTATTCATATCTATCAAATCAATGTCTATGTTATAATAGTCATATTTAAATAATAATATTTCATTGTTTATTTAACCTCAATGTTGTGTTTCATATATTCTATCAAATATAATGTTATTTTTAAAATATCATGGTGTTACTCTTACTATCATCAATAAAATATTTATATACAATATCCAAAAATATGTTCTTGGATCTAGGTTCTCTAAACTCTTCTTTCTCATGGGCGATGTAAATATTCTCTTTTGAAAAAGAAACTTGACGGGCTCCGTGATGGGTTTATCAGGGTGTCCATCTCCTATGATTACTTTCAAGGAGGTGAGATCTTATCCAGAATTTGTATCAGCAGTTCTGGAAAAGAGCCATAAAGACATTTTCGACTCAATCCTCATCAGATCGGAGCCGGACAAGTGCGTGTTTACCCCATCACAATCCGGGAAGTTTGCCAAAAAGGAATTACACAGGATCTCTATCCCTTAGGTGTACTAGGATACCAAGTATGACTTAATGTGGTGAAAAAAAATTCCAAAAAAATACAATTTTCTTGTCTGGAGATTAAGGAACTTGGTGATACCATCTGACGAGAGCATCAAGAAAGTGGGAGTCAGTCTCACCTCCTAGTGCCAGTGTTGTAGCACTGAAAGTGAGGAGACCACAAATCATATCTTCTTTAAAGGAGAGTGGCCCAAGTCTGTGTGGCAGTTCTTTGGCATATTTACAGTGGTCTCCTCTATCGAGCTTCAGGGTTCACCATCCTTTGAGAGATGGTTTCAGGGATCACTAGATAAAGGTCCGAGAATATGGCACGTTCAGTGGTCTTCAGTGCTAGGTGTTGGTGCCATTGGTAGGCCCGTAACAAGGCTAGATTCAAGGGGCTCAAATCATCAGAGAGGCCCATCATCGTGCAAAACAAATTTCTACTTATCGATATGGTTACTCTTCTCAAGGATTGGCGGGAAGCCCCCTCCTTGCAAATGTTGCAAGCATTCCTGGACCTGGCTCCTCCTAGGGATGGTATGCGAGGGAAATGGGTTAGATAGAGACCCCATCAAGTAGTCTAAATCTAAATACAGATGGTTCTTGCATCGCTGGTATAATTCTAGGAGGAGGTGTGGTTCACAACTCAAGAGGGAGTGTTATCTTATCATTCATGGCCCATTTTGGTAATGGAAATGCTCTTCAAGAAGCGGTATAGGCTCTTCTCACTGGGCTCAATATGTGTAATTAGAAAAATATTACCATCTCCCACATGGAAACTTACTCGAGGATCACTCATGACTCCCTACTGGACAGAGAATCCATCCCCTGGTTTGTCACGTACACCATCAGGAGATGTAAATATTTCCTACGGAGCAATATTCAAGTTACACACACGTGGAGAGAGGTGAATAAAGTCACAGATCACCTGGCTTCCATTGCCACCCCTGGTTCTGATGTCTCCTGCCATACCAATTTCACCTCCTTGAAGCCTGGGGGTGCGAACATAATCCATGAGGATGCCCTCGGTCTCCAATATTTTAGACCCCCCAAGGCTGTGAGTTTTTTGTTTTTTTCTTAGGTTCTTGGCCTCTTGTACTCTCCCCCTTTAATAAATATAAAACAATGATGATGATGGGTCATTAACATAACTATTTTCTCCCATAAAACATTTAAAGAATATTGAATAATGAATATTTTTTTATAAAATATTTTTCTTTTATTCACTTAATAACTTGTGAATACTTTTGAATTAATAAATTCAATACTTAATATTTAAAACTTGAATATTATTGAATTTATTTAATTTCCTGTGATTGTTCAAATTTGGACATTTCCCAACCCCATCACGGGCCTTTCCGTATATTAAACATAAATCCTTAATAATTAGATAAAATTTTGAATATAATTTCTGTGTGACCGTCTAGGAACTTATCTCTATAGTAGTGAGTGATACTTAGACTAGTAATGATGCCTATAAACACATAAAAGATCCTTAAGAGATAAGGTTAACTCATAATAACTATAACAACTCATATGAACATACAATGTGGAATATAATATCCTTGCCTCATTATATCTCATAAAGTAGGATGTATATCTCTATATTACCATTTTCCATGTTCATTTATTTTTTCCATTAACCACACTAGATGGAAAACCCTTTTTTCTACCATGGTCATGGATTTAATCAAGGCACTACCATAATAGCCAACAAAGCCTGAGATATATCAACTTATACTTGGAAGAACCTAACCCATTATTATTCGTTCAATTATTGTCACGTCTTCAGTGATGCACCTGATGCTGGATAGATTTCCAATGAAATAAACTATCATGGTTTTCACCATATGTCAAAGTTCACAATAAATTATATAAGGGATTAGATCCACTTAATCTGACCGTTTGCGTGCTTCTAAATATCGCGGTGCTCAAAGGATGCCTAAAATAAGATTAGAGGTGTTTGGATGAAAAAGGGTGGAATCATGGGAAATTCATCCCATGTAAATATTACATGACATGAAAGGAGGGTTCATGGATTGTGTGAGGCCAGTTCATAATGTGTAATTTTTTAGAGTTAAATTCTTTGAGGCGAAACATTTTTTATCAAGATCTAAAGCCTAAAATTTACATGATGTGAAAAGGGGTTTCATGCCATGTAAATTCACTGTGCATTACACCAATAAAGGGTGAAATGGCTCGAGAGTTCTCAAACCCTATGAATAGTGACACTCTATATCGACTTCTAGGTAATCAGGTGACCCTATCTTCAAAATCTTTGGATTCCTTTCATTGAGGATTGATTCTCGGCCTTCCATATTCAATCTGTGGTGATCCAAGGTGTGTTATTTCTTCTTTTTCTTGATTATTATTCCTAATCAGTATCGTTTCCTCATATTTATTATTTCTATGCTATGGAACATGATCTCAACTATTCTAGTGAGGTTTTCTTTCTTGTTTGTTGGTGTGGTTATGGTGCAGCATCCTTGGTGGGATGTAGCTTCTTTTGAGAGAGGTGATCAGAGATCCATAATGTTGGTATGTTATCGTGGGAAGAATGTTGATTCCTTTGAGGTTGGGGATTCATTTATTCTTTATTTATTTATATGTAATCATAAATTGATCATGTTTTATCTCTTTGTATGTAACTATAATTAACCTAATAACCTTCTACTATATTAAATAAATTGGTTTTCGATCACATGTTGATGATGTTGTTGCTTTGTACTATGATTGCGGTTTTCCTCATGATTTGCTGGATAGTGTGATATATATATTATTGTTTGTTAGAATGTTTTTATTCTTGGAGTATCATATTGAATTTGGTAAAGAATTTAAAGATATAATTAATTTATAATTAATTTGATAGCGAATAAAGAGGCATGTTTTATGAATCTAGTGATTGTTATCATTTAATGACGATCAATTGATGCTAGTGTGCATGATTAATTAAATGTGATATTCCATGTAATAAATGGAATTGGTAAATAATGTGAAGCATGTTTATGATTGTTGTTGATGATAAAATTAATTTTAATGATATTGGGTTATCTCATAGTTTGATAAAACTAGTTTAAATACTAGAGAGGATGTTTAGTTTTTGATAACTTGTTATATCTTAATGCCTTAGGTTGTGTATAGTTGGGAATTGTGAATAATTAATTAGTTAATTCAAGATAGAATAAGAATTTTTTCTATGATAAGAATTATTTATATGGCATCAGTATCCCATTTTCTTGACAAGGATGAGTGCCTTGTGTTGGAGTAGTAAGATCTCATTTAGGTGTGAAAGATAAATTCTTTATTTGAGGGCCTAGTTTCTATGTTGGTCAAGCTTGCTTGTTCATGATGAATGTGTGATGTGATCTGGATGTGAGATTCACTAGGTGATGCGATCTGGGGTGGGGAGGACCATATTTGATATGATCTTGGGATATCTAAGCCTGTGATGGATGATGTGATATAGGGTGGGGAGGCCTAAATAATGTGGAAGTAGTTGATGCCTATTGTGGTGAGATGCATCAGGATATGCATGTGGGTGTTAAGGATAACACCACAGGTGGTGGAATGTGTTGAAGATAGGATTACCCATTAATGTGATGCTAAGATCTAGGATGCTAGATTGTGAATCTGTTTAATGGTCGATGGGTGGGTTTCTTGTTTTATGTGCATTCCTTTCCCCACTGCTTGAGGAAGCTCGATGTTCTTAGTTACATGTTTCATCTTGGTGGTAGCTTAGTATTGTATTCCTAGAGTAAATATATTCTGTAATTATTCTATCAATGTTTAATATATTTTTAACCCACAAGGTTTGTTGATGCTGGAATGAAAAGAAGATGTTACTCTTGAGAAACCATGGACTCAATTTGGATTATGCCTGAAGGGCATGTACTTCACTTTGACGATTAATGTAACGAAATGTGAAATAATGGTGATGGTTAAATAATGGATAATGAATTAATTAATGAAAGTAAATGATTAAAATAAAATAATTAATTATTTTATCTCTTTAAAATTCTTGGGTGCTTATAAGATATCCGGTCTTAACAGTGGGGGATGAGAGTCTGAGCGATGTTATCGTCATTTTATTCTAAGACTAGGTTATACCACAGTGTAGTTGTGAGATATATTATATCATGTAAATTCCATGACTTCATTGCTACCCCACCCATGTCGATTAGGGAAACTGAAACCTAATGTACTCTAGGAGGGTGTTTTACCCAACATCTGGGTGGGAGGATGGATGGATGACAAAACCCTCCAATCCCCTCTCTTATATAATAATTAATTGTGTTAGTATGCATGATAGTAGTTTCCCCATATACGTGTGTAGAGGGCTGTGATGGATTATGGTTATTCCACACACTTGTATTACCAAATATAGTGTCCAAAAGATTATTATAGGTTTGATATGTATAGGTTGTGATGGATTGAGGTAGTTACTTAGTTTATGAGATGTAATGAATTAAGTTATAGTACCTGATGTATGATACACATGATACAAGCTATGGTGGATATCAAAAACTACTTGGTTACTATATATGAATATGTGGATGGGATGATGTGATGATGTGATTTATGTGGTGTATCTTTGATTCATTTTATAGGTGTTTTAAGGGTGACCTATTTTAGAGAGAGATGGATTAAGACATACGAAATTTGGGAAGAGTGGAAAACCAGTGGGGAATAAGGAGAGGGATACCCTTGATGTTTCATTTTTATATTATATGATCTCTTTTATGTGATACTCGGGGAGAATCATCTATGGTGAGGTTGTGAACTTAATATACCTATTAAGGTGATAAGTTAGTTTCACTATTATTCACTGTGATTTAGCATGATTTATTTATCTTTTGCACAAGTGGATCTAGGGAGGATATTACTGAGTATACTATTATGATCACCCTACATTTATAAAAAATATTTTTTTGGCCAACCAGGGTAGGTTGGAGATCAAGATGAATATTACTATCTCTTGGTTTTGAAAATGTTGTTTGGGCTTCGTGGTCACTGTTGTCTTTACCTTTTTGGTACTCACAGTTCCCTTTCAGTTGTTTAGTATCATTTTAAATTGAATGTATGCACTTGGGATTTATTTATATATTTGTTTGAGTAGATATTTATTAGTTTATCCTTCCCATCACTCTCTTCCACATGTCCTTTTAGAGGGAAATGCCTCCTATCTGTATGCTTATTATACTGTTGACACTAGTCTCAAAATCGAGACCTACTGGAGGTAGGACTCGGTTGTTACCACTTCCTTTCCCCCAATTTTATCCAAGGAGGGGTACACTTTGGGGGCATGGGGTCCTGAAAGAGTGGTATCAAGGGTTTAGGTTGAGGAATAGGATGAAGTTTGGAGATATGAATAGCTGATATTGCATAGGTTGATAAGGAAATAACATCAACTAATTTTATTAAGTGATGTAAACATGGTATACTGGATGAGACATGGGTATTTAGGGCCCTATGTGATCTGATTCACAAACCATCAAGTTTACCATTCATACTAAATGAAGTGAAACTAGTTGTTGGGTAGAGACCTAGGAAATTATCATGCATAATTCTTTTTTTTCACCTGTGTTTAAAATGGTTATAACTTGAGATAGGTTAAAACCTTAACAAGATAAAAAAATAAAAATAAAAATAAAAATAAAAATAAAAATAAAAATAAAAATAAAAAATTAATTAATATTAACTATTCTATATTCTAGGTTTAAGAGCTCTAATTTTTTTTGTAGGCATGGCCCTAGGTTAACATCCTTGTTAGGTTTTCACCAAATATGCTAAACAGGATGTACCATTAGATCACCATAGAGTGAAGGTTAATGATTATGAAACTTATAGGATGAAACTCCAAGAGTTTTATCACCAGAGTCTATAGAAGTATGAGGGATATATTTCATATTCATTCATATAAGACTGGTTATATGAGGTTGATATAGATTTTAGTTCGATCTATACTCAAAAGGAGCATTGGGTTTCATTGGTAGTGACGATGCTACATAGAGTAGTGAGGTAGTGGATGCTCTTGTTACTTAGGGATTGTGAGGATTTGACAGTCTCATGGGAGAAGTTTTGAGACATGTTTTTAGTAGAGTTTCTTTTTTCAACCGCAAAGGTGGTAAGTTGGTAGGAACTACTTACCCTTTGATAAGGGAGTTTCAACGTGATAGAGTTCATGATCCATTTTAGGACCCTTCTGTGATATGATTAAGACATATTTCTATATGATGAGGCCAAGTTAATGCATTTTGAGGATGCCTTGTGTCTAGATATCCACTGAAAGGTCACCTAATCTATACTAAATATGTATCTTGAGGTGATGGAGAAAGAATAAGCTATTGAGAGACACTGGATCATCACGAGGGGGGGGGGGGTTATCAGGATTCCTTGTAAAATGGAGATGCGGTTAAGGGTTACTAGTTGTTAGGACAAAAGATTTTTTGATCAGCCAGGGGCTGGTCCTAGCCCTCACCATCTCTTTTTTACTATGGTGGAGGCTCTCAGACCTATGCCAAGGGATTATACATATGTTTTTCTAGTGTTTACCAAGGTCATCATCAAAAATATTTCCTAAAATTTCTAAGTAGTCAGTGTGCATTTGGTGAACCACATTAGGTTCCTCCATTGAGGTAATTTTAGCCAAGGAAGCAACAAGAGGGTGCTCCAGTTTGTGATAAACAAAGAGAAGATGAGACATACATAGTATAGCCCCAAGACACTCCTCTTCCTTAGAGAAAAGAGAACGACTATGGTGGTGGTTGTTAAGAGATATAGAGAGGTTATGGAGTATGTCACATTCAACTTCACGCTTTAGAATTACCATCACAAGATGATCCAGACATCCTTTTAGGTAACTTTTTCTTGTTTTCTACATGGGTGCATACTTTTTTTGATTCATGAGTGATTCAATAATTTATATCACCTACCGCCATCCATGACTTGGGACATGATGTAGAAAGTATTCTAGTTCCTATGGAATTAAATATTCCATTTGGAGGTCGAGATGACTTGTATGAAATATGCAGATACTATGAGATATTGCTGGGGTAGAAATTCTCTTAGTAAGACTTTCTATGTTTGTGGATATAGACATATGAAATCATCTTTATCATGGATCAGTTGTATTTGGTGTAAGATGTTGTGGATTTCTTCATGATGTGGGTTGTGTTATATGATGGTGATAGTGATCGAACCATGTTCATTTATGAGAGAGACCCATAGATCAGCTATAAGCATGTTTTTTCCTTGTCATATTTGATATAAAATCACATGATAACTTCATTAGAGGTTCAAAAATCAGTGTTTCCTAGTGTTGTGGAAGATCACCCTGATGTATTTCTAGAAGTGGTTATACCCTTATCCCCTTGATGGGTGATCAATTTTGGGATTGAGATATAGATAAGCATGTCTCCTATATCAATGTATCCATATAGTATGGCACCTTATGTGTTGAGAGAGATAAGAGTACAACTCGATGATCTGTTGTAGTGAGGTTTTGTTTGATTGAGTGTGTCAACTTAGAGTGAACCATTTTTTTCATAAATAAGGCTGATGAAATTTATGGATTTGTATCGATTATCATTTCTCAAACCAAGTGATAGTGAAGAACCCCTATCCTCTTACAAAAATTGATGATTTATTCGATCAAATTATGGGAGTAAGTTAGTTCCTAAATATCTACTTGCGGTCAGGATATCACCATATTTGGGTGAAGGATAATGATATTTATAAGAACACTTTCTATTGTTTCCATGGGAATTATGAGTTCATTGTGATGAAGTTCAGTGTGATGAATGATCCAAATATGTTAATGGGGTTAATGAATGAAGTAATCTAAGAGTTACAAGATAAGTTCATGGTGGTTTTAATTATTTAAATCCTTTTGCACTCTATGTATGATGAGGTGCATACAGATAATCTACATTCTATTTTGGGAGTTCTTATTCATGAGTATCTATTCATGATGCTTTCAAAGTGTGAGTTCTGGGTTCATGAATTCTGTTTATTGGGGAATATGGTCTCTTATTAGGTAGTAACTGTGGATACTTCAAAGATAGAGGTAGTTGTTTCTTGGGAAACCCCCACGATAGTGGAAAAGGTGTGGATTTTCCTTGGTCTTTTAGACTATTACAGGAGGCTCATGGATGATTTCTATTAGGTTGTAGCTCCTATAAAAACCTTGACTAGAAATAATCAGGCATTCTTGTAGACTGATCAATGTTAGGTAGCTTTTGAGTACATAACGGAGAATTTGGTCAGTGCTCTAGTTCTTTGTTTCCTAGTGGAGGGAGTTAGTTTTAGGATTTATTTGATACTTAATGTCTTGTCTTGGGTTTTTTATGACGAATCATGGATCAGTTGTTTCTCATGATTCTTAGTAGTTATGTCCCCATGATCTTAACTATGCAACCCATGATCTTGAGTTGGAGGAAGTTGTATTTTCTTTGAATTTTCAGAGACATTACCTCATTAGCAAGCATTTTGTGGTTTTTACCAACCATAAGAGCCCGAGGTATGTATTATCCTAGAATGAATTGAACTGGAATCAGTGATAGTGGATGTAATTATTGTAGGATTATGACTTCAATATTTTATATACGCTATGTAAGAGAAATGTTTTAGTTGATGCGCTAAGCAGGAAGTCATGTAGTGATGCCATGCATGAATCTGGATATTATCAGAGGGTGATGGAAGAACTCTCAGTGATGAATTTAGATATGGGATAAGTTAGAGGAAGAGGATGTATTATCCAAATGATGGTGCAATAATCATTAGTGAAGTATATGGATGAGTCCCATTAGGATGATTCTAAGGGTGGGGTATGAAGAGACCGGGTTTTTTTGGAGATTCCCTTGATGGTTTCTCTGAGAATGGTCATCACTGAGTGTTGTTCCATGGAAGAATATTTGTTCTTTTAGTTATGTGTGAGATGGTTCTCCATGAGTTCTATTCATCATATTTGACAATGTTCCTCGATGTAAAAAATATGTACCGAGCTCTCATATGTCACTTTTGGTGGTATGGGTTGAAGTCTATAGTTTCAAAATTTGTTTCTCATTTTTTATTTTATATAAAGGTGAATTATGAGCACTGTGTTCTTAGTGGTTTGATCCAATTGTTATATATTCCACATTAGAAGTGGGAGGATATATTTGTGGACTTTGTTACTGGTTTACCTCATTCCCAAGGAGAATATTATGCTATATGGGTAATAATGGATCATTTGATGAAATCATCCCACTTTATAGAAATAAAGGAGTCGAGCGTAGTGGGGGTTTCGTTGAGGTAATATCTGGAGAAGGAAATGTGACTCTACAAAGTCTAGAAGATGATCATTTCTGATTGAGATCCTAATTTTACATCTAGGGTGTGGAGAGGTCTCTTGAATGGTTTTAGTTATTAGTTATACCTTAACACTAATTTTCATCTGTAGGTAGGTGGTCATACAGGGCAGACTATCCAGACTCTTGAAGACATGTTGTGCTATTGTGTTTGGAATTTTAGAGGTTTGTGGATCAGGTACATTCCCTTGGTCACGTTTTCTTGCAATAATAGTTTCCACTCGACCATTGGTATGACATCATTTAAAGATTTTTATGATTGAAATTTATGTTCTCCATTATTTTAGATTGGAGTTAGAGATTCATAAATTACTCGGTTAGAAGTAGTACATAATATGATAGAGATAGTTCAGGTAATTCATGAGAGTATTAAGGTTGTATAGGATGATCATAAATCCTATTTTTATCATAGGAGGATACCTCTAGAGTTTTATGTTAGGGATCATGTGTTCTTGAAGGGGACTCCTCATCATGGGCAGCTGAGGTTTGGTTGTGGGAGTAATATTTCTCCCAAGTTTATTGGTCCTTTTGAGGTGTTGGCTCATGTTGGATCAATTTCATATCTGACAGCACTTCTGCTATAGATAAGCTAGATACATGATGTTTTTCACATGTCATAGCTCCATTTTTTTCTTCATGATGTCTCTCATGTCATCGATTGTTGAAAGATCGATGTTGATGATGATGCAACCTTTTAGGAGTAGCCTATAGAGATCTAAGACTTTCATGAAATGTTGTTTCATGAGCGTGAAATTCCCTTGGTTTGTGTCTTATGGTGGTACGGTGGCATGGAGAAGAGTACCGGGGAAAGTGAGTCACATATTATCACTCAGTACCCCAAGATGTTTGATTTTTATCTCTTCTCTTGTAATGTTTTTCATTTTGTGGATGTTGATATTTTAGTTTATGATATGGTTTACTCTTGTTTCTTTTCATTTCTTGACTCTCATTTGAGAGTTATCTCTCTCAGGAGAGTGTTTAGGATCTAGTTTCTACTGTTGTGTGTATTTTCACTTGTTTCTTTTGAGTAAGGTGATTGAGCTCCTATGATGGTGGTATTGTTGAGAGGTATGTCGTGGGGTGGTTATTCAGATGACCCCTTTCCATTTATCTCTAGGTTGGTTTGGATTCTCAAGGATGATAATGTTTTGATAGGTATCTAATTTAAGCTCTTGTACCTATGTATTCTAACCCTTTTTTTTGTTTTTGAAGCCCGTAGTGCTCATATGAGGCATAAAATAGGGATGGAGGTGTTCAAATACAAAAAAGGATGGAAACAGGGGGAATTGAGTCTGTGTAAAGATTAAACAATGTGAAAGTAGGGTTCACAACTTGTGTGAGGCTGATTCAAGATGTTTAAATTTTCATAGTTAAATTCTTTAAGAAATGTGATTTTAGTAAGATTTTAATCCTAACATTTACATGATGTGAAAAAGAGTTTCATGCCATGAAAATTCCCTATCAAACATGCCTATAAAGGGTGAAGTGGATTGGGAGTTCTCAAACCCTATGGCTAGTGGAAGTCCCTCTTGACTTCCAGGTGATCTAGTGACCCTCTCTTCAAGCTTTTGGGATTCATTTCATTGGGGATTGATTCTTGTACTTCCATCTTTGATCCGTACTGATCTAAAGTGAATTTTCCTTCTTTTTTTGGTGGTTTATCCTTGATTAGTCTCATTTACCCCCATTTAGTATCTCTATGCTATGGATCTTGATCTCCATTGTTCTAATGATATTTTCTTGTTTTTTTGGTGTGGTTGTGGTGCAGAGTCCTTATATGGATGCATATTTTTACGGGAGAGGGGACTGGAGGTCCACGACATTGGTCTGTTCTTGTGTAAAGAACGTCGATTACTCTGAGGTAGGGGATTCAATGATTCTCTATTTATTTACATGAAACCTTAAATTGACCATAATTTATCCCTTTGTTTGGAAATGTAACTAACTTAATAATATTGTACTAGATTAAATAAATTGGTTGAAATTTTATGTTGATGATGTTGTTGATTTATACCGTGATAACAATTTCCCTCATGATTTTCTAGATAATGTGATATCTATTCTTTGATTTATTTTAATGTTGTTATTCATAGATTAGCCTGTTGAAAATTTTAAACAATGTAAAGATGAAATTAATTGATAATTAATTGTCTAGATAAAAAAGAGGCATGTTTTATGAATCCAGTGATTGTTTTAATTTAATGATGATCAATTGATGCTAGTAAGCATGTTTAATTAAATACAATCTTCTATGTTATTAATGTAATTGATAAATAATTAAAATCATGTTTATTATTATTTTTGATGATAAAAGTCATGTTAATGAGATTGTATTTTCTCATAGTTTGATAAAACTGGTTTAAATGTGAGAGAGTATGTTTATCTTTTGATAGCTTGTTATAGCTTGATTCCTTAGTTTTCCTATAGTTGGAACTTGTGAGTAATGAATCTATTAATTCAATATGGACTAAGAAACATTTTTGTGATAAAGATAATTATTGGGGTTCGAGTTTCCCATTTTCTTGAGAAGCTTGAGTGCCTTGTGTCGGAGCCATAGGAGCTCATTTATGTGATAAGGATAAATTCCCTGTTTGAGGGATTAGTTACCCTATTGGTTATTATTTTTTTATTCCTAATGATTTTGTGACATGTTACTGATTTTTGATTCTCTATGAAATATGATATAGAGTGGGGAGACATAGGTTTGATATGATCCTAGGATAAATGAGCCTAGGATGGATGATGTTATATGGGGTGGGGAGTCTTAGATGTTGTGCCATCAGTTGATGCCTATGATGGTGAGATGCATCAGGGTATGAATATGGGTGTTAGGGATGACACTAAAGGTGATGGAATGGGTTGAATATAGTCTTACCCATTGATGTGATTCTGAAATATGGGATGCTTTCCTGTGAATTAGTTTAATGGCTGATGGCCGGGTTTCTTATCTTATCTGCATTCCTTTTTCCGCTACTTGAGACAGTTGGATGTGCTTGGTTTCATGTTTCCAATTATTGTGAGATTATTATAGTTTTCCTAGAGTTCTTGGTTTATATAATTATCATAATAATTTTTAATAAATGTTTAACCCAAGGATTTTATTGAGGCTAGAATACAAGTTAGATGTTACTCTTGAGAAATCATGGACTAGGATTGGATTATGCCTGGAGGGAATGAAATTCACTATAATGAGTAATGTAACATAATGTGGAATAATTTTAATGGTTAATTAATGGACACTTAATTAATGAAATAAATTAATTGATTAAAATAAAAGAAGTAATTATTATAACTCTTTAAAATGGTTGTGTACTTATAGGATATCTAGTCTTAGCAGTGGAATTCCGGAGTCCAAGTGATGTTAGTTGCAGTTTAATCTTAGACTAGGTTATGCCCATAGTGTGGTTGTGAGATATATTATATCATGTATATTATGTGTTTTCATATGATACCCCACCCATGTCGGTTAGGGTGACTAACACCGTATGGAATCTAGGAGGGTGTTTTCCCAAACATCCCGATTAGAGAATGGATGGCCGACTACCCCTATAGACCTTATCTCTTCTATTGGTAGTTAATTGTGTTGGTATGTATGATGATTTGTTTCCCCATATATGTGTACAATGGTATTGGATAGATTTTTGTTATTTCACACACATGTATTACAAGATATAGTATCTAAAGTATTATTATAGGAATGAAGTGTATAGGCTGTGATGAATTGAGTTACTTACTCTGTGTATGAGCTTTAATGGTTTGAGGTATAATACCTAATGTATGATATATGTGATAAAGGATGTTTTGGATTTTATAATATACTTGTTTAATATATATAGATATGTTTATAGAATTATATGATGATTTTATTCACATAGTTCATGTTGTGATGCCTTGCCCATGTGTTTTTGGGTTAGCCTATTTTAGAGAGAGATGGATAGGGATGTGAAACATTGGGGAAGAGAGAAATACCAGTGGGGAATTAGGATTAGAGTACCCTTGGTGTTTCATTATTATATTATATGCTCTCTTGTATGCGATACTTAGTGGGAGTTAGCCATGGTGAGGCTAGGAACTTAGTATACCTGTTTACATGACGAGTTAGGTTCACTATTTTTCATTGTGATTTAACATTATTTCTTTATATATATATGTATATATATCTGAGAAGGTGTTTATTGGTGTATCCTTTCCATATCTTTCACTTCCACATGTTCTTTTAGAGGGTAATCCCTCCCATATGTATTCTTATTATACCCTCAATGCTTGTCACCAACCCAGGGTCCACTGGAGGTGAGACTCAAGCAGTCACCACCTCCATTATTTCAATGGTAGACCATGAGGGGTACACTTTGGGAAGAGGGGTTGTGAAAAATGATATACATTAATAATAATCCCAAGATAGGAAACCAATAAACATGTTCATAGATAGGAACATCCAATGACTCTTAAAACATGAAGTCTTTTTATTGATGGGATAAACCTCATAATATCTCTCACTAGAAATTAAAAAGTTTAAAATTCACAAAAGGAAGTCACTATGATTATAATTTTCTAGCAGGTATTAGTCAAGAATAATCTATGTTCTATCAGATAGATGTATCTAGACTACCAGACACAGATTTAAGATCATTATTATAGTGTCTATAGGTCCTCATTATAGTTGGATAAAGATCCTAATGGATTGTTTTTATTGTATTTGTTGTTAATAAGTATTTTTTTCAATAAGTAAAGATATGAATATGTGTTGAGTAAGATGAATAGACCTATGAATGAAGAGATTAAATTATTCTATGATTGATGAATTATTTAATGAAAATGGGGGATTGAAGAGTTTATTAGAGTGATATTCAATTTATAGTAAACTATACATACTTCATGTCATTATATATTTTATTGAAGATCTATTCATGTTATAAATAAAGATAAAAAAGATAAAGTAGCTACTTCTTGGATATTTGGATAAACATGTTCATGGAAGAAACTTCTCAAATACATATGATGATTTTAGAGTTAAACATAATGAGATTCAATGAAAAGTTTTGATGTGAAATGATAATTTTTTTACCAAATAACACTTGATGAGTTTAAAAAGATGGCTATTAAAAATTTAATGTCCTGACCCAGGAGCCACTAAATGGTGCCTTGATCTTATGGGTCACACTGCCTTAAGTGTGCCTCCCCATACTTCAGAGACTGCCAACTAGTAGTGAGGGACTAGGGTGTGTTTGTGGGGAGACTATAAAATTAGGTTAGAGTATAGTAAAATAGTATTAATCGAAATAGTCAATATAGAAAGAATAAAATAAATCACTAAAAAAAGAATAAAATAAAAGATACGAACAAATAAGCAATTCCAAAATTAATATCACATAAAATATGATGTGTCATTTCAAGTATCTATAAATTAGGAAAATAGGTATACAAGCATACGGTACAACACATGTTTCAAAATAAAAAAAATAAAAAAATAACTATCCCAGATAGCATCATGATCCTAGATTGGTCATATACTCTACTACTCTTAAGTAATAAGAAAATCAAGCACTGTATAGTGGGAACTTACCTAGGTCCCTACTTACATCCAAGAATTCTATCTGGGTATCCAACAATGTCCTGAATAGGGTGTGAGATAACCCTTAGTCGGCCACCACCAACAATGTCTATAAAAAATCTAGTTTGTCTAAAATAAGATAAAGTAGTGTGTAATATATCGTAGATATGATAGAAATAATAGAAAGTGATACAAGAAAAGTGTACTGTCTATCCTATAAAAGATCCCTAGAAAAAACAGTTAATATCCCATAAACAAGGGTAGTTGTAAAATATAAAAGCAGGTGTGATACTATCAGTCTAACAATTGTAATCTGATACCCATACAAGGTCTATCTATATATTATAACAAAAAACCACAACAACCTCTCCATGTAATCAAGTGTAAAGCAACTATCACATCCACACTTTATAATCTAGAGTGTATCACATTCACCACGACTATGACATATAATCAAAATCATCCACAACAACCTCACCATTTTTGAAAAAGTGTTAGACCATGAAGGGTCAGATCCAAGGTATAAAAACCAAGGCATTAAAATTGAGTCCCAAGATAATCTCGATGGATAATCAGTAACGACTTGGTTGGAGTACAAGTAGAATGTTAATAGAGAATGTATAATGTGATTCCAAGAAAGCCAAATCCAAGGGGTAGCAAGGTCCTTGGAATCCTATGGAATCAAGACCCTAGGAGTAAACAGGTCCAAGGAATCTACTACCGTAAACAAGATCCATGGGAGAAAATTCCATGGAATATAATAAAATTAGGATACAAGGATCTCTTCTAAGGCATACACTAACTTTTCAATTCATCATCTCAATTTAATCATCATTTCATAAAAATTCAAATTCCATGAGTTCTTCCAACCCATTTCTAAAATTCCCATTCATGTAGTTTAATCATTTAACTATCATGTATCATATGGAAAAGGAGGCGCAACCTTCACCTAATAATTCAAGTCAATTTATTCAACTTATAAAGTATACCTATAATAATGTAAGAACTCACACAACTAGATGAGTGGTACAACATATGGAAAAAGCAAGGGCACACCCCATGGGTGGCCTAGGTTGAGGCTAAATGACCACCAACCATAAAATCGTACTCAAGGGGAAACCAAACAGGTTCCAATTCTTTCACTTTAAGAATTTAATTAATTCATAGATAATTAATGAAAAGTACAAAATGAAGAATATTATAAACTAGCTTTATAAAATAGTAAAATTATGGGGAAAGGAATCAAACAACTACCATATACACATGGTATAACACTCATCCAATATTGACCTCTAATTTGGTCTAGAACGAGAGAAAAATGAAGAACGATTGAAAATCATAGAAATAGAGAATATTATCTTTCACCTAAATAAATTCATTGAGAAAAATATAAATAGGTAAAGGAGAAATAAGGATAGATATATTAACAATGTGGATCTAATGAGATCAATGATGGAAGAAATGAAGTCTGGATGGTGAAATGAAACCAAACCCTAGATCTTGGCTTGAGAGGCCTTCATAGTGGGTCTCATAATAACTATTATTGTAGGTAAACTAAACTAGGGGAATATAAATCTTCTAATAACCCCCAAAATATGGGACACATTCTCTCAGCATGTTCTCAAACACCAGAATCGTATGATCTGACTGACCATCAGTTTGAGGGTGGTATGTCGTGATCATGAGCACCTGTGTACCCAACACCCTCTGCATGCTCTTCTAGAAACAAAATGTAAAATAGGAATCCTTATATTATACAATAGTCAAAGGAATACCGATAAGTCTCAATATATCATGGATATAAAACCTCTTAAGATCATCCACTAAGAAGGTATCCCTTATTGGAAGTAAATATGAAACCTTCATGTGCCTATCCACAACAACCCATACAACATCACTACCTTCAAGAAACCATAGAAAACCAGTCTTGAAATACATCACAAAATCTTTATATTTCTACTCAGGAATGGGTAACCGGTTTGAAATTATAGCTGGTCACTGATGTCCCACCTTCACCTGCCGATAGGTGGAACACCTTGTGGAAAATTTAGATACCTCTTATTTTATTCTCAATCACCAATACTGGCGACACAAGTCTTGGTACATCTTGGTAACATTAGGATGTAATTCCCAAACCAAGGAATTAAAATATCACATCATCTCCTCACATATGTCTTCTAGAACCTATATATGACCATAAATATATATAATTTAATCCCCTCCCATAGTCTAACTTGGAGGAGAGTCCTCACCTGCCACACTCTCCCATAGGAAAAGGCCCTCAATATCAGATAATTTTCTCATCCTAAATCTACCCAAAAGAGTTTAAGTCACTACTAAGGATGATAGAAATTCTTCCCTTGACCATCTTACACCTCTAAGTGCATATCAGAGAATAAGGCCATAAGATTTCATTTACTACTGGCCTCTTAAACTGTATCTATCTATATCCTCTTGATCAATGAATAAGCCACTAAATTTACTTTTCCAGGCATATAGGCAAGCTCAAAGTCAAAAGACTATAGGTACTCAACTCACATTTACTGCATCAAATTTAGATAATTCTATGTAAATATATACTTCAAGATTTTGTGTTTTGTGTACACCACAAAATGCTTTACCAATAAATAGTTTCTCCAACAACGCAAGGAATGAACAACTACAACTAATTGAAGATCATTCTTTGAGTAACCCCTCTCATACGGCCTCAACCAATGAGACATGTATGCCATGAATCTACCCCCCTACATTAGAACTTCTCCAAGCTAGATACCCAAAGCTTCACAATACACAATGTAGCTCTTGTCTGGCTCTTATAGAATCATGATCAATGCTGAAGTCAGTCTCCATTTTAGCTCTATAAAGGTTGTCTCGTAGATACCATTCTATAAAATATTCACACACTTCTTAGTCAATCTGGTTAACGGTGCTGCTAAGCCTAATAATTCCTGTATGAAACACATGTAATATCCAACTAACCCCAAGAAACTTCTTATTTCAAAGAAGTTATTGCGATTCTCTTAAGAAACTACAACCCTCACCTTCTTTGGGCCAATTGATACTCATGTATCCAATATAATATGAACAAGGGTGTGAATATTATCCATCTAGAATTGACACTTTATGAGATTAACATATAATTGATAATCTATAAGTGTATCAAAAAATATATCAAGATGTTTGGAATGGTTGTGTCAATTGTGATAATAAACCAAGATACCTTCCATGAAAACTACCACAAACGAATCCAGATAAGGATGGAAGACTTGGTTCATCAGAACCATAAAAACTATTAGAGGGTTCATGAGACAAAATTCAATAACAAGATACTCATATAGACTATACCTGATACAAAAAGTTATATGATGTATGTTCTCAAGTAAAACATGTACATCGTGATAACATGATCTCAAATCAATCTTCAGGAAAACCTGATCTCCTCAAATCTAGTTGAAGAGATCATCAATTTTTGGAAAAAGGATATCGATCCTTAATCACCATCTAGTTCAATTTTCAATAATATACATGTATATTGAGGGTAAAATCCACATTTTTTGCAAAAATGAAATGTGAACCCCATAGAGAAGTAATGGGTCGTATAAACCCATTTTCATCAAAATCCTACAGCTAATTATTAAGATCATAAAATTCTATAGTAGCCATCACATAAAAAGGATTGGATACTGGTGAAGATCTTAGAAATAACTCGATAAAGAAATAAACCTCTTGCTCAGGAAGTAAACTATAAAAGTCATATTGAAAAACATCCATGAAACGATCAAACACTCGAGGAAAGTCTTCCTAATTCATTCCCTGATCATCCAGATACTAACTAGAAATATCGGTTATCATATCATGTAACCTATGATGTTGTGGTCCATATTAGCTCACCTAGAAATCCTATTCACCCTTGTGAATAAAAACTATTCTCTATGGTAATGTGAAAGTCACCCTCTAGTGATAGAAATAAATGTAGTATCAATAAGAAACTAGCCATTCCATCCGAAGTATGATGTCAAATCATGATATATCATGGAAAAAAAGATCTCATATGAAGTGAAACTCACCAATCTCAATGGGGCACTCCCTACACTAGCATACACCCTCTGTTCTAATCCCTAATGGGGTATCCAAAGTCATAACACCATAAAAAACCGAACAGTAAACCCAAGGCTCTCCAACACAGGCACATATATGAAACTATATAAAGAACCAGTATCAAAAATAACATATACTATCATAGAGGTTATTACGATCACACCTCTCACTATAGACAACCTTATGCTTTACTCCTTAGGTTTAGGTTGTACAGAATATATCTAGGATGAACTGCATCCATATGAAACATCCTCAGTACTTAGAGTAGGAAAACTTTACTTTATAGGTAAAACTAGTGCTTAGATACCTTATCCATGACCACCACCTTTTCATGAATGATCGACACTACCCCAGCTCCTATCTTGATGTGGATTTGTAAATCCCACTCCTGAACATGGAGTCAAAGTTTACCCCTTCCACTAATTACTAGACAGAAGGTCCTACAAAAATGCTGCATGTGACCCATTCTACCTTAAGTTTAGAACTCAACTGAGTCTTGATAAAATTGGTTTCTTATATATCCCCATATCCCAAACTAATTAAAAAAATATAATAACCATAACTGACAACCTAGATGATACTATCCTCAATAGAAGTCTCAAAATGACACTTCCTGCTAGAATATTCTGAATCACTGGGGTGAGAGGTTGAACTTCCCAACTATGTGCCCCCAAATTCTCTCAGGTTCCACTCAATAATCATTACCTGATTCACTATTTTAGTAATATTCATCAACTTAAACATGTTGAACTATGATTTAATAACATGTTTGAGACCTTCCTTGAAGCTTCTATCCTTTGATGCCTCATTATCAAGACAAATCAACACAAATTGATGAAGCTGTGTAAAACATGCTGAATATTCCATAATATTCATAGAACCTTTCTCAAGATGCATAAACTCACTATCCCTTTCATCTCTTAGGATCTAAGGAAACAATTATTCATAAAACCTGCTTTGTAAATCCCTTCAAACCATCTCTTGGAGCACATTATCTGGGTTCAAAACATCCCACTAGTGCTTAGTTACTTTTCGAAGAATATATGTCATGAGGATTACTATCCTCTCATAAGGTGTCTTCAGACATGTGAAGATCGAAAAATTAGTCTCTAGTCACAACTCAGAAGTCTACAGACTACCATCCCCTAAAAACATAGGCATTTGATGCTGGTGGAACACACACTTCAGTTCTTCCATAGATGAGGAAGACTGTGGGGATCTTTGAATGGTCTGAATAAATCTCATAAAACTCTAGTAGAATTATGAATTATCACCCATATATGGTACTATAACTAGTGCCTCAACTATAATTATAGGATGCTCCACTAGTATCCCATATCCCATCAACTCTAGAGTATGGTCATCACCACCCTCCTAGCGTACAACGAGCTATCATCATGGTGGAATGTATCTATAATTACAAACACACGCCTCTGAAAAACTAATAATTAAAGTTCATAGAAAAAGAGTAGGATAGGTAAAAACCATCCTATAAACAATCCACAACCCTCTACCTACTCCTAGATCCAAGGTTGGGTAAAAATAACAGTTATAAGCATCACTATTGAAATTGCCTACTGACCACTCTAAAGCCTGGTCAAGGTCCATTTCTTTGTTTCCAAAACATTCAATTTTATTTAAATTCATATTCATTCACATTTATATTTAAATGTTTGAACCAAATAGTTCAGAACATCTGATCCATGAGGTCCCATACACCTCATGAACCGAAATGTTGTGTCTACTTAATATGCACCATAAAATGATCCAGTCCATGCGACCAATGGTCCATGATCCAATATTCCATAGTTGACCGCATAGGGTGGCCTCTATAACCTAAGAATGAAAACACTTTTTAGGTTATGATAGGAACTCTAAGTTACAACCATGTTTCTAAATTCCTAGAAAAAACACTAGAAGGGTAACAAATATATCTTATAGGGTGCATATCACAAAGTCATGTAGTCAAGCATTGCATCTTATATGAAATAGAATACTGAATGGAATGTGAATCCTGTAAGGTGTCTAAAACTATACATGAGATGCATACCCTCATCTCATAAAGAAATGGTAAAACATATCCTCAATCATTTCAATCATAACTTCATATGTCAAGTGCATCTATGAATGGTGGAATCAAATCAACTATAATATCACAATCTGGAAAATGAAAATTATTGTTCCAGGCGGTTTTTCTTTTCTCTATACACGGGTTAGCTACTCCCAAGCATAAATCATTACTAAATTCAAAAATTTTTCCTAATATCCTATTTATTATCACAAAATAGTAAGGAATAAAGGGAAAACCTCTCTAATACCACTTTTTAATGTCCTGGCGTGGGAGGTACTAAATGGTGCCCTGATCTGGAGGGGCATATGACATCAAGATTACCTCTCCATATTCTAGAAGCCACTGAATAGTAACAAGGGCCTGGGGTATGTTTATGGGGATACTCTTCCATCATGTTAGAGTGTATCACAATGGTAATAATCACAATAGTAAATATATTAAGCATAGTTCAAATCACTGATAGAAGATAAATATCCACTATAGAAAAAATAAACAATGCCAGAAGTAATCTCATATATATGATGATGTGTCATGTCAATCATCTAAAAATCAGGAAAAAATGTATACAATAATCTAATAAAATACATGTATCAAAGTAATAAAAATACCAAAATAATGATCCCAGATAGAACCATGATCCTAGATCGGTCTTGTTCTCCCCTACTCCTATGAAACAAGAAAATCAAGCATCATACAGTGGAAACTTTCCTTAGTCTCTACCTGCATCTAATAAGTCCATCTAGGTACCCAATGATGGCCCAAATAGAATGTGAGATAATACATAGTAGGTCCCCACCAACAATGTCTATAAAAAATATTTTCCATGTAAAATGATCTAAAGTAGTGTATAATGTATCATAGGTATAACAGAAATAAAAACAAGTGATATAAGACAAGTGTGTTGTCTATCCAACCAAGGCTCCCTATAAACAATAGTAAAGCTCCCATAAACATGGTTAGTAGTGAAACATACAAGAAGGTGTGATACTATCAGTCTATCAACTATAATTATATACCCATATCATGTCTATCTATATAGTATAAAAAAATATACACTGTCCTATCCATGTAATCAAGTGTAAATAAAATACCATGTCCATATTTTATAATCAGGAGTGTATCACATTCACTACGACCACACTGTATAATCAAAACCATCAAAATGTCATCACTGTTTAATAAAAAGTTTCAAACTACGTAGGGTAGGATCCAAGGTATAGATGACCAATGCATCCACATTGAGTCCCAGGGGGATCTAGATGGAAACTCGATAATGACTTGGTTGGAGTCCAAGGAGCACGTCAACATACCATGTCCAATGTGAGTATAAGAAAGATGGATCCATGTGCTAGAAAGTACCTTAGCATCGTATGAAATCAGGATCTTATGAGTAAATAGGTCAAAGGAATCCACTACTATAAACAAGATCCATGGGAGAAATGTCCATAACATCTAATGGAATTAAGATCAAAGGAACTCATCCATGGAATCCAGTACCATTTCAATTCATCATCTTGATTTAATCCTTATTTCATAAACATCCACATTCCATGAGTTCTTCCAACCCATTTACAAAATTCCCATTCAATAATTTTAATCATTTAATCATCATATATCACATGGAAAAGGAGTAACAACCTTCTCCTAATAATAAAATTCAATTTATTCAATTTATAAAGGCTACCTCTAATAAGGTGAGTACTCACACAACCTATGGGTTGGTGAAACATAGGGAAAAATCAAGGGCTCACCCCATGGGTGGACTAAGTTGAGGCTAAACAAAATCCAACCATAAAATGGTACTTAAGGGGAAACCTAATTGGTTCCAATTAATTCAATTCAATCATTTGATTTATTTCTAAGGAAACACTGAAAAGTACACCATGTAACACAATGATAACTAGCTTTATAAAACACAAAACTTGGGGGAAAATATATTGACCACCTACTGTATACTTGTGGTAGAACCACTATTCAATATCAACCTCTAATTCAGTATAGATTGGGAGAAAAATGAAGAACATATGAAAATCTTGAAAATATGGAATATTATCTTGAACCTAAATAACCCCATCAAGGAGAAGATAAATGGTGAAAGGTTCAATAGGAATATATATCTTACCAATATAGATCCAACAAGACCGATAAAGGAATAAATTAAGTTCAGATGGTGGAACAGAGCCATATCCTAGATCTTGGCTTGAGAGGGCTCCATGGAAGGTCTCCTATGTTTGAGAGGGAAGTGATTCAGTCAAAATGAGGTCCTTCCTCTTAATTTAAATACTTTCCTTATAAATTTACACAATATGTAAATGATTTACACATCGTGTAAATCTTGGGGTCTTCCCTCCTTGGGAAAACCCTCTACACATTGTGAATTGTCCTTCCCAAGACATTACACATTGTGTATTTAATACACACTGTGTATTCCAAATACACATCATGTAATTGGAGTGCATCCAACTTTTATCCCTCCTACCTCTTCATTTCCAAAAAAAATCAATGGTTCTATGGCCTGACTTTAGGGTTGAAGCTTAAAATAGAACTCAAGAAAGAGTTTAACTAGATGTAAATGGATCCATACCTCATATAAAAACTCAATAGATTATAGAAAATATTGAATCATTATGATTAATAAAAAAAATATTTTGGGAAGAGTGAGTAACAATCATTAAATTATCAATTATGAAAGCTACTAAAATACATGGAGAAAATCTATTAGATGATGATGTTTTTTTGTTATCTAAATATTGGAAGATAAGATAAGATAGTTATATCATTTATAAGATGTTATTAAAGCACTATCAATTAAGGAAAAATAATGTATATTGAATCTAGAATTTATGAGGTAGTGGAAATCTACCAAAACAATCAAAAAAGGGTACTCATATGCTAAAAATGATTTTAGATTTATAATGAAGATATTTTTAAAGTATTAATATAATTATAAAGAAATTTAAGTTTTTTAAGATAATTTAGTATAACTAGAGATGAAATAATAATGTTGGAAGATATTTTGATGAGTTTTAAAGGTGTTCTCAAATTCCGAGTTATATACGAGAATTTAAAAAAGGCATGCAGAATATCCCTCATAATAGAATATTGGAAAAGTAATGGATCCCATTGTGATACATAAAATTATTGGAATGATATTTAAAGAAATTTAGGATTTACACAATGATATATAAGCTCTTTTAGAGGGTATGTAAGGTTCTCATTTTGATAAATAGTATATCCCAATTCATATAGAAGTTATGTACTCAATTTCATGTTGAAATGTAGAAAAATAAAGACTAACCATGATAAATAATATATTTGGAACATATAGAAGATTTAAAATTTGATACATAATATTTCAATGGTAGTATGTAAGATTTTATAGAGTGAAATTTGGATAAGTATCCTGGATGGTATGATTTGTAAGATATTATCGACAATATGTAAGATATGCAGAGGCTTGGGTAATATTCTACTAAAAATATATAAGATGATCATGAGAAAATGGAAGATTTTATTAAGGATGTGTATGATATTTGAGATCACCGAATTGATATGTAAGATATTATAATTTTTGTGTAATGTTCATCAGTTTGAAATGTATAATAATTCTGAAGAATTAAATCAGAAGTTTCAAAATTGTTCTTCATAGATTAAATATCATGGTGATAGTGACTGAACCATGATTCTATTTGAGTTAGAAGAAGGAAAAAATGTGAATAATTTTGAGATGAACCTATTGGGATAATTATGGTTTTTCAAATATAAGGATTTGAAATTAATTATAAAGATCAAAACTTTAGGTTTTATCAAATATGTTTTTTCCAATTATAAATAATAGTTAAAGGATATTATTCTGTATATGAACCAATACACACATATATAACCACCAACAAGATCTATGAAAGATCACTGAGATGGGGGTGTATCAGTTATCTATTCCATTTCAAGTTCATTTTGAAAAAACCTTCATTAATTGTTAGAGTATAATGATGAATGTTGTTTTCACACCCAAATGTGGACCAATAAAATGGAAAAATAATATACAACATACACCTCAAAAATTGATAAGGATATTCCTTAGTGTGATATGGATTCTTGAAGGATCACACTACCCTTTATAATCACATGATATTACAATGAACATGGTATAAATTTGAAACTTGTGTTTTCATGTCTCTTGACTATGATTCAGTGCATCCCATAATTTATAATATTCAATAGTATGGATATAAAAAGATATTATAACACCCAATATTACAATATGTAATTTTAATTTAAATAAATATTATGTTGAATAGCCTGGTTCATAATCAACACTAAACAAAAATGAAACTATGATACTTTATGTGAAGATAATATTATAATTATTAAATGAGAATTTTATAATGTAGCCATTAAATTTTTAGGTATAAAAAATAAGTAACCTCATTTTGTAATCTATGTTGAAGGAAAAAAAGGGTTCATTTTAATACCAATTCATTGATAAATTCAATTAGTATTTCTAAATAACTAATGAGATCATTTTATGATTAAAAATATATTTACCTATAAATTTACTTCTTAGGTGCTATGTATTTTTACTTTAAGAAACTAAGTATATTACTATTTAATGATGACAATAAAGGTTTTGGGAATAGAGGATGCACCTTGAGTGGTATGGCGAACTTATATTTTAGTCTTAATTTACATGTGATCATTCCCACACAGGATGAAAAAAATTTCATACCCAACTATAACCGTAGATTACTATACGAAATAAAAAAAATCATAACCAAAATATGACGTTCTTTACATATAATTTATTATTCATTTATGTGTAAATATATAATTAAATAAACTTTTAATTCTCTCTTTGTTGATGAATCAGTTAACTAGATATCATCATACCATTTTTGTGCTGTAGGATACAAGTAAAAAGATCCCTCTACAATAATCTACATGCTCACCACAATATTTGAACATTGTTGTAGAATCCCCAGGTGTTAGCATGACCAATATTGATCACTTGTATTGATCATTGTGATCACAAAACCATTATTCTCAAATAAGGAATAACGCTTGATGTTCTCTAAAAGGTTTGAGAGAGTATAGAGAGAGAGAGCACACTCTATAATTCTAAATCTCTCTCTATATTTTTTTCACAACAAAAAGTGATTTTGTAAAGTAATATAATTAAATATTTATTATGATAGGTTTTAGGTTGGAAAATTTCACACAATACTCTTTCAAAATTAATAATTCCTAGTTGTCCTCATTTCCAATATTAATAATAATAAAAATATTTATCTATTGACATTTAAAAAAATTAATAATGTAAATAAATATCATTTATAAAATTTCTAATTAGACAATTAAGCTCAATCCACCTTCCTCTGTCTAAATTTATCAATACTAAAATATTGACTATTTAAATAATAATTAAATGTCACTACATTATTCTACAATAAATATAATAAATATTATATTTTCCAAACCTTACAAACAAAAAATTATTATTATTTTTTAAATAAATTATCCTTTCAAATAAGTTGTGATTAAATTATAGAGATCATGAAAAATGAATAAATATTATTTATTCTAATTTGTTAAATTAATTACATTAATTTAACTGAGATTGTAGATATACTTAGTGTGTGACCCTATAGGCCTCATTCTCAGTGGAATTAGGTATAACCACCAAAAGTATAATTTTATAATCTAGAAACATGCAAAATATTCCATAAATAAGCAATTAACATTGAAACAACATAAAACCTCTTACAAATGCTTATTGAGTAATATAATCCCTTTATCATGATAACTCAATTCAAGTATATTGCATGCTGGCACTGTCAACCTATATGCTCAATGTATCTTTCTCTATATTTCCTGAAATAAACTCACCCACTGAACACCATGGTCATTGATTTATTCAGGTAGTTCTATTCCCATTAATGGGCCTAGGATATCAACTTTCATCAAAGGGAAGAAGGGATAAATCATTTCTCACAATATCCATTAATGCAATATCACTTGTGACGTGACCAACACATCATACCTTGCCACAAGCATATGTATTAATGGTTTTCATCAATATATAAAATTACATTATTTATGTTATTTATTAATGTTATTATTAAATTCCAAGTATCAATACACACATATGTTTATATAAACATCCAATGACACATGGAAATATAGATTTTCTATTTACGAGTCTATTATTATAACTTCATATATTTGAGATTACCATAATAGAACACCATGAGAAGATATATTAATGTATTATGGGCCTCCTACCCCTAAAATCTTATATTTTCTATATTTATTTAGAAAATATCATCCATCTATAGAAAATTATTCAAGAATAATGTCATGGAACCTCTAGGTTCTCATCATAGTGGAAAAATTATATGAAATATCAGTGAAACATATATTTTTAGAACTTTATCACATACAAATTTCATGAAAAATAAAAATAATGAGGTGATAAGAGAATTTCAGTAATAATGAAAAAATGTAAATAAGTATTAATAAATTGGGTTCTAGTTCACCAACTCTAATAGACTTCCACTTTCAACAGATCCAACTAAAAACAACTTCCAGTCCACTAACTCTCACAAGATACCCATGCCTTTATTGGGATAAATCCTGATTTAAGAGTGCCACTATTTTTTCTTCACTAGATACTATACTCACCGCAACTTCACCTTTTTGGATAAAATATCTCAATAGATGAAACTTCAAAATTATATGTGTTTTCCTTTGGTGTAACCTCAGATCCTTGGAGAGAGCCACCATTGTAGCGGTATCATAGTAAAATATGATAGATTATTTACTTCTAGCAAAGATATCAACATGTTGGAAGTTTTTTGAATCCAAAATGCTACCTTGGATGCATTGGAAGCTACATTATACTCAAACTTCATTATAGAATTAGCTAAAACCAAATTCATAGAACTATTCTAGCTCAAATCTCCTCTATTGGGACAAAAGATATATACAAACTTTGACATCAGATCATTTTGATCTATCTAAAATCTATCATCTATTTAAATCATGATGAAAATATCTCAATATACTCCATATACCATAAACATATCATTAGTTCACCTCAAATACTCAAGGAAAGATGTTTTGGAATCCATTTTCCCAATATCATAGTTTTGGTAACCTTCTATGGCATGAAAAATTATAATGGATTTAAATATTCCAATTATAGAAAAATTTTCATCATATTCAATGCGTTAACATTGTGTAATCACTTTATCCAATAGCCGTGATTTATAGTAATTTAATTTACCTTCCATGTTCAACTTTCTCTTAAATACCTATTTACACCCAAAATGCTTTACATTAAGTAGATGATCAATTAGAAACAAAACTTGGTTTTTATGCATGAAATACATATCCAAATTCATGGATTATTTCCATCTTGTAGCTTATGAGATATCTACACCTCCTTATGGGAGAAATGATCGTTATTTTTAACCAATAACGATTAACTATCCTTGGATACTATAAAACTATATCTATCTGGTTCTCTTGTTATAAGGCCCCAGCCTTAAACCTTACTTAATCTTGAGTTATTACAAGATTACACATTGATGATCTTTTCAGGTTTAGAGTTTTAAAGAATTAGAACATAAAAATTTCATTACATTCTACATTTAAACAAAGTGGTTACATAAAAGATAGTATTCATTTTTTCCCATCAACGGAAACATATTTAAAAATAAAACATGGATTCTTTCTTGAAACTTCCTTGACACTATCATCATATCATGTACCTTTCCCTTGACCTGTGAAAAACATTTCAAAAAAACTTGGGATGAGCATAAAAAGCTTAGTAAGGGATATAAAAATATGGAAAGGAAACATGAGTACATATATACATAATAATGAAATCATACTTTACCCATAAAACATTAGCACTTTAACATACCTCATCAAATCATGAATAAGTCATAGAAATCATAAGACATAAAAGGTAACTTGAGTCATTCATAACATTCTTACGTAGGGAGTAACCCTCTTGGTTACATTTGGAATACCCAACATAGTATATTCCCTAAATCTCTTCGAAGAAACCTTAACGTTTAACCCCTTTTCATTACCCAATGCATTGGAGAGCTATATCGGGCTCACCCGCCCTTAGTTTATCACAGAACCACCCGTCTTCATAACAATGCCCAAGAACCACAACATAATTGTATCACATAAAACATGCATAAAGGAAACATAACATTTAAAACTTTCAATCACAAGATATCAATACAACACATTGATATAAAAACATTATGAAAACCATTTTCAATAAAACATGGTATTTATTTTTCTTTTAGGAATAAGGTATGGCTTGTAGAGGAAGCCGAAACTCAAATAATGGTCACGACGGCGGAGAAGTCGTTGTCGCCGCATATGTACGACAAAAACATTCCCTTTTGTCATTTAGTAAAACACTTCGTATAAAAAATATTCATTTTGGATAAACGTAAAATTCAAAGGGGTTTATACACCATATAAAATAGGTTTATGTATAAAACAAAATATGCCTCAATGAAAGGAGATTGAGATGAAGTCCCATACAAAGATGGTATCCTTGGATTAAGGATAAATCAATTACATAATTATGTGTGACAAGAGAATAAAACAAATATAAGTGGATATTAAGTGTAAAACAATCATAGGTTATTCACAAATATTCAGAGAACAACATATTCAAGAAGTACAGTTTATCCCAAGGAATCAAAATTGGGTTAAGAAGTTCCCTTCCAAAAATTCGACAGCCTAACGACGTCACTTTAAAATTCAGAAAATGAGTTGATGAGAGATAAAAAGGGTATCTCATAACTTGGTCATAAAATTTACATCAATAAGGATATATAAGAACATATCCCAACATAATAGTATGTGAATTAAAAGACATAACAAAATAAGTCTTTTAAAAACAGGAGGGTGAAAGGTTCCCTTACCGACTTGGGTAACTTTTGAAACATACAACCCATTAAAGAAGGGTCATAGAATGAATATGTAAATACCAATAAATGAAATTATATTAAACAAAGATCATAATAATAGGATGTACATACACCACTCAAAGGAAATGGTGGCAAATGTACCATAAATCTCACGTGACTAAAAGTGAGAAGAAAATTCTCTTACGAAAACTCGGCAGCCTAACGACGCCACTTAAAACTTCCAAAATGGATTGATGAGAGAAAATAGGGTCTCTCATCATATGAACATAAAAAGTACAGTAAGAGTAATATAAAATAACATACCAATCATAAGAAAGACGAGCTTAAAAGGAATGACATAAAAGAGTGTACTTAAAAAGAAAGAGAGGTGTAGGATCCCTTACCTCGGGTCCGACTTGACTCGATCGTTCTTTAATCCCCTAAATAATAAACTTGAGTTAATTTATACTTCCTTAAGAACCCTTTTGAAGTTTATTATTCCTTTTATATCACTTATTACCATGTCATGAACACTATGTTATTATTTATGTTAATAATGGTCGTTTTAACGATCATTGGTACTTGAGTCAAAAATAAACTCTTTATAATTACAAGTTGTTCATGTGGTAAAATATCCATTATATCCAGAATTTTATTAATGATGTAGATATCATATATATCATATATATCCAGTATATTAATGCATTTATAATATTACATAACATTTGGAGTTAATAAATGAAATGCACCGTTCATGGAGACGGTAAGCCGTACGTATGCATGAACACTACTTCCATTTCTATTTCATATTTAATGGAATTAAATCACAATGATACATAATAGTATTTTAATTCAAGTATGTTATAATATATAATATCATTAAATATATCCTTTATACGTACCACATATGGTATTAACGAATCAAATCACTTTGAGGGGGCGGTGGTCCGCACTTCCTAAAACGAAGATATCGCGTATACCCATAATGGAAGCCATAAAGGTATGCCATAAATGAAAAATACAGAAGCTTAAGGAAAATATAAACATATTATATATCATATATAAATTTAGTGACATCATAATGTCCACCATGAAATGCGTTAAGAGAAGATTGAACAATCATCGTTTCGTGAGGTAGTAATTCGCCATCCACAGAAACAGTGTGTTCTTTAACCATTAAACGAAGGTGTGTGTAAGTGTATCTCTAATCCTTAACATAAAAACATCCTAGTATATTTAATATAATGTTTTTGTTACAAAATAATGGAATAAAAATGGTTTAGGGGGTTGGAGAAGCAAAATAAAACAAAAGGACTCAAGTGAAGACATTACCTTAAAATCGGGTATCTTCCATTGGTTTGAGCTCAAAGGCTTCCTTGGGAAGACTTCTGACCAAAGTAAGGCTTCTAAGAGTTATAGAGGGACATGGAGAGACAAAATGGGCAGGGGTTGGCCGAGCCAAAGGCTTTGGAAGTGTGGGTAAGGAGGTAGAGGTGGGGGCCTTTTATAAGAGGAGAGGAGGGGCACTCTTGGAAAGTAAAGAAATGTTACTTTATTTTAGAATGCGTTTCAGATTTTAATGGTCCCACATTGATGTGTTTCGAGGATAAGGTGATAAGTGTTCTAAATGCACCCATACAATAGGTTTTGGACATGTGTAGGTCTTAGAGTTTACATTATCTTTCCATTTTATTCAAATCGTTAAATAATGAGGTCATCGCTGCATCATCATGATGTCATAAATAATTTAATTTATTTAATGTATAAAAATTATAAAAAAAATACTATGATATATGAAATATTTTTAGATTTCCAATGACTATTTATAGTAAAAAATCTGACTTGTATAACCCTCGTTTAAAAATTGTTTTAGTAAAACAACTCATCTTTCTGTTATTTTAATGTTAACCTTAAATAAAAAGGTATTTATGTCATTTTCCAACCAAAGTGGCTCCATGAGGTCCCCAAGTTGACCCATGGATTGTATTGGTCGGCCATGAATAATCCAATGAGGGTAGGACATGTGTCTAGGTCATTTCATATTATTAAAATATTATTTTTACCTTAAACTACACTAATTACCTCTAACCGAGATTAAAAACTTAATAAGTTACTATTCACCAAAAAATTATTTTAATCCCATTGAACCGAATTTTACTTCTTAATGACAACCATGTATGTTGGTTTTTTTAAATTCAAAACACAAAGGTGGAAAAATTTCATTTAAACGGAAAATCAGTTTTTATAAGTACCAATTAGTGGTTTCACTATTCATCAAAAATTGAAGTTTTTTAGAAAATTACCAAAAATTCACCCTAAGATATATTTGATATTCCGAATTCAAAAATGATGTCTATTTTAAAAAATTCAAAACATATAAGTTTCATTAATTAATTTAATAATTAATTCCCGCTGTCAAAACAAATAGCGTGTTTTTAAGAAACAATATCTACTAAAAGATTGACATTAGTTTAAGTCCAATTTCAAGGTGAAATTAATTCCAATGACCACCATTGGATTTAATGGTAAAAATATATTCTAATTTCACTTTAAAACCAATTTAAAATATAATCTAATCATATAAATAAATTAGATTAAAAAGAGGTTTTGAATTAAAATACAACATTTTTCACTATTCATTAAAAATTGAACTTTCTCGGAAAAATACCAAAAATTTACAAAATTAAATTTTGATGTCCCGATTCTAAAGAAGAATTTTATTTTGTCAAATATAACACTTAAAATTTTCAAAAAGTGGATTTAAAATAGGTTCGCCATCAAAAGGCGGTTAATCAACCTTTTAAAGAATATTAGAATGTTTACGCTTAAAATTGGATTCATTCGCATTTTTAATCCTTTAACATTTATTGTAAAAAGTAAAAATATTTGAAAAACATATATAATCATTTTGTAGTTAGTTATATTCATTCCCGCCATCAAAACATCTAGGCATTAACTACCATTTTAAATAATATTATTTTATTATTAGAGTGCAACGTAAGATTCCCAAGAAACTCGTTGTTGCGTGTTGGGTATGCCATCGAGCATAGCATCCCCTTTAAATTTATATTAATATATTATTCACAAATATGGATAAATGTGAAAATTTCATACTCTTTATTTACCTGGGGTGTTACATCCTTTCCCCCTTTTGGGAATTGCGTCCTCGCAATTTTAAAATTGGGCTTGGAAACTTCATTGAAAATCCCACATCAGAACATGAGTCAGTAAAACAATCACTTTAAAATAAAGAAAGATAAGTAAACAGGTCACCTGAGTTAACCCATACTAGGATTCCAAGTATGAAAATATGGACATGGAGGAAAAAACAAAGGGTCATGTTCTGATGGAGAGTGATAGTAAATATGTCTAGGAGAAAGTTAACCATAAGAAAATCACAAAATTGTGATGGGTTAAACAGTATTCGATTCCCCAGTTGGAAAAGTTAACAAACAAAACTTTTGTTTTAAGTTACTCTTCATTGAGGAATTTATTTTTGATCTTAAGGAAATATACTTACTTGTCATGTTGACTTTCAACTTTTACTAGATTTCTTACACAAACTCATACTTTCCCCAAAAGATGAGTATTTAGGAAGACTTGTTCACATTAAGAGTACTATAATCAACTTCTAGAGAATCACCTAATCCACAAAAGTGAACTATATAATTTCCATCTCTTTATACCTTAACCAAAACCAAAACCAAAAAGGTTAGTACAAGATGAGATAATACCCAAAAAGGATAATCCTTTAAAAAAAAACAAATCTATTCTTAATCTCCAAAATTTATCAAACAATACCCAAAGTTCAAAAAATACCATTAAATAAACAAATTGTCCATAAAATACTTCAAAGTAAACCAAAATAAAATTGAAACCCAAATATTTGAAGGATTTAGTCTCATAGTCTTCCAAGGTACAAATTAACACTTATCTCCAAATAACATCAGTTACTCTTAAAGTCTCATATTGAAAAGTAATTAACCTAATCAAATATCCTCCATGATAGGTTAATAAATTTCCATAGATAACCCAAAATCAGCTTACTCTTAATTCATAAAATCATCTAACTAAAAATAATTAGTCAAACTAACCAGGGACTTAACGTAGTCCAGTGGTAGGCGATACATACAAGTTTCACTTTGGTTATGGGTTTGATTCCCAAAACTTTGTCTGGAACGACGGATTGTCACACGATCTGCGTGTTGTCCTTTTTCCAAAACAATATAATTCTTAAAACATTCCCCAACAACGAGATAAAATCTAAAAAAATAATCATAACATAATTTAACCTCAATTTTATCTCATGCCTTTCACTTCCATCATAACATATAGTAACCCATAATTACCTCAAAAGTAAGGATCATATAAACCCAAATGATCCTTTATAACTATGTTCACAAAAGAAAAGATAACTATTCCTTGAATAAAATTTTCATATATTAAACATCAGGGTTGCACATACTATAAAAAGTATTCTAATGTAACCCCATCATCAAAAGAGACTTAATACTCTTATGAATTTCACCATAACTCTTGAAGCCCTTATATGTTGACTTCTTACTCATTCAACATTCTTCATGATCCATTAACCATTCCTTTCCAACTTATTCTGAAATACTTATTTTCTACAAACAAAATCATGAATCATATCCTAAGATTCCAAAATAGGAAAACAAAAGTTATGAAATAATCCATACCTTTGATTGGTTATTGTCAGTTTCGTCATCCTCAATCGGAATGGCATTAGGTATTGGTAAATGAATATTTTTACAATCTTGGTGATCCCATTCATGAAACTTCTTCATAGGACATGTGTTTTCATAATGACCATGCACACCACATTTAAAATATTCAATTGATCCCTCAGAAAGAACTTCTTTCCCTTTCCTCGAGTCAACTGGATGCTTCCTTTTTCCATGACAGGTTCTTGCTTTATGACCTTCATTTCAACATCTATAGCATATTTCTGTCCCTTTGAAACATTTTCCTAGGTGTTTATTTCCACATCTTTGACACATAGGTTTTTGAACACACTTACCTTTATGATTGTTACCTGTAGTTCCGTAGGGATTTTTTTCTCGCATATATGATGCCTTAGAGAAATCACCAAGGTTTAGGTGGTCAATCATGACTCCAGATAGTTGGTGAGGATAAACACAAGAGTTCTCATTGCATCTCCCATATCATTCAATTGCTTTCTCAAAAAACTGTCACAGTTTCCTTCACATCCACTGTTACTTTGGTGCCTGCTAGATCCATCCATTTACTAAAACCAAAAAGGTCAGTGTGAGTATATCAAAAAAACCATCATGCACTAATGAGGAAGATAAAAACTAAGATATACTTACTCATTCACTTTATCTAAAACTAGGACTCTTTTTGAAATCCTAACCATTATGGTAATGTCACTTATGCCTAGATAATACCCTAACCTCTAAAGTTATCTAAACCGACCTTTGATACCAACTATAAGGCCCCAGCCTTAAACCTTACTTAATGTTGAGTTATTACAAGATTACACATTGAGGATCCTTTCAGGTTTAGAGTTTTAGAGAATTAAATCATAAAACTTGCATTACATTCTACATTTAAACAAAGTGGTTACATAAAATATAGTTGTAGACGCCGGAAAAGTCCGTTGCTCCCAAACGAAGCTCCGGATGCGGAAAGCGAGGTCATATTTGGAGTCGGAAGGATGTTTCGGAGGGCCCGGAGGCCTTGCGCGGAATTTCAGAGGCACGCGCGCAAAGGGGATGTTCCGCGCGCAAACCCCCCGGGATGCGCGCAATGCGCCGGTCCGGCGCGCAATTCTGCGCGCCGCGGGTCCGCGCGACTCCCTTACGCGCCGCGCCCGATTCCGCGCCCGCGAGAAGAATTTCGCGCTCGCACCCTGGATTCCGCGCCCGGGGTTGCCTATAAATACAAGGCGACCCCCAACGTTTCAAAGGTTGCTGGAAGTCGAAACGTCTCCCGTGCGCGCAATTCAACCCCTTCCGCGCGCAATGACGAACTTCAGGTAACCTCCTTTCTTTCGCGCAAGAAAGCCTCGGGGTCCGCCTTTGCGCGCAATCCCCGCTGGCTCCTTTCATTTGAATAAAAACTCACCCTAAGGCCTTTGCGCGCAAAAGAACCCGCTTGCGCGCAATTGCCCCCGGGGTGCGCGCAATCCGGCCTGATTGCGCGCACCCCCCCTTCTTTCAAGTGGCCATTCGTTAAAGAATGAGCCGTTGCCCCCGCGCGCTATCCGAAGCCCGGTGTGAGCAATCTCAAGCATCCGCGCGCAAGGCGCTGGCCCAATTGCGCGCCAGCCGCCCCGATTGCGCGCCGGCCCGCAGTATTGCGCGCAAAGCTTCCTTTTTGCGCGCAATCTGCCAGGGTCGTCCCCGTTGACCTCCTAAGGTTACCCGCCTGTGTGGCACCCGATGATTCTCATCCCGGGTGCCCGCACCGTGCGTTGTCTTCCCGTGCGGCCCTCCAGGCTTGCGCGAAGTGACACGCACATATGTCCAGCATGACGTTAAACTGCATATATGTCCAGCATGACGTTAAACTGCATATATGTCCAGCATGACGTTAAACTGCATACTCGTCCAGCATGACGTTAAACTGCATATACGTCCTGCACGACGTTAAACTGTACATCGTCCGCGCTGCAAGACGTTAAACTGCCAAGTGCTTCGTCCGGCAACCTATGCCCAGCATGACGTTAAACTGCACACCCGTCCAAGCTGCACGACGTTAAACTGCCTAGCCCCCATCGTCCGTGCTGCAAGACGTTAAACTGCCAAGTGCCTCGTCCTCAACACATGACGTTAAACTGTACTTCGTCTGGCAAGACGCTAAACCGTCCGCAACCTGATCCCGTGCTCCGCACGCAGGGTCTCCCCCGGTTTGGACGTGGCCCCCACCCGCTCGTCTCTGCAGGGATGTCGGGATTGTCCCCCTTTTGGGACGATTTAATGGGAGTGGCTTTTCCCTACGGGGGCAGGGTATTACAAACCCCTAGTTTCTCGTGGGAGGCTGCACATGTGTATCTCCATTGCACCTCCCCACTGCCGAAGCCAGTAGAGGGTCTGACTGGGATCGAGGTGTCTTTTGCTTTCGGTCCAAGTCCCTTCCAACTGAGTTTTGCAGTATCCGGGCTGCCCCAAGTGCGTAAGTCCTGACAGAATGAACTACGTGGACTTTGATCCCTGTCTTCTATACAGGGTACGTAGGAAGCCTCCCTGAGGTCCAAGCCCACCACCTGGTCGTCCCGGTCGTATTTACGTCGGTTCGTCCATCAGTGGACCCCTCCAGGGTTCACGCTTGCGTTGATTCACCTATGAATCCGCCCCTGTGGGAGACCGCCCGTGTGTATCTCCACGGTGCCTCCCCACAGCCCCCCTTTTCCATTTCCCCTTTTATCGTCCAGCATGACGTGAAACTGTGATCCACCCGGCCGTTCCATCCCCCCTCCGTGCGAGGTGGTTCGGTTCAATCCTCCGCCCGGCGGCCTCGACCTCTTCGTGAGTCGGCTTGCCGACGTCCAGCATGACGTTAAACTGTATGCCCGAACTACGTTGACTTTGATCCGTGTTAACGCGCGGTACGTAGGAAGCCCCTCTGGGGTCCAAGCTCTTTACTCCATCATCCACCCTGATCCTTACCCGGGCCTCCACATCCCGGTGGGGTCATGCCACTTCACTTCACTCCACGTTACTTGGGAAGCCGCCCATGTGCTGGCCCCAGCGTCGGAGGTTCCCCGCAAGGGGTTCTGTCATCTGATCCACTTTTCGTGTTGATCGGTCCGATGCCGTCCCCGCTGGACGTTAAACTCGCGGCATACCCCGTGTTAAACACGGGAAGCTGAGGAAAACCTCAGGTGACACAGTTCCCCGCACCTAGTACGGGATGCCTCAGGCCATCGTGCCTTCGAGAAGCCCTATTAGGGACGGAAGACAGACGTGCAGAGCCGCAGTGTTACGACACGCCCCCAGCACCCAGAGCCACCCGGCCTTCTCACCGCAGGTTGCTGCCCCGCCCAGACTCCTTGGAACGTCCGGGCGGAAGCAGCGTAATTAACCGGTGTCCATGAAGATATGGCGCCGGGAACGAGATTCACGAACATTCTTAAGTCTATGAGGGAGACCCGGATTAGGCGACAAGTTCCGAGGAGACGTCCAAGGAAGGAGAAGCCGACATCCCATCATCCCGGTTTCGATCAAGGAGCAGACGCCCCTGAATAAGGGACGGATGCCGCCCGCCCTTGGAAAGCGGGACTGCGGGACCACAAGCCGCGCGCCCATCCCCTCGGGTTGACGGGTGCACGCGCGAACGCGTCCTGGCGGAACAGCGTAACCCGACGCACATCCGCACCGAAACAGAAAAATGGTGAACCCGACGTGAATCTCTTCTCCTCGATACGAAGACCGATGGCTTTCAGAGGTGTTGGAAGACCGGCGTGTTGCCCGGCCAAGCATTCAGTCTTACCCGCCAGGGGCTGGGGAAGGGACATCGGGCACTCCGTCTCGCAACGTCGAGGGCCTGGGTTCCCCCCACGGAAGGCGTCGTGGCGCTAATGGTTGGTTGTCGATTCCTTTTTCCTGTCAGTATTAATGGGTCATTCTCCCTGCTTTCAGAAATCAGGTCGCCCGATCTAGTGCCCGAACGCCACCCGCCCACTGGCGCAGGGACAGGGGAAACACCGACGCGGCTACTCCGCGCGGTCCCGCCCGTTCCACAGCCGTCCCAGCAGCCGCAATTGCGGGACGACCACGCCCTCTCTCCCCCTCAGAGGTCATCCAGAGAAGGGTGATCAACACCCTGGTGCGGAGATACGAGGAAGAGGGAGTCATCCCCACTAGGGACATGGCTCGCCTAGACCTTGAGGAGGCTGCGCCTCGCCACCACCGCCGCCCCCGAGGGCCGCGCAGGGAGGCACCACTGCCTACCTCAACGTCCAATCGCTTCGGGAGTTTATCCCCGGAGCGCTCTGACAGTTCCCTTCCCTATGCGGATGAAGTGGAAGATGCCCAGGATCACCCTATCCGAGGTCCGCTCCAGGGATCCACGATAAGGGCTCCCGCCAGGCCACGGCGACATCGCCGCCAGGCCCCTCAAGTCGAGGAACAGGCTCTCCACCTGCCCGCGCCGCTCATCCCGGCTCGTCTGTCTCGACGCCAACGTCGGGCACGAGCGGAAGAGGATGCCCACCTTGGGGCTCTAGCAACAGCGGCCGCATTGGCCCAAGCCACTGCTGGCTCCAGTCGCCAGGCCTCTGTGCATCCTGAGCGGGGGAACTCCTATGCCCGACCCGGATCGAGGCCCCGACCGCCCCAAAGGCAGGTTGGGTTGACTCTCCCGGTTGCTGGCACTGGCAGTAGCCACCGCGGACCACCTCGCGGTAGCGCTATTCACCGGCAGGATCTACTCTGTGTGGCCGATCCAGGAGGCATGGGTCATCCCACCTCCCGATCCCGGCCCGGAGTCCTGCCCGGGATCATCTCTCCCCGCGTCCCCTTTGATATCTGTCCCGGTGCCCCTCGCACCTTGGTTCCCAGTCCTCTCGGCCCCAGCACCAGTGCGGCCGGAGGACGCCAGGACAGAGATCAGCCCTGCCCCGAAGAACCACCCAGGGGCAGGAAGGCAAGGCGTCGACGCCGAGGGAAGAATGTTGCGGAGTTCCGGACAGAGATCCGACCGGTTTGCTTCTCTGACTCAGAGGCAGAGTACGATTCGGCGACAGAGCCCCTTCCCCAATCCCGCCAGTCAAGGGCAGGGGTAGGAATGCGGCACGTCAGCCTCGTGCTCCCCGAGAGCGAGATCGATGTGATCCCCGCGTCTCTCCGAAGGTATATCCGGAGTAACGAGGGCCTGGTAGACCCCCAAGGATCAAACTTGCGGTTGGTACCGGCCCCTCCGGAAGTGCCTTCCGTCTCGATCAGAGAAGCCGGAGACTTTTTCTGGGGACCGACGGTCGAACCACGATCTGGTGCGCCCTCGGCGAGCACCGATGCTACGGCAGGATGTTCGCTCGCCGGCCCGTCCTATCGTGATGTGGTAGCTGGGGCACCGCCACCCTCAGGGGGAGGCCCGGGATATGGAGGCCAATCGGCCTGCTCGCCGTATTCACCGCCGGCCAGCCCGTCGGCCCGACGGCCCGCCTCGGCACCACTACCAGTTCCCCGTCCGTTCCCAGCCATGGAAGAGGACCGAGGAGATCTGGGTCCCGAGTTTGAGTCGTGGAGCTTCTGGACCGTCCTTGCAGAGGGCCACTTCCCTGAGAAGTTTTGGCCAGTCGCAGGACCGGGCTTTGATGCACCCGAATCGCTCACCCCGGATGAGTTCGAGTGCTTCCGCCGAACTCTCCGGGAGACTCACTCCCGTATTCACTGCCTACAAATGCCATACCCCGGGAGTCAACTACACCTGGAGGATATTGGTGAGCAGTGCCGTCAAATTGACCTGGCCATGCTCCCCGCGGTTCGGCACCCCGGGTCATTTGGGCACCACGAGGCCCTCCAACAACGATGCGTTGAGTGCTTTCAAGTACTCCGCAAAGTTATCGAGGAAGCCACTCCCCACGTGTATATCCGTGGATGGGGGCAGTACGCTGCCCTACGCTTCAGTGTGATCCGCCGACAGCCCGATTCGCTGGGTGGCCCTGAGGGTATATCCCCAGGGACAGGAACAGTCAATATGGCTGACCTGTCGGGAGAGGGGAACGACTTGGAACTTCTCGACGGGGGCTTCCCCCCCCGAAGACAAGCCGTCGTCAGACCCATCAGTGAGAGTTACTCGTCATCAGAGGAACCTCCTGGGGCTCCCCGCACCCACTGAAGCACTGACGTTGAGCCGAAACGTCAGCAAAGGAAAAGAGCACAGCGAGGCTATAAGGCCCGCCGACCCATCTGCCTCCATGCGGAAGGCAGAGGAGGATCCCGAGAAGGCTACGCTACGTCAGCAGCTCGCCGAACAGAAGAGGCTGGTTGACCAGCTCCTCGCCGAGCGCGCTGCAGAACGGCGGCCTGACTACGGTGATCCCAGGCCAGGGCAGCAGGGACCGGAACAACCACCCCTCGATGAGACTCTCCCGGGAAACCGTGATTACGCCGTGTTCGCCGACAGGAGAGAGGCCATTGCCTATGGCAAGAGGGCGCGGTATGTTTCGCCACACCCTCCCGAGCAGCGCGACTACCCGAGAGATCCCGCTCGGATTCCTCCCGCTGCCCCAAGGGCCGCTCCGCCAGCCATCCCACGAGCTGCCGAGTTCGACGATCCGGTCGACGACCCGATTGAAGGGCCATGCAATGTGCTCGTGGTTAGAGATCCTCGCCAGGACTGGAACCCATGTCCGGACGATCCGATGGAGGCACTCATTGCCCGCTTGGAAGCCTTGGAGACTCGGCAGGTGGCGATCCCACCGGACGGCAAGCCATACCCAGCATGGGTGGATGACATGCCGGCGCCTCCGGGATTCGGGAATCCCACTTTCGCCCCCTTCAACGGGACCGGAGATCCGCCACAACATTTGGCCCATTTCAACTCGAGGTGCGGGCCTATGTTGGGGACTCCGGCGCAGCAAGAGGCCGCTAAGCTTCGCTGCTTTGTCCAGACACTGGAAGGGCCAGCATTTGTCTGGTACAGCCAGCTCCCCGTCGGGTCGGTAACCAGCTGGGAGGACCTCCGTAGACAGTTCCTCTACCAGTTCAGTTCCACGACCCGGAAGACGAGTATCGCAGACCTCTTCAAGTGCAAGCAGAGGCCTGATGAGCGAGTCGCGGACTTCGTCGCCCGATGGAAGGGTCTCACGTATTCCCTTGACATGCCATTGACTCAGGAGCAGTTGCTGACAATGTGCGTCGGGAACGTCAAGACCGAGCTGGTCCCTTCCCTGATTACTCAGAATTACCCCGGAGGGTTCAGGGACTTCTCAGACAAAGCTCAACGTCTTGAGGAAGCCCTGCAACAGGCCAGCCAGGCACACCCGCTGCCTCCTATGATTCCTGCAAGGAGAGCCAGCAGGGCTGAGCCCGCTGCTGTGGCCCAGATAGAGGCTCCCAGGCCGTTGGAGCTGCTGCCGGTGAGGCCAGCTCCGCAGCCTCACAGGAATCCGCCTCCATGGGCTCAGTTCCCGGCCCAGCAACGGCAGCCTCAGAACCGGCCGGCCCCTCCGCGTAATGTACCGCCGCAACCCCGGCGAGATAATCAGGGTCCACCTCCTCGGCAGGCCCCTCCGGCCCCTCGTCAAGACCGCGCTCCCAGGGGCCCGCGACACCTGACGTACTCATTCCATGAGGATCAGGTCCCCGGTTATTTCCGGAGCGCCCTGGAGCAGAGGATTGTGCGATTGCCTGAGTGCTGGAGGCCAGAGGAGGCACATCTCACGGATAACCCCCGCTACTGCCCCTACCATCGGGCCCTGGGGCACACCATCCAGCGGTGCTATGTGTTCAAGGACTGGCTCCAAGACCAGATTAACAACAATGTAATCAGGTTGGGCCCAGCTCCAGCACAGGTAGCGGGCGTGTTCGTGGGATCAGATGACGATAGTGGCAACGAGGACGAATGGCAGCTGGTCTCCGACCGCGGGTCCCAGAAGTATAATAACTGGATGGCCCGCAAGACGACCATTCGCGCTCAGGGAATCATCCGTGCGCGCTTGAATCAGCCTGAGCCCCCAGAACCTGCGGGTGCTGCTTCGGCATCGTCGTCCCAGTCTGCCTCCTCCAAGAGGAGCAAACGGCGGAAGCGCAAGAAGGAAGAGCGCGCCCCGCCAGTTCCGCCACTATCCCGTACTCTCGGCGATTTCATGCCCCCGGGGATGGGGGTCCCTCCTCGGATCCGCCCGGTGATGGATGATTCGTCCGACGACGGTATTGGGTACGCTTCGGTTAACACCGTCGAGCTGGTAAATCCCTTTTCGGTTCCCGACGTTGAAGAACACCAGGTGGACCTCCCTAGCGTCCCCGGTCGTCGCCACCGTCGGAAGAACCGCAGCAGCAGGAGTCGCCGGGGCACAGCCGTCGGTACCTCCGGCCAGGCCGTGCACGCCACTGAGACTAGGCGGCAGGCTCAAGATCGAGCTCAACGTACGCAGGCTCCCCATCCGGGGATGACGGATTCGCCTCCGCCACTGTTTGTGGTATGGGACCGGGCAGAACCGCCTCAGCCGCGTCGCGACCAGCTCCGCCCTGCCACAAGTCCATCCCGGCCTCCTGACTCCAGTACGGTGACCATTTCCCGGACTGCGACCAGTGAACAGCGAGATGCGCCAAGTACCAGTCGGCCGCCGATCCAACCGGTAAGGCCCGTCATGCCACCAACCGCAGAGCAATCTCCTGCAACCAGGAGCTCGCGCTTGGCCAAAAAGTATGATGTCCTGAAGCACTTGGCCGACATCCCAGCAAGGCTCTCCATCCTTGAGGCTCTGCGCATGTCATCTGAGATGCGCGAGGCACTCGCTGAAGCCCTGAAGAGCCCCCTCCAGTTCGAGACAGAGGTTGCGGCTGCAGAGGCCTTCCACGCCGAAACGATCGAGGACGCCGAATGTCAGGCAGTTATCTCGTTCTCTGGTAAGGATGAGGACCCTCCTATACAGGGACACATCCGTCCGCTGTATGTCACTGGCCAGTTCAATGGCCTTGAAGTCCGGCGTTGTCTTGTCGACACGGGGTCCGTGATTAATCTGATTCCAACTCGGACGCTCCGGAGATTGGGGTTGTCTGAGGATGACTTGATTCCCTCCGACCTCAGGATCCAGGGGTACGACCGCACCGAGCAAACCCCGGTCGGCAAGATACGTTTGAAGACCCAGTTCGGTGACTTGGTTGCCAACACCGAATTCATGGTAGTCTCTCAGGACACTGCGTATAACGCATTGATGGGCAGGCCATGGCTTCACCTTCATGCGGCGGTTCCCTCGTCATACCACCAATGCCTCAAATACTCCCTTAATGGTCGAGTAGGCGTGCTTCAAGGAGATGCCTCTCCTTTTGCCTCATGTGAAGCCCGCTATCTGGACGCGGACTATTACAAGAGCAAGGATAAGCAGATCCTGGCAGGTGAGGTTGAGCCTGTCGCTGTTGCAAGCGATCCCTGGGCAAGTCTGGATGACGCTTACGTCCTCCCGATTCACCGGTTGGACGTCGCCATGGTCTTGACGGTCCGCGAGTCTCCTGATGAGACGGCCGCGACCGCCCGCGCCAGCACCAGTGGCCCAGCAGGATCTGGTAGCCCCAATGCAGTTTCCAACGCAGTCTCTCCCGTGGATGATCCCTCCCCGAGTGGAGAGGGTATGGAAGACGCACCCCCAGCCTTTGAGGAGGGCGTCCCCGCCACGGTCGATGAGTTAATACAGGTGAACCTTGGAACCGAGGCAGATCCAAGACCCACATTGGTTAGTGCCGCCATGCCCTCTGAGGAGCGGCAGCAGTACGTGGACTTTCTCAGGCAGCACCGTGATGTGTTCGCTTGGGGCTATGACGAGATGCCGGGGCTAGATCCTCAGGTAGCCGTCCACCGCCTAGGTCTCCCGGCGAACCATCGCGGGTTCAAGCAGCCTCCCAGGAAAATGCACCCATCCCATGGTGCCATGGTTGAGGCCGAAGTTGACAAGCTTATCAAAGCCAACTTCGTGAGGGAAGTTCAGTACCCCAAATGGCTGGCCAACATTGTGCCGGTCAGGAAGAAGAACGGGCAGATTAGAGTCTGCATCGACTTCCGCGATCTCAACCGCCACTGTCCGAAGGATGATTTTCCCCTTCCAGTGACAGAGCTGTTGATTGATGCCACGGCAGGGTTCCAAGCCCTCTCCTTCATGGATGGATACTCCGGATACAACCAAATTCGGATGGCCCCTGAGGATGAGGAGTTCACTGCCTTCAGGGCCCCCCAAGGTACCTTTTGCTACCGGGTCATGCCCTTCGGCCTGAAGAATGCAGGTGCCACCTACCAACGGGCGATGCACCGCATATTCAAGCCAATCCTCGGCACACTGGTGGAATGCTACGTCGACGACTTGGTTGTCAAATCGCGCCAGCGTCAGGACCATCTCAAAGATCTTGAGAAAGTGTTCAGCTTCCTCCGGTCTCGCTGCCTGAAGATGAACCCGTTGAAGTGTGCCTTTGGGGTCACCTCCGGAAAGTTCCTTGGATTTGTGGTAAGATTCCGGGGTATTGAGATCGACCCAGAGAAAATCAGGGCGATTAGCCAGATGCCTCCCCCGGGTACCGTCCGGGAACTGCAAGGGTTCCAAGGCCACTTAGCCTATATACGCCGATTCATCGCGAATCTGGCCGGCAAGTGTAAGCCCTTTTCTCGGCTTATGAAGAAGGGTGTCACCTATGTATGGGATAAAGAGTGTCAGACCGCTTTCGAGGAAATCAAGCAGTACCTGCTTCAACCTCCGGTCCTGATGCCGCCCGTATCCGGAAAGTCGCTGGTCCTTTATGTGACCGCCCTGGAACGGTCCCTGGGTGCCCTTCTCGCCCAGAAGAACAACGAGGGAACAGAGAATAGCCTCTATTACCTCAGTCGCATGCTCCTCGATGCGGAGGTTAGGTATTCCCCCATCGAGAAGAGCTGCCTGGCGCTCGTATTTGCCGTACAGAAATTACGGCACTACTTGCAGCACCATGAGGTACAGTTGGTTTCTCGGGTAGACCCGTTGAAATATATCCTGAGCCGACCTATGTTGACTGGCCGTCTAGCGCGGTGGGCTGTGATTCTCCAGCAGTTCGACATCAGGTATGTGTCTCAGAAGGCCATCAAAGGGCAAGCGTTGGCAGACTTTCTGGCCGCTCACCCGACCTCCGCGGATCAGCCGCTGGATCTAGGCTTTCCTGATGAGACCATTCTCTCGGTTGATCGAGCCGATCCATGCTGGCAGATGCACTTTGACGGTGCCTCCCGGAGCCCCACCGGTAGGAGACTCGATAATCCTAAGCTCAACAGAGTGGGCTTGGGTATCGTCTTCATTACCCCGGAGCGAGCCGTGCTGCCATACTCTTTCCTGTTGTCAGAGGGCTGTACCAACAATGAGGCGGAATACCATGCCCTCATCACCGGCCTCGAGTTAGCTCTCGAGATCGACGTGCCCCATCTGTGTGTGAAAGGGGACTCCGAGCTGGTCATTAAGCAGATCAATGGCGACTATGTTGTCAGGAAGCCGGAACTTGTGCCGTTGTTGGAGTGCACCCTCCTTCTGATGGCCCGGTTCCCTTCTCGGCCAGAAATTGTCCATATTCCCCGGTCGCAGAACGGTCGAGCAGATGCTTTGGCCAGCCTGGCTGCGTCACTTGCGGAACCTGAACAGGACAACCTGATCGTCCGCGTGACGCGCCGCAGGCTCATCGCTCCCGTTATCCCGGAAGAAGATCGCGGCCCGTTGGTAAGTAATATCACCACGGTTGCCCCTATGCCCGGAGCCCCGAGTACCCCAGATATAGCAGTCGGATCAGCCCCTGATTGGAGGACGCCTTTGGTTGAGTACCTCCAACATGGCATTCTTCCGTCAGATCGGGCCGAGCGCGAGCGAGTTCGACGCCGCGCATCGCAGTTCGTCCTCCAGAGCAGTCCCGGCCTGGAGCAGATCCTCTACAAACGCGGATTTGATGGTGTTCTCCTCCGTTGCCTTCAGGGAGTTGAGATCCCACGAGTCATGCAAGAGGTTCATGCTGGTTCATGCGGCGCCCACCAAACTGGGCCGAAGTTGTCCCACCAGATTCGGAGGTTGGGATACTTCTGGCCCTCTATGATCCATGACTGCATCGAGTACGCCAGGAGGTGCCATGCGTGCCGGGTTCACGCGAACTTTGTGCATCGGCCGCCGGAGCCTCTCCATACCACAAGGTATTCCTGGCCCTTTGCAGTCTGGGGACTGGACGTTGTGGGACCTTACCCGCCGGCGACAGCTCGCCAGTGCCGGTTCATTCTGACCGCCACGGACTTCTTCTCCAAGTGGGCAGAAGCGATTCCGCTCAGAGAGGTCAAATCCTGTTCGATCGCTGACTTCGTGACCTCCAACATCATCTATCGATTTGGAGTGCCTCACGCTATCCTCACGGATAACGGAACCAATTTCCGAGCAGCCGAGTTGAAGAAGTTGTACGCCAAGTATAACATCCGCTCGAACCATACATCTCGCTATCATGCGCAGGCGAATGGACAGATCGAGGCGTTTAACAAAACCCTCTCTAACATTCTGCAAAAGATGGTTGGTCAGAACAAGAAGAGTTGGCCGGACAAGCTCCCCAACGCCCTCTGGGCTTATCGGACGACGACTCGCAATTCCACCCAGATGACCCCTTATTCCCTGGTGTATGGAGCTGAGGCCGTCCTGCCCATCGAGATCCAGTTACCGTCCTTGCGCACTGCGGTCTACGACCAGCAAGCGCCGGACAGAGTTGCTGAAGCCCGTCTAGTCGAGTTGGAAGCACTGGATGAGAATAGACTTCGCGCTTTGCACAACTTGGAGAGGCATCAAAGCAGGATGGCTCGAGCTTTCAATAAGAAGGTTCGCCTCCGCTCCTTCCTACAGGGTGATCTAGTGCTAGCCCTAAGAGCACCGATGATCCCCGGCAGGAAGCCGCCCAAGTTGGAGCCCAAGTGGGAGGGACCTTTTGTTGTCCACAAGGTCTATCCCAATGGCGCGTACTCTCTAGCGACTATGGATGGTGAGCGTGTCACTCCTCCCACCAACGCTAGGTTCCTCAAGCAATACTTTGCCTGAGTGTCACCACGTCCTGCACGACGTTAAACTGCATTCGTCCAGGCTACAAGACTTTAAACTGTTCAGCATTCGTCCGCGCTGCAAGACGTTAAACTGCCAAGTGCTTCGTCCCGCATGACGCTAAACTGCACTACGTCCGAGCTACAAGACGTTAAACTGTTCAGCATTCGTCCTGCATGACGTTAAACTGCCTCTCCAGAACTACGTATGGCTTGATTCCCATCCTTATGGGATACGTAGGACCGCCTGAACCCTCGTGTTTCAGGCCCAGCCCCATCCTTCGGGAATTTCCATCCCATCTCGGGCCCTTGGCCCAGTTGCCCCGGGGTGTGCGGCGTATGGTGTGAGTGTGGGGTTATGCCCTCATTCACGTCGGTTTGCTCGTCACGCTGTACGCCCCCCTCCACGTTTGGGGATGCCTTCTGCTCCCCCCCTTTTTTTTTTTTTTTTCTTCTTTCCTCATCGTCCTGCATGACGTTAAACTGCACTTCAAGAACTACGTATGGCTTGATTCCCATCCTTATGGGATACGTAGGACCGCCTGGACATCATGTTTCAGGCCCAGCCCCATTTCCCGGGAATCCCTATCCCGCGTTGGGCCTCTGGCCCCAGTTCCCCTCCTTTTTGTGCGAGGCGTATCGCGTGAGCGGGGGATTATGTCCTCATTCGCGTCGGTCTACTGGCCGCGCCGTACGCCTCCCCCGTGTGTGGGACTACCTCACACCCCTCATCGTCCTGCATGACGTTAAACTGCCTTTCCAGAACTACGTATGGCTTGATTCCCATCCTTATGGGATACGTAGGACCGCCTGGACGCTTGTGTCTCAGGTCCAGCCCCGTCTCTTGGTTGATCACGGGGACCTGCCCCCCTTCGGTTGCTCTCAGGGTGAGTCCTCCGACCCTTTCCGGAGATCTGTTAACATGTTTTGGGGTGCTTCGGTCTATGACTCGTAGTGTCAGATTCAATCCCGACAAGTCCTGTGTTGCTTGTCAGGCCTCGCGCTTCCTCTTGTTCGAGCCTTCACTCAAAGGGATCCTCGTTAGCGGTCTGGGTACGATGCCTCAGTGCTCTCCCACCGCTCCGGGTCGATTTACCGGCGGGTCTTGGGCCGCAAATCGATATGAATCCTGCGATTGAGCGGTTGATGCTCGTTTGCTTGCCCCGTCTTAGGCTGACGCGATCGGATGTTGTGTTGCGAATGCGTCAGCAACGTCCTTGATCGCCATGTCAGCTCTCTCGGGCTCTGAACATTGGTTGCGCAGTCCTCATCACACTCCGCCTTTGTGCGTTGTAGTGGGATCTTGACACTCTCTTCATACCGACCTCCGGTACGCCTCTACACGTTAGGCAGACCAACCAGGGTAATGATGTCGTTCGAGGCTCCCATGATCTGAGCACCAAGGATATATGCAGATATCCTCCCTAAGGGCCATGCGTAGCTGGACCCTCGTCCCCATAAGGAGGAGGGAGTCGCCCGAACAATTGCGTTCTGGGCCCAGTATATCTGGAGGCTAGCATCTCTGCCCCTCGGGTGATGGACATACGCAGACCCCCATCCCAAGACTCTTCTCCTGGAATCGTGCGTGACCGCAGGGCTGGGTATGCTCCCACCTCCGCCGTGTCCGCCGTACCGCGGTAAGCGGATTCCTCCATGGTCCGAACCACACGACCTTAAACTGTGTTGTCTGGTCCTACCACACGACCGTAAACTGTGATCGTCTTGGCCGCCCGACGAGAAACGGCACTGCATCGTGATGTCCTCCTCAGGGGACACTCATGTTGGGCGCTGGTTAATGACCACGCCATTCATCAATGCCTTCCATGGCTTGATTATTGTGGCGACGCCAGAGATTTCTCAATCACGGGCATGTCGCCGCACAAAGAAAAACCATTCATCTTTAAGGACAAACAAGAAATATCAAATGCCGCTCCTTTTGTGTGCGAGGGTCAGACCCGCACTCTTCCCCGCGCTGGTGCCCGATTGTGTTGCACCGCGCTTCAAGAACTACGTGCGGCTTGATTCCCATCCTTATGGGATACGTAGGAACGCCCGGATGTTTGAAACTTCGGGTCCAGCCCCCCACCTCTTAGAGATTCCCCCTTCTCTGGGGAATCCGCCGCCTTCAGGTCACCCTCAAGGCGTGTTCCCCGACCCCTTGCCGTGGTCCACCGGTGTCAAGAGTACTCTGGTTTATTGCCAGGAGGGTCAGGATCCGCTTGGTCAGGTTTCCTCCACTTTTCAGGCTTCGTGCTCCCTTTCATTCGGACCCATCGTCTACGCCCTGGGTGGAGCCCCCGTGAACGGTTCGGACACAATGCCTCAGTGCTCTCCCACCGACTCGGGCCGGTACCCCCAATGGCCTCGGGCAGCAAATCGATATAAATCCTGCGATTGAGCGGTCGATGCTCGTTTGCTGCCTCATTCCACCAACGGTTGGTGCGATGTTGATGCTGCTTTTCCGCCACGGTCGGCAGTATTCTCATATCGTCACGCCGGTGCTCCCGGTCCTCGAGTGAATGGCCGCATGATTCACATTTTCCACCTCCCATTCTGACCAGGCGAAACCTCGACACTCTTGACACTATCCCTCAGTGCATCTTCGCATATCCAGGGGATATGACCACGATGTGGCGTGCTTTGAGCCCTTCTGGTCCGAGCTCTAAGACCTTAAACTAAGATCTCCCCTTATGGTCCGAGCTCTAAGACCTTAAACTAAGATCCCCCCTTTATGGTCCGAGCTCTAAGACCTTAAACTAAGATCTCCCCTTATGGTCCGAGCTCTAAGACCTTAAACTAAGATCCCCCCTTATGGTCCGAGCTCTAAGACCTTAAACTAAGATCCCCCCTTTATGGTCCGAGCTCTAAGACCTTAAACTAAGATCTCCCCTTATGGTCCGAGCTCTAAGACCTTAAACTAAGATCCCCCCTTATGGTCCGAGCTCTAAGACCTTAAACTAAGATCTCCCCTTATGGTCCGAGCTCTAAGACCTTAAACTAAGATCCCCCCTTTATGGTCCGAGCTCTAAGACCTTAAACTAAGATCTCCCCTTATGGTCCGAGCTCTAAGACCTTAAACTAAGATCCCCCCTTTATGGTCCGAGCTCTAAGACCTTAAACTAAGATCTCCCCTTATGGTCCGAGCTCTAAGACCTTAAACTAAGATCCCCCCTTTATGGTCCGAGCTCTAAGACCTTAAACTAAGATCTCCCCTTCTGGTCCGAGCTCTAAGACCTTAAACTAAGATCTAGCCCTTATGGTCCGAGCTCTAAGACCTTAAACTAAGATCCTCTAGCCCTTATGGTCCGAGCTCTAAGACCTTAAACTAAGATCCTCTAGCCCTTATGGTCCGAGCTCTAAGACCTTAAACTAAGATCCTCCACCTTTATGGTCCGAGCTCTAAGACCTTAAACTAAGATCCAGCCCTTATGGTCCGAGCTCTAAGACCCTAAACTAAGATCTACCCCAAATGGGGTCCTACGTCCTGCATGACGTTAAACTGCACTCACAGAACTACGTGTGGCTTGATCTCCAGCCTGATGGAGTACGTAGGAACGCCCGGACATTTCGACTCGGGTCCAGCCTCAGGGATCGATAAGTCCCGCCCCTCCTCGTCGCCGGCCGTCTGGCCTGACTTCGGGTAGAGTGGTGCAGTTGTGATATTCTCCCCGATTCAGCTCGGGATGCCCCATCGCAATGACGGGAAGCGACAGTTTCCTCGTCAGAGAGGTGCTGTCTGAGAATTGAGGTGACTCACGGCCAGATTAGTGCATCCGCCCAATACGCTTTCCCCACGGTGGCGCAATTTTGAGAGCGTTGGATTCTGTCCGAACAAATCGTCACTTCGCCCCACGCTTCGCATGCCCTGTTGATCTGGATTTTCCACCCTTGTGTCTGAAGGAACCCCAAAGCGGTATTCATGATGACATGTGGTCCGCCTCCTGCAATATGAATGATGGCCTTTTTCGGTCCGTCTATTGCAGTTGTTATGGTCGATCCACTGTCCGCCTACCGTCTTGGGCATTTCCTGGAAGGCCGATCGTTGTGGATGTCTGGATTCGGGACACGCGATTCACCCTTTCTCATTTCCCTATGTTCGGATAAAATCTCAACGCCCCTAGCGTTGTCCCGCTCGTGTGTTGGAACAAGTTGGGGGACGATACATTGGTTAGGTCTGAGGTCTCCTTTCCCAGGAATGACCTCCCTCTTTTCTCCAGAAACCCAGGCCCAATTATGGATGCCTGATGCTTGGTTAACGCTCCCACGAGACAATTTGTGGTTGAGCATGTTAAACCAAAAGACGCAGATAAATATGGCGATTCGTACAAGTGGATCAAATATTAAGTAGCGGAAGCAAATGTTCTGGGAATGGCAAAAAACAGCCCTTAGGGATTAGCGTGCTGAATGAGTCTTTCTAATGCCGCTACCCTTTGGCTGGCGGCCTCCAGGGCTGCTTCTCGTTCTCTGCGTGCCCTCTCCTCGTCGGCGGTCGCAGCACGCAGTTCGTCAATCCTGGCCTGTGCACGCTCCCGCTCGACTTGGAGTGTGACCATCTGTTGGCCCGCCTCCGTCAGCTGTACCTGAGCGTCGATCAGTTGTGCCGATAGTTGCTCCACAAGCTCGGTACATGCTGCGACGAAGGCCTCCTTCTCTGCCGCCTGCCCTTCGAGGCGCCGGACTTCCTGCTCTGCCGCGATGAGCGCCTGCGTGCTCTCCGACATGTCCCGACTTTGTGCGACGTCGGCACGCCGGCGGCTCTCGCGCATCTTCTCGGCCATGAAATCACGGACCGTCAGATGGAGGCGTTGAGCATCAGCTCCCCCGGCACACAGGAAGCGCAGCCAGGTCTGAAGTGATCCCATGCGCCCCAGCCATTCCGATGGGTCTCGCTTGAGGAAGCGCTGGATGCACTTCCACCCCCTGCGTCGCGTTACCCGGCTATCCTCGACCGCCTCCGCGTCCGAGTCATCCATCTCCTCTGGGTCGGCAGGCCGGTAGGCAGGGAAGGCAGCCAGCAGGTCTGCTGCAGGGTCCGCCCCTGGGAGGTCCTCACGAGGGAAAGGTTCCCCAACATCCGGGCAACCTTCTTCTCTCTCCCCAGCGGCGCTGACACCCTCGTCAGCCCCCAGCCTCTCTCCGGTGGCAGCACCGCCGACGTCCGCAGCCCCTTGATCAGCAGTTGGTGGGGCCGGCTCGGTTTGGGAAGCCTGTTCCGGAGCAGGCGGCATGTCCACCACTGGTCCACTCGTAGATGGCCCGGGTTCGGCAACCCGACGAGCCTCCGATGTTGAGATCACTGCGCAGGGCATGCCATGGTTAGTCACGGATCGTCAATGGCAAGCACCAGCAGTAAAGTAGGGAGACTTACGGGAGTTCGGAGCATCATCTTCCGCTACCCCGGTCGCCGCAGGAACAGTTGCAGCAGGGGACCCCTTAGCGCTTGTCAATTCGATAATGGGTGCCTGGCCCCCGCCTTGTCCTGCTGGCGCCTCTCCTACTCCTGTTGAGGACGCCTGACCGACGTCCGTGTGCTCCTGAGAAGGATGGAGAAACGGGTTAGAAGCTGCATAAGAGAATGGATGAAGCAAGTTGAGTAGGGATAGAAGCGGACCTCGAGGAGCTCAGTGACATCAACGTTGTCAGAGCCGGCCACCTCGCCGCTCTCCCGTGGGCTCCCCCGATGGGACCTTCCCTCGGAGCCTTCATCCTCCCCCGTCTCCTCCTCCTCCTCGGAGTCGTTACTGTCATCTTCTTCCGGCGGCATCTGTTCCGGAGCGGGCTCGAGACCGAGCATCACCTTCACCAGAAGGGATGGCTCCGCACGCTGACCACGTTGGCGCGCGTACTCGTCCATGGCCGTCAGATATGCATATTGCCGGTTGAAGTCCACCCTGTCGGTGATCTGGAGGCGCCCGACCTCTGGCAGATAGATTCCTTCTCTGAGTATCTTTCGCCAGATGACGTCGGTCCCCAGTGACTGCCGCAGGGTCATCCAGGCCGACCACAGCGCCGGGAAGACTGCATCGTGGGAGGGTTCGAGCAAACGTCTCACCTGCTTCCCGGGCCGCTCCTCGACCGCCGCATGTGCCCCCTCTCTGGGCGCCGAGGTCGTGGCGGCAGCCTGCGATGCGCCCGCCGCCGAAGTCCCTGCCCGCGCCGGCTCCGCTGCTTGGCGCGCCTCCGTTCTCCCCCGTGTGGCGGCGCCTCGCCTCCTTCCTTGACGCCCGGTCTCCGCACGGGTAGCCTCGAGCCGCCGAACTAGCTTCCGCAAGAGCCCCTCAGGGTACGCGATGGCCCAGTGTTCGGCGTACTCGGTTGCCAAGCCTGCGTTAACTCCGGTAGGAGGGAGGGTGATGACGTCGCCAGAGCCGAAGGCGACGAACATCAGCCACATCTGGCGAAGGACGCCGGGGTTCGTCTCCTCCCGGACAGCAGTGAATACCCTCTTCGGCATCCGCTGAAGGCACCCGAACTGCCTGGCGAACCGGGTCGGCACGTAAGGCTCGCAGATCACCTTCCCGTCGATCCGAGCCACGAGCACCCCGCCCCGCATGTTCAGGAAGTATTCATGCTGCTCCAGCGGGCCCTGTCCGTTGTCGATCATCTGGCCGACGGGAGTGGGGAACGGGCTGAAGTTGAAATTGGCATGATTGCCAATCCGAACCCTCACGCCCTCCTCACTGAGGGTCATCGGAGCGACCCCCGCAATGTTCAGCAGGGAGGGTCGCAGGCCGTTGCCCGGAGGACTGATGGCATTTGGGAACGTATACCCACCAAGGTGAGCAGCCACCCAGCCGTGGAAGAACTGAAAGGGCCCACAGATCCTTCGTGGCGACCCCCCTCGTGAGATGCGTCCCAGAATGGCATACAGCCTCGCCAGTACTGGGACCCCGAGGTTGTACCTCTTATTGGCAGCCATGGCGCCCGCCATCGCCAGCGTCGCCGGACGGACGCCCATCCTCGCATCCCGCACTGGCAGGAGCCACCCGCTCAGAAAGGCGGCCAGGAACGCCGCGTACCGGACGTTCGGGTCCCGGGCCTCGATGACGCGGTACCCCCATGAGCGGTAATCGCCCGTCTCCAGGACCCGCCAGTACGACCCGTTCCGGCTCCTCTGAGCTGCGGTCGGGCACCGCTTCCCCCTGCCTGGCATCTTGACCGCCGGGTCATGCTCCAGGAACTGGCCGAACCAATCCTTGTAGGCTATGTCCTTCTGGAAGTCTTGGATCCCGAGCCGCTGCGTAGCCAGGTCAAGAAGATGCCAGGTCAGAATGGGAGTCCGTGACCTGTCCTCCCAGATGTTCTTCGGTGGCAGGAACTCATCGTACTGGTAGCCCTCCAGCGGGATACCTCCGATGCAGTGGATGTCCCAGAGACCGATGCCGACCTCCCCATGGTGAAGATGGAAGGTGTTGGTATCCGGGGACCAGCGAGTGAACAGCTCCGGCCCGAGCTCAGACTGCTGGTAGAAGTGGAACTGCGACGTCCACACCGCCTCGAACAGGCCGATGTACCGCAGCTCCTCTGCGAAGTGATCGCAAGTGTGGCGTACCCAGAACGCCCAGGCCCATTCACTGGTAAAGTTGCCCCCGGATCGCAAGTCCCAGTCCTTCAGCCAGCCCTTGGTGTCGTCAGTGACACTCTGACGGTATGTGCTCGAGTAGAGGGCTGGAGAATTCTCCGCTGTAGGCTCACCCCCATCAATGGTTCGCGTCCTCGGGTTCAGGACGTAGACATCCAAGTGCCTGGTTTCCCTGGCAGGATGCCCATTGTTGGTGATGTTATAGCGGTGAAGCTCGTCCTCCCGGGTCACCCAGGTCCGCGGCGCATCAATCTCGAACCCTGGCACCGGAACCTCATCGAGGATGCCGAAGTTCCAGAGCGGCAGGTTGTCCGACAGTGGATATGTCTTCTGGGCCGGCGTTAGTAAGTCGAACAAGGATTGATTGTTGGAAACAATCTCCTTGGCTCCGTAAACCTCCTCGTTCGTCGCCATCTCAGCTCTGCGAGTGGCGGCATCCCCCTCATTTCCTCTGTGCGCGGCCATCTCAGAAGTTTCGGGAGTCGTGCGGGTTAAGGGATGAAGAGTGCGGGATCGGACGAGGCTGGTGGAAAAGTTTGAAGGTTGGCGCGCAATCCAAGTGGACGGCGCGCAATTGGGAAGACTGTCGCGCAAAGTTCCGGGTTTTCGCGCAAAAGCAGGCGAAATCCGGACGGTTTTGCGCGCCGATCGGGCGAATTTCGCGACCGGAAGAGGCAATTTCGCGCACGAGAGCTTGGGAGCTTATCGCGCGGAAGGCCAGAGTACGGAACGCGGGACCCAGCGCCCCTATTTATAGGCGAGGCCGGGCCCGCGCTGCGCGGAAAGCGCTTTGCGCGACCGCAGCGGCGAATTTCGCGACCGGTGCCCCTTTTTGCGCGCCTAAGTCCCGCGCCGCCCAGGACTTCGGCATTCCGGCGTCTCCCTCGGAACCCGATCGTTGCGACCTCTCGCCGATCAGATTCCGAGGGGGGGCTTTTGTAGACGCCGGAAAAGTCCGTTGCTCCCAAACGAAGCTCCGGATGCGGAAAGCGAGGTCATATTTGGAGTCGGAAGGATGTTTCGGAGGGCCCGGAGGCCTTGCGCGGAATTTCAGAGGCACGCGCGCAAAGGGGATGTTCCGCGCGCAAACCCCCCGGGATGCGCGCAATGCGCCGGTCCGGCGCGCAATTCTGCGCGCCGCGGGTCCGCGCGACTCCCTTACGCGCCGCGCCCGATTCCGCGCCCGCGAGAAGAATTTCGCGCTCGCACCCTGGATTCCGCGCCCGGGGTTGCCTATAAATACAAGGCGACCCCCAACGTTTCAAAGGTTGCTGGAAGTCGAAACGTCTCCCGTGCGCGCAATTCAACCCCTTCCGCGCGCAATGACGAACTTCAGGTAACCTCCTTTCTTTCGCGCAAGAAAGCCTCGGGGTCCGCCTTCGCGCGCAATCCCCGCTGGCTCCTTTCATTTGAATAAAAACTCACCCTAAGGCCTTTGCGCGCAAAAGAACCCGCTTGCGCGCAATTGCCCCCGGGGTGCGCGCAATCCGGCCTGATTGCGCGCACCCCCCCTTCTTTCAAGTGGCCATTCGTTAAAGAATGAGCCGTTGCCCCCGCGCGCTATCCGAAGCCCGGTGTGAGCAATCTCAAGCATCCGCGCGCAAGGCGCTGGCCCAATTGCGCGCCAGCCGCCCCGATTGCGCGCCGGCCCGCAGTATTGCGCGCAAAGCTTCCTTTTTGCGCGCAATCTGCCAGGGTCGTCCCCGTTGACCTCCTAAGGTTACCCGCCTGTGTGGCACCCGATGATTCTCATCCCGGGTGCCCGCACCGTGCGTTGTCTTCCCGTGCGGCCCTCCAGGCTTGCGCGAAGTGACACGCACATATGTCCAGCATGACGTTAAACTGCATATATGTCCAGCATGACGTTAAACTGCATATATGTCCAGCATGACGTTAAACTGCATACTCGTCCAGCATGACGTTAAACTGCATATACGTCCTGCACGACGTTAAACTGTACATCGTCCGCGCTGCAAGACGTTAAACTGCCAAGTGCTTCGTCCGGCAACCTATGCCCAGCATGACGTTAAACTGCACACCCGTCCAAGCTGCACGACGTTAAACTGCCTAGCCCCCATCGTCCGTGCTGCAAGACGTTAAACTGCCAAGTGCCTCGTCCTCAACACATGACGTTAAACTGTACTTCGTCTGGCAAGACGCTAAACCGTCCGCAACCTGATCCCGTGCTCCGCACGCAGGGTCTCCCCCGGTTTGGACGTGGCCCCCACCCGCTCGTCTCTGCAGGGATGTCGGGATTGTCCCCCTTTTGGGACGATTTAATGGGAGTGGCTTTTCCCTACGGGGGCAGGGTATTACAAACCCCTAGTTTCTCGTGGGAGGCTGCACATGTGTATCTCCATTGCACCTCCCCACTGCCGAAGCCAGTAGAGGGTCTGACTGGGATCGAGGTGTCTTTTGCTTTCGGTCCAAGTCCCTTCCAACTGAGTTTTGCAGTATCCGGGCTGCCCCAAGTGCGTAAGTCCTGACAGAATGAACTACGTGGACTTTGATCCCTGTCTTCTATACAGGGTACGTAGGAAGCCTCCCTGAGGTCCAAGCCCACCACCTGGTCGTCCCGGTCGTATTTACGTCGGTTCGTCCATCAGTGGACCCCTCCAGGGTTCACGCTTGCGTTGATTCACCTATGAATCCGCCCCTGTGGGAGACCGCCCGTGTGTATCTCCACGGTGCCTCCCCACAGCCCCCCTTTTCCATTTCCCCTTTTATCGTCCAGCATGACGTGAAACTGTGATCCACCCGGCCGTTCCATCCCCCCTCCGTGCGAGGTGGTTCGGTTCAATCCTCCGCCCGGCGGCCTCGACCTCTTCGTGAGTCGGCTTGCCGACGTCCAGCATGACGTTAAACTGTATGCCCGAACTACGTTGACTTTGATCCATGTTAACGCGCGGTACGTAGGAAGCCCCTCTGGGGTCCAAGCTCTTTACTCCATCATCCACCCTGATCCTTACCCGGGCCGCCACATCCCGGTGGGGTCATGCCACTTCACTTCACTCCACGTTACTTGGGAAGCCGCCCATGTGCTGGCCCCAGCGTCGGAGGTTCCCCGCAAGGGGTTCTGTCATCTGATCCACTTTTCGTGTTGATCGGTCCGATGCCGTCCCCACTGGACGTTAAACTCGCGGCATACCCCGTGTTAAACACGGGAAGCTGAGGAAAACCTCAGGTGACACAGTTCCCCGCACCTAGTACGGGATGCCTCAGGCCATCGTGCCTTCGAGAAGCCCTATTAGGGACGGAAGACAGACGTGCAGAGCCGCAGTGTTACGACACGCCCCCAGCACCCAGAGCCACCCGGCCTTCTCACCGCAGGTTGCTGCCCCGCCCAGACTCCTTGGAACGTCCGGGCGGAAGCAGCGTAATTAACCGGTGTCCATGAAGATATGGCGCCGGGAACGAGATTCACGAACATTCTTAAGTCTATGAGGGAGACCCGGATTAGGCGACAAGTTCCGAGGAGACGTCCAAGGAAGGAGAAGCCGACATCCCATCATCCCGGTTTCGATCAAGGAGTAGACGCCCCTGAATAAGGGACGGATGCCGCCCGCCCTTGGAAAGCGGGACTGCGGGACCACAAGCCGCGCGCCCATCCCCTCGGGTTGACGGGTGCACGCGCGAACGCGTCCTGGCGGAACAGCGTAACCCAACGCACATCCGCACCGAAACAATAGTATTCATTTTTTCCCATAAATGGAAACATATTTAAAAATAAAACATGGATTCTTTCTTGAAACTTCCTTGAAACTATCATCATATCATGTACCTTTCCCTTGACCTATGAAAAACATTTCAAAAAAACCTGGGATGAGCATAAAAAGCTCAGTAAGGGATATAAAAATATGGAAAGGAAACATGAGTACATATACACATAAGAGTGAAATCATACTTTACCCATAAAACATAATCACTTTAACATACCTCATCAAATAATGAATAAGTCATAGAAATCATAAGACATAAAAGGTAACTTGAGGCATTCATAACATTCTTACGTAGGGAGTAACCCTCTTGGTTACGTTTGGAATACCCACCACAGTATATTCCCTAAATCTCTTCGGAGAAAACTTAACGTTTAACCCATTCGCATTACCCAATGCATTGGAGATCTATATCGGGCTCACCCGCCCTTAGTTTATCATGAAACCACCCGTCTTCATAACAATTCCCAAGAACCACAACATAATCATATCACATAAAATATGCATAAAGGAAACATAACATTTCCACCTTTCAATCACAAGATATCAATACAACACATTGATATAAAAACATTATGAAAAACATTTTCAATTCCAAAATAAAATAAAAGTAAAACATGTTATTTATTTTTCTTTTAAAAATAAGGTATGGCTTGTATAGGAAGCCGAAACTCAAATAATGTTCACAGCGGCAGAGAAGTCGTTGTCGCTGCATACGTACGACAAAAATATTACCTTTTGTCGTTTAGTAAAACGCTTCATATAAAAAATATTCCTTTTGGATAAACATAAAATTAAAAGGGGTTTATACACCATATAAAAGAAGGTTGTGTATAAAACAAAATATGCCTCAATGAAAGGAGATTGAGACGAAGTCCCATACAAAGATGGTATCCTTGGATTAAGGATAAATCAATTACATAATTATGTGTGACAAACTAATACACCAAATATAAGTGGATATTAAGTGTAAAACAATCAGAGGTTATTCACACATATTCAGATAACGATATATTCAAGGAGTAAAAGTTTATCCCAAAGAATCAAAATTGGGTTAAGAAGTTCCCTTCCAAAAATTCGACAGCCTAACGACGTCACTTCAAAATTCAGAAAATGAGTTGATGAGAGATAAAAAGGTATCTCATCACTTGGTCATAAAATTTACATCAATAAGGATATATAAGAACATATCCCAACATAATAGTATGTGAATTAAAAGACATAACAAAATAAGTCTTTTAAAAAGAGGAGGGTGAAAGGTTCCCTTACCGACTTGGGTAACTTTCGAAACGTACACCCCATTGAAGTAGGGTCATACAATGAATATGTAAATTCCCATAAATGAAATTATATTACAAAAAGAGTATAATAATAGTAAGTACATACACCACTCAAAGTAAATGGTGGAAAATGTAGCAAAAATCTCATGAGACTAAAAGTGAGAAGAAAAATCTCTTACGAAAACTCGGCAGCCTAACAACGCCACTTAAAACTTCCAAAATGGATTGAGGAGAGAAAATAGGTTCTATCATCATATGAACATAAAACTTATAGTAAGAGTAATATAAAATAACATCCCAATCATAAGAAATATGAGTTTAAAAGTAATGACATAAAAGAGTGTACTTAAAAAGAAAGAGAGGGGTAGGATCCCTTACCTCGGGTCCGACTTGACTTGATCGTTCTTTAATCCCCTGAATAATAAACTTGAGTTAATTTCTAGTTCCTTAAGAACCTTTTTCAAGTTCATCATTACTTTTATATCACTTATTACCATGGCATGAACACTATGTTATTATTTATGTTAATAACGGTCGTTTTAACGATCATTGGTACTTGAGTCAAAAATAAACTCTTTATAATTACAAGTTGTTCATGTGGTAAAATATCCATTATATCTAGAATTGTATTCATGATGTAGATATCATATATATCATATATATCAAGTATATTAATGCATTTATAATATTACATAACATTTAGAGTTAAGAAATGAAATGCACCGTTCATGGAGACGGTAAGCCGTACGTATGCATGAACGCTACTTCCATTTCGATTTCATATTTAATGGAATGAAATAATAATGATACATAATAGTATTTTTATTCCAGTATGGTATAATATATAATATCATTAAATATATCCTTTATACATACCACATATGGTATTAACGAATCAAATCACTTTGAGGGGGCGGTAATCCGCACTTCCTAAAATGAAGATATCGCGTATACCCATAATGGAAGCCATAAAGATACGACATAAATGAAAAATACAAAAGATTAAGGAAAACATAAACATATTATATATCATATATAAATTTAGTGAATTCATAATGGACACCATGAAAGGTGTTAAGAGAAGATTGAACAATCATCGTTTCATGAGGCAGTAATTCGCCATCCACAGAAACAGTATGTTCTTTAACCATTAGACGAAGGTGTGTGTAAGTGTAGCTCGAATCCTTAACATAAAAACATCATAGTATATTGAATATATTGGTTTTGTTACAAAATAAAGGAATAAAAAGGGTTTAGGGGGTTGTAGAAGCAAAATAAAACAAAAGGACTCAAGTGAAGACATTACCTTAAAATCAGGTAACTCCCTTTGGTTTTAGCTCAAAGGCTTCCTTGGGAAGACTTCTGACCAAAGTGAGGCTTCTAAGAGTTATATAGGGATGTGGAGAGACAAAATGGGCAGGGGTTGGATGAGCCAAAGGCTTTGGAAGTGTGGGTAAGGAGGTAGAGGTGGGAGCCTTTTATAAGAGGAGAGGAGGGGCACTCTTGGAAAGTAAAGAAATGTTACTTTATTTTAGAATGATTTACGGATTTTAATGTTCCCACATTGATGTGTTTAGAGGATAAGGTGATGAGGGTTATAAATCCTCCCATAAAATAGGTTTTGGACATGTGTAGGTCTTAGATTTTACATTATCTTTCCATTTTATTTAAATCGTTAAATAATGAGGTCATTGCTGCATTATCATGATGTCATAAATAATTTAATTTATTTAATGTCTAAAAATTATAAAAAAAAACTATTATGTAGGAATTATTTTTAGATTTCTAATGACTATTTATAGTAAAAAATCTGACTTGTATAACCCCATTTAAAAATTGTTTTAGTAAAATAACTCATGTTTGTGTCATTTTAATTTTAACCTTAAATAAAAAGGTCTTTATGTCATTTTCCAACCAAAGTGGATCCATGGGGTCCCCAAGTTGACCCATGGATTTTATTGGTCGTACATGACTCATCCAATGAGGGTATTACATGTGTCTAGGTCATTTCATGTTATTAAAACATTATTTTTACCTTAAACTACACTAATTACCTCTAATCGCGATTAAAAACGTAATAAGTTACTATTCACCAAAAAAATTTTTTAATCCCATTGAACCACATTTTAATTCTTAATGACAACCATGTATGTCAGATTTTTGAAATTCAAAACACAAAGGTGGAAAAATTTCATTTAAACAGAAAATCAGTTTTTATAAGTACCACTTAGTGGTTTCACTATTCATCAAAAATTAAGTTTTTCAGAAAATTACCAAAAATTCACCCTAAGATATATTTGATATTCCGAATTCAAAAATGATGTCTATTTTAAAAAATTCAAAACATATAAGTTTCATTAATTAATTTAATAATTAATTCCAGCTGTCAAAACAAATAGCATGTTTTTAAGAAACAATATCTATTAAAAGATTGACACTAGTTTAAGTCCAATTTCAAGGTGAAATTAATTCCAATGACCACCATTGGATTTAATGGTAAAAATATATTCTAATTTAATTTTAAAACCAATTTAAAATATAATCTAATCATATAAATAAATTTGATTAAAAAGATGTTTTGAATTAAAATACAACATTTTTCTCTATTCATTAAAAATTGAACTTTCTCGGAAAAATACCAAAAATTTACACAGGTAAATTTTGATGTCCCGGTTATAAAGAAGAATTTTATTTTGTCAAATATAACACAGAAAATTGTCAAAAAGTGTATTTAAAAGAGGTTCTCCATCAAAAGGCGGTTAATCGACCTTTTAAAGAATATTAGAATGTTTACGCTTAAAATTGGATTCATTCGCATTTTTAATCCTCTAAAATTTATTGTAAAAAGTAAAAATATTTGAAAAACTTATATAATAATTTTTTAGTTAGTTCTATTCATTCCCTCCATCACAACATCTAGGCGTTAACTACCATTTAAAATAATATTATTTTATTATTAGAGTGCAACATAAGTTTCCCAAGAAACTCGTTGTTGCGTGTTGGGTACGCCATTGAGCATAGAGTCCCCTTTAAAGTTATATTAATATTTTATTCAAAAATATGGATAAATGTGAAAATGTCATACTCTTTATTTACCTGGGGTGTTACACGTATCTCTTGAGAATACCTATTGAATACTTTTGTTTTAGGAGAAAAGTTTTCTATAGGGACCCATAGAATTTTTTCCGGTACCATCTCTTGTGAATCTTGAGCATCAAATTCATTGAAGTGAATATTTATCCCACTATCCTTTTTGAGGATGTACTCCCTCTCAATAAATATGGCTTGACTTGTGACAATTTCTTTCTTTTATGAAAGGTTGTATAGATATTATTCCCTAGTTTCATTGGGATGTACTCTAAAGACACACTTCATGCCTTAGGGTTCTAGTTTGTTTCTTGATCTAGCCATAAAAAATTCCTCAAAACCCCATGCATGAAAATGTTAAAAAATGGGTTTATTTCAACTCTGTAACTCTAAAGAAATACTATTTTCCTTTTTATTTGGTACTTGGTTTTATAAGCAAGATTCTTTCTATAATTAATATCCCCAAATGGATAATAAAAGGGTTGTATTAATCATCATCGACCTTACCATTCCAATTATTGTATAGTTTTACCTTTCACAAACCCCATTCCACATCAATTTATAATGTGGAGTGATTTGTGACAAAATACCATACACCCATTGAAATTTGATAAAGTCTTGGTTAAGTTATTCACCACTAAGATCCAATAGATGTTACTTTGTCTTCTTACCAAGATGATTCTCAACTTATTTATTGAACTCTTCAAATTTCTAAAAGGATTAATATTTATAAATTATCAATTTGATATATCTATTCCTACTCAATTTATTGAAAAAAGTAATAAAGTATGAGAATCCACCTCTAACTTCTACTTGAAAAGGTCTACACACATAAGTGTTCAGCAATTCCAGAAGCTTTCTGGTCCTTTTACCTTGACCACCAATTGGTGGTTTGGTCATCTTACTTTTTAAACAAGTATTACATATTTCAAGTGTCTTAATATCAAAAGAATATAAGTAACAATATTGATAAATATTTTTAATTTTTTTTGTTTATGTGACCAATTCAGTGATGTCATAGGTATGTGTTGAATGAGTTACATGTATTTGTTTCATTATCAATTTCCAATATTTTGTTTTCATAATTTAATACATAAATATCATTACTCAACTATGAAATACCAAAACATATTACATCATTATAAAAGTATCAACCCAAATTTCTAAATATGAAAATAAATATTTCCATTCCTAAAAAATAAATAGAAATGATGTACTTGGTACCAATAAGCACATAATAAAAATTATTTAAAACAAAAATAAATATTATTAGAAATGTGAGATAGTAGTATCCAATGGTTAGAGTATCTAAACTCACTCCATCAAAATCCCATAGATCCACCTCATATCTGGAAAAGTTTTGAAATATAATTGGTTATTATATGTGGATAGAAATGTGAACACCATAAGAAATATATAATAACTAACCTATAGATATGGAAATATTACAATAAATAATGAACTCACCTAGAGCTTCCCCTAGATTCTTTGTATGGGTGAAATTCTTATTCAGTGGCCCTACTTTCAACATGAAAAACATACCACATATTCTTCATTTCCTTAGCTTTGGATCTTTTTCTTATAGAAATGATGGTGATACAATGCCTTAGACTTGGAATGAGTATTTGTATCCTTGTAATTATTCCTCCACCTTTTCTCTACCATAAGGATTGTGGGTTTTTCAAACCCTATGTATTTATCAAGTTCACATATAAGAGTAAGAATTTCAGAAATTTTTTTCTTCATATTTCTCATATTATAATGAAAAATGAAACTAGAGGAGTTTTTAGGTAGTGATCCCAGAATGAGATTTGTGTGCAGCTTATCTAGGATCTTAAAATCAATGTTTTCCAGATGCTCCATTCAGACAATAATCTTGATTACATGTGTCCTATATATAACTAAATCTCTAAGAATGTGCATAAAAAAGTCATTTGAGATATCATATATCTCTAATATTTCCTTCTCTTAATAGAGATCCTGATGGTGAGAAATGAGGAATTATGCATCCATACCCTCATATTGCTTTAGAATATCACTGTGCAAGAGGATATCATGAAACATTGGAAATTCATTTCATCGTTTATTTTCATCAAAAAGAAATATACTTCTTCTACAAAATAATATTTGTAAAGTGACTTAAGAAGCGGGTCTCTAGCATGTATAATTTCCATTCAGAAAAAAATATAACATATAAGAACCTATACCATTTGAATAATTTCATTCCAATGAGAAGTTTTTCCTTCTTTGGTATGTATTCTAATGATATTATCAAATTTTAATTTCCATTTTTATAAAATAAGATAAAATAATTAGTAATTTCTTTGATTATAATAATAGATTAATAAATTTTACAATTAAATTCCAATATTATATTACTATTTTTTTAACCTAACAACACTCACCATCAGTTTTAGAATATCTTATCGCTTATATATTATAGTTGAAATGATCCATATTCATCTTCTTATAACCTGAACCTAAGTCTAAAAAGTAATTTTATGGGTTTTATGTAGGTATAACTTTCCAACAACATTAACCCATAATTCCTTGATCCATTGAGTAGACTCCCCAATCCTAAAATCATAGTTTAAAAATTTCATCAACACATACCTCTTAGTTACCAAAAGAACTTTTTGGGAAGTAAACCCATGGTTTGCAGAAATTCAATTCAACCCGAAACTTCAAGCTAAAATTTCCATAATAATTGAAAACACCCCTACTTTGGTTGGTCAATCACTTTGAATTATAAGGTCATTTATAATTTAAGTATAAGAAATCTATACATATTTAATAATTTAGTTGAATAATTTTTACCCTTATTCATAAAAACCAAATTATCTTTTGATATTCTTTGTTAATATTAAGTGGATTTTACTTAAGTTATTAACCATGTATGATAAAACATCCATGTATAATCTGGTTTTATTTTATTCCATCTTGCATGCTTGTTAATTCATTTGTTAGGTTATTGTACAATATTCATAAACATAAATAATTAACCATGAAACTGATATAAATAAAATATAAGTGGTATGATCATGGGATTATAAAATGGTTATTTTATTTAGTAGATGATAAACCAACCCTTGAACCTAGGTGAAAAAACCTTGAACTATAGTTTGGTTCATGTTGCAACATTCCACTTTGGACCCTATGTATCTCCTCTACTAGTTTCACCTCAAATCCTTCACTCAGACTGCCTCCTATATTTTGGGAGCACCATCCTTACATAATCTTTTAATAACATGTAAAAGAGTGGATACAATAGATTATATAAATGGGGTTTTCATTGAATAATCCATGGGAACACATTCCATTATATATTAAGTTTAATGGGATGAAAATGAGGCTATAAATTTTAATTTAGTAATAATAAATTAAAAGGAACTAATCACATACATGGGGTTATCCAAATATCATGATCATCAATAAAACATGCAACAAGCATACATTTGTAATTTTTTATCAATTACTTTGATTCATTCATTAATTAAGATAATGAACTATGAATTAATCCTATTTGTCGAATTTATCTTAATTCCATCCAAGAATCCTTAAATAAACATAATCTATAATTTTAAACAAAATTAATTTCATTTAAAATTAAGGAAGTAAATAAGTGTAATTCGAGGAAAATACATGTGATTATCCAATATTTTAAAATGAAAATTGATTTAATATATATAACTATCATTCCAAATACATGGGGTGTATTTTCAAATGAATGAAACATATAACACATTTTAATAGGTTTAATTTTATATTTAATTTTATGTTTGTAAAATTGGGCACACTATTTGTAGTAGAATACATTGCCTGTACTTTATCAGATGATGTGTACTGTCTTCTTCTCGTGTCTGCATCACATGCCTAGGTAACTGGGTGTGTTCTTTTATATAGATGAGTTCTAGGTACATTACATGTAGTACAACTTACGTGGTCTATAACCTCATAGTTTTACAACTTTTCATTCCCGATGTTGTGTATCCAATACATGACATACTCGGACACTCCATGTTCTCATCTATAAGCAATTGTGTACTACATGTCATGTATAGTGGTTACACGATATGTAGTTATTTAATCCATGTGCTAGTCTATGTAGATCTACACATTGATCCACTTTTATCAGACCTTAGATAATATTTTATTATATTTGATCCAATATTGTGAGATACAAGAAATATACACTATACATGACTTGTATTTTGGAAGTACATTTCGTCTATTCTGGTGTTATCTAGGTAGAAAACTTGGCACCTAAAGATGGTGTTTTTTAGATGTATTTTCATTTAAATCTTAACCATTTACTATTTATGTTAACAATAATAAAGAAATTAAAAAGATGAATATTCAAAATATTTAAATGAATCAGTATAAGTAAAAAAAATAAAAAATTGTGCCAAAAATCAATAAATAGTAAATAATTATAAATAAAACATATTACCATTTTGATACCACTTGAAGGTTTTAGGTGTAGTAGAAGCACCTTGGATGGTATACCAACTCAGGTTTTAGTCTTAATTTACATGTGATCATTACCACACATGACAAAAAAAAACATCATGTACAAAAAACCGTAGATTACTTGACCTAAGAAAAAAAATAGAACTTGAAGGGGAGGATATACACATGTATTTTATAAATAATTTATGAGAAGATACAGAATTACCTCAACTTGTAATTCTATCTTCATTGATTATCCAGTTAACTAGATCTCATTATACTATTTCTGTACTAAAGAATCCAAGTACATAATCCCTCTAGTTGTAATCCACATGTGAAACACAATCTTTTTACGTTGCCATAGAATCATTGGTTGCTAGCATGACTGATCCTGATCACTTATGTTGTCCGTGGTTTATTATAGCGGTATTCTTCTTGAATGAGGAAGAAATTTTGATGTTCTATAAAAGGATTGAGATAGGAGGAAGAAATATTGTTTACTATAATTATAGATATATCTATATCCATTGTGTGCACTAAAAATTTATTATGGAACTTTATATAATTAGATATTTATTATGGCAGGTTTAGGGTTGGAAAATCGTACACAAGCCCCTTTTAAACCTAATAATTCCTAGTTAAACCCATTTCCAATAATAATAATAATGATATTATTAATTTATTTAAATGTGAAACGCATTAATAATATAAATAAATATCATTTATACTATTTCCAATCAGACCATTAAGCTCGGTCTACTTTTCTTTATCAATATTTACTAATCCTTGAATAATGACTATTTTTTTAATAAAGAAATGTCACTTCATTATTCTATGATAAATATAATAAATATTATATTCTCCATACCTTGAAAACACATATTTATTTTTATTATTTAACTCAGACATAATTTTGAATAACTTGTGATTAAATTAACATGATCAAATAAACCAAATAAATATTATTTATTCTAATTTGTTAAATTCATTACTTGAATTTAACAGAGATTGCAGATACAATTAGTGTGTGAAATATAGGATTATTTCTCATCATAATTAGTCATAACCACCTAATGTTTAAGGTTAGCATCTAGAAACATATCAAGTATCCCATCGAGAAAGAAGTTAAAGTCGCAACAAAATCCATCATCTTACTAATTTTTACCATGTAATATAATTCATTTATCACAATATCACAATTCAAGAAAGTGGTATACTTGTTCCATAAACCTATATGCTCAAGGAATATTTATTTGAATTTATGAAAATAAACTTTCCCATTGAACACCATTCACATCGATTTATTTTGGTAGTTCTATTTCCATTAAATGGTATGAGATATTAACTTATTTCATAGGACAGAAGCGATAAATACATTTTCACATTATCAATTAATTAAATATCACTCATGATGTACCCAACAAATCCTACATCACTAAAAGTATATTTCATTATGGTTTTTACTAATTCATCAATGTACATGAGTCATGATATTCACTAGTGGTAATATTAAATTCTAAGGATCAATACACACATATGCTAATAGAAAAATCTAATGACACAAGGAAATATAGATTTATTATTGATTTCTCTATTTTCATAATCTACTCTCTTGGATATTACCAAAGTAGAACACTATGAGAAGGTGTCTCAATGTATTATGAGATTCCTACCCCTAATAGCCTGTATTTTCTATGCCCTTTCAGGAAATATCAACAACCCATAGTACATTATTCAAGAATACTGTCATGATACCTTTAGGTTCTCATCATATTGGGGAATTTATATGAAATTTCAGTGTGAAATATATTCTTAGGACATTATCACATAAAAATTTCATGTAGAGGAATAATAATTATGTGATAAGAAATATTAATTAATAATGAAAACATGTAATCTAGTACAATTAAGGTCTGTTATAGGGAACTGACTCCAACAGACTCCCACTTTCAATAAAGACATCTGAAAAAACATTAAATACAATGAATCTCATATGATAGTCATGCCTCTACTGAGATAAAGCCTTGTTTATGTTTTCCACAATGTTTTCATCAATGGACACTATTCTCACTGCAACTTCACCTCATTGAGAACCCCCCTCAAGATATGAACCTTCCGATATATGTGCTTTTTTACTTTAGTGTGACCTCATATCCTTGGAAAGATCCACCACTATAGTATTATTATAGTAAACTATGATAGTTTCTTTACCTTTAGGAACTACATAATGTTCCTGAAAAAAGTTGTGAATACAAACTACTTCCTTGGCTACATCATAAGTTGCAATATACTCGGAATCCATTTTAGAATCGGTAAAAACAAGCTACTTTTAATTATTCTTGCTCACAAATCCTCCATTGAGACAAACGATATATCCAGATTATGAATTTTGATCATTCTAATATATCTAAGTATCTGTATAACCCTTGATGACTAGTTCCTCATATCCTCAATACACCAAGAACATATCTTTTGTTCACCTCAGATAATTAAGGAAAACCTTAACAATAGTACCATGTTTTTCAATAGGATATACTTGATATCCACCTACCATGTTCAATGAATAAGAGAAATAAAGACACATACATAATATTATATGCATGATAGATTATATTTTATAAGTATATGGGATCTTAATCAATCAATATATATATTATTTTATCTATAGAAAATTTTTCTTGGAAATATGTATACCATGTGACAATGGAATCAATCCCCTCTTATATTGTTCTATACTGAATTCAATATCTGGTTAATGTATGTACCTTGACTTAGTCTAAGAAACCTCTTGGATTTATCACACATGATCTTGATCCCTAGAATGTAGGATGATTCACCTAAGTCCTTCATGGATAAGAAATTTCTCATTCATGACTTAACCTATCTTTAGGATGGTATATTGTTCACAATTTGTAATATATCATCAAATTATAATACTATAAAAACTACTGTACTCTCACTAAACTTCTTATAAAAACATGACTCAAATTTATTATTAATGAAACAAAATTATTTTAAGGTTTTGTAAAACTGAATATTCAATGACTTCGATGCTTGTTTTAATCCATAAATGGATCTCTTAAAATTTTATAGCATTTTGTAATTTCACGGAGTTGAAAAACCTTTTGGTTGTTTCATATACACATCCTATTGAAGGTACCCATTAAGGAAATAATTTTTGACATACATTTTCCAAATATAATAGTAATGGTAAGCTGTTATATAATTAAAAATTATGATTTATTTAAATATTCCAATTGGAGAATTTTTTTTCATCATATTTAATGACTTGATATTGTCTAAAACCTTTATCCACTATACATTATTTATATTTATTTAATCTTCCTTCCATGTTAGGATTTATCTTGAATACCCATTTATACCCAACAAGATTTACATCAACTAGAAAATCAATAAAAACTGAAACTTGGTTGTAATGTATTTAATCCAACCCATAATTCATGTTTTATTTCCATCTTTATCTTATGATCTCTATAAAACCTCTTTAGGAAAGAGGTTCATTATTTTCAACCAATAACAAGTCAACATCATTGGGTAATAAAAAATCATATCTCTTTGGTTATTTTACCTCTCAACCACTCGTATCCAGTACTTTTTTTAGGAGTAACTTACTCCATGGGGAATTTTGGAATCTATTCCCATACCAACTCTTATGTATCATGAGCATTAACTTCTTTAAAGTCAATATTTCTCCCACTATATTCACTGAGGGTGTTATACCTCTCAAGAAATATAAATTATCTTATGATAGTTACATACCTATCTAAATTGATGTATAAATAATATTCCCTTGTTTCCTTAGTACACCCTATAATGATACATTCCATGCCTCAGGGTACTAATTTGTTTCTTGAGCCTTCTTTAACAGACGCTTCAAAACCCCATGTATGAACATGTGAAAAAAGACTCTTTCCACTTTATAACTCAAATTAAATTCCATTTTCTACTTTAGTTTGTACTCATCTTAGTAAGTATGATTCTATCATTAATGTATATCCAAAATAGGATAATGGAAGGCTTTCATGACTCATCATAAACCTTTACCATTTCTATTAGTGTATAATTCTTACTTTCACTAACACCATTCCACTACGGTGTATAAGGTGGATTGATTTGAGATAAAATAACATAATTATATGGAATTTCAATAAATAATTGGGTAATATATTCAATAACTTTATTGATTCAAATTTCCTTTATCTTTTTTCCAAGATGATACTTAAATTCATTCCTGAAATATTTGAACTTCTCAAAGGATTCAGGTTTATACCTTATCAAGTAGATATATTCTCACCTACTCAAGTCATATATAAAAGTAATAAATTATGATAATCCACATCTATATTCTTATTGATAATGTCTACACACATCAGTGTGCACCAATTCCAAAAGCTCGGTGGGTATTTCACCTTGACCTGAAATGATGGTTTTGCCATCTTACCTTGTAAACAAGTGTGAAATCTTTCAAGTGGATTAAGCACAAAAGAATAGAAGTAACCATATTTATATATATTTTTCAAATTCTTATAATTTATGTGATTAATATGGGATTCCATTATTGGGTGTTAAATGAGTCACATATATTCTTTTTTTTATCAATTTCCAATATTTGGTTTTCTTAATTTATTTCATAAAGACCATTATTCAGCTATGTCATACCATACCATATGTTATCTTTATAAAAGTAAAAACCCTTATTTCTAAAGAGGAAAATCAATCCATCCATATCTAAATAAGAAAAAATGATGTTCTTGGTAACACTAGGCACATAATAACATTTATTTTGAACCAAAACCAATCATTTTGACAATGTGAGATAGTAGTATCCAATGGTTAGAGTAGTTAACCTCACTCCACTGGAAGCCCATATATCCACTACATCTCTAGAAACCATTCAAAAATCTAATTGGTTCCTATATTTGGATACAAATATGAGCACCATAGGAATTATCTAATACCCAACTTGTAAATATGAAAATATTACACTCAATAATGAACCAACCTAAATCATCCCCTCGCTTCTTTGGATGGGTAAAACTCCTCTTCTAGTGGACCTACTTTCCACATGAAAAAAATACCACATCCTATTCATTTCCTTGCCTATTTATCTTCTTATTCTTGGAATCATGGTGCTCTAGATCCTTGTAACATGAGTCTTCGACCCATTTTCCATGTTCCTCCTCTTGTTATTCACTGTAAGAATAATGGGTTTGTCATTTCTTATTTCTTTATCAACTTGGAAAGTAATAGTAAGAAGTCCAGAAAGTGTATTCTTTATATTGGTAATATTATAATTCACAATAAAACTAGATAACCTTTTTAGTAGTGAGTATAGAATGATATCTATGAACGACGCATTAGGGATCTTAAAACCCAAGATATATAGGCACTCAAAATAGCCAATCATCTCAACTATAACTGGACCAACTGGAATTGACATTATAAGTTTTCATGTGAAGAATGAATTTGAGATCTCATATCTATTTGATCTCACCATCTCTTGATAGAGATCTTGAAGGTGAAAAAAATGCCATACACATCCATATACTCATATTTCTTTAGAATCTAATTGAACATGGAGAATAACATGAATAATTTTTCATCCGTTTAATAATAAACATGTCTCAAATATAGATATACTTATTCCTCACTAGCCACTTTGGAACGAGACTCAGGAAGTGGGGTAACTAGTACATATAATTTCTGTTTGTGGAGTTGTATAATGAATAATTTCCTATACCATTCCTATAAATTAACTCTAGTTATATGGTTTTCTTTCTCTAGTATGGATCACAATGAAATTTCCAAATTTGTTTGTTTTTCCATTTCTAAAATTAATAGTATAAAATTAATACTGGTTTTAATTAAAAAAATTGATTAATAAATTTAAAATTAAATTCAATTAATCTCTAACTATTTTATCAAAACCTAATATATCTCACTATCAGTTCATAATATCCTTTCTCTTAGATATTCTAGTGGAATGGATCCATATCCACCTTCTCATAACCTAGATTAGTTCCTGAAAAATTATTTGATAATTTTTATATAGGATTAACTTTCAAACTGCATTAACCCAAGGTTCCTTGATACGTTGAGTGGATTTACCAATCCTAAAATCATGATTTATATATTTCCTCAACATATGCCTCTTAGTTACACCAATTCCTACTTGGGAAGTCAATACTCGATTCAAACCAAGTTAAGTCGACCAAAAACATCAAGCTAAAGGTTCAGTGATGATTGAAAGAACCACAAATTGGGCCGATCAAGCACTTTAAACTACGTGGTTATTTCTAAATCAAGTTATGGAAGGCTATACTATTTTAATAGTTTAGTTGAGGAATTTTTATCCTTATTCATACAATCCATTTTATCTTTTCACATGCCAAGTTAATATTAAATGGATTTTAATTAAGTGATTAACCATGTCAAATAAATCATTAACAAATAATACAATTATATTTTCTTCCACATTTCATGATTTTTTATTAATTTATTAGGTGATATTATAACATTAAAAAACATCAATAATTAACCATGCAACTGATAGAAATAAAATACAAGTGGATTGATTATATGGTTATCTAATGGTTATCTTATCTGGTATATGATAAGATAATTCCCAACCATAGGGTAAAAATTATTTAACCATAGCTTGGTTAATGTTATAGAATCCCACCTTGGATCCTATGTATCACATATATTGGTTTATACTCTACTACTTGACTTGGAAATCCTCCTATAACATGAGAGATCCATCATTACATATTCTTTTACTCACACATAGGTGATGAGATCAAATGTATTAAATAAATGGGGTTTATAAAAAAGAAACCATAGGAATGCAGGACCTTACATATTAAAGAGGAGGGTATAACACATAGAACATAAATTTAAATTTAATAATAATAAATTAAAATGAACCAATAACATATATAGGGCTGGTCTAATCTCATCATCATCCATAAAACATGAAATGAGAATTCATTTTCAATCTTGTTATCAGTTACTTTGATTCATTAATTAATTAAGATAATACACAATGAATTAATCCAATTAGTTCAATTTATCAAAATTACATCCAAGCATCCTTAAGTTCCCATCAACTATAATTTTAAACAAAAATCAATTTCATTTAAAATCAATGAAGCACACAAGTTTACTTTAAGAAAATTATGTGTACTTATACAAAATTTTAACCCAAGAATTTATTTAATATATAATTATTAATCCAAAACCATGTAATATAGTATAAAATAAATTACATTAGAAAAACATGTGAATAAGTTTAACTATATATTTAATTTTTATCACTATATAAAAATGGGCACAATATCTGCAGTAAACAATACAATGTTTAATTTATTACATGACATGTACTATCTTCTGCCTATGTTCACAACACACACCTTAGTTATTGGGTATGTTTTTTTAGACAAATTATTTAGAGGTAAAAAACAAGTATCCCAACTCACATGGTATGTAACCTCATAGTTTCATGGATTTTCAGACCTTGTTTCATGTATCTGATACACAACATGCTGGGACTCGCCATGTTCTCAGTTGTAAGAAACTGTGTACTACATGGATTGTACAATGGTTACATAGAATATAGTAATTAAAGTTATGTTCCATTTAGTCTAAATGTACACACATAAAAAATTATATAAGATATTAGATATGAATTTATTGAATATTTCTGGATATGGAGAGATACATGCAAGATACACTATACACAATGCGTATTTAAAAAGTACACATAGTGTAGTCTAGTGTTATACATGAAGAACCCTTGGTACCTCCATATAGTGTTTTTCATATGTTTCTTTATTTAAATGTTAATTGTGATATAGTTATGTTAGCAAGAACAAATATAGAGATAATATGACTGTTTCATATATTAAAAAAAATTGATAAAAGTAAAAGAAAATGAAAACACATTTTAAAAAATCAATGAATAATAAATAATTATAAATTACACATGTGACCTCTCTGATGGTAATTAATGGATTTGAGAACAATAGAAGCACCTTGGATGGTATTAAAAATCCATATTTTAGTCTTAATTTATGTGTGATTCTTACCGTACATGACAAAAAATCAATTTCTAACAAAACCGTAGATTACTTGACCAAAGAAAAAACATCATAACTACAAGAAGTGGTTCTTCGCATGTAATTTATAATTAATTTATGATTATATATAGAATTACCTCAACTTGTAATACTATATAAATTTATGATTAAGTTTATCAGATCTCATTATACCATTGTTTTATTGTGGGATCCAAGCACAGAATCCCTCTAGCGGTAATCCACATGTACACCATAATCTATGAACATCACTGTAGAATTGAATAGTGCTAGTATAGATGATTATGATCACTTTCATTATTTATGGTTAATGATAAAATTATTATTCTTAAAAAAGGAATAACTCTAGATGTTCTCTTGTATTCTTGAGAGAAGAGGAACAGAGAGCATGTTCTATAATTCTATATCTTTCTCTATCCATTGGTCACACCAAAAAGTGATTATAGAAGGTGATATAATTCAATATTTATTATGGGAGGTTTAGGGTTATAAATCACACAAAATCACCTTTCAAAACTAATAATTCCTAGTTGACCCCATGTCTAACAGTAATAATAATAATATTATTATTAATCTGTTGAATTATGAAAAACATCAAGAATATAAATAAATATAATTTATACCATTTCTAATTGGAACAATAAGGGAAGTCTAATTTACTTCATCAATATTTACCAATCCTTGAATAATGATTATTTATTTAATAAATAAATGTAACTAAATTTTTCTAAAATAAATATAATAAGTATTATATTTTTCAAATCTTCAAAAAAAATTCTTCTTCTTTTTATTTAACTCGATTATCCTTTTGAATAGTCTTTCATTAAATTATGATGATCAACCAAACAAAAAAAAATTATTTATTATAATTTGTTAAATTAATTACTTGAATTTAACTGTGATTGTGGATACACATAGTGTGTGACCCTCTTGGCCTCTTTATCATTAAAATTAGGAATAACCACCTAATGTATAAGGTTAACATCAATAAAAATTCCAAGGCTCCCATAGAAAATGATGTTAACGTCCCAATGACATCCAACCTCTTATGAATGTTTATCATGTAATATAAATCCTTATTATAATTTCTCAAATTAATCAGGTTACATGCTGGTGCCATCAACCAATATGCTTGATGTATATTTATTCTGAATTTCTAGAAATAAACTCATCCATTGAACTCCATGGACATGGATTTATTGAGGCAGATCCATTCCCATAAAAGAGCCTAAGATATCAACTTCCGTTATTGGACATAAGGCATAAATAATTTATCTCATTCTATCTTAATTCAAAATCAGTCATGACATATCCAACACATCCTACATTACCGTGAATATATGTCGTCATAGTTTTCATTAATAAATCAATACACGTGGGTCATGATATTCATTAATGATAATATTAAAGGCCAATGATCAATACACACATATTTTGATTGGAACATCCAATGACACATGGTAATATGGATTTTATATTGATGGTTCAATTATCATAACCTCCAATATTGGAGATTACCAAAGGCGAACACCAAGGGAAAGTGTCTTAATGTCTTATAAGCCTCTTGTACCTGATAGCCTGTATTGTCCATGTCTTGTTAGTCAATATCATCCAAATTTAGAACATTATTCAAGAATACTATCGTGAAATCTCTAGTTCTCATAATAATGGGGAATTAATATGAAATTTTCATTTGATATATATTCTTAGGTCATTATCACTTAAAAAGTCCTTATAGTGGAAAACTAATGATATAATTAGAAAAATTCATTAATAATGAATACATGCAATGAAGTACTAATAAAGTAGATTCTAGGTCACCAACACTAATAGATAAAATATATTTTTGATATGAATAATATATTAACAATAATTATTAATTAATAGGAAATAAGAATAAGAACAATTAATGTTTTGAGAAGCCATTTTCATATAAAAACGATTATTTATTATATTTTATGAATTATTTTTAAAGTTAAATTATAAAATTATAAAATTTTAATTTGATAAAATGAACATAATTTTTGGCTTCATCATAGAAATTCACTTTGTATGAATTTTTGGTGTTTTTTTGAAATAGTTGATTTTGAGGTGAATAGTGAAAAAAATTGTTTATACTTATATCATAAATTTTATGACACCATCATAAACTAATTAGGACTTTAAAACTTATAAAACATTTTTCATGAATAAAAATATATTTAAGAAGTAAAATTATTCATTTAAAAATACTATGTTAAATTATCAAGTCCCATGTTTAACATTTTGAAACATAAGTAATATATATTTTAATAAATTTTTTATGTATGACTCTTTTAACTAAGCATCCAAAATGAGGAATAATTATTTCATTGATTTGAAAAAATAACTATTCTATTCAAAATAATAAGAATTTTTTTGATGGAAATTAATGAAATTTATAATTTAATTCTAAACAATAAATCTATGCTTTAAAATACACTTTGTTTTCAAAAAATGTATTTTACTAGTAATGTGCACTAATATTAGAATTAATTTTTTGCACCCTTAAAATTTTATTTGGTAAAATGGTTTCCATATTTTAAATCATAATTTTTAAATTAGTTAATAAGGGTATTTTATTTTTTTATTCATAAAAATTAGTTAATGAGGTTAAAAATGTAGTTACCATAATAAAGGCAAATCAGGGTAAAAATACATTAATCAAGTTTAAAAGAGATAAAAAATATTTAAAAAATGTCAAAAATAAAAGTTTGAGGTGTTTATTTTCTAAAAAATATCTTCTATGAATTAATTTACACTTTGGATTCCACTCTCCATGTGAAACATGTTTTCCATTAAGAGGTTATATTTAAAACATTTCCATTCCCTTCACCTATACAAGGGGTCATCCAACATCACTTCAATAAAACTCAAAAATATTCAAATCCCTCTTTAATAACTTAAATTTTTAATTCCCCTAGAATAATATTCCACTTCTCTAATATTCTAGTCATAAGGTTTTGGCCTAAGTCCTCTATTTCCAAGAAGTACATCAAGAAAAAGTTTTAATTATCAACATATGTACTAATCATTCTCTAATCTTTTTCCATATATATATATTCTCTATAAAAATATATTACCCATTAAAAGGTGATTAAATAAGTATTATCTATATTTTTTATGTTATTTTTATGAAGAAATAAACATAATCCACCATTTACCTATTACCTAAGAAAAATAAAAACGTCGTTTGTGCATACATGTAGACTACCACTTTTACGAAGCAACACAGATATTTTTTACTTAACTTATACAAATAGATTATTTAAAAGGGTTATTTAATGAATAAGAATTATATTTATATAATAATTGAGATTCTTAAAAGTTAAACCAATTATTACATTCCCCCCAATCTATGAATAATGAATACATCATCCGTGTATACGTACAAATTTCTACTTCTACATAGATAAATATTTTGTATTTTATAATAACAACACTTGGATGGTTATAATATTTTGTTTAATGAATTAAATTGATAAAAATAAAAATATTAATTTTTTATAAGTGAAATTTTAATACTTTATTTTTTATTAATATAACATCTTTCACTCGTAAAGCTTGTCATTGATTCCATCTCCATGAATAATTTATAAAACATTCATGGAATGAAATTAAAAAGTTATAAATCATTATGAAAAATATAATCTAGTAAATTTAATGATTAGGTAATGAAAAACGTTGTATCAAATAATTTTTTGGATGTTTCCATTATGAAACATGTGTGAATTAATCGTAATTACAATATCAGATGATAAAAATAAGTGATAACTTACTAATAAATACAATATAAATGATTAAAAAAATTGTAAAAGGTTATATATATAAGAATATGTTTCTAATTTTTTTTATTAATATGGTTATTTTCATTATACATGAGGATAAATCACCTTTGTGTAGGTCAAGAATTAATGTAAGAGTTTTTATCTCAATTTTAATTCATTGAGACATATTTTCATGTTAAATACATATTATTATTTTATATGGTGTACCTAATTCCACATTAGATTTTATTATAATTATTGATGTTTACTTCATGGTATTTACAATTATTTTCATGAATAACACCTTTTAATTCTTTCGATTCTATTATTACCAAATTTGTAAGGGGTTTCTCATCTAATTTTTTTTATCAATTAAGACTTATTCCATATCCACCACTTATTTTTTATTGTGTGATGTATACACTACCCTATTGGTGTTTTTATCAAAAATTAATGAAATTAAATGGATTTTAAAGTACATATTTATTCTCTTTTTAAGGTATTTTGATTCTAGTGTTACAAAGGATATATAGGATTTTCATAACTCAATTTCCTTTCTCTGATTTGCAGCAATTATTCCTAAACCCATTTATTCTAAGATGATTTATTTTATTCTATTATTGTATAAAATTTTAATTACACTTTCCTTTACATGGATATATAATTAATTCTCATTACATTATTTCCAAAGGATTATTACTTCAATAATTATGATATTCTTAAGGTATTTTATTAACACAAAATTTATTTCTTTGGTTTAAAATTTTAATTATTGAACTTTGTTATTATAAGAGATATATATATTCTTATATTTCCTATTTTATAAAATATCCCCCCTTCTCTCTCTAGTGATTGTTAAATTTTTAATTCAAATAATCATCCTTGATAAACAAGTTTCTTATAAAGTTATAATGTTCTTAAGAATAATTAAAATTCATTCTAAAGGATATTTTTCTTCCATATCTATAGTTTTTATTTCCTCCAATGTTAAATATTATTAATTGTAAAACATAATATGTTTTAACTCTCATGATATTTTTAATTTACTTCATGAATTTTCAAAAGGATGTTTTATTATCCTTTTTATGATGATAGTTTCAAAAAGGTATTTTCAAAATATTAAAAAGGATTTCACTTTTATTAGGTATTTTTATCTTCCACTCCACACTTCTTGTGGAAAATATTTATTTCATTTTTAAGTATATATTATTTAGATTCCTTTTAAAATAGTTTTTAAAAAACATTTTTCATGTCACCTTTTTGAATGAATTTAGAAAGTGATACATAACTTCCCCTTTTTCATCATTGTTAATAATGTTTTATAAAACAATTCGATAAATTTGATTTTATTTTACCTCTTTGTGTTTAAAGTATTATTTATGTATTTGAGAGTTATGATTCTTTTATTACCTCCTAAATTCTCTCATACTATTTTTTACTGAGGATTAAACTCATAGTATCAAACAATACAACTCTTTATCACTTCTTACATGATACTATTCAAATTATTATTATACAGGATGATTCTATTCATCTATATATATATATACTTAAATGTTATTGTGATACACTTGGGATACTCTTTAATAATACCATTAAAATTCTTTTTTTGATGTATTATGATCATATAATTCTATTTATTGATGGAGTTAAGTGTTGACATCTTGTATGATTATTATTCTAATACATATTTTTATTATTATAATACCAATATTTATTGATTAATATGGATGGTTGGTTATGAATTATATTGTTAATTATTTATTTCATATGATGAATTAATTAGGCTTAATTAGTGGTGGGTAGGGACTAGAATTATATATCCTATCAATACATAGGTAGGTCTCATGAGACAAACTAGTTTGGATATTTAGTGTATGGAAGCCCAAATATTTATGATGTCTTGGTATAAGGACCTCAAGGTATTTTTATGATATATTAGCACCAGGCATTGATGGTTTGATTTATGATGTCCAAAATTATGCACTATTTTACTATAAAATTATTTATTTTTATCATTGTGATTGTTTATATTTCTATTAATTTATATAGTTTAATATCTTGTTATTATTTATATAGAATTATTTGATTATAATTTATTATTTCCATATTATTCCTACCTTATTTATTCTATGACAGCTTCCACTATACTTTTTCCATTAATGAGCATCTAATCTCACCCAGATATTTTTTTTACCTAGGGTACCTAGAACTGAACATTGAATGATTTAAAAGATATACTAGAAGAAATAATAAAATTATCATAGAAATTTTAAGTTTTATTTCATGTTTTCAAATTTATTTTTAGAATCATGTATGTATATAGTCTTCCAAGACTAATAAGATATTCAATCACATTTGATATGATCTCTTATATATTATAAAACTATAATATAGTAACCATCAAACAAAGGTTACTATATTAGAGGTTTTTATAGTTGATATTATAGAAATTTTAATAGAAACCTTGAGAAATTGATTTAGGAAAAGATAGATTAGGGAAAATAACTGTATTGTAGACTCTTGGGATAAGTCAAAGTATAAGAACAAATCCTAAAATTTTGGTAAGGTATGGAGTGTGTGATTTCCTAGTAATGAAATTTATTTATGGATACTATAAGTGAATGTAGTATCTAGAATATATTTACTTAGGGGTAATAACCCAAAAAATGTTGGTTTGGTATTAACTTGATCTTCCCCTAATGCATGATAAAGAGGCCTAACTGCACAAATAGTTTGAAACTTTTGAGGGAAATTATTTGGTTAATTCACATGCTCTATATGAACCATTATGAGGGATTTGAATATATTAAGGTTAGAGAACTATATATGAAACGACCATGGATAACATAGCTTGAAAATTAGAGATTTATAAGTTAGGTTATACATGAAATATATGAATTACTTATTATATGTTTATAATTTCCTTTCAATAAAATTATTAATTTTATTATACCCCAACTTTATTTTATTTGAGTAATGGCTGGAAGAAGGAGAAACCAAGTTAATAATGGATATGAAGTGAAATGTGGTGATTTTACAAATGAAAAACCAAATGAGATAGGTGCTGAAGTAAGGAAAATTTTGATTATAACAAACTAGTTATCATGAATTATTATTAACAATATGATCATAGTTGAATTAAAAAATAGACCAAAGAGGAGAAGGATGGAGTCTCATTGAATTTATGGTGAGAAATAAGATGAAGGAAAGAATATTCAGTTTCATACATGTTAATAATGTTGGAAGAACCATCCAAGTAAATGTCTTAATAAAACTGAAACATGTCTTATGAATTGGAAAGGAGGACATAGAGAAACAAATTGTATAGAAAAAATGACGAGTTCATCTAAAATGATGAATGAAAATAAAGTTCATACTAATGTAACACTATTAGTTAAAAGTATTAAATCTGGGGAACCTAATTATTATCCAAATCAATTCCCTAATCCAAGGGATAACAAGGATGATAAGCATCAATAACCCCAAAGTTTAAGGTTACAGGTAAGTTCAGATAATATGACAACCACTGAAGTGGATAATGATAATTAAGGTACACTAATTCACTACTCTAGAGTTGTGGTGTCCTGATAGAGTTTGATTATAAGCACTATAGTATATCAAGGAGGTTTTCTAAGACCATTAAACCACCTCCCCAATGATTTGGTATTGAATTATAATAGAAAATTATAGTTGTATGATTATTGCATCACAGATTATTTCTTGTTGGAATCTCCATAACACAAATCTTATTATTCTTCATTCAAATGAATTTAATGTGATTTTGGAAATATATTTGTTCTATACATATAAAGAGAAAATTATTTTTCAAAATATTGAAATCACATTTCATATCAACCTATGATAGTCTATAAATTAAAGGATGATTACGAACAACATTTGGAAGAAAATTATATAATACAGCTCTTGACATTGAATAATGATAGAATCCTTGCTGAAATTCTTAGAAAGAAACTAAATATTGGTAGTATTCATATTATTAAGGAATATATGCGTTTCATAGTCTTAACCAAGTTAGTGAGGCTGGTGTCTCATTAGAAATTGTATCTCTAGTCTTTCATGTCATATGAAAACTATTCACTTTTTTTCATTTGTAAATAATAATTGAAATTGTTATGAATACATTTATTGGGGTCGGGGGACGTATCTAACCAGTATTCAAATATGAAATTATCATTTAAATATATATTATGTTTAATATCTCATTTCATATAAAACATTGAACTAAAATGAAACTGTGATACATTATATGAAGATAATATTTTAAGAATTAAATAAGATTGTTATATTATAACTATTGAATTAGACAATATAAAATTAAGTAACACCATTTTAAAATATATTTAGAAAGAAAAACAATTGGGTTATTTTTATACCAATTCAATGATAAATTCAATTAGTATCGTTAACTCGCTAATAAGATCATTTTATGATTAAAAATTTATTTTCCTAAAAGTGGATTTTTAGGTGATATATTTTTTATTTTAAGAAACTAGAAAAATTATACTTTAATTCTAATAAGATATATTTTTTATATGAATAGTATATGAACAATAATTATTAATTTATAGGAAATAATAATAACAATTAATATTCTGAAAAGTCATTTTCCAATAAAAACAAATTTTCTTTTATTTTTTATTATTTTAATTAAAAATGAAATTATCAAATATTATAATTTTAATTAGAAAGGATGATTTTTATTTTTTTATTTATCATTTTGAAATTATATTATGATTATTTGTTTTTTGATGTTTATAAAATAGGTGATTTTTAGGTGAATAGTGAATAATACAATTTGTACCTATACCGTATCTTTTATGGAATTATCAAGAACTAAATATGAATTTAAAACTTATAAAAAAATTTCATGTTAAAAATTGAATTTAAAGAGTAAATTATTGAAATAAAATTTATATTTTGAATCTAGAAAACCCACGTTTAATATTTTGAAGCTTAAGGCATATTTATTTTAATAAATTTTTTTAGTCCCTTTCCTTTAACTAAGTATCTAAATGGTGCAATTTGGTCATGGATTGATGTGAATGAAAAATAAATTTTATTTGGAAAATAATAAACAAATTAATATAATGTGAATCATCAACATTGATAATTTCATTCAAAACAAAATTTTTATGCTTAAAAATAGACTTTCTAAAAATACTTTTTACACGTAATGCACGCTAATATTAAAATTAGTTTTTCACACCCATAGAAATTTTATTTGATAAAATAGTTTCTAGATTTGAAATAATAGTTTTAAAATTAATTAATAAAGGAATTTTCTTTTTTATTCATAAAAATTTGTTACAAAACTTAAAAATGTAGTTACCATAGTAAAGTAAAGTTAATGTAAAAAATAGTTTAACCAAGTGTAAAAGTGTTAAAAAATGTCTATATGAGTGGTTTAAATGTGTATCAAAAAAAATCTTTTTTGTATGTTATTTTCTAATTTTCATTTCCCTTTCCTTATGAAACATGTGTTGCTTTTATATTGAGATTATATTTACAAAAGTATCATTCCTTTCACTTATAAAAGGGTCCTTCCAACACACTTTCAATTCCACTCCAAAAAATTTATTTCTTATCGAATCAATGAAATTTGTACTTAAAAAATAAAAACTTTAACTTCATTAATATTATGGTCATAATAATTTTTCCCAATTTATTTATTTACCAAAAGTACTTTAAGAGAAAGTTCAAATTATCAATATAAGTTCTAATCACTTTCTAATATTTTTCCTTATCTATATTTTTCCTAAAAAAATATATTTACCATTAAAACATGATGAAATTATTATTAAATATATTTATATGTTATTATTAATTTGGAATAAACATTATTAACCTTTTCCCATTTTTGTTAGAAAAACAAAAACGTCGTTCATGTGTACATCCAGACAACCACCTCCACAGAGAGATGTGTCTCATTTTACATCACCCCCTTAAATGACTTGTTCAAAAATGGTAATTTAATAAATAAATACCATATTTATTAAATTATTTAAATTCTAAACGGAGAAACCATTTTATACCTTCCTCTTATTCTATAGAAAATGAATACATTATTCGTGTGTATGTACGGAGTACCACCTCCACATAGAAACACATTTTGTTTTTCATAATCACCCTATATGGATGATTATAATATATTATTTAATGAATAAAAATCATATCCATAAAATTATTAAGGTTAGATAATAGTTATATTATTTTTTTACTTATTTTTAATATAAATTCATTCACTCATTAAAAATTATCGAAAAAAATGATCACAAATTTCATCTTTGAGAATCAAAAATAAAAAATAAATGGAATGAAATAATAATGTTATAAATAATTATAATTATATAATATCATCTCTAAAAAATAATAACATCACATAAAAGAAAATAATCCACATGAATCATTGATGTGCCTCAAATCCCTTCAGTACTCATAACTCGGAGCCGAAATCAAAAGAAAAATGTAATTATGTAGAAGAGGATGATGGGGAAATCCCAAAACAATGATTATAGTCTTCCTTGATTGACTTTTAAAAGTTTGAAATTAACTTTGGTAACTCCTCCAACTTTGTAAAGTAGGATAACAATTATTAGTTAATATCATGCTTTGTTAAGGGAATCAATGACTGACTGGATGCATCCCTGGTGGAGGTGTAGTTCATGAAAACATCTCTAGCATGAAGTTTGGATCTAGTGGCTCCACCATAAGAGGTAGTAATGATTCCTATTCTTATATACTCTGGTGTCGATTTTAATGTATGTTTGAATCAATTTCATTAATACTACTCCTCCATACGTTCTCTCATACTACACTATCATCCGTTTTTGTTAACTTATTTATTTAAATATTCATTAAACAAATTCAAAAAATTAAGTTTTTTACATAGATAAATATGTTTTAAAAATAAATTTCTATTTATTTCCAAGGGAAATTACAAACATTAATGTTTGTCATCAATATTTTAAAATCAGAAGGTGGATAAAGAAGATATCAACAATTTTGAATCTCTTTGCATGAATTAAATTCACCATCTAAAAGGTTTTGATTGACCTCGACTTATTGGTATGGGTTTGTTCATGGAAATATCCATCTAGGACTTCACCAAGATTTTGGGAATACCAGACACCAAATTTTGGAAGTCCCACAATGTCATTGCTATAGAAATATTTCTAGAGAATCTTAGATCAAAGATATTAATGTCATTTTTGATCTCATCATTCCATTATTTATAGATAAAAATCAGTGTAATAAACATTTTTTTATCTCACCATTTCAGTCAAAGAACGCTTTGATTTTATAAAAAACAATGAAACCTTTAGAGGGAGACAACCGATCAGATTTCAAAATTTTAAAATCCTATCATTACAACTAATATCATCATAAATCATTATTATGAAATATTTTATTTTATTTTATTTCTTATTTTGTTTTTTTTAAACATATATATATATATAATGTCAAAAAATTTTAATTAAATATATATTTTTAAAACACTTTAAAATAATTTAGGAAATTTTTTTTATGGAAATCATTCCATAGGACACTTTTTATATGGAATGAGATTTGAGGATTCTATTCCCATTTCTAATGTGGGATTCCACATGGTTTTTTCCACCTCATCATTCCAAGCCTCTAAATATCCGGGTCCCACTAAAAATAATTTTATTTATTTATTTTATGAATATAAATTATAACAATCCCCCACTTTTATTCATAAATATTAACTCTCTAAATCTTTAGTGAATTATTATACATAATAAAGGTATATTTCGATTTAAACATTTACTTAGTATCAATATCTCAATGTATTATTAAATTTACAAGTTTCCAAAACATTAAACTTTAAAATCTCTGAAATAAACTAAAGATATCATACATTCATTGATATTTCCATCCCAAATACCATTTTCATCACTTTTATTCATACGTTCTTATATCCTTTACATGAACTATAAGGAATAAATCCATTATCTCTCATAAGAAGAGAAACCACTTCTAAGTCCACATTGGAAAAATATTATAATGTCTTTCCATTATTAGAACACAGAAATCATCAAGTCTTAATATTTTTCTAAATATTTTATAACTCAACCTCTAGTTATAACAGATGATATTAGTGCCAATGAGGTATTAATTTCCAAAATCAACAATAATATTTCTAACTTTTTTTCCCATTAAACACTTTGAATTTGATCTACCTAAAAAAATTGTTGTGTTTACATTAAAAAATTATTTATTATTTGGGTTTTAACACTATTTATTTATTAGATTAATGAATGATCTCTCATAGAAAAGGTTTTATAAATGGATTTTTATGTTTTTTAATTGATCTCAGATAAATAATTTTTATGTTACCATCTTGTAACAATTATCTCTCATAATAATGTCTTAAACTTATATGTCTAGATTTTACAATGTACATGAAACTATATTCATTTGATAAAGTTGATTCACTATCAAAATTGATAGAGATAGGAGGAAACGAACTATGAAACAATATAATATCTAATAATAGATTCATAATCCATTCAACGTCCTTTCCACATACTACTAAGGTGATAAACTCTGACACCAAAGTTGAATGTACAATACAAGTTTGTTTCTTTCTTTACCAAGAAACAACACATCATATAAGAGTAAACAACCACCTAGATTTGGATTAGTTATCACCAATATTGGTAATCCAACTCACATAGATGCATCCTTATAGTATAGTTAGATGATCAATGTAGTATAAACTTATATCACTAGTATTTTTGAAGTATCCAAAGACTCTTTTTATACATATCCAATGTCCTACACTAAGATTAATAGTATATCTACAAATTTTACATACCATAAAAGAAATATCAGGTCTATTATAATGAATTTCATATATTAATGAACTAACTATAGTAATATAATCATGTTTTAGTATGGTTCTATCCATTATCATAAATATTTTAACACTAAAATTTAATGGTGTATTAGCATCCTTGAAACCAAAATGAGAAAATTTATTTAGCATTTTTTTCTATGTAATGATACCAACTTAAAGGACAAACCCCACTATGTTTTCTAACTTTAATACCTATAATAGGATTAACGATTCCATTTTCCTTCATTTTAAATATATTGGACAAATAATTCTCTGTCTCATTTAAATTAACATATCATCCACATATAGACACAAAATAGATCCATATTATTTTGTAAACATTGAATAAAAACAATTATCCACTTTATTATGAGTAAATACATTAGATAAAATAATAGAATTAAAATTTTATTTGCAATGATTAAGAGTTTGTTTAAGGTCATAAATAGATTCAACTAGTTTACTTACTTTATTTTCATAAACCTTGTAAAAAACCCTATAGTTGTTTAATGTAAATATCTTTATTTAAGTATCTATTTAAAAAGGTTGTTTTAATATCCAGTTTATGGACATATAAATTATTAATATAATTTAATGAAAATAAAATTCTTATCGAAGTAATCCAAGATATGAGAGCATAAGTACCAAAATAATCATCCCATATTTTTTTTCTGAAACCTTTAGAAACCAATGTAGATTTAAATTAAAGAATGTTACAATTGGAATCATAATTATTTCTGAAACTCCATTTACAAATAATAGGTTTTAAAACTATTGCTAAATTCATAATGACCCAAGTATTATTCCCCATAATGGAATCCATTTCACCATAAATTGCTTATTTCTATAAAGTAACATCTCTAGAAGCCATAACTTCTTTATATGTATTTGGTTCATCTTCAATAGTTAATACCATAGGATACATATTCCAAATTTTATTATTTTAATATCCCTCAACAATGAAAACTATGGAATCATTGGAAATAAAATCTGGATAGAGATGTTTCTTCTTCATAACTCTTATACTATATTTATGCTCAACTCGATAATCAACATTATTCTCTGCTATTATATTTGAACTAGATGGTGTGTAATAGGTAAGGGTATGAGGAATAACCTCCTTAACATCATATTTATAAAATTTATGTTCAATAAACGTTATATATATTAATTTAACAATGACATTATTTAAAAATCCATAACTCTATATTCTTTTCATGTTTATGCATATAAAAAAATACCTTTAATTTATATAGGACCAATTTTAGTTCTTTTAGGACCAGGAAATCTATAGTAAGATAAACACCCCACACATTAAAATATGAAACATTAGGTCTTCTTCCTTTTCAAAATTTATAAGGGGATAACTTAGTTTTCCTAGAAACAAGCCTATTATGAATATGATATACAACTAATAAAGCTTCTCCCTATAAATTTAATGGAAAATTAAATGTATTAATCAATAAATTTACCATTTCTACTAAAGTATGATTTTTATTTTCATCTAATACATTTTTATGAGGTGTGTAAGGAGAAGTACATTGATGAATTATACCATTTTATTCACAAAACTCATTAAATTCATTCATAAAATATTCACTACCCCTATCTATGTGAAAAAATTTAATCCTTTTGTTTAATTTTTTTTTCAACTTCAGATTTATACTTCATAAAAATATTAAATAATCTATATTTTTTTAAGAAGATATATATGTAAATATGTACTAGATTCCTAAAAAAATAAATAAAGTATCTTTTTCATTGAAAAGTTAACGGACAATTTAATTCAGAAATACCATAATGTACTAATTATATTATATCAATTTTTCTTAACACTTTTAAATGGTTTCTTAACTATTTTAGATTCTACACATGTTTAAAATTTATTAAATTCATTTACAAATTTAATTAAGTTTAACTTATTCATTACATTTAATAAATTAAATTAAACGCGTACCAAAAAAATCATACCATAAATTAGAGGGCTCAATAATGTAAGCATAAGATTCAATCATATTATTAATTGATAGTTGAGGCATGCCAAAATTTGATTACCCCATCCCCAAAACATGACTCCCTTTTAAAAGATAATATTATTAGATTCTAAAGAAACCCAAAATACCTTCTTACATAGAATATCGATAGATAAACAAATCTTTCAAATCTCAAGAAAATACAACACATATAAAAGAATCAACTTATTGCCAGAAGTAAATTCTAATTCCACACTTCCTTGTCCAGTGACATTAATGGATGCATTATTTCCAAGGTTTACTTCCTTAATAATTGTACTATCATCAAATATTTTGAACATCGATACATACTTGAACACATGCACCATTACTCCAAAATCAAGACAACATCCTATCAGTGTCGAAGTTATACGGACTTCAGATTTCATTAAAAGTTGATTATCTTCATTCAGAATATTTACAATTGATTTTTAAAATTTACTTTAAAAATGACATGGTTTTCTATAGACAAAACATTATCCTTTTATCTTGGAAGGATTTCCTTTCTTCTTGAATTGTTGACTTTTCTTCTTGACATGTAAATATAAGTTTGATGGTACCTTTCACTCAATGATATTAACCTTGGAATAAAATTGATAATCCATAACCCTATATATCAACATATATTTTTAATGATTGAAAAGAAGATTTTATAATTGTTCTAAGGAAATATACTCACACTTTTAATGTCACGAACCAATCCCAGGTTGACCCTGAACCAGTCACTCGAGCTAGTCCACGAGATGTCCCGAAGGGCATTCCTGATCCCCATGAGATGGTAACTAGTGCCACGCATCAAAATTTTACCATTGGGAATTATTTTTCCCATTAAAAAAAGATAAAATGAAAAACAAAAACTAATGATAAAAATAAAACTAGCAGTAGAAAGAAAGAAAAACCAAACATACCTCCATGTGACCTTGCAGGTCACCACCCAACTAAAGGCTGACCTTGCTCCATTAATGAGAAACTTAACAAAGAGAACCCCAGTAAAGGGAACCTGCAACTGAAATGATAAAATAGGCATGAGAATTAATATGCTTAGTAGGGTTTTCAAAAAAACACATAATCCAATGACTCCTTTCCCGAAACAATACTTTAACACAAGATTAAAATAAAAAAATAAAAGTAAGGTTTTAGCATTTTAAAATATGAAAACTGTTTTTCCCATTTTAAAAATCCAACACACGTGACATACCATTTACAAGATCATTTTTTATTTTATAAAAAAACAAAAACATAGTATACTAAAGCTGGGCTAAAGTAAAATAGGTAAATAGTGTAAACTATAAATAAACTAGTATAACAGAAAGTGAACAAGAAATGAAAATAATCCAGTAACCATGGGTAATCCTAAACATTAATAGAAAACCCCTAGATGTACTCGGTTTGGAACCACATGCTAGAGTATGGTGAAGCTTCTAAGTCTATAACCAACTGGCTACCATAAAACTGACCAATCTAGTGGCAAAGCCCACCTGGCCTAACAACCAATCTAAGGGATACCAACCCGTCTAATCAGGGTTGATCAAAAACTGTTACTCGATCATCTAAAATACTCCCAAGAACCCATGGTGGTTATAGTAATACTATTTAAGTAGGAGGCCCTCGCACGTGTGAATAATATCACCAGACTTTCCTACTCCAAATACGGACACTCCATATGATAACCCATAATTGATATCCCCCTATAGTGGTGGCCCACAAATATATATACATCATATCATCAAAGCTGATAACCGGGCCATCTTTCCATGAAATCATTAATACCATTTGGTACTTTTTACATAATATTAAAGTTACCGAACAAGCACACAATTATGAAACACAATCTTTTATAGAAGTTCATACAGACATCATCATTTGAGTTGGAGGTACCAAAAGGTTAATCACATTACTTAGACAATTAAATAACTTCTTTGAAAACACAAGTGTTTCCAATCATACCTTTAGATTTACATATCCAAAAAAATTACCCAAAATATCACAAAAAAACCACCTTTTCATTTTCAGTTTCAAACGATCCCAAGTTACAAACACACATGCCCAAACACTTCACAATGAAACAGTGGGCCTTTAACCCATATTAAAATCTCATAAAAACATGTTCTAGGGACAAACATGACAAAACCTTGAGAAATAAAATTGAAACCATTAATTTGAAACACACAAAAGAACCTATATATTTTAGAATCAAGGATACCATTTTATGAAACCATGGTAAAAAAACCAAGAAACTCTTTGAAAAACCATATCCATAAATTCATCACTTGCTTATAAAACCAAAACCAACCACTCCCCTCATTTTAAATAACACCAACCTTTCTATTGGAAACATCAATCCCTTTCCAAACTCACAACAAATTATATTCATCACATCTTTAAAAAACTCTAAATTGATGGAATCTTTATAAAACAAACCAAAAAATTTCTTAGCTATTATACGAACAAGCCAAAAAATTTATAAATGATTTTAAGAACAAGTAAAAAAGTTTATTAAAAATTTGGTAAATAGATGAATTTTTTTTAAAAAAATTTAACAAACATACTAAATAATTTATAAACAATTTTATGACGAACCAATTTTTTAAAAAATATTTATAAACAAATGAAACAAATCATAAAAAATTTAAACAACACACCGAATAATTTATAAACAATTCATTCACACCAAAAACACTATAAAAAGCTATTGAAGAGTATATAGAAATTGAGTTTCATGCTTAAGAAATTATCAAAACAACATTTGACATCCAGTGAACACATTTTTCATAAGAACACATAAGCAGGACCAGAGAAAGTACTTCAAAATTATTTTTAACTGGACCAAATAACTTGAAAACACTATAGGAAGTTAACTAAGTGTATTGAGAATGTACGAACTAAGTCAAAAAATTAATTAAAACACTCATGTATTAAGTGGTCTTAATAAGAAAGGAAAATGTATATTTGACTACCTAAAACCAAGAGTGGAAGTGACGAAACTGTCAACGGATGGGATAACAACACCCTATAGTCCAATTGCACACCCAAAACAACTAGAAAAATGAACCAAAAAATATCCGGGATGTTAGGATTTGTACACTTAAATAAAAAAACTGTAAAAGGATAGAAAACTAACCCCAATGAGGTTTCTGGACTAGAGAAATCGCTCCGGTTGGAGTAAGAGAGGGATGCCGCCATCGGGTTGCATGACAGAGACCGCCAAAAATGGGGGGGGGGGGTCATTGGGGATCAATTGCATCACTGGCCGAAGGAAGGAGGCCAGAGCGTTGCCTGGATGGAAGTCGGGGAGAAGGTCGGAGTGTGGCCTGGCTGGAGGTGTCCTTGACGATGTGTGGAGGCCGGAATGAAGAGGGACGATGCAGTGGATGGGAGTCAGGTGCCGAAGTGGAGGGCTGCCTTCCAGGGTGGCCGCGCACAGAGGGCTGCAAGGGGGCAAGGGCGGTGGCTGGGAAAATAGGCGAAGCTGGCTCTAGGGATAAAGTCTGGAGCGACGAGGGAGGGTAATGAGGGGGTGAAGGGTGATGGGCTGGCTGGGAGTGGAGGGACGAAATGGGAAAAGGGGAACTAGGGTGTGCAGGGAGGCAAATTGCGTAGGAGAAAGTCAGAGAATGGGGGGGAATGGGTAGAACTAGGGTTTTTCCATTTTTTCATTCTATTATAATTTAATAATAATAATAATAATATAAAGAATAATAATAATAATAATATACAGAATAATAATAATAATAATATAAATAATAATAACAAACTTAATAACAATATAACACAATAATAAATTTAATAATAATAATAATAATATAAAGAATAATAATACAATAATAATAATAATAATAATAAGAGTAATGAGAAATAGCATGACACTTGGACCGACTGCGCCGCTATCGCCACTCGTGTAGTGACCGCGCACGGGTTCAAAACCTAGTAAAATTATTAAACATCAAAAATTTTAAACTGGGACCCAGCCCAAACCTTGGCATGAGAACCCATAGCTAAGAAATAATAAAATAAAAATAAATTAAAAAGTGGGGGTGTTACAATTCTCACCACCACATACACTTTCTACCCCCAAAAAGTCACCCAATCAAATGATAGACAAAACATAAATCCATGCCCGATTGAAACCGAAAGAAACCACAACACAAGAGAACAATAGAACATGAGAGGGTTCTTCCCACCACAAGAACTTAACTAGTGCTGAAATTTAACACCCAAATATACCACCCAAGGAGGGGGGGGGGGCACGAGATCTTCTAACTAATCCAAACTAACTTCTATAGCATGAGAGGAACAACACCTCTACTAGAACATTGAACTCTGGACCCATACCAAAAACCCCCATCACTAGGGAAAAACCTTCGATCAGAACTTACCCCAAGCAGTGAACTAGAGCATAACCAAAAACATCAATTCCTCCACAAGCACTTATATCTCTGAACGAACACATACAAACCAATATTAACCCATACAAGGTCCAGACATACTTTAATAAAAACACAGGATTCAGAAAACCACATCCACAAAAACATGACTGCTTGGATTATAATAAAATGAGTCCATTATAACTTCATAGAAAAACAATGAACTTACAACAATGTCAAAACTTTAACAACATAAAAACATGAAAAAAAAGACTTAAAATATTTTAATTCAAACATGGAACACAAAAACTAGACCAAGGCTTCACACCCACGACAACTATTGACTATGCATGAGCTTCACCCCAAGACCTGTGGTTGGGGCTATGATAGATGAAGCATCTCCTACCTCATAGTCAGACACTAGAATCCTCCAGTAAAAATTTATTCTTACAGAAACACTTCCTTCATAACTTATCTAGATGACCTAGGTTGCCTAAAAAATGACACCTCTTTGGAGGGATATGACATGACAACTTCACATGCCTGAACCAGCCACACTAGTGGAACACCACTAAACGGTCTGATGAACTAGAATCCAGAACCACTACAGAGGACTCTTTAAGAACATGACCCTATAGTACATCCTAATCTTCATATGGGGAACCATCACGAGTAACTGGATATGCTGAATTTCCAAGAACCTACACTCATAAGACATATTCATCTAAGAACGCCTCATGAACCAACTTCTCAAATAGATGGTCTATTGAAGGGAGGACCAGTGCCTTGATCTTTTTATGAAAACCCCTGATGAAGAGAGAAGTACTAATAAAATATTGTGATTCTACCTCTGAAGAAAAGGACACAAGTTCCTTGAAATGGTCAACATATGTCTTCACCATTTTTTGACCTTGTTGAATACGCATGAGTTCTTCCATTTTATTTGTGTTCAACTCTTCAGGTATGAACCATAAAATGAATAAGAATTTAAATACATGCCACATAATCCCAACTTGGAGTGATGAAGGGGTGAAGAACTCCCATTCATCCAAAGCTGGACCTTCAAACAGACCCAAAACAGCATGCACCCTGAAAGCTTTAGGAGTTCACAATACCTTGAAGGCATGATCGACCTCTTCAAGCCATTCTACTTCCTCTAACAGACCTCGATCATCATGAAAGACATGAAACGTCCAAGAAGGACCAAAAACTGGGCATGAATTATCAAAAACCTTGGGGACCTTTCTGGATGGAATTTTCTAAACAATATATAAAACACAAATCTAAAACCGATATCAAATCAAAGTATAATTAAAATTAACATCCTGAGCCAAAAGACGAGCTCAAAAACCAAACAAATAAAAATACCACCCAAAACTCCCTTTTCATTTTAGATTTCAAACCCACCTTCTTTCAAGGCCACTTTCCTAATACCAAACCCAATTTTCAAACAAAATTCAATTTTCTAAATCATTTCCCATTTTTAAAATCACTTTATAAAATCAAGGTAAAGCCTTTAATTCCAAGTACCCACCCCAGTAATCCCATGAATCATTGCACAATTCTTCATCTTATTTCATCCATATGCACCAACACACACTTCCCATGCATTCCCTCACATGTAAAAACATTCATAAAGAGTACCCGAGGTTTCACCCAAACCATTTATCCACCAATTCCAAACAAACACCATATTTTTAGATAAAGATATTTCAGTTTTAAAACTCATTTAATGAATTTATAACCATTTAAAATAAATAATTCTCATTTCAAAACCTTTTTTTTTCTTTTTCAAAAGTGCACTTACACCAACTAGAATGAATACAACACTCAACTTGCATCAAACTACTAGAGTAAAGGACTAGTATTCATTCTTAACCTAGTGACATGGTAGTGGGCCATGCATCCAGTAAGTATCAACAACTATGAAAAAATTAAACCGTGTACTCAGACTCCACATGGGTCACTACTCCTTGTGAAATCATGAGGTAACATCAGCTTGCCTCCATTGTCATCCCTCAATCTAAAAAAAACCAGAATGAGACAAGGACTCAATTCCTAGACTACCCATGGCGACCTGAGGTTCGGAACGAGCAATGGTTCATGACATCATTCTCGAACCCCCCCTCTTGAGTCCCAAAAGTCCTAATCTCCATCTAACAAACACTCCAAATAACAAGGGCCTCCTATGATACCATTTTTTCAAGAACCAATCTTAGTTTGACCCTGAACTGGTCAATCGAGCCGGTCTGTAACATGTCCCTAATGGCATTCCCGATCCCCGCGGGATGGAAACTAGTGTCGGGCATCAAAATTTAACCATTGGGAATGATTTTCCCATGAACAAAAGATAAATAGATAAAAAAAATGATGATAAAAATATAACTAGAAAAATAACGAAAGAAAAAACACACATACCTTCCTGTGACCTTCCAAGTTAGCACTCAACCAAAGGCCAAACTTTATCCATTAATGAGATACTCACCCAAGAGAACTTGAGAAAAGGGAACCTACAACTGAAATAATAAAATAGGCGTGAGAATTAAAATTATTAGTAGGGTTTCCAAGACAAACCACAGAATCTAATGTCTCCTTTCTTGAAACAATCCATTAAAACTAGTTTTAAATAAAAATATAAAAGTAAGGTTTTAAAATTTCAAAATAAGAAAAAGGTTTTTCCCAATTTAAAAATACAACACACGTGACATACCATTTCAAAAATAATTTTTCATTTTATAAAAAACCCAAAATAAAGTATACTAAAGATGGGCTCATGTAAAACAGGTAAACATTGTAATCTGGAAACAAACTAGTATAAAATAAAGTGAAAAAGCAATGAAAATAATCTAGTAACCATGGGTTATCCTAAATATCCCAATAATACCAATGGATGTACTAGATTCGGAACCACCTACCGCCTTATGTTGAAGCTCCTAAATCTATAGCTAACTAGCCAACCTAAAACTGACCAATCTAGTGGAAAATCCCATTTGACCTAACAACCAATCTAGGGGTTACCAACCCGTCTAAATGGAGTTGATAATCAACCATCACTCGAAAATATAAAAGGAACCCATGAACCCATGGTGGTTATAATAATACTATGTAAGTAGGAGGCCCCTGCACGCACAAATATTCTCAATGCACTTTACTACCCAAAACCCGGACACTCTATATGATAACCCATAAGGGATATCCCCCCTATAGAGGTTCCACAAAAATGTATATACATCATGTCATCAAAGCTGGAAACCAGGCCATCATTCCATAAAATCAGTAAAACCATTTGATATTTTTTACAAAATATTAAATTTTCTGAATGGGAATATAGTTATCAAATACAATATTTTCTAAAAGTTCATACAAACATTTTCATTTGAGTTGGAGGTAAAAAATGGGTTGTCACATTACTTACACAATTAAATAACTTCTTTGAAAACACAAGTGCTTCCAATCAGACCTTTAGCTTTACATATCCAAAAAAATTACCCTAAATATCACACAAAAATCACATTTTCATTTTCAATGTCGAACGGTCCCAACTTCTAAACACACATGCCCAAACACTACACAACAAAACAACGAGCCTTTACCCCCTTTTAAAATCTCGTCAAAACATGCTTTAGGGCCAAAAGGTTTGAAAAATTGAGGAATACAATTGAAACCATTCCTTTGGAAACACAAAAAAGAACCTCCATCCTTTCGAATCCAAGAAACCATTTTCATGAAACCATAGTAAAAAAACCAAGAAACTATTCAAAAAACCATATCAACAAATTCATCACTTCGTTTTAAAACAAAAACAAACCAATCCTCTTATTTGAAATAACACCAACCTTCTTATTGGAAACACCAATCCCTTTCCAAAATCACATCAAATTATATTATTCACATCTTTAAAAAACTCTAATGTAATGGAAACTTTGTAAAAAAAACCAAACAATTTCTTAGATGTTATATGAACAAGCCAAACAATTCATAAACAATTTTAAGAGCAAGTCAAATAGTTTATTAAAAATTTGGTAAATAAATGAAAACATTTATAGACAATTTAATAAACATACCATATAATTTATAACCAATTTTATGGAAAACCAAACAATTTGTTAAAAATATTTATAAACAGAGGAAAAAATTTAATAAATAGATCAAATAATTTATAAACAATTAATTAAAATAAAAAAAATTATCACAAACTATTGAAGAGTTTGTCAAAGGTTCATTTCATGCTTAAAACATTATCAAAGAAACATTTGAAATCCAATTAACTCATTTTTCATAAGCACATGTAAACAAAACCCGAGAAAGTACTTCAAAACTATTTTTAATTGGATGAACTAGCTTGAAAAAACTATAGAAAGTTAACTAAGTGTATTTAGAAGGTGAAAAATAAGTCAAAAAAATAAATTAAAACACTTAGGTATTAAGTGGACTTAATTGGAAGGGAAAATGCAGATTCAACTACCTCAAACCAAGAGTGGAAGTGACGAAACCCTCAACAGATGGGATAACAATGTCCTGTGGTCTAATTGCACACCCAAGACAACTAAAAATATTCACCAAACATTACCCAAGATGTTAGGACTTGACCACTAAAATATGAAAAAAGTAAAAGGAAAGAAAACTACCACTGATGAGGTCGCTGGACTGGAGAACTCACACTGACCAGAGTTGAAGAGGGAGGCCGTCGTCGGATTGCTTGATGGAGACTGCTGGAAATGAGGAGAGGTTGTTGGGGATTATTTGCATCACTAGCCCAATAAAGGAGTCTAGAGTGTGGAATAGATGGGAGTCGGGGAGAAGGCCAAATTGTGGCCTGGCCAGAGGAGGCCTTGTTGGAGCGTGGTGGCTGGAACAGAGAGGGGAAAGGCGGCTGTCGAGAGTCAGGATCCAGAGTAGAGGGCCGCTGGCAGGGTTGGTCATGCACAGAGGGATACGAGGGGGCGAGGGCGGTGGCTTGGGAGAGAGGCGAGGTTGGAACTAGGGATGAAGGCTGGGGCAGTGAGGGAGGGTAGCGAGGAGGAAAAGGGTGATGGGCTAGACATGAGTGTAGGGACATCAAGAGGAGTGAGGTGAGGGTGAAGGGGAACCCGGGTGTGTAGGGAGGCCGCTTGTATAGGGGAACGGTAGGGAATGGGGGGGGGGTAGCGCTAGGGTTTACCACTTTTTTTAATTCTATTATAATGTAATAATAATAGTAATAATAATAATATAAATAATGATAATAATAATAATAATAATAATAATAATATAAAGAATAATAATAATAACAATAATATAAATAATAATAAAAAACATAATAATAATATAACACAATAATAAATTTAATAATAATAATAATAATACAATAATAAAACCAATAATAATAATAGTAATGAGAAATTTCACAACACCTGGGCTGACTGAGTGGCTACCACCGATCGCACGGTGACTGCGAACGAGTCTGAAACCCAGTAAAATTATTAAACATAAAAAAATTTAAACTAGGAACCAGCCCAGACCTTGGCTATAGAACCCAGTGCCAAGAAATCATAATGTAAAAATAAATTAAAAAGTTAGGGTGTTACATTTAATGAGTGATTTACCAAAATCATTCCATGCATGTGTAAATTTAGAAATAATTACACCGACTTTGAAAGTTTCTGATATATTATTTTTAAGGTAAATAAGTTTTTTTACTATAACATAGATCTCATAAAATTTCTCCAACACAAACTTTTTATCATCCACATTAAATTTAAGACACTTTTAAATAATAATTTTATTTATACCATATTTCGTGGATTTTTACATGAATTTGAGTGAATCTCATATCTCTAAAGTGGAATTTATTTGAAAAAATAGTTATAAATAAGATTTGATAATGTGTTGAGTGTAACAAACTGAGATTTTATGAGAATTATTCTTTTTAATTTAATTGATGTCTTGTGTTGTACGCTACATCAAAATTAGCTTGTGATATACACAACACCGTATTTGCTTGCAGTATACACAACAATATTCTTGGCTCGTGTTACACACAAATTCAAGTTCGTTTTGTAGAAAGTATTCTACGCAACATTATGTATAGATTTTGTTTAATGTATAAATGAAATAAGTTTTGATTATGTTATACGCAACACCAAACATAGCTTTCACTACACGCAACCCTGACTTGGCTTGCATTACACGCAATAAAGACCTTCCTCGATAGCATGTGTAGTATGCAATACCAAGTTACACTAAACGAGTTATTATTATAATATTATTATGAACTAGCCGTTATGAATAAAAATACCCAATTTTTGAAATTTTATAAATTTTATCATTAAAAATGGACTTAATTTTTTGATTCGGAATATCGAAATTATCCTAGGCTGAATTTTTGGTATTTTTTTTGAAAACTTTCATTTTTTGATGAATAGTGAAAACACTAGGTTACTATTTAAAAACCGACTTTTTATTTAAATAATTATTTATTTTATTTAAATTTATTTTAGGTAAAAATTGATACATAATACCTATATAAGTTTAATGTAATTAATTGGAGTCATTTTATAATAATTTTAGATATATAAAAATTTTATTGAACTTTTCACTGTTTTTTACCCACCTCCTAGGAGAATTTGGAAATTCACATAAAACTTACTTTTACCGCTTCTGTGAGTGGAATTTCGAAAATCCGAGAGACAAAATTACTATAAAGGAATAAAATATGGTTCAATGAGATGAAAATATTTTTTGGTGAATAGTAAATTTTTAATTTTATTACCACGATTAAAAGTAAATAGGGTAATTAAGGGTACAAATGATATTATTATTACCCTAACACATGTCCTAATTCTATTGGATAAGTGTAATTCGACCGAAAACAAACTTAGGAATAAAATATGACCATTTAGGTCCACTTGGATTAGATTAGGACATTTATTATTAATTTATTTAAAGAAGGGTTTAAATAGTTAAAATCAAAGTTTAATAACTAAATCGTTTTTAATATAGGGTTATACATAAGATAAATTCAACTATAAATATTCATTAGACAGATAAAAAGATTTCCTACATAACTGTATTTTATTTATAATTTTTAGACATTAAATAATTTTATTTATTTATGACACAATGATGATGCAGTAATTACCTTATTAATGAAATATTAACATAATTGATGTTATAAATATCCAAATAAATGTAATTTGAAATTTTTTATGAATTAAAATAATTTTATAGGTTAATATGACATGTTAGTATTTATTTATTTAACGTTTTTAGAACTAATCATGTTGTTATGATTTTTACAAAAATCAATTACCGAATAGTGTCTAAATTGACATAAAATAGTTTTTTTAAAAAATATTATATTATTAATTGTTATTATATTCATAAAAATATAAGGTTAGGCCAAGATAATTATATAATTATATTTTTATCATTAATAGACCACTTGGGGGTCTCTTGGATGTATATGGTAAGTTTATTAACTATATAATATAAAAATACAAAGTAAAATGGTAAATGTCAATTTAATTAACTAAGAGTTAAAACTAAAAGATAAAGTTAATATATTGACCCAAACCTATCTAAAATCTATTGGTTGAGAGGATTTCGACCCATCCCCATGTTATCTTAGAAATAAATTAATTCAGAGCTATTAAAAATCAAATATGACTTTATTATAAAATAATATTTTAAGTTTTTACAAAGGTGCCCCTCTCCTCCCTTATAAAAAGGGCACCCCTTCTCTCTTCTCTTCAAACCATTTTGAGCCTTTAATATCAGAAAAAACCTGACCATTTCTCTTCTCCACTTCCCTAGAAACATTCTGGAGGTTCTGGTCTTCTCAAAAGATCAACTCTACTTCCTTAAGAGAAGGCTTAAAAGAGGTGCGTCGAAGAAGAGGTAATCTCTTCTTCCGATTCTCTCAAGTTTCTTCCTTCTTCTACTTTTTCTTATTTATTTTTCTCATTATAAATTAATAACATCACTATTACTTATATACTGATATGTAATTATAAATATGAAACAACCTTATTTCACCTTTTATCTATCCTACAGAAAATGAAATCACCGCGCGTGTGTACGTACGGAATACCGTCTCCACGCCGTGGTGTAATCTGTTTTCGACCCCAACCTTACTTGTATGGGTATAATGGTGTAAATAAATAACTATATATGATTATTGTAAAGTTATATTGATTCTGAAATATTATACATACACTTCAATATAATTCCACGATCATGGGAATGATATCATCACTCGTGCGTACGTACGGACTACCATCTCCACGACGCGATGAGATTCATTCTCCATGTTAACCATTCATGAATGATTATAAAGTATATATAATGAATAATAATGAAATACATGACATAATAATGATAAGGTATTTATGTATATATATATGTATGTCATCTACTTAATTCCATTAAATTCAATAAAGAAACGAAAACTACGTTCTTGCGTACTTACGACCTACCGTTTCCATGAACGGTGTATTTCATTCCATTTATCGATATATCATATATATGTATATATGCTGAATATATATTATATATAAATAATGTTTTAAATTCTGGAATTATTTAAATCAGTATATAATTAATAATATCAAGAACAACAAGTCGAAGCACGTACGATAAATGAAACGATTTTACCCAAAATGCTTCTTTAACATGGAATTTACAAAAGAACGAGTAATATAAAATCATAAGTGAAACATATATGATATAATAACAATTAATATGATTCTTTAATAAGTCAATGACATTATTTAAATCATTATACAGGAGGTTCGAATACATACGAAGCATATCAGACATAAGGTAAGGGAAAATCTCACAATCTCAATTTTTATCCGAGATTGTTTTTACTACAGAATTTATTGGGGAATATTTATCATCCATATAAATGATTTGTCAATATATAATATTATTTCTATAATCCTACAATTTTTTAAATCCTATTTTACCCTTTGGTGAGTTTTTAGTAAAAGATATGAAAGGAATCTTTTATCGTTTTTCGTACGAGGTACTTTTTGATTTTTCTGGCCAAAGTACGAGAAGATTTTTTTTAACTTATACGGCATGAACATATTTTTATAGTTTTCATAACTCCATATTTTCATGAAGCTTACTATACAATATTTCATGACTATTTTCAACAAAATTCTTTTCTTTTAAAATTTCATGGCATTTTGTGAAAAGAAAATGACTTTTATGAAGAAAGGATATTTTCCTCAAGAATTCATTTAGAGTGTTTTATCAAAACCAATTTCCATATAAGATGACATTATTTCATATGTGTATGTTCCAAGTATAATGTCCCTATGATTTACAAGGTTTCAATTTTCTTATGATGAAATGATATCCATTTGTTTTATATAGATTATGTTATGATGGGATGGTGTTTATGAAACCGATTTTGTTCTTTGGGTTATGATGAATGATTTATGTTTATGTTGAGGCACAAGTAAGAATGATTTAACTATGAGATGGTTGGGACCTATATCTACCTCCAATGTATTGGGTAAAGATTTATATCTCATGAGATAGAAATGACTGGAATGTTAAGTTAATCCGGTTCAGTGATACAGGACTGGAACGAGGAGTGAACTCGATTCAGAAAGGGACTTTGTCCACTAAGATGGTCTTGGCAGCAATTCCTTGGCTATTATGGAAATAATAACAAGTGTTGAATTGTTGACACAATTACATGATTTATTCCCATGCTATTTTATCAATATTGATGTTTCATTATGATACATGCCTTACATACTTCCATGATTTATGTCTTTACTCAAGATTTTTATGTTTAAACATTATGTTCATGTTTTTCAGTTCAAATGTTTATGGTTTGTTTTATTTCCACCATGATTACCCTTATTGAGAATTTGATATCACCCTTTATATGTTTTCTTTTCCCCAGGATTTCAAGAAAGGTTTTAGGTAAGAAAACCGAAAGGGGTAGATCTTTATGGGAGACGTTGAAGATCTTTCATCTTGGTTAGAAGATTACGTTCTGAGTTTCCAAAGACACTAAAATATTAAGGTCCTTTTGTGTCTGTTTTTGTTATGTATTTATTATTCCACAAAAGTAATGTAATGTCCATGTACATCAAGCTTTGGGTCTCTACATTGATAGTATGTACTAGACACAAAAACTAATTTTATTTATGTTTCTTACTCAAAAACCAAATTTGATCGACTTGGGTCACATCAACAGGTGGTTTTTCAAGATATAGAGAAGTATATTTAGGATTGGGAGGAATATTTTGTTCAAGGATGTAAACATTCTTTAATACTGTAAGATGAAACTTTATCTTTTCCTACCACCATTAGAAGTAATTTCCATCGAAATGGTAAATATTGATAATTTCATAGTTTATCACTTTAAGAGAATCAAAATCCATCTTATGGGATCTTCCTTGTTCAAATACTTTTTATTTTTGTAAAATCAAAAGGTAGATGAAGAATATACAAAGAATTTGGAATCTAAATGTATTAATGAAATTCACTGTCTAAAAGGTTTTAATCCACCCACACTTGTTGGTGTATTATTTTTAGTAGGAATAGCTATTGAGGATTTCACTAATATTTTGGGAATATATGACACTACATTCTAATAGCCCTACAATGTTGATGTTGGGGTAATATTTTTGGAGAACTTAGGATTGAAGAGACTAATGTAATTCTTTATCTCATCATTCCATTATTTATAGATAAAAATTATCATAATACAAACCATTTTTTCCCACTATTTCGATTAAAGAACACTTTGATTTGATAAAAACAAATAATCAATAAGAGGCATGTAGCAAACTTGATTTCAAAATTTCAAAATCCAATTGTTATTACTAATCTCATCATTAACCGTTTAAAAAAATATTACCTTTTTTTTGTTTTTTTGGTATATAGTATATATATATATATAAACATTTTATTAAAACATATTTTTTTAAAATAAATTTTAAAATAATTTAGATAAATATATATTTTTTATGGAAAACAATTCTCGTGGTTACTTTTTATAAGAGAAAATCTTTGAGGATTCTATCCCTATTTACAATGTGGGATTCTACATGGTTTTTTCACCTCATTAATGAAAACCTCCAAATATGTGGGTACCATAAAATACCCAATTATATTTTTATGTTATGAATACCACTTATAAAAATTGATACCGAATTTTCCTTTTATAAAAAGTATATAACACCTGTATACAAAAATAAATATACACTATTGAAATATTTTTGAAAATAAAAATAATAATGTTTTAAAAATATTATTACAAGATATTTATTTTCCTTTCATAACATTCACCTATACTTTCATCCCTCAATCTCAAACCCTATTACAAAAATTATATATTTTAAAAGTAAAAATACAAAAAATAAAAATTAGGAACAAATGTAGAGAAGAAATATAAAAAACTCTCAAATATATTTTGAAATTACAACAGTGTTCATAAAATATGAACTCTCAAAAATATCAATGTCATAACATGATATCCTTTATATCCATACCTGGTTCTCATCATAAGGATAAAATGTTACTAATTTAGACATAAAAAAGTAAATTTAAATGATACCTCATTCTATTAGAAGGTATTAGTGAATTCCATTCACTATCAGTGGTCATAACATGAAGTATGTGAACTGGGAACCCTCTAGATAATCAACATGGTCTTTAAAGTCTTGTTAGTACATTGATCTTAAAGCTTTATATGTTATCATAAAGAATCAAAGTGAATTTCAATATACTTACTATAATAAAAAAACATTTTTTCAATCTTGGAATTAGTTATTGGATTGCAGTGCTAAAAATATTTTCTCTCACTCTAAGAAATTATATAGATGATGGATAAGTTAAATATTTTTGAATGAAACAGTAACCATAAATTTGGAATTATTTTGGTTTATATAATTAAGTTAAAAACATAATTCTATGTAAATAATCTAATAATTTTAACCTTCTATATAAACCATTTTACAACACTAATGACCTAGATAATGTGTAATAATTGTCATAAATATTTTATCATTTACTTGTAATTTTAAAATCATACAATTTTATAAAATATGAATCATTAACATGATTCTTTTCTCCCATAAATAAACCTTTAATACCGAATACTCATTACTTAAATATCTATCTTGTATTCACATAATAACTTGTGATAATAAATTCAAGACTTATAGTTTTAAAATCGACTAATATTGAATTTATTTAATTTTTTTGATCACTAACACTTTGAAATTACCCTACCCCATCATGGATCCCACTATGTCATAAACTAAAATTCATCATAATTGATTTTTTTGAATAAATATAATATGTGACCCTATAAAACATTATCTCGATAATAGAAAGTGCTACGTATAGACCAAGAACGATATGTAATAATACATAAAGGCCCGTAAAGAGATAAGGGTTAGTTATAATAATGAAAACCTATACTATGAATTACATTGTAAAATATAATTTTTTTGTCTCATGATATATCATAGTGTAGGATGAATATTTCTGTCACCATCCTTCTATAAATATATTAGTGTCACCATTCTCAATGAAAGATATATGGACATACCATTTTTTAGGATTAAGGGGTGGTGATGATCATGTGTGTAGGTGTATTCCTATGAATATGGGTTTGGTAATAGTGCATAACTTCCCATAAGCCACTTTCTCATTTAAATATTAGTTTTAGGGGTTTTTTAGTTATTGGATGACTATTAAATTTTGGTAGGATTCTTGTAGTGGGATATGGATATATTTTTGGAGATCATAGCATAAGATGAATAATGGTTTGGGCCTAGGCCTAGTGATAGGTGTCTACCAAGGAGCTCATATTCTACCTTTTTACTAATTTATTCTTCTTACGTTTTTATTTCTTCTACTAAACCTACTATCACTGATGCATAATATTCAATTGAAACTTCATTTTCTCCCTCTCACAAAATTAATTCCTATTAACTATAAATTTCATTAAGAGTGATAATCACTATGGTTAGAGTAATTATATATATAGGAACTCAATAAGAAGAATATTTATTATTATGAAAGACATAAATGGTTCTGATTGGGAAATTTTGATGTTAACACAATAGTAGAAGATGCCTCATTGGGGTAGAAACTTGACTTGAAGTAGTTGAGAGGAGTACTAATGAAGAAAGATTAATGTTGAAGGAAAAAACACAAGATCAAAGAGAGCTATATTGACAAACCAATAGAAATAAAAAATGTGCAATTGATGAGGTATACATAATGGATTAATTAAATCATTCTTCTTGAAATTACACGGTAGAGAAGAAAATAATGTATTATTGGAAGCATTACTATCCGAGGTAGATTTTTAAATCTACAATCCATTACACATTGTTAATATATTGTAGGAGAACAAGGTGACCATAGATAAGCTATCTAAGAGAATGGATGAGTGATAAGTGATCCATAAGGTTGTGAGGATGCCATCTTTTTCTGGAGAGGATCCAGATTCTTGAATCACTAAAGACAAGGAATATTTTTTCGTCCTCCAAACATGGGAAGATTTAAAGATATGAAATTATTGACTATGTATATGAGGTATTTTAAGAGATAGGTTTATCATTGGATAAATATAAGAAAAGTAACAATTACCCACAACTCAAAGAAGAGATACACTAAAAATATATTAATATAAAGGTGTATTATATAGCGACATTAGCTATATAGGAGTAAGAAGTTAAAGAAATATTCGAGGAGTACTATGAGTTTTTGTAGATAGTTCCCACATAACCACATAATCTTATTGAGCTTCCTATAAGACTACAGGGTGAGTGGAAGAAACATATGTATGGAAATCATGGATTGGATACTATTGAAGAATGAATAGATATTTTCTAGAATATTTGGGAGAACAATGATAAGAAAAAATAGATAAAATCCACTCCAAAATTTCCAGATAAGGTAATTTATAAACCATGTTTTTGTGTAGATAGAATGTAATAATAAAGTATTATGTGTGGTAAGAAAATTCATTGTCAAGTAGTTTTGTTATGTGAAAAACTAGTGATTGTGATTATAGACCAACTATATAAACATACCTAACTAGTACTAATTCATGCTAATAAATCTGTTCGATGAATTTTTTTAGAACTTGTGAAAATTTAAAATTAGTAGAATAGGATGTAACTTGTTATATTAGATCATTTATAGGTAAATGTTAAAATTTCAATGTTGATAGAATTTCAGGTTCAGACTGAAAATATGTCAGAGATGATAGTTTTTCTTAGGTAGGGTGAGCGGCACCAGATGGCCACTACTGATACTGAGGGAACATGTTAGTGTAGTCTATGTGTTGAAAAGGATACAAGAGAGAGCCTCAACCAGCTATTATAAATATCAATAAAATCTATGAATGTAAATTAATTCATAGTTTAATGAGAACCAATGAACTGATATGAGTTTCATCGTATTTTAAATGTCTTCATATCATTGGGAGTGAAGGCAATTGAGATAGGGGAAATTTTCTTGGCTGTTGGGAGAAAAACAAGATTGATGCCACTATCAAGGGTTATCATTCTAGTGTTATGAAGGGTATATCATTCCAACACTTAATTAGACAAGTCATTCTATTGGGGTTCTACCTTGAAAAAAATGTGTCTTTTCAAGTGGGTGGTAATGTTATAAATATTGAGTGGGGAAAACAATGTATCCAGGCGTTTGAATACAAGTATGGGGATAGTTGTAATGTGCAGCTTCATAGGGGAAACTTTGTCATTTCTCTATTTTAGGTGGTTTTTCATTATTACAGGGGATTAAATAGGGTGAGGATACTTTTAGGGGGATACAAATTTAATTTTAGTGTTTTTAGATAAATCAAAATGAAGGTTTAGGCCTTATCCTTGGGAGTGGTGTTTACAAGGGATCTCTTCTTCTTCATCTTCTCTAATTTCTTCGTTTTCCTTATTTTATTTACTGAACCTATTGTAGCTGATCCACAATAGTTAATTTAATCTACCTTATCTCTCCCTCTCCCCACCTCTCTATACCTCTCCATCTTCTGAGATATCTATTTCTATACTTGGAATCAAATAATATTTTCTTGATCATTCAACTAATGTCATACCTTCAATGATACACATGATATAAACTACCTTAACATAGATATAAATTAACATTAATTTCACCATTCATCAAAGTATGTGATCAATGATATACATTAATAATTATTTCATTTCAGAAGACAAATATACATGTTTATAAATAGTAAAATCCAATGACTCCTAAAACATATAGTGTTCCTATTGGTGGTATATCCTTTATAATCTCTTATAGTGGAGATTACCAAGTTAGAATTTCAAGAAAAGAAGCCTCAATTTTTATGAGCCCCCAACATCATCTAGTTAAAAATTATCTGGTTCACATTATATTGATATATATAGTCCATAAGACACGTATTTAATATTATTTTTGTAGTTTAAATAGGTTTAAAATATAGCTGGGTGAAGAGACCAATGGGTTGTGTTGATTTTACTTTTTGTCAATAAGTAAAGTAGTTGTAAATAAGTGAAGTTGTTAATATGTGTTGAGTAATATGAAGAACTTAATGAACAAATATATTAAAGCATCCCATAATTTAATAAGTATTTCATGAAAAATTGGAGATTGAAAAGTTCATTAGAGTAAGATACAAATTGGAGTTCTTATGATAATTGTATATTCTACATTCCATTTTAAATTTTATTTTAGATCTATTCATTCTAGAAATGAATATTGAAATAGGTAAATTAGTTTCTACTTGGATATTTGGATAAATAGGTTCATGGAAACGACTATTTATATACATTTAATGATTTTTGACTTATAACTAATGAGATTAAATGATAAGTGATGAAGTGTAATTATTTTACTGTTTAACACATAATACTTGAAGAGTTAAAAAATATGGTTATTGAAAAATTCATGTGTAGTGATTAAGAAAAAAATATCACTATAAGTGTGAGTAACAATCCTTGTATTATCAAGACCTAAGGTTTCTCTAATACATAGAGAAATATATCTTGGATTATAGAGTTTTTTGTGATATTTATAATAGAGAAACATTTTCATAGGTGTTTTATTTATTGTTAATTGTTAAATCATTATCAATTTTGGAAAATTAATGAAGGTTGGAGCTAGAATTTATTAGGCAGTGAAGATTTTTTGAAATGATCATAAATATGAGTTGACACCAGAAAACGCATCCCAAAATTTTCTAAATGTACCCATAAATGATCCAAGAGCGTATGCGATTTCACAAGCTTCGATTTGGTAGACCGTAGGGCCCTAATGGAGTTACGGATTAGGAGTTATGGGCATTTGAAGTTGGGATGGAAAACTTGTTCGTGAAGCCCATTAGCAAATCCCCCCTCCGTGATCACGGAGCCCCACCACAAAGCAAGGAGGCAGGATGCTCCGCAAGCCCCTTTGACGTTCACGACCCGCTGCGAAGACCCACCGCGAAGCAAGGAGGCAGGAAAGCTTTGTGATCCCATTTGACATTTGCGACCCACCACGATGCAAAGAGAAGGGACAAATCTGCGAATCCCTTTGACATTCACAAACCCGTTGTAGAGCAAGATCTGTCTTTGCACCAAGTGATCTCTGCTTCACGGTGCCCCTTGCCTATAAATACCCAACTCACCCCCCTTTTCTAGATGGCCTCTTCGCCCCTTGGGCGGTCGATCTCCCAGTTCGTGAAGCTCCACTTTCCTTTGCGAAGTGGCTCCGCGAGCCCATGCTCCGCGAGCATCTTCCTTCGCGATGCTTCTCCACGAGTCCATGCTCTGTGACGATGCTCCACAAGTCCATGCTCCGTGAGTCCATGCTCTGCGAGACCCCATGATCTATGAGCCCCTTTTCTCTATGAAGCTACTTTGTGAAGACCTATCCTTTTCAAAGCTCCTACCTTCATGCCCATCGGTCCAAACCATGGGGGCTGCCCCCCACACCCCTGCTCGGGGTTAGTGCCGGGCTGCGGTCCCGGAACTTCGGGCCGGTCCCTTGACTACCGTCACTGACCCTCATGAATAATGGAGAGTCGCACCATGAAATTTTCAGGCCGAGACGTCTGGATTTTTCCATTACTCCCTTATGCTCACTCACCTTCCACCTATGGATTACCATGATTTGAGATACTCATCTACAGGCCATTAAACTCCTTGAGTTGAGATATTCCTCTTGGTATATTTCCTAGGTCATGAGTCGATATTCTTGTCATCAATTCCCCCCAGAGTACCTTGAGTTGAACCATTCCTCAGGAAACTCATCCAAACCCCCATCACCTGACTCTTATGCCAGGTCGATCCCGAAAGGGTCGCCCTTGAATAAGACCCAACACCATCCACTACTTGGCACCTTATGCCTAATAATATTATCTACATGTCTTTAAACTGTATTAATCCCTATATGACAAACATAGGAATCCTATTAATCAATATAAGAGATGCCTTTTGCGTCAAGCATAAGATGACTAATAGTTCTCTAAACACGACTATAAACTGTAGTACTCTCTAGGTGCCAAACATAAAATCCCTCTAGATCCAAAAAAGAGATGCCTTATGATCCAACCATGAGATGCTAACAGTCCTCTCTACATGAATATAAATTTCAGTACACCCTATGTGAAAAACATAGGATGCCTCTTTCTCTATACGAGATATGCCTTATCATCTAAGCATAAGATGATAACAATCCTCTCTACATGACTATAAACTATAATACACCCTATGTGACAAACATAGGATGCCTCTTGATCCAAAAAAGAGATGCCTTATGCTCCAAGCATGATATTCCAACAGTCCCATCTACATGACTATAAACTGTAGTACACCCTATGTGACAAATAATAGGATGCCTCTTGTTCCAAACAAGAGATGATATATACTCAAAGCATAAGATACCTATTTCCATGATTACAATGGAATAATTTCAAGAGAATTGGAATCCATTAAAAAATTCCATCACTCCACCTCACGCTTTGCGTGTCCTTCATTCATATAATCATCCACTTCTATGTCTGAAGGGACCCCCTAACGGCCTAGTCCCATGACACATCATCTCACCTACCTTCATGGGCCAATGCCCTGGAAGACTTTGGACGACACTTAGAGTCAGATCTTGTGTTTCAAACACGGTCAACAGTTGACCCTCATTTGTTTGTCCCTATTTTAGGCTAACATGATAGGGATGTTGTGTTTAAAACACGGTCAATAGTTATCCTTCATCACCATGCCACCCTCACTGCGTTCTGAATGTCGGGAATGTGATTCACACTTTTCATCTCCCTTCCTTCAGACTGATTCCAACACCCTTGGAATTATCCCTCTTGAGCACTAGCGCATAGGTGAAGGCCTCGAACCTCCAGTGAGTTGGGATGCCCTCATGACCAGACATGAGGAAGAACTTATGAGTAGTGTCCATGCGTAAGCCCTCTTCAGCATTGCTTCTCCTTAGTGACACCCGGGCAGCTTCCATGCATAAGCCGCATTAACCATTGCTGCTCAATAGTGGCACCCGGGCATCGTCCTTGCGTAAGCTCCATTCACCATTGACACTCCATAGCGGCACATGGGAAACATCCTTGTGTAAGCCCTATTCATCATTTCTGCTCCATAGAGGCACCCGGGCAGCGTCCTTGCATAAGCCCCATTCACCATTGCCACTCCATAGCGGCACCCGGGAAGCATCCTTGCGTAAGCCCCATTCACCATTACCTCTCCATAGCGGCACCCGGGTAGCCTCCTTACATAAGCCCCATTCACCATTGCCGCTCCATAGCGGCACCCAGGTAGCTTCCTTGCGTAAGCCCCATTCACCATTGCCGCTCCATAGCGGCACCCGGGTAGTATCCTTGCGTAATCCCCATTCACCATTGCCACTCCATAGAGGCACCTGAGCATCCTCCTTGCGTAAGCCCCATCCACCAGTGCTACTCCATAGCGGCCCCCATGCATCTTCCTTTTATAATCCCCATACACCAGTGCCGCTCTATAGCGGCACCCGAGCAGCATCCTCGCATAAGCCCCATCCACCATTACCGCTGCATGGAGGCACCCGGGAAACTTCCTTACGTAAGCTACATTCACCACCCTTCATGGATACACCTTTGAGTTGTGATCATCAGGTCCTTTCTGCCTCTTGTTTCCCACACCAAGCACAAATCACATGGGCTTAGAGTAGTAAGCATTGACCATGACATCCTCCACGAGACGCCTAGAGTGTATGGCCCAGACCAATTTTGAACTACGTGGACTTTGATCCTTGCTAAAGCAAGCTACGTAGGAAGCCTCCATGAGGTTCAATCCCAACACCCATTCTGAACTACGTGGACTTTGATCCTTACCAAGGTAGGGTACGCAGGAAGCTTCCACAAGGTTCAATCCCAACACCCGGTCATTCCGACCATATTCACGTCGGTTCACCAACACCCTGGGTAGCCTAGAGTATAATCCCCACACCCAACATGAATTATGAGGTATTTGATCCTTTCCAAGGCAGGGTACATTGGAAGACTCCACGAGGTTCAATCCCACCACCCCGGTCGTTCTGACACTCTTCATATTGGTTCACCAACCCCCTGGTCAACCTAGAGTGTAAGCCCCACACCCCCATCTGGAACTATGTGGTCTTTGATCCTTGCCAAGGATGAGTATGTAGGAAGCCTCCATGAGGTTCAAGCCCACCGCCATCCATAGGTCCCGAACCTCTTCATGTCAGTGTACCAAATTCCCCCATTTGAACTATGTAGACTTTGATCCTTTCTAAGGCAAGGTACGTAGGAGGCCTCCATGAGGTTCAAGCCCACCACCCCGGTCGTTCTGACCATCTTCACGTCAGTTCACCAACACATTGGGTAGCCTAGAGTGTAATCCCCACACGCCAACCTGAACTAAATAGTCTTTGATCCTTGCCAAGGCAAGGTATGTAGGAAGCCTCACTGATGTTAAATCCCACCACCCCTTGGTCGCTCCGACCCCCTTCACGTCAGTGCACCAAGCCCCCATTCCAAACTACGTGGACTTTAATCCTTGACAAGACACGGTATGTAGGAAGTCTCAATGAGGTTCAAGCCCAACACCTAGTCATTCTGACGATGTTCACGTCGGTTCACCAACACCCTCAGTATCCTAGAGTGTAAGCCCCACATCCAACATGAACTATGAGGTCTTTGATCCTTTCCATGGCAGGGTACGTAGGATGCCTCCACGAGGTTCAAGCCCACTACCCCGATCGTTCTGACCATCTTAACATCGATTCAACAACACCCTAGGAAGCCTAGAGTGTAAGCCCCACATCCCAACCTAAACTATGTGGTCTCTGATCCTTGCCAAGGCATGGTACATAGGAAGCCTCCCTGAGGTTCAAGCCCACCGCCATCCATCAGTCCCGACCCCCTTCACATCAGTGCACCAAGACCCCATCCTGAACTACGTGGACTTTGATCCTTGCCAAGGCAGGGTACGTAGGAAGCCTCCCTGAGGTTCAAGCCCACCGCCATCCATCGATCCTGACCCTCTTCACATCAGTGTACCAAGCACCATTTTGAACTACGTGAACTTTGATCCTTACTAAGTCAAGGTAGGTAGGAAGCCTCCACAAGGTTCAATCCCACTACCCTGGTCATTCCGACCATCTTCACGTTGGTTCACTAACACCCTGGGCAGCCTAGAGTGTAAGCCCCACACCCCCACATTAACTATGTGGACTTTGATCCTTACTAAGGCAAGGTACGTAGGAAGCCTCCACGAGGTTCAAGACCACCACCTCGGTCGTTCCAACCATATTCATGTCAGTTCAACAACACCTTGGTAAGCCTAAAGTGTAATCCCCACACCCAAACTTGAACTATGTGGACTTTGATCCTTGCCAATGCAGGGTACGTAGGATGCTTCCCTAAGGTTCAAGCCCACCGCCATCCATCTGTCCTGACCCACTTCACTTCGGTGTACCAATCCACATTCTGAACTACGTGGACTTTGATCCTTGCTGAGGTAAGGTACATAGGAAGCCTCCACGAGGTTTAAGACCACTACCCCCATCTGTCCCGACCATCTTCACATCGATTTACCAAACCCATTCTGAACTACGTAGACTTTGATTCCCTACCATGGGGATACGTAGGAAGTCTTTTCGAGGCTCAATCCCAACATAACCATAATCCTTCATGTCAGTTACATCTAATTCTCCCTCCACTTCATTCAACTCTCCATCATCCATCCTAATTCTTACCTGGGCCTCCACATCCCGATGGGATCATGTCATCTATTTCTTCACTGCTCCTAGCAGTACTGGGGCCACTATCCACGCGTAAGCCCCATCATGTATTCGTGTTTTTTCCCCTATGTACAACCCGATTCATCACCCCTTTGAACTACGTGGGTTTTGATCCCTGTCGTCTACACATTGTATGTAGGAAACCTCCATGAGGTTCCATCCCAGCCAATGGTAAACCTTGGTGTTCTCCCCATTTTGGGGTGCACACTCCTTGATCCACCCTCGTTGGTGTCTAGATCAGATTTCACAGTGTGACATCTCCCCTCTACGGGACACACCACCTCTTTTCCGCCTATATGGGATGTTCTTATCACCCTCATTCCGTCTTTGAAATACGTTAAACTCACGATCTACCTCGTGATAAACATGATATGCCTGAGGAAAACCTCGGAAGACACACCTTTGGTGTATCCATATATGCTAGATGTTAAACATGTGGCATACATTGTGTTAAACATGGTAAGCTGAGGAAAACCTCAGATACATGCCTATGGAATATGATTACCCACATTCGATGTGGAATGCCTCAGGTTCTGCACCCTTGAGATGCCCTCTTATGAGGAAGAATATAGGTTCCCCAATGTCCACACATCTAAACATGCCCTGACATGCCTGATGTTACCGTCTACTCTAACCGAAGGTCTCTTCCATGTCAAGACCCCATGGAATGTCATGGAAAAAGTAGTGTAATTAACTAGTGTCCACAAAGATATGGCACCGGGAATGAGATTCATGAACCATGACTTAAACTATAAGGGAGACCCGGACTAGGTAATGATTTCCGAGGAGGAATCCACGGAAGGAAGAACCAAAATCCCATCATCCCATTTCAATCAAGGAGTAAACATCCCTGAATAAGGAATGGATGTCGCCCACCTTTGGAAAGAAGGAATGCAGGGAAACAGATATGCGTACTCCACCGACGGATACACACGCCCCAGAGAAAGCGTCAGAAATAATATGTACTTATATAATTCAAAATGATTTGGGAACCACATTGAAGTTATTTTTGAAGGATTGATATATTCCTATAGTCATTTATATTTTTTTGAGACGTGTTGGAGTGAGTGATATACCCTAATAATATTTGAATATCTGCAGAGATGATTCAAAGATGTTTTGTAATTTTTATTTTGATGCGACAATTTGATAAAGGCCTAAAAAATGTACCTCAAAATAGAATATTCACAAAGTAATGGAGCTCAATGGGATACATAAAATTCCCAGTATAATATATAATAAAATATGAGAGTTTCATTATAATATGTAAAATATTTTAGATTGTATGTAAGGATTTCTTATGATACATAATATATCCTTGGGAATAGGTAACATATATACTGAAGTTCGCCCTAAAATGTGGAAAAGTAAAGACTACACTATAATACATAAGATATTTGGAGCATACAGGATATTTAATTGTCGATACATAATATATCATAAGTGGAACATAATACATTGAAAAGATAAATTTAGAATAATATCCTACATACTATGGTGTGTAAGATATTCCAGTTTACCCGTATGATATCTAAAGTCATGTTTAATATTCCTATAAAAATACATAAGATCAACACGAGCATATAAAAAATATTTTATAGTATGTGTAAGATTTTTGAACTTTTTGAAGTGACATATAATATATTCTCTTTCTTTTCAAGGTTCATCAGTTTTTAAAATGAAATAATTCTAGAAAATTAAATTAAATAATGTTAATTTGTTCTCTTTAATTAAATATCATAAGGTTGGAAATAAATATGTGATTCAAGACGAGTCAGAAAGATACATAAATGAGAATAATATTGAGAGGATTTAGGTGTGATAATTATAGGATTTAAATATAAACATTTGAAATTAATTATAAATATCAAAACAAGAGTTTTTATCAAAAATAATATTTATACAGTTTAAAATGAGATTTAAAGAAGAATATTCCGTATATAAATATGTATAGATAAAAGATAAAAATTGGTGTTGGTATTTATGTAATATCAATTGATGAATCTTAAGAGAATTAAAAAGAGTCAAGATAATGAGAATAGTCCCATGTGAGACTTTATTAATTGAAGATCGTTGGGAACAAACCCACATGTTTTATTAAGAAGTTGAATATTTGAAGAGAATAAAAATAAAGAAAAAAGTGGTTAAAATAGTGTGTGAGATAGAATAAATTTATACTGAAATTTTAAGAGATTCTATTTATCAAAAAAGCAAGTGAGAGAAGCTGAGGATAATAAAAAATTATAGATCATGTGAATAGTTTCATCGGTGAACAGTTCTATTAGTAACCTCTAACGATAGGTGAACAATATTCTATCGGTGAGGTTCAGTGAAAAATGTTCTATATGTGAGGTTTAATGAACAGTTCTATCAGTGAGGTCTATGAACAGTTCTATTTGTGAGGTTCAGTGAACAGTGTTCTATCGGCCAGGTTCTATGAACAGTTCTATCGGTGAGGTCTATGAATAGTTCTATCGGTGAGGTTATGTGAACAGTTCTATAGGCGAGGTCTGTGAACAATTCTATCAGTGAGGTTCTGTGAACAGTTCTATCAGTGAGGTCTGTGAACAGTTCTATCTGTGAGGTTTTTTGAATAGTTCTATCGATGAGGTTTTGTGAATAGATCTATAGGTGAGGTTCTGTGAATAGTTCTATCGGTGAGGTTTGTGAACAGTTCTATCAGTGAGGATTTAGTGAACATTGTTCTATCAGTGAGGATTTAGTGAACAATGTTCTATCAGTGAGGATTTAGTGAACATTGTTCTATCAGTGAGGATTTGGTGAACATTGTTCTATCAGTGAGGATTTAGTGAACAATGTTCTATCAGTGAGGATTCAATGATCAATGTTCTATCAGTGAGTATCCAGTGAACAATGTTCTATCAGTGAGGATACAGTGAACAATGTTCTATTAGTGAGGATTTAGTGAACATTGTTCTATCAGTGAGGATTTAGTGAACAATGTTCTATCAGTTAGGATTTAGTGAAAAGTGTTCTATCAGTGAGGATTCAGTGAACACTGTTCTATCAGTGAGGATTTAGTGAACACTGTTCTATCAGTGAGGTAGGTGAACAGTGTTTCCAGACTAGTGAGGTTCTAACAGCGGACTTCTAACAGCAGTCTTCTAATGGCGGACTTCTAACAGTGGACTTCTAACAGCGTACTTTTAACGGCGGACTTCTAACAGAGAAATTATAACAGGGGACTTCTAACAACAGACTTTTGACAACGGACTTCTAACATCGGACATCTAACGGTGTACTTCTAACAGCAGACTGCTAACATAAGACTTCTAACAGAGCATAATTCTAATAGTAGACTTCTAACAATGGACTTCTAACAGTGTACTTCTAACAGCGGACTTCTAAAAGTGGAATTATAATAGCAGACTTCTAACAGTAGACTTCTAATAGCGGACTTCTAATTGCAGACTTCTAACAGTGGACTTTGAACAGTGTTTCCACCTTCCTACAGTTTCACCCCTTTGACATTTCCTTTAATGTAAAATGCATTTAAAGCCTCATTTTAAGGAATCTAAGGCCGATTCAAAGGCCATAACTCCTATGTTAATTATTCCTATGGCTTGGGATGTTTTTACTTGGTCAAACCGCGTGGGTTAATGCGATCCACTTTTAATGGGGAATTAACCGTATCTTAAATCTTCACCCCATTAAATCTTCAAAAGCGATAAGATATCTTCCTCCCTTGTTCTTCCTCTTTGTTCTCAGCTATGAGACGCTAGAACCTTTCAATCCTTCCCGTAGGAGTTTCACAATCAAACTTTACTCATCGGATTGGTTCTGCTCTATTTTGATGCAACCGAGCTGTATCGGTCAATCTTCGATATAAGGTATGTTTTATCGTTGTTCCTTTGGGGATCATCTCCTCCCATTTCTCCTTTCCATATTATAGCATGTAATCTCCATGATTTTAATGGGGTTTTACTTGGGGTTTGGTTGGTGTTGTCGTACCGTGGCATCCTCGGGTGGATGCAGTTGTCGCGAGAGGGGCATCATGACCCATTGTGTGGATAAAGAATGTGAGGAACTGTTTGAGGTAAGGGATTCATTGATTCTCTTTTCTTTTAAGTGAAAATGAATTATTATAATGTTTAATCCCACTTGATGACAAAGTAATTGACATAATAAATATGTTAACCAGATAAATAAATTGATATCGGTCGTATGTTATTGCCTCTTGTTTTGCTAGATAGTGTGATCTCTATGCTTTCATTGCTTAGGTGTTTGTTCTTGATGGAAATCGGTAAAGAACGTAAACTGGTATTAATTGATAATTGTTGGCTAAAGATAAAGAGGCATGGAAACGAATGTGGTTCTTGTTGTAATTTTATGTTAATCAATTTAGTGTAGTAAGAATGTTTATTTATTTGTGATAACTTACTGGTTAGGTTTCTCAAATTTGGAACCAACGAATAATAAATTGGTTAATCCAAGATGGATTAAAGAACTGGTGGTTGTAAAAAGATAATTTCTTGTAGGTTTCTGAGTTACCCTCTTGTTTGTTTAAGGGCCAAGAACCTAATTGTGAAGATGTTTGTTTTACTGCTACTTTTGTTTTGATGTGAGCCTGGATGGTTATGGTAATATGTGGAGGCATTGAGAACTTTTTAGTTGTGGCAGCAGAAGATTCCTAGAGTGTCGAGATGCATCAGTTTATGGATGTGGGTGTCGGGGAGGACACCAGGGATGATGGAATGGGATGGATGTGATTGTTGGATGCTTGGTAATTTTTATTGGTTGTTTATCTGCTTTACTTTTCCCCACTTCTCAAGGAAGCTTGTCTTACTTACACTAATATTAATTGATGATATAGCCACACTTATATAGCCACGGTTTAAAAAAAAACCGTGGCTATAGGTTAAGGTAACTCCACATGTCATAAAATACCTGTGTCTTTACCCCTGTTATTCCTATACATTCGCGATCCCCACCACCTTCCTCTCGTGCTCTCACGATCCCCACCCCATTTATGCCCTACTCCCCACTCGCGATCCCCACCTCCCTCCATTTCTTACCTACTCCCTTCTACCCTCCTCGCCTGGCACTGTTACCCAAAACTTCTATCATTTGACTCCGACGACGTGGCCACCCACCTTGGGATGATTCTCCTCCGATGATGCGATCACGCCACCTCCCCACCGGCATTCCTCTTCCTCTTTCAACACTTCGCCACAGCCAGCCCACCTCCCCACCGACGTGGCTCCGATGCGTCCTCCCCACCTCCCTGCTGATGCAGTTTCGACATTGTGGTGTGAGTTCATCCGAACCCTAAGGTACTCATATGGTCCGATTTTTGTGGGTTCTTTTTACAGGCAAGGATTTCTTCTATATTTCGGGCTTCCTTGGACCAGATTGAGGCCGGATTAGGTCTTACTTGGACCTGATTGTAGCATTATTGAACTTAGCTCAAATGATAGTGCTTTCATCACTTTCTAATTAATGCAACATATATTTATGCTTCAACTCATACGAATCAAATACTCACCATTAAACATTGAAACCAAATACAATATCATTCTCAAATGGTTTGAACACTGGGTTGGGATTTTATACTTGGGAACGCACCTTTTTTGACCATTCATCCTTGTTTGGTTTGACCACTATGGGAAAATCACATTTTTTTTATCACTTTCACCTCATAAGGAATTGTTTGAATGAGTTTTTCTATAAATGTTTTTTTGTTTTTTTGGATTATCTTGAGTGTGTTAATGAATCTTGGAACTAGGTTTAAGTACATATGCATGTTTATATAGATATACCCCCTATTATTTTCTATATATCTGGATGACCAGGTACCTATGGTGAAACCCAACATTACTTGGGTTTGGTATTCTATTTACCCCAAGGGTCATGCTGAATTATTAGTATAAAATACCCTTTTTTATATTTCCTTTCCATCAGAGAAACCACCTCCCACATTAGTCTCTTCTAACCCTTTAAATTTATACCAACCTATGACAATTAGGATGTGTGCCTAAGATGTTGTCGAGACCTGACCCAGTGATGCTTGGGTGATTAGGTCATAATTGTTAAAAAATAGTATGAAAGCCCACACTTTTGGGATCTTGGTTTTGTAACTCAAGATTATCTAGGAGGAAAATGACATTTAACATTAATTTATTATAGAGTATTCCACCGATATGGCCACTTCTTGCCGATAAGGATAGATTAGATGAACATGCTCCACCCAGTCTATCTATAGTGGACCCTTACATTTTCACATGTTTTACATGATTTCCCTAAGCCTTAAAAGTGGACTAGTAGAAAATTTCAACCTACTCAATAGTATAAAATGAAATTTCCTTCAATTTAGAGATGATAATATCCTCATTTTGAGAAAAAGTAGGGTCACTATACCCAAGGGATTAATACATAATTTATTGACCTGAAAAGGTGTGTGTGGGGGGGGGGGGACTGATGTGGGGGCTAGGGGGACTGGTGTGAGGGGGGATGTGGGGGGGGGGGGGGTATAGGTGCAAAGGGGGCGGGTGTTAGGGGGGAGGGGGGGATAGAATAAAAGAAGGAAAATTCTCTACTTTATAAAATTGACGAACCTATATAAACTAAGAATAAAGGTGAATTCCAGAATAAGAACATGCTAAAAAATGAGGTTTCAATCTATAAAATTAAGAAGGATATAGGCATGAAGAGTTTTAGGTATTTTATACAGTCAAGGAATGGATTTTCTAGGTTAATAACAATGTCTAATCCCTATTTCTATCTTTTAAGTGATGATGGAGGTTTACTTTATTCTCATATTTTGGTGATTTTTGATTTTTGAATAGGCAATTGAAGGTGATGTTTGAAAAAGAAAGAGCTTTATTAATGATCATGTTATTTAGTATTAGGATGTACATATCAATTTGAATATTATTTGTTCATTGTTGGTTATGGATTCATGTATCATTTATCATGTACATTTGACACACTGATCACATATATATAAGAAGTTGTTATATCTCATTTCTTTTCCCACTATTTTCTTATAGGTGGTTTCTTATGATAAGACCGGTTCTATCCACCACTATCTAAGACAATGAGTTCAAGATTTGGGTAAGGTTAATTCAGTTTTTATTCTTTGGCCCAATTTTAATTAGGGCTTTTTTGATTTTTGGGATCCTTATATTTTTGTTGTGTGTTTTGGATTTCATTGAGGTGGATTCGACTCACCGTTGACGAAGGCTTACATGTGTATGCATTGGTAGGCATATTAATATATAAGTTCCCCCTTTATATATATTCACTCATGGCAGTATGAATATATATATTGGGGCTAGGTGTGCTTATATATAGATATGAAAATGCATATGCGTGTAAGTGTAAAGGGGTATATGAATGTATAAACATATATATAAGGACCCCCTTGTGCATATTTGGCCATGAAAATATGTACATAGGGGCTAGGTGTCCTTATATATATGTTAAGTTGTATATGCGTGCAAGTGGAAAAAAGGAAGATTTAAGTTTTCGTCATCAAAATCAAACACGCCTTGAGGTTGAGGTAGGGTCCCTCTCCTAGACTATTTAATTCAAGAATGTTTTAAATTGAATTTAGTTGCCTTCTTAATTTTTCATGTTTATATTAAATTTCAATTCTTGAATAAGTGTTAGGTAAGATAATTGTTTCGTTTGATAAATAAGTCGTGGTTTTGTAATAAAACTCCTCCAACGGAGGTGCGCTGTCTGTGAAAACACACAGTGGTATACCTTTCTTAACATTATTGCATTGATGTTTTCCTTATACTTGATGTCATTGTTAGTCATAAAGAACACATCATACTTGGCCCTTTTTATATCCCTGTAGGGGGTTTCCCTCTTTTTATTAAAACTGTTGTTTGAACGAAGACACTCTGTAAGTGTCGTTAGACTTTTATGATGGGTCCGATGTTGTGTGACCATGTAACATGACATGTGATATTTAAATCAAACCAAAATCCCAGTTCCATAGCCCAGGGGTCCCACAGTACTAGTAATGTCAGATTACATGTTATGAAACCTGTGATTTTCCTGATCCCATGGGGTATTCCTCTAGGTATTCCTACACATTACTAGATCTCCAAACTTCACTGAATTAGGTATATCAGGGGTCATACAATCCTATAGTCATCACATATTAACATTCATCTCTTTAAATCTTCTGAGAAAACATCCTCTCATGCCATCCATATCATCCTATTTGAAACTAAGTGGAAGATGTTTCCCTGCAGATGTTGCTAGACCGGGCAAACACGCAGTGGTCACACCGCAGTCACACCGCGTCATGCCGCGTCACGCCACGGTGACTCCGTGGTCACGCCGTGATTTAGACCTTCTCCAGAACGACACCGTACAATGGTTCATAGTGATATTATTCCATGAGTCTTGTGATCTATGTTGAGACTGACTAATCACAATTTCTGCTGATGGGGCGATGACCGAAATGTTGCCCCGCCTCCTCTCGTTCCCTTCGCTCATGGCCAGAAGATGCTGCCTCGCAGATGTCGCTGGACCGGGCCAACATGTCGTGGTCATGCCGCGGTCATGCCGTGGCCATGTCGCAGCCACACCGCGGTCACGCCACGGTCACGCCGTGATTTGGCCCTGCTCCAGCCACATCCAGCCCACACCAGCCCACACCAGCCCACACCAGCCCCCTTCCACCTTCATTTCAGCCTGCTACCGCCAGCATTATAGCCCGCAACAACCCCCCTTCCACCTTTGAATCAGCCTGCACTATCCCCCAACACCTACAAACAACCCCCTTCTACCAGCATTCCATCCCCCTTCCACCTGTATTCGAGCCCGCACCAGCCCCCAGCCACCTGCAATCCAGCCCGCACCATTTATGTCATGCCCTTTGGATTAAATAATGATGACACTACATACCTATAGTACACACATTATATCATTAATACCTTATTAGAAAGAATAGATGAATGATTTTGTTAATGACATGGTTATCAAATCTCAATTGAGATGTGATTATTTCAAATATCTTTAAACAATATTAAACAAGTTGCAGTAGCAAAACCTAAACATGAATCTGGTAAAATGTTTTTTCAGGGTAACGCTAGGGAAATTCGATAGATTTGTGGTGTGATACCATGTAATTGAGTTTTAATCTAAAAAAAGGTTTAGTTTTATCAATTTCACTCCCTCATATTCTTAAAGAATTGAGGGGGCTCTAGGGGAACCTTTCCTACATTTATAACTTCATAGCTAACCTGGCTGACATGTCTCTACGCTGCTGTGAGATGTTGTTTGGAAGGGGGAATAATAAAGGGAGGGTATTGTTTTTTAGAAAACGGATCTGCTGTGGAGATACAGGGGCAGTGGCCATTGGGGTCACGGTGCGACCATAGGGAGTCCTTTCCGGTAGCGGAGGAAGAAATAAAATGAAAATGATCGTCGATGAACATGACCACTTCTTTAGGAATCTTCTTTAGGATTTCCCTAAATCCACACATGGTTGGATTTGTATCCAATATATGGATTCTAGGATTTGGTTAGGGATGTTGGTAGGTTATTTGGGTAGAAATTCTTTAATCCAAATGGTTTTAAAGGTGTAAATTAGTGGGGTGATTGAGTGCCCATTTATAGTTGAGGAGGGGTGAAATTATTATAAATACTCAAAAGTATTTACTATTTGGAGGTAAATGTTTCCTCAAATTAAACCAAATATGATAATTTATGTTTTTGAGGTTTATATAGTCTATGAAAACCTCAAATACATAATAAAAAACATGTTATAAAAATTTTATTCATTATCTTCTATGTATATCTATTATTACCATTTTTATTTTTAACTACAATAGCTATTTTTTAAATAAAAATGAGTCAGGCATACAAGGGGTTATTACATAAGTGAGTGTGAAACACACCACATCTATCCTCATCCACCATTGGAGCACAATAATCAGGGGCCGTGAAAGACCACATCATATCAAGATCATGTATGACCTTTTTTTCCAGTGTATCGACAACCTCATTGGCCTCCTGATACACATGAGAAACAACCATATGTATTTTATTGGTTTGGCTGAGGCATTCAAACCACTGAGGCAACACACGCCAAGGCACATTACGCGTTCTAGTACTTAGTGCATGTACTGCAATCCTTGAGTCAGATTCAATCCAAATCCATTTCCAGTTAAATTGGACAGCATACCTTATCGCATGAATCATAGCCCATAGCTCAACTTCAAAATCAGTTCCAAGACAAAGGTATTGATAAAAGCATCCCTTAACGAACCCATGAAAAGTGCGTAAAACTCCTCCGCATCTAGCTGGACCCGGTGCACCTGACGCAGCTCCAAAAACATTCACATTTAGGCACAATGTAATCGTTGGTATCCATCTGATATACTTCAGAATACAAGGTCTGCGTGGTCACCCCGAAACTCCAAGAAACCTAAGAGTTTCCAGGTCAAAAATGGTGTTAGATGTCTCACCATCCTAGACCACTGACGCAGCATACACGTCCCTGTGGATGGAGATCATTCCCTTCTGGACAACATCATGCATGCCATTAAATAGAGCCATGATCCTTGAATCCCACAAGGACACAATGACCACCACAATAGAAGTAGTGAGGAGGTTTCCCAGTTGCTCACTGCAGTGCATATGCAGTAGATTGGGAATAAGCTCCGTATGCAGAATTCCAGAGTCCACCACAAGCCCAAACATCATTCCCAGATAACTCTAGAGTTGTCAGGCCTAGATGCACTCCATAAACACATGCTGTGTGGTGTCTTCTGCATCCCTACATAAGGCACACCTAGAGGCCATCTGAAATGGAAATCACTTAAAATTTTCAGAGGTAGGAAGTCTATTTTTCCAGATTATTCAAAGAAGGAGAAACTAGGATGGACGAATGAATGGAGCCCTGAAATTCATAAGCCAGGTTGGGGCATGGTCAGTAATGCCACATGAAATTATGTAAAACTCTTTGGGGTCAAAAATACCAATCCTGCTATGATGCCAGATCAGTTTTTCACAATCTATAAATGCATAATTATTACCTCGAGACAACACATAGTCAGAAATATTCAAATCATTTTAAATCTGATATGAGAGAAAACCCAAGATGGAAAATGAAGCAACTTCAGATGGGACATTCATAGAATGCAAGGGCTGATCCTGCCAGAAGGTGTTCCAGCAACTATGGGTGGAGTCTCTACTGAACAACCATTTAGTATCCTACATTATCATTGCATAGGCCTTCTTAAGAGAAGCCCATACCGAGGATTCAAGGTAGTATTTATATCCATTATATAGCCATTTTGTGAACCTTCTTGTTAGAATGTCATCATCAACATCATTTGAGATCAGCCTCCAAGTGAATTTTCCAATCATACCATCATTAATGGTATGAAGATCCTTGACCCCCAATCCTCCCATTTCCATAGGTTTTATGCATTCTTTCCACTTCACTGTGACCAAATTCCTTTCAAAGATTGATCCCGTCCATATAAAGTTTCTCACCAGGCTTTGATGTTCCTTAATGAGACCTCATACCATTTGTATCAAGTGAAAGGGAAGGACCCCCTCTTCACCCCATGATATTGAAAGGGAAAGGATCCCCTCTTCACCCCAAGGTATCAAGTGATCATGTTCTTTTTTCCAACATTAATTCCATTGACAAAAACAATTGAAGATTTGTCCCAGCTTCTGGCATGTCCAGCCACATCCTCATAGTGAGTGAAAAGAGCCTTTATATAGGATATGGTTCTCTTTGAAGCCTGCCCCAACAATACAATGTCATCAGCATAGAGAAGATAGGGTGGGGCATGATCATTAAAACTAGCTCTAATCCTCTTATAAATACCAAGATGAGCAAGCTCATTGATGCATCGACTAATGTAATCCTCTGCAATTTCAAATAGTATACCTGATAAGGGGTCACCTTTTCGTACACCCCATGAGCAAGAGAAGAACCCTCTTGGTGCACCGTTCACAAGAACTGACATCCGTAAGGATCTAAGAATAGTGTTAATCAGGTTCAGAAATCTCTTCGAGAACCCATGTCTGATAATTATCTCAATGAGAAAACTCCATTTATGGGTATCACAAGCCTTAGAGATGTCAATATTAAGAGATAAGTTCCCTTCCTTCGACTTCCTTCGAATGACGTTAACACTCTTAGAGGCCATGAAAAGGCATTGCTGTATGTTCCTTTTCAGATTTATTAGGCATATTAATGTTATCTGAAGTCTTAGAAATACCAATAGTATGATTGACAAAAAGGGGAGGAGATTTAGCTGAAATATTTGTAGCAAGGTTGTCATGTGAAGTACCTGAATTTTTTTCCAGCTTTTTTCTAGAACATGGGGGAATCTGTGGTGTGTCCACCAGGTTCGGTTGCTCTTAATAAGATGAAAATATACACCTCTAATTCTTGACCAATTCAATAGGCAGATCTGGGCTTGCATCTTTCTAATCTTTCAAACCCGAGGCAACCAAATTTTGATTTGGGTAACTGTCCAGAGCAGTCTTTGAAACACCCAGAACTTCAGGTGCCATGGCCATCTCCTTGGGAGATGCACTATCCTAACCAAATGGGGGTTAACGGGTCTGTTTAGAGGTGAAGGTTTTCTCCACATAAGTGTCACTTCTCATGTGTAAACCCCCAAGAGGGTTGCATTTGTTCTACTTAGAATCATTATTCAAAATCAGCTTGGTCTGGTCGTCTTGTCTGTCAAGTAGTGTTCCAACCTTTTTTGATTCACAACCCAAAGAAGAACGGTTTGAAGACTGACCATTGTAAATATTCATACCATTAAAAAGATCATTATACATGTGATGTGATTTATTACCTTTAGAGGGGTCCGAAAGAGTATCCCCTGCAGCTAAAACTACCAAGGCAGGGTTTGTTGTAATATGCAGGTCTCCAGGCAGTGATGAGCCTGTATGATCACATGCATTCAAATCTGATTTAATATCCCTATCTAGACCCAAAGGTGGGTTTGAGTGGCCTTGCATGCTGGGTGAATTGGTAAAAATGATCTAATAAAATAGTAAGTGTAAAGAAATCCAAGAGAACAACCTAAAGCCACCGAGAAAACCAGTAAACCCATTATCTCCATCACCACTAAACCCCAACCTCCCATCTTTCAATCAACAACCAACCCCTAGTGGAACTGGAAATATTAGGAGCCCGCTTAATAAAAGAACTCCCCACCAAGAAGCAACCTACTATAATCCAATAACACTAGCCAATAACACATGTACTAGAGAAAAACCCAATAAAAATAAGAGTTTTAGCTGTAACCCACTCAATAGTAATAGCACAAACACCTATAAGCCAACAACAATGTCCAACCACAAGGAATGTACTCAAATTTACATCCCAAGCCACCAACACCAACCCATGCCACTCCTGCAACACACCCCATCAAAGAGGCATTCAACACCACACAAAAAAACCATCCAACAACCCATTTACCAACTCACAGTCAACAATAGCACCCAATCTCTATTAACAAACTAGTCCACAGAAACAGAACCTCTATAACCTCTAAGACAACACCAGCCATAACTTTCGCCTCTACACGCATCCATCACCAAACATCCATCTTGATGTTCCTATATAGAAGCTCACAGAACTACGCAACAACATCTCCCAGTATCTATAGCACCCAAAATAATCACCCAATATTTTGGAAATCTGCCAGTAGCCACACCACCTCCTAGAAACCGCGACATCACCCAAAACCCACCTACACCAGCATCAGGACACAAAATAGTAAAAAAAAGAATATGGACAGTCTACACCAACATCATCTGTTATAGAGTAATATATCATATTAAACTAAAACTCCCACCAAGGTGGTTCTGTCTAGGGGGGTTCAGCAGGGGGGCTGCTGTCCGGGGGGGGCTGCAGTCCGGAGGGGTGCTGTCTAGGGGGGTCCAGTAGTGGGGTGGGGTGGGGGGGGGGGTGTCCATGGGGTCCAGGGGCAGCTGTTCAGGGGGGAGCAGCAGGGGGGTCTAGTTATTCCCGCATCACATTAAACACAGGGTAAAATTCTATACTAACCTTCCCCCAGCCTATATGAGATGATATGGTAACTAATGGGGAAAAATAAATTGATTCCTAGTCATTAGAATCATCAATCCTCAAATTAGCGTACATGATCATAATGTGTTATTGTTCTTCAAAAGGATTTTAACCAGGTTCCAAGGGGGGAGGGGGCAAGGGGAAGGGGGGTGTGCCGGGTTCTTTTGAAAGGGGCAGGGGTAGGGTGCAGGGGGGTGTGCTGAGGGGGGCGGTGTGTAGTGGGATGGGGGGGTGCAGTGGGTATGTGCAAGGGGTAGGGGGAAGTGCAGTGGGATGGGGGGGAAGTGCAGTGGGAAGGGTGTGTGCGCAGGGGGGGGGGGAGGGGGCCAGGTGTGTGTAGTGGGCTGGGGGGGGGGGGTGCAGTGGGTGTGTGCAGGGGGGGGGGGGGCAGGGGCAAGGGCAGGGGGAAGGGGGGGAAGTGTAGTGGGCTGGGGGGAAGTGCAGGGGGTTTCTTATGATGAGGCTGGTTCTATCCACCACCACCGATGACAGTGAGTTCAACATTTGATTTGGGTAATATTGATTTTGCTTTTATTATTTAGCCAAATTTTAATTAGGTCTTTTGTGATTTTTGGGTTCTTTATATTTTTGTAGTGCTTTCTGGATCTCGTTGAGGTGGATTCGAGTTGCCGTTGATGAAGGCTTACATGTGTATGCATAGGTAGGCATATAAATATATAAGTTCCCCCTTTATATATATTCACTCATGGCAGTATGAATATATATATTGGGGCTAGGTGTGCTTATATATATATATGAAAAATGCATACATGTGTAAGTGTAAAGGGGTATATGCAAGTATAAAAATATATCTACGGATCCCCTTGTGCATATTTGGCCATGAAAATATGTACATAGGGGCTAGGTGTCCTTATATATATGTGAAGTTGCATATGCGTGCAAGCGGAAAAAAAGGAAGATTCGAGTTGTCATTAAAAGCAGCGCCTTGAGGTTGAGGTAAGTTTCCTTTTCCTAACCCTTTCATTTGAATTCTATAATTTCTAGAGTATTTAAAAAACTTTTTTTCATTATTATATAATGTGTATATGCTATTCAAATTGGTTTTGGATCTTTATAATGACGTTTTGACCTATTTTACATGATTTCCCTAAGCCTTCAACGTGGACTAGTAGAATGTTTTAGCCAACTCAATAGTAGAAAATGAAATTTCCTTCACTTTAGAGATGACAATTTCCTCATTTTGAGAAAACATCAACCGAGCATTCTCATAAAAATCGAAAACTTAAAGAAAATATTTGTTTTCATTTCATCAAACACAAAGAACCGGATTTGAAAACTTGATACTTTATTCAGTAACATCATTGTGAAACACTTGACCTAGAAAAAGATAGAATTTAACCTATTAAAATAAATACACCTAGGCATGATTCACGGTGTGACCAAGGGTTTCACACCATGAATCCCTACCCTTGGGAATTTCATGGCTTGAACTGAGGTTCACAGCCGGAAATGTTCTAGATGGGGGGGGGGGTTCACCCCTCAACTAAACATAATGGTGCTCCTAACCATATGAATTTTCAACTGAGAATGATCTTCCAACGGTCTATCGACCTGGTAATTGGATTTTGAAAAATGTTCTCAATGAGGTTTTCAGCTCACTGCATCCAACCCCAAGAAAAACAGCAGTCCATTCTCCTCTAGATGAATTTTCCTGAAATTTCTTGGTTTCACCCGCTGGTGTGTTATCGCATCTCTCAATAAATATTAGATGATTCCCTAAGGTCATATTAAACCCAAGATCCATTGATGTATTTAACACAATCTTGAAGCATATCCTCTAATATATGTATCATCTACTCTTAGTTTCTGTCTATATATTGATGGTACGTTGTGCTCAATATTAGATGATTCTCTAAGGTCATATTAAAACCTTTCCAAAAATCATGGCATAATATGTGAATCTCTCTCTGATATAATTCTTAAGGGAACTCCATTATAGTTTTAGTCTTCATAAATATAAAACATTCCTATATTTTCTACTAGGTCCATGGACACCAAAATAGACACCCGAATTCATCACCCATATTTGTCTCTCTTGGATTCAGATACCATAGAGGTATGACAGTCTCTCATCAACTATTCACCAAATTATTAAAGGACTATAAATCTTATAAAATTGTAACACATCATCATCAAACAGTGAACACTCAAGTGTCAGTTTACCACTTTCTAGTTGTTCCCACATCACATTAAACACAGGGTTAAATTATATACTAACCTTCCCCCAGCATATATGAGATGATATGGTAACTAACGGGGAAAAATCAATTGATTTTTTGTCATTAGAATCATCCATCCTCCAATTAGCGTACATGATCATAATTTTTTATTGATCTTCAAAAGTCTTTTAACCAGGTTCCAATGGGGTAGGGGGCAAGGGGAAGGGGGTGTGATGGGTTCTTTTTCATGGGGCAGGGGTAGGATGTAGGGGGGTGTGCTGAGGGGGGGTGGTGTGCAGTGGGATGGGAGGGGGGGTGCAGTGGGTATGTGCAGGGGGGGCAGGTGGGAAGTGCAGTGGGTTGTGGGGGGGAGTGCAGTGGGCAGGGTGTGTGTGTAGGGGGGGGCAAGGGGCAGGGTGTGTGCAGTGGGATGGGGGGTGGGGGGGTGTAGTGGGTGTTGCCGGGGGGGGGGGGGGCAGGGGAAGGGAAGGGGGTAGGGGGGAAGGGGGGAAGTGCAGTGGGCTGGGGGGGAGTGAAGGGGGGCAGGGGGTGTGCAGGGGACAGAGTGAGGGGGCATGGGTGGTTTGTTGGAGGCAGGGGGGAGGCAAGGGGTAAGGAGTGTGTGCAGTGGGCTGGGGGGGGGGGGGAAGTGCAGTGTGCAGGGGGGGACATGGTGAGGGGGAAGGGGTGGTTTGCTGGGGATAGGGGGAGGGGGGTGTGCAGTGGGCTGGGGGGGGGGGGCAGTGCAGTGGGTAGGGGGTGTGCTGGGGAAGGGGGGGGGGAAGGGGAAGGCGGGTGTGCTGGGGGGGGGGGGGGCAGGGGGGAAGTGCATTAGGCTGGGGGGAAGTGAAGTGGGAAGGGTGTGTGTGAAGGGGGGGGGGGTGCAGTGGGCTAGGGGAGAAGTGCAGTGGGAAGGGGGTGTGTGCAGGGGGGTGTGCTGTGGGCTGGGGTGGAAGTGCAGTGGGCAGGGGGGTGTTCAGTGGGCTAGGGGGGGGGGAGTGCAATGGACAGGGGGGAAGTGTAGGGGGTAGGGGGTGTGCTGGGGAAGGGGGCAGGGGAAGGGGGGCTATTTTTTATGGAATAGGGGGACATATAGCCACGGTTTTAAACCATGTATATAGGGATATAACCAAGGTTTAAAGCCGTGGAAAAAGGCCTATAGCCACGGTTTACAACCGTGGATATATATATTTCTTGACTTAGGATTTTTCCACGGTTTGAAAATTGTGGCTATAGGGTGTTGCCATGGCTCAAACTGTGGCTATAGGTTTTGCCCTATTTCCACGCCAATACCATCCACGTTTTATGAAACCGTGGATATAACCTATATCCACAGTTTTTGGGCCTATATCCATGGTTCCAAACCGTGTCTATAGCCTTATTTTGTAGTAGTTTTACCCTTTTTCTAGAAGAGGTGAAGATACATGGGATATGCCACGCGCTTTCTGTGTTTTTCTTCTCAAGGAAAAATGGGTATATGCTCTTGATATAAGTGGAAAAGAATCAATGAGTAGTACATCTACTCACCGTGTTGATTCCCCTTGTGTTTAGTAGCATATTATGTTTTTCTAGAATTCATGGGAATGTGGGAAAGTTTTTCTATAATGAATAATTGAATAAATGGTGTTAACCCATGGGGATGGAGATGCTGGAACATAATGATGATGTTGTAATTTTGAAGGAATAGTTGACTTGGGAATGATGCTAATGAAATTTAATGTGGGATTTTTCATGGTTAATTAATGTTTAAAGAATTAATTAACGTAAAGTAAAACGGTTAAAAAGGTAATGAAGTAATCTAATAAAGCTCTTTAAATGGTTGTGTGAATATAGGATACCTAGTCTTAGAAGTAGCAGCTTGGAGTCTGAGAGACGTTAGCTGCAGTGTGTCTAAGAATAGGTTATGCCCATAGTGTGGTTGGGAGTTATAGTATATTCTGTACTTTTTGTGTTTCTATACACTACTCCACCCTGTCAGTAAGGGAAACTGACACCCTAGGGATTCTGAGCCCTGGGGGGTGTTTTCCCCAACATTCCGATGGGAGGATAGATGGATGACTACCCCCTTTGGCCCCACTCTCTTCTCTTGGTATTTACTTGTGCTGGTAGGCACATTGGTTAGTTTTCCCCATATATGTGTGTAGAGGGCTGTAATGGCTTGTGGTTATTCACACACATATATTCTGGATAGAGTTTTCTATGGAATGCTATAGGCGTAACTATATAGGCTATGATGGCTTGAGGATCCTTACTCGTTCTATGGGTTGTAATGGCTTGAGGTATAATACCCGACGTATGATACACGTTATGTGAGTTGTGGTGGCTCTTGAAAAATACATGGTTAATTTGGTGTGTGGACGTGGTGGTTTTGTTGCATGAGGTGCATATTGTGGTGCTTTGCCTAGGTGTCTGCGGGCAAGCCTTTTTGGAGAGAGATGCTCCGGACGTGCGACGTTGGGGAAAAGTGGAAAACCAGTGGGGAAGTAGTAGTGGGGTACCCTTGATATTATTTATTATATGATATAATCTTGTATACGTTACTTGGGGAGAGTAGCCATGTTGAGGTTGGGAACTTAGTATACCTATTTTGGTGACGCGTTAGTTCAACTTGTTGTTCACTGTGCTTTAGCATGCTTTCTTTACTTTTTAACGAGATGCTTCGGGGAGGATCCTACTAAGTATATTTTTATACTCACCCTATGTATATAAACTGTTTTCAGGTCAAATGGAGTAGGTTGGAGATCAAGCTGGTTTCTACTAGCTTGGGGTTGCAGGAGCTTTTCGGGCTTGTGGTTGCTCCTGTTTTTACTTTCTTTTGGGTACTTGCAGTTTTCCCTTCCAGTTGTAGTACTTTTTCATGACATTCCATATATGAACTTGGGTTTCTTTTATATTCCAGTTCTGAGTTGGAGTTTATTGGTGTCTATCTTATCTTTCTCTTCCGCATGTGTTCTCTTAGAGGGTAATGCCTCCCATTTGTGTGTTTAATATACCCTTTGTGCTACTCGCTAACCCAGGGCCTACTGGAGGCAGGACTCGGGGGTCATTATCTCCCTTCTCACATTTCCGGCCAAGGAGGGGTACACTTTGTGGGGAGGGGGTCATGACAGTAACCCTCTAGGATCTTATCTTGAAAGTAGTGAATACTATTCATAGACTAGGAGAAGAGTATAGCAGCCCAGCAGGGCTGATAAAGAGATAATGAATATTTATATCAATAATAACCATCATATGAACACTAGTCATGAAATATAATATATTTTTCTCATGATATCTGATAAGGAAGGATGCACAATTGTGTCATCATCCTTGATTTATTATTTGTTAACCTTATTAGATGTACTTACCTTTTTCTACCATGGAAATGGATTTAATGAAGGTACTAATATACCGATTAACTAAGATTGAAATAACAAATTTTCAACTTAGAAGTTACAAATTCTATCTTGACCATTCCGTCAATTCCATACCACCAAAGATGCACCCAAAACAAGCTACCTCCGCACACCATCAATATCATAGTTTTTCCGTTACATCAAGGTACAAAATCAAATGGTACATATTGATAATGATATCAAGTTAGGAGAAAAATACATATTTCCATAGATAGAAACAATCATTTACACCCAAAACATGTGGTGTTCCTATTAGCGATTTTGTCCTCAAGATCTCACCTACTAAAGATTACCATGTGAAAAATTCATGAGTAGAAGTCTCAATTCTTATGAAACCCCAAAAAATAATATTAATAAATCAACTGTGTCTTGTTAGTATAATGTATCGAGACCATATGAAATATTTTTAATATTAGAGTCATAGTATTTCAAGGTTCTCATTATAGCTTGGAAACTACTATAACCTTTTGATACGATAAATAATCTATAAACATTACCATATAAACGGTGGACTCAGAAATATCAACACTATTATGGTAAGTATAAATCATGAATAACTCACTATATAAATGATATTTAAATCAAAAAGTAATATTTAGTTTGGTCTAGGGAATCCACTATTACAATATCTATTCACATTATTAGTGGAATAAAACATGAAATATATCCCCAAAATCTATTAAGAATGTGATACAAATTAAAATTCTAATTCAATAAACTAGAATAAGAAACTTAGGAAGATATCTTTGTCTTAGTTAGTATTATAGTAGTGAATGAATCTAGTGGAGGTGATAATTCTATAAGTTATATTTCATGAAGTAGTGTACAATGATCAGTTGTCAGATAAGTGTGAATAGAAGTTACTACATACATTGGGGCTTCTAATGATGATGTATGAAAGACAATCCTCATAGGTTTTTATTGGAAAGGTTTTCATACGTGTGAGTTTTCTAGTTGAATATAAAAGTAACTTATACGATTCATCATAAGTTAGAGTTTGTATTTATAAATTTTACATTGATTTTATAATCACCTTGCTCAAGAAGGGATTTCCACGAATATGTGAAGTCGGTGAAACTTGTTGAACGAGGTCGACCTAATATAAGTAAGTTCAACCAATTTTACATTGGTTCTGATGTAATTACACAATTATTTATAATTATTGATCTATTTCGTTATATCTTCCAAAATGATTTTAATTCTTGTAACCTCTAAAGGAATGTAAATACTTTATTGTTCTCCCATGGGAATAAGAATTAATGTTCAAACTGCATAATTCATTTTTCCATTTTATTTTCTTTAATTTCTATTTTTATGTTTCCTTTAATGTGCATAGTTAATTTCAATATGTTTATTTTGGGTGAGGTATTATCTTCTTAATTTTTGATAAACTAAAACTTATTGAGTCCCCTCCATTATAGGTAGTTCTCATTCTTTTTTCCACTATACTTGATGTTCTGGACTATGTATCTTTCGGTGATCGATGGTGGGTGTGTAACAACCCAAGTTTTAGTAAAATATTCATCCTTAAATAAATATTATATTTTATATCTTTATCCAAATTAAAAACCAAACCCCTAATGAACTACAGCACTTTTTATTAAAATAGATATGGACTAATAAGGTTGTTGTTGAAAAAACTGGTACAAACAGTTATAACCAACATATGAATTAAATCCCCCTATTAATGATTTTTCAATAAGTTTATATAAGCATATAATAAAATATTTTATGCTCATTTTTTTATAAAATATATATATTTTCATGTTTTATAAATTTTTGATTAACAATAATATTATAAGAATAATTAATATACAAAAAAATGATTTCGTATAAAACAAAAGTTTTTATAATATTTTAGGATTTTATTTTAAAATTTATATTTATAAATTTAATAAAGTGAAATTTTAAAAAATTAAATTCATTTTATAAGTTATCATAATAATAGTTACTTAATATTAATTTTTTGGGATTTTTCTAAAAGGATTGTTTTTTGGGTACATAGTATAAAATAATATTTTTACAAATGAAATAAATTTTACAACATTATTAGTATATGAGTATGAATTATAAAATAATTAAACCTTATTATAAGAACAAATATGTATTTTATAAGTGAAATTATAATTTTAAAAATGTTTTATTTAATTTAAAAACCCATACATAACATTTTATAACTTAAGTTATATTTTTTAAAAAATTATTTTTAATACGCTATACATTTAGTATTTTAAAATTACTATTTTTATTAATTTTAGAAATTTAATTTAATAAAATGGTTTCAAAGATTGTAATTTTTTCACCAAATTATTAAATAATTGTTTATTTTTTTAATCATAAATTATAAATTACTTTGGTAAAAACTATTCACCGTACTAAAAATCAAAGGGTGTAAAAGGGTTTAATCAAGAGGAAAAGGCCAAAACTATGTTCAAAACATGTGTGGGAATGGGTTTTTAAGTACTTTATTGACCTTATACCTTACTTTGTCTATTATTTTCCAATTTTGGAGCTATGTTCATTGGGAGTGAATTCACACTATTAAAAAGGTTTTGGTATTTTAAAAAATGTCACCCCTTTTCACTTATAAAAGGACCACTTCTATCCTCACTTCCTCTCAGGCTAAAAACCAATTAGTTTTACCCAAAATATTCCCAAAAATCTCTTACATATTCCTAGAAACCTCAAATATATTTTTTTATTCCCTAAAGAGCGTCCCTAAAAGTCTTAAACCCTTTTGCAAAAGAGATAGTCTAAGAAGCGAGGTTTAAATTTCTAACCTCTCCTTTCTCATTTCTATTTGTTTATGTGTACTTATTCTACCTAAAATTTTATTACAAAATAATAAAATGGTAAAATAAAATCATTAATATAATATTATGTTATTATGATTATTTTTAAAAATAATTAACCACCTTTCACTTTTCCTTTATGAAAAATAAAAGTATGAATTGCGTGTACATGTAGACTACCACCTCCATGAAGAAAATTGTTGAATTGTCCTTCACCATCTAACATAGCTGGTCCCAAAGGAGAATTAAATAAATATTTATGATATATATATATATATATATTATATTTGAGTTACTTAAATTATAATCCATTTTACTTCATTCTTCCTCCCTTTACAAAATGAAATCATTATCCATGTGTATGTGCAGACTACTACTTCCATTGAACGATGCATTCTATTTTTCACTAATGATTTCATGTATGGTTATATTTTATATTTGATGATTAGAAATTATATAAGTAATTATTATATATCAAAAATATGGTTATTTATGTATTACATAAAAATTAACGATCATTATAAGGTAATTCAGTGATATCGATGAATAACATGAAACTATATCATCACTATTTTCATCTTTATGAAATGTGACTAAAACTACCATGTTATTAAATTAAAACATTATAGGTATTTATAAAACATCAATTCCTATAACTTTAATTTATTTTAAATGAATAATGTTCGGAGAAAAATCAATATCAACATCTCTTTTTTGAACCAAGTCTAAAACAGTCCAGATTATTGACAATTGATAATGAAAAGAGATTATAGAAATCTAATATATGAATAAAATTGTTATTGATGTATATTATAAAAGGAAATTTATATGAATAAGATTATGATATATGTAATTTATATTTTTTATCTTTATGATACAATAGGATAATGTATATGCATGTAAATTAAGGGTAAAGATAAGGTACTTGGTAACTCAAACTCTTTTCTTTGAGTTATACAATTTCTTATTGAAATTTATTCTTCTATGAATTTCCATTTTGAAGGTTTTTATATCATTTATTTTTTGTGGAAATTTTTTTTTGATCCAAATCCATTTTGATGAAATGTTTTTTTCACTTAATTTAAATAAACCAGTGATACTTTTTGAAAAGAGACTCATAACCATTGATGAATACAAAATGTTTTCAAGAAAGTCCTTTTCATGATTTAGTTTTCATTTTAACATCTATATTAAAAATAATATTCCTCCAAAGGGGTTATGTTTCACGTTTCACTCTACATTTTTCTTTTATTATGTGATTATTTTGGGTGATCATGTTGTTGGTATTAAAATATTTAGTAAATGTTGTTATTTTATACCATTTGTATTTTTTAATGAAAACCTTTTTATTTTGATGGCTTATTTATGAAAATTAAATTATTTCCATTTTGAATTTTTATGAAACCTATTTTATTTAAATGGGACCTTTATGATTTGAAATGTGAATGGTTTTAGGTGGTACACACATGTATAGATGAGGATGAGTGGGGTCCAATATCACCCTTCACTGCATTAGTTAAGAGTTTATATCTCATGAGATAGGTATTCATGAGTACATATTAGTTTTTCATAAGACAGGGAATTAATAGCATGGATCATGAAAGTAATTTTTCCCTATACTATTGTTTTTTCAATAGTTAGACTATGTAATTTATTATGATCTTATGCTATTTTTATTAAAGGTTTATATTTTATTTTTCTAATCCATGTCATAGCTTTATTCTTCCACATTAATCTATTATGGATTTAGTTTATTAATCGTTTTACTTTGAAGATCACTTATGATATTTGGTTATCATTCATGATGTTATGATATTTTTCTTATGTTCATGAATTTACTTACCCTTATGAAATCATCCTTGATGAAATGTTTATTCATCCTTTGTTGAGTGTTTGAGCTTACCCCTTTATTATGTTTTCATTCCCTTGATTCTGAGGATGGGTCTTTCTAATGAGATGTATAGAAGATATTTTATTATAGTGACTTTAATGAGAAATGATAACTAGTTTTGTAAAATAAGAATATTATATAGCTAGTCTCCAAATACACTAAACCTATTAGTTAATGGGATATTATTATTTTTGAAATGTAATAATTTAAATCATGTAAAATATGTAAAATAAAGGAATATTGATATTAGGTACCTAAAATTAGAATCAGTCTGAAGGTTTAGTTATTTTTTAGAGATTAGTTTAATTAGCTTTTGTATTTCAGATAAATAAACATATTTAAAACTATTGAGACGATTCTAAGTGTTGGATGGTATCCTGAAATTTTGTTAATGTCTGAGTATGTGGACTTCCAATTAAATCCCTACCTAGATACTACAATTGTATGTAGGAATTTTTATAGATGTACCTAGGGATAATAAACCTTAAAAGGGTGGATTGGGTGTTAGCTTGATCATCACCTAATGCATGAAAAAGAGGCCAAAATACACACCTCGTTTGACAATCCTAGGAGATATGATTTAGTTGATCAAATTTTCTATACAAACCATTATGAAGGTTTTATTTCCTATTTAATTAGAGGGATTACGTTAAAAGTTATGATAAAACCCAAAATAAAGTTGAACCAATAACAATTTAGGTTGAAATAAAACAATTATTGACTAATATGATAGTGTTAAATAGTAAGAAATTTTGAGGTTGAATTATTTTTAATATTAATTGACAATCCCTCATGGAAACTCTTTTTTGGTTTTATTAATGGATGAAACTAGAAGGAAATGAGTTGAAAATGGATGTGAGGGGTAATTCAATGGTTTTCCCAGTGAAAACCCCTATAGAATCGGATATGGAGTAGAGGATCTCATAATAGTGATAACATAACTATAAAAAGCTTTGAATAATAACACAAACTATTTTGATCCCTTGAACACACCAAAAAAGGAACACCATGTTATTAAGTCATTCATACGGTAGCATCCACCATATTTTAGTGGATTTTCAAATAGACTCACCACGAACCAATATATCAACACCGTAACATCCCGGATCCGGGTGCCACACAACGAGTGGCCTGAACCCGGTTCACCACATGACCTCAAGCGCATTTCCCCAAATGCCAGAGGCTGCCGACTAGCAGCAAGGGCCCAGGTCTGATAGTGGAGAAACTATGCCCTCATTTTGTCAAAGTGTAGCGTAGCAGAATTTAAATAAAACATACAACAAACAGCGGAAGCAGTAAACCATACACAACTGAAATACAAAACAACAGTGGATATAACCAACAATATATAAATGATGATGCTACATGTCTCAAGTTCTAATAAAACAGCTAGAACATATTATACATCAATACGATACAACCAAAAGCAGAGTACAGCAAAATGAAGCAAAACAGCTGGCAACGGCATCGCGAGCCTAGGCTCGGTCCCATGCCCTCCTACTCCTCAGCAACAGTCAAGTACCTGTATAGGGACTCTTTCCCATATCTGCACCTGCAGAAACGTAAACTGTTTGGGCCGAAAAGTATGACCCAAACAGGGTGTCAGACATATATCTCATTAGGCACCCACCGAAGGCCCGTGCCCAACTGCGTATAAGCATGAAACAACAGTGTGCAATAATAAAATGCAATAAAGTAAACAGTACAAAAAAGTAACTAACTTAACAATTAAAATGACATTTTATTATTCATTTAATTTATTTAATTTAGTAACATTCTTGTCCTCAACAGTACCAAGCCCTCAGGCCAACCAGAACCATGCCCTCAGGATAAAATAGTAACCAATCCCTCAGGCTTGCCCTCAGGCCATACAGAATCCAACCTGCAGGTATTGCCCTCAGGCGTAACAGAAATTTCCCTTAGGTGTAGGAAGTGTCGCCCTCAAGCACAGAAGTCAAGCCCTCAGGCACGAAAGGTTGCCCTCAGGTGGAATAACGACAACCCTCGAGCTAAAAAAGTCACGCCCTCATGCTAATACAGTACAGTGCCCACTTGATAATCACAAAAACACCCTCAAGCCAAATACTACAATGCCCTCAGGCTAAACAGGTAACCAGGCCATGCCCAACAGGAAAACAAGTAGTAACAAGCAATTACCCTCAAGGAAATTCTACAATTACTACTTTAAAGTCATACCCTCGGGTATCCTGGCCAAACGGCTAAACAGTGAAACACACCCCGGGGTGGTTCCAGATCCAAGCAACGATCCCAACCAGCATTTTATTATCATAATTTAATCACCTATGCAATTCTAGTCATTAAATATAGAAACGACCTCAGCCACAAGACACCCCAACATGGGTTCGTGGCACGAAAACACACAAAAACGCACGACAGTTGGAAAATAACACAAAGCCACCTACCTTAAACACCAACGAACGTTATACCCGAACGCCGACTCCAGAAACGCCCAAGAACGGCAGAGATCTGACGAAGAACAAAACCCATTCAAATGTAAATAACTTACGTTAGGAGAAGAATTGGTAAGAACGGTACCGGGAGGGGAGAGGGCTTACTTGTGCGGTTCCAATGAAATCGTCCGAAGCTGAAACGGATTCCAGACGAACACCCGGTGGATCATCAAAGATCATGCCTCCTCCTTTGGATCCAAAATGGCTCAAATGCCTCATCTTCCAAATAAGGAGGCTACTTCCTATTTTAAGCCGAAAAAACAAAGTACACGGCGTGTAATTCTGAGTACACAGCGTGTACTTCTTTCATTTAACTGTTCTTTTGGTGGCACCACCACACTGTTCATCCGTCGACCTGAGTACACGACATGTACTCCCAAGTACACGGCGTGTACAGTCGCCCAGCTGGCGGTGACTCCACCGCCTTACTATTCAAGCCTTCCGATTGACTACACGGCGTATAAGGTACCACTACACGGCGTGTAGTTGGTTGCTACACCCCTCGTCGCCGACCAGGCTACACGCCCCGTGTACTCATCCCAACATGGCCAAAAGTACACGGCGTGTAGTTTTGAAAATTATTATTCTTTTCCATTTTCCATATTATCTAAAAAACACTTATGGAAAAGGAAAAGGAAGAATCCCGTACCTCAAAAATAAGAACCGGGTTCTTACAAACTTCCCCCTTATAACAATTCATCCCCGAATTGCCCTTCCAAGGGTGGCGAAGATAAAGCACAGAACAACTCTGGCCAGTGAGCACGTACATCGGCCTCCAGCTCCCAGGTCTCTTCCTACACTCGGCCATGCTACTATAACACCTGTATGAGAGGAACTGACCGGCCTCGGAGAACCTTCGTTCTCCTGTCAACAATACAGATCAGATTATCGTGAAAGGACGCATCATGACGAAGCTATACCTCCTCATACTGAAAGGTGTGAGACGAGTCTGAATGGTAGCGATGTAACTGAGACATGTGGAAGATGTCGTTCATGGCTCGGTACCACTGCGGTAACTACAACCGATAGGCAACCAACCTGACTCTCTCCAGGATCTCGAATGGCCCCACATACCTCGGTGAAAGCTTACCATGTCTCTTGATCCGCTTGTGTACCAGCCCCGACGAAACACGTAGAAAAACCTGATCCCCAACCACGAACTCCAAAGGTCATCTACGAAGATCAACATAAGACTTTTGACGAGACTGTGTGGTAGCCATCCACTTATGGACCTTCTCAGATGTCTCCTGTATGAGCTGTGGCCCCAGTAAAGCTGCCTCACCTGCCTCTAACCAACACAAAGGTGATTGACATGGCCTACCATATAAAGCCTCGTATGGTTCCATCTCAATAGTTTCCCGAAAACTATTGTTATAGGAAAACTCGACTAAGGGTATATGCTTCTCCCAAGAGCCCCCAAAGTCTAGGATGCATACTCGCAACATGTCATCTAGCACTTGTATTGTCCGCTCTGACTGGCCATCTGTCTAAGGGTGGTATACTGTGCTCAGAAGCACCTGTGTACCCAGACTCTGCCTGAAATGAGACGTGAAGCAGGTGTCCCTATCTGAAACGATAGAACGAGGGACCCCATGAAGACGTATGATATCTCGGATACACAGCCTTCCCAGCTCGTCCACACCGAAGGTCTCCTTGATTGGAAAAAAAGCGAGCTTCCTATGTGAGTTTTTCCACAACAACCCACACGAAGTCATTACCACGAGGTGACCTCGGCAAACCCGTCACGAAATCCATCGCGACATAATCCCATTTCCACTCTGGAATGGGTAACTGCTGTAACAGTCCAGCTGGTCTCTGATGCTCTGCCTTCACCTGCTGACAGGTGGAACATCTTGTAACAAACCCAGCTATCTCTCTCTTCATACCCAGCCACCAGTACTGACGTCTCAAGTCTCGGTACATCTTGGTAACCCCGAGATGAACCTCCCAAGCTGAAGCATGAAACTCGCGCATCAGCTCCTCACGTATATCCCCTGGAACCCATACTCATCCATGGAAACACAAAACCTCGTCATTGCCTATCGCCCAACCGGGAGGAGGGTCCTCACTTGCCACCGATTCCCATAAACTAGGCCTTTTGAATCAGATAGCTGCCTCATCCTCACTTTCTCCAGGAGGGTAGAAGTCACAGCTAACAAGGAAAGATAAGTCTGCCCCTGTCTGTCATGCATCTCCAGATGCATCTCAGAGAACAAATACATGAGCTCCCACTCACCACTGGCCTCCTGGACTTCCTGTATCTGAGTCTTCCTGCTCAGTGAATCATCTATTGAATTACCTTTACTAGGTGTATAGGAAAGATCAAAATCGAAGTACTGTAGGAACTCATCCCACCTTCTCTGCCTCATATTCCGGTCACGCTGAGTAAAGATATACTTGAGGCTTTTGTGGTCGGTGGAAACCAAAAAATTCTCTCCCAATAGATAGTGTCTCCAACAGCACAACGCATGCACAACTGCAGCCAACTCGAGATCATGCGTCGGGTAATTCCTCTCATGTGGCCTCAACTGTCGAGACCCGTACGCGACAACTCGGTCACCCTGCATCAAAATGACTCCCAACCCAATCCCTGATGCATCACAGTAAACTGTATATATATTCCCCTGCTCTGGGAGTATTAGGATCGGTGCTGATGTCAACCTTCCCTTTAGGTATTGAAAAGATGCCTCACAAGCTTCCGGCCAAACGAACTTCACACCCTTCTTAGTTAGATCTGTCAACAGTGCTGCTAAGTGGGAGAAGTCCGGTATGAAGCATCTGTAGTAACCAGCCAGCCCTAAGAAACTCCATATCTCAAACACATTCCTAGGCTGCTCCCAGGAAACTACTTCTCTCACCTTATCTGGGTCTACTGCAACTCCTGCCTCTGAGATAACGTGACCTAGCAAGTGAATTTGGTCCATCCAAAAGTGGAACTTTGAGAGGTTTGCATATAGCCGATGCTCTCTTAGTGTACTCAATACGATCTCAATATGGGTGGCATGATCGTGTCAAGTGTGGGAGTACACCATGATATCCTCCACGAATACTACCACAAAAGAATCAATATACAGATGGAACACACGATTCATCAGAGCCATGAAAACTGTGGGCGCGTTTGTCAGTCCGAATGGGATAACCGTATACTCATATAGACCATACCTTCTCCTGAAAGCTATGAGAGGTATATCAGATAGTCTAACGTACAACTGATGATATCCGGTTCTCAAGTCAATCTTCGAGAACACTCGTGCTCCACGAAGCTGATCAAACAGATCATCTATCCCCGGCAAGGGATATCGGTTCTTAACCGTCAACTGGTTCAGCTTCCGATAATCCATGCAAAGCCTAATGGTACCATCTTCCTTCTTCGCAAAAAATACCAGAGAACCCCAAGGAGAAGTACTGGGTCAGATAAAACCCTTCTCCTATAGCTCCTCTTACTACCTCTTGAGCTCCTACAACTCAGGCATGGCCATCCTATAAGGAGGAATGGACACCGGTGCTGCTCCTGGCACAAGATCAATAGAGAAATCCACATCATGCACCGGGGGTATACCTGAAAGGTAATCCGAGAAGACATCCCTAAAATGATCAACAACTGGAGGGGAATCCATATGAAAATTCCCTTGTTCATCTAGATATAAGCTCACAATCTGGGCTGTGACTCCACCTCACCCATGAAGCTCTGGTCCAACTCGACTCGCCTGAACATCCCATTTGCCCTTTTATAGAAACTCTCCGCCCTCTGGTGACGTGAAACACACCCTGCGACGATAGCAGTCTACAAAGGATCAGAAGGGAACCAACCAGTCCATCCTGAGAATGACGTCATAGCTCGTCATCTCTAAGACATAGAGGTCCCAAAGGAAGTGACACCCATCAACCTCAAGGGGGTACTCCTTGCACTGAAGCACACCAGCCGTTCTAGTCCCCAACAGAGTGTCTAGCGTCATGATATCAGAATAAGAAGAAACACTGAGCCCAAGGCTCTCCACAATGGGTAAAGATATGAAACTATGTGTAGCACCCGTATCAAAAATTACTAAAGACAAGACAGATGCTACTAGAATAGTACCTATGACTGTAAAAGGTCCGGGATCCTGATCCTGCTGAGTCTGTTGCACTGCATATACCTGCCTAGTGCCATGGACCTACGACACAGCCTGGCTACCCTGACGTATTCCAATTCCCAGACTCGTAAGAAGCCACTGGTCCTGCTCCTGCACGCGGAGTCTGCACAGAACCCCTCTCACTAGACACTGGTAGAAACGCCCTGCAAAAGTGCTGCAGATGACCCATATTGCCACAAGCTCGACACTCAACTGAGTCTCGTGTACACTGCGGCCTCTTGTGCCCCTCTCTACCATAATGGTAGCACCTGATCGGTCCACCTGTAGAAGCTTCCTGGCTGGTACTACCACCATGAGAGAAGTCCATCTGTCTCTTCCTCTTGCCAGCAGAAATAGTACCAGTAACTGGTGCTGAACTACCTTGGCCCACACCACCAGATTCTCAAAGGTTCCTCTCCGTAATCAGCTCCTGGTTCATGGTGGCATGTACAGTAGGAAACCTGAAAACATTCACCAGCGCTCAGATGTCATACCCAAGACCATCCTCAAAACGTCTGGCTCTCAGCGTCCCAATAGCCACCAGCACGGGTGCAAAGCATTGAAGCTCCGTAAAATGAGCAGAATAGTCCATCACTGACATAGCACCCTACTGTAGATTCATGAACTCTCGAGCTCTATCTGCCCTCAGCGTCTCGGGAAAGAAGAAGTCATAGAAGACTGCCTGAAAATCTTCCCACGCCATGTATCTGTGATGCTATGACTGGGTGGTAACATCCCACCACCTCTTGGCGGAATCACACATCATGTAAGTCGCAAGCTTGAACCTCCTCCCTGGAGGCATCTCAAGATGCTCAAAAATAGTCTGCATCGATCCTAACCAAGACTCCGCAGCCTGCGGTCCACCATCCCCTGAAAACGTAGGCGGATGCTGCTGCTGGAAGATACGAGTCAGCTCAGCCATAGATGTAGCAGCCTGCGGTGCTCCCTGAAAGGTCTGCATAAACCGCATAAAACCTTCACGGAACTGCGCCTCCGTGCCTGTGTCCGGTATAACAGCTGGTGCCGCATCTGGCTCCACTGGTGGATCCACTGGTAACCCATGGTCCACCATCTCCAGAGTATAATTTTCGCTGATCTCCTGGCGAACAACTCGCAGTCGTCTTGGCGGCATGACACTACAAGGTCAAAAGCACGCCCCAGATTCAATATTATTAAGACTGAAAAGAGAAGGAACCAAAAAGGAACAAGAGGAAGAAGGCATTCAAAATTTTGCAAAACAAGACTACACGGCGTGTACAATGACTACACGGCGTGTACATGACTTCCCTTCCCCTACTCGGGTCCTTCTACACGGCTAAGCCACACGACTTCCGTTAAAAAAAACTACACGGTGTGTATAATATCTACAGGGCATGTACGATGTTATTTTCCAACTGCACGTGTCGTCTGTGACACGACCGACTACTCGGCTTACAACTACACGGCGTGTTACACCCGCATATGGCGTGAACACCACCCCCGTTTCCCAGCCACACGGCTAAGTCCACACGGTCTGTCCTCGGACAAGACTACATGGCATGTCCCATAGGTACACGGTGTGTTCAAGGAGAGGTGACACCGACCCGTGTTGTTAGTTACACGACCGAGTCCCCAGGTCACACCACACGGTGCGTGCATCATTGACACGACGTGTTCTGTGAATGAGTTTACTGACCTGTGTTGTTAGTTACACGACCAGACTCCAGGTCAACACTACATGGCATGCACAGACCTACACGGCGTGTTTTACCGAAGCTCTTCCCTACCCCGTGTCGCTGCCAACATGGTTTGTGACACGGGAGGAGACTACACGGAGTGTACTCCGGGTACACGGCGTGTACTCAAAAGGTTCATTTTTCTTCCCGAACAGAAGAACATACACGACGTGTATAAAAATACTACACGGCGTGTATATTGGGATTCTGGACAGTATGACTCAGAAACTTCTCCGGAACCCAGAAAATACTGAAAAACAACACCTAAGTGTCAAATTCCGACCCGTGGGGGCCCATACTCCCCATGAATCAAAGTTTGACATCTTATACGTGTTTTAAACAACAATCAGTCAATGACCCACCAAATTCCGGTCAATGGGGGCCCATACTCCCCAAGAACCAAAGTTTGGAATCCATTCTATAAACAATCTCAACTAAAATACCATATCACAAGGCATGTATTTATCACGCAGCTATCACAACAGCATGCTTTATTAGCACAACAACTATCACAACAACATGCAAATTCTAATGCACCTACATGGCATGGATACTATGCATGGTATGTGATATCTATCATGTGCCTATATGATTCATGAGACGGAATACCCTCATCTCATCAGGTTGCAACTAAATAAAACCCACAGATAAAATATAAACAACAAAATCCACATGCGTCACCCAACGGTGAAAACATATCAACCGTAAAATTGTAAAATCCAAAGAATGAAAAATACGAGGTAGAATGGATTTTCCTTGTACATGGGTTAGCTACGACTAGGAACATCTTATTACCAACTATTGTTCTGTCCTATCCCTGACTACGAATCCAAATAGTAAGTCAAGAAAAGAAACCGCCTCTGATACCACTTTGTAATGTCTCGGACCCGGGTGCCACGCAACGGGTGCCCCAAACCCGGTTCGCCACGTGACCTCAAGAACATTTCCCCAAATGCCAGAGGCTGCCGACTAGCAGTGAGGGCCTAGGTCTGATAGTGGGGAAACTATGCCCTCATTGTTTCAAAGTGTAGCACAGAATAATTTAAATAAAACATACAACAAACAGCAGAAGCAGTAAACCATACACAATTGAAATACAAAACAACAGTGGATATAAACAAAAATATATAAATGATGATTCAACATGCCTCAAGTTCTAATAAAACATCCAGAACATGTTATACATCAATACGATACAACCAAAAGCAGAGTACAGCAAAACGAAGCAAAACAGATAGTAGCGGCATCACGAACCTAGGATCGGTCCCATGCCCTCCAACTCCTCAGCAACAGTCAAGTACCTGTATAGGGACTCTTTCCCCTATCTACACCTGTAGAAACGTAATCTTTTTGGGGCGAAAAGCGTGACCCAAATAGGGTGTGAGACATATATCTCAGTCGGCACTCACCGAAGGCCCGTGCCCAACTGCGTATAAGCATGCAACAATAGTTTGCAATAATAAAATTCAATAAAGTAAAAAATACAAAAAAGTAACTAACTTTAAAATTAAATTTCCATTTTATTATTCATTTAATTTATTTAATTTAGTAAAATTCTTGTGCTCAATAGTACCAAGCCCTCAGGACAACCAGAACCGTGCCCTCAGGCTAAAGTAGTAACCACTCCCTCAGGCTTGCCCTCAGGCCATACAGAATCCAACCCACAGGTATTGCCCTCAGGCATAACAAAAATTGACCTCAGGCGTAGGAAGTGTCACCCTCAGGCACATAAGTCAAGCCCTCAGGCGCGAAAGTTTTCCCTCAGGCAGAATAACGACAACCCTCAGGCTAAAACAGTCACGCCCTCAGGCTAATACAGTACAGTGCCCATAGTCTAATCACGACAATTCCCTCAGGCCAAATACTACAACGCCCTCAGGCTAAACAGGTAACTGGGCCATTTCCAACAGGCAAACAAGCAGTAACAAGCAATTCCTCTCAAGGAAATTATACAATTACTACTTTAAAGGCATACCCTCAGGTATCCTGGCCAAACGGCTAAACAGTGAATCACACCCTGGGGGTGGTTCCGGATCCAAGAAACGATCCCAACCATCATTTTATTATCACAATTTAATCACCTATGAAATTATAGGCATTAAATATAGAAAAGACATCTGCCACACGACACCCCAACATGGGTTCGTGGCATGAAAACACACAAAAATGCACGACAGTTGGAAAATAACACAAATCCACCTACCTTAAACACCAATGAATGTTATACCCAAACGCCAACTCCAGAAACGCCCAAGAACGGCATAGATGTAATGAAGAACAAAACCCATTCAAACATAAATAACATATGTTAGATGAAGAATTGGTAAGAACCGTACCAGGAGGGGAGAAGGCTTACCCGTACGGTTCCAACGAAATCGTTCGAAGCCGAAACGGATTCCAGACGAATGCCCGGTGTATCATCAAAGATTCGGCCTCCTACTTTTGATCTAAAATGGCTCAAATGCCTCCTCTGCCAAATGAGGAGGCTACTACCTGTTTTAAGCCGAAAAAACAAAGTACACGGTGTGTACTTATGAGTACACGACGTGTACTTCTTTCATTTAACTGTTCATTTGGCGGCACCGCCACACTGTTCATCCGTCGACCTGAGTACACGGCATGTACTCCCAAGTACACGGTGTGTACAGTCGCCCAGCTGGCGGCGACTCCACCGCCTTACTATTCAAGCCTGCCGATTGACTACACGGCGTGTAAGGTACCACTAAACGGCATGTAGTCGGTTCCTACACCCCTCGTCGCCGACAAGGCTACACGTCCCGTGTACTCATCCCAACACCGCCAAAAGTACACGACGTGTAGTTTCGAAAATTTTCATTCTTTTCCATTTTCCATATTTTCTAAAAAACACTTAAGGAAAAGGAAAAGGAAGAATCTCATACCTCAAAAATAAAAACCGGGTTCTTACAAACATGATGGATATGATATTTTACATTATTCCATTCTCAGAACATGAGAAGGTTGTTTGGGATGTATAATATTTGGAAGGTGAGTCCGAAAAAAGGTGCACTCTCATTAATAATAAAATTAAGAAAGATGAAGTAGAATCCATGGAATGTGAAGAGTTAAAAAAGGTGCTCATTACCATGAATTTTTCTCAAACTCCTCTAATGAAGATGGAGAGGGAATTATTAGAGTTGGAATAAAAGGGGGATGAATCCATTTAGACATACAATGAAAAAATCACGAGTCTTTCATGATATGCCTCTCATTTTTATCTGATCTATAAAGTTAATTAATAATTTATTTAGTGGGTTGAAACCTAATATTTAGAAGGATTCATCCATAAGAGACTTTAGAATCTATGAAGCAACTATTTGATGTGAGATAAAGGTAAAGATGGAATTAGGGGTCTCTCAGTACTCTATAGAAGGAAAAAGGAAGGCATGATACTATGGTAACCCTAAGGGTAAGTCACATAGGGGGAATAAATTTTAACCCCACACTCATAAAACTTTGGAATAAAGTACATAGGTAATGTATTTAAGGGATCAAGGAAGTGTTTTACATATGGTAAAGTATACCATGAATCCTAAAACTATTGAAGTAAGGATGAAAGGAGGATTAAAAAATTAAGTAATAGAATTAAAAAATAATTATTTACCCCCAATATAATGGTTCAAGTGAAAAGTGTTTGAACATTATGTGAATCAATACCCCAATCATTAGGCTAATAAATAAAATATTCTTCAGTAGCCTCCCAAACTAAGGGAACAAAGAATGGAATTCATAATCACTATCATTGAGGTAGCTCATGATAAAAAAGTGATGTGAGGAATAATTACTATTTATTATAGTTCTACGAGTACCATATTTGATTTTGGTTTATCACATTATTTAATATCACACAAGTTCTATATGATTGAAAAATTACTACATCAAGCAATGGATATCAAACTATATTTAAAATCACCAAGTGGGATAATGATCACATCTAGGATATATAAATATTTTATGATTGAGTTTTGTTGGAGGATACTTCTTCTACGTCTAATTTTCCTCCTCTTTTTTGAATTTGACATCATATTGGATATGAATTGTATTTCCCTACACAGATCCCATATCAACTATCTGGAGAATGAGATATCATTTTCTGTCCTAGATCATCCTATTATCAAGTATCAATATAAGGATGATCACCCCTCAGAGTCAAATTCTATAATATGGGTTCTGTTACCCAATAATGTGGGATTTATAACTCAAATGATTAGAGAGGAAGTCAGTATTGAATAAATTCCTATTGTACAATAATATAATGACGTGTTCCCAGATGAACTGCCTGGTATTCCCATATAGTTTGAGTTTATGTTTTCAATAGAACACATACTTGGACCTATGAATATCTTAAGGAGTATATATAGATTGGATCCCATTGAATTTGGAGGAGTTAAAGAATAATTTACAAGAAAATATAAAAATGTGTTTTATACGACCCAGTGCATCACCATGGGGTGAACCAGTCTATTTTTTTTCAAAAATAAGGATCGATCAATGTGCATTTTCATTGAAAGTCATGAGATTAACAAGATAATTATCAAGAACAAGTATACTATACCCCATATCAATGATTTTTTATTATCTTAGATGATCTAAATACTTTTAAAACATTGTTCTATAACCTAAATATCATTATTTAAAGGTTAAAAGGGAGGATATTTCAAAGAAAAGTTTTATAATGAGGCATGTAAACCATTATTTAATCATGATTTCATTTTGAATGACCAATTTCCCCACCATCTATATGGGTCTAATGAATATAGTCTTTAGAGAATAACTTGATCAGTTTGTGGTTGTCTTCATATATGGTATTCTTATTTATTCTAAAACAAAGTAATTCCGTGAAGATCATTTTCAAATAGTGTTAAAAAACTTGAGATAAGAGAAACTACATTCCACATTTATTAAGTTTGTATGATAACTTCCTGAAGTCTCGTCCTGGGGTTATGTAATCACTAGAAAGGGTATATTTATAGATCCTATAAATATGGATGTTATCAAGAAATAGCCTAAACTGATCCTAGTAACCAAGATCTATAGTTTTCTTAGGTTAGATAGATACTATTTAATCTTTGTGTGTAATTAATCATGGATATCAAATCCACTAACCAAGTTAACATGGGAGGGATTTAAGTTCGTTTGGATGAAGGAATGTGATGAAATATTTATGGAACTGAAGATGATTTTGGTCACAAAATTTGTACTTACATTACCATGTAGTGGGGAAGGGTTTGAAATATATATTAATGCTTCAAAAATGGATTAGGATGTGTACTCATGCATAATGATAACACAATTTCTTATGCCTCATCAAACATAAATACTCCTGAGAAAAATTACCTGATGAATGATTTAGAGCTAGCGGTGGTGATCTTTGCATTAAAAATTTGGAAGAATTATCTCTATGGTGAGAAGTGTGATATTTATAATGGCCATAGGATTTTGAAATATATATTTACATATAATGATTTAAATATATATCAAAGTAGATGGTTGGAACTGATAGAAGACTGTTACAACTCAATACATTACCACCCAAGGAAGGAAAATAAGGTGTCTAATGCTTTGAGTAGAAAAGATCATGCTACCTTATCTATGAATAGGGTTAAAAGAGACCCAATATTCATATATTTGAAAAGAATAAATCTTGAATTTATAAGGTAAGGTTATAAATCCTATCCTTCCAAAGTAACTCCTCAACCGTCCATTCACATAAAGATCATAGATCCACAAAAAATGGCATATATCTAGAAAATAGTAGTGAACTTTTTAGAGTTGAACTATGATAAGGATAGAATTATAAGGTTTCTAACCCAGATATGTGTCTCATGAAAACCTGAATTGAATATAGAACTTTTGATGATACACATAGATCATATGTTTCTGTTAATCTAAAAAGTTCTATGATGTATAGAGAAATAAAATAAAATTTATGGTGGGATAAGATGAAGAGAGAAATTATAGAATATGTGTCTTAATGCTTGGTATATCACATACTTAAGGCTAAATTAAAAATCTATAAGGGTATATTGAAATAATTACCCATACCAATATTAAACTCAATGCATTTTATTTCCATCAAATAAGATTTATTTATTGAACAAATCACTGTGATATACATAAATACATTTTGAGGGTTTATAGAGTACTATTATTTATTATATATTATTGTGAAACAAGGTTTAACATGAGGTTCTAGATAAGTATAAAGAAATAATTAGAGACATAGATAAGTTTTAGTGCCTCTTACGTCACATCTATGATGTTATTTTGAGGTATTTCCTCTTTTATTTTGGTCTTATATTGATTAAATGGATTTCCTGGGATTTTTTGAGAAAAAATGTCATTTTTTGGGCTGGATAGAAGGAGGTACATGATTGGTACACAGTTAGATGAAACTGTGTGCTAGCATGGTGTAAACCATGCTCCCAGAACAATGGCACTGTCCGGGCTGCACAACCTAGCGCACAAACAAGAGACCCTCCTAGACTAATTGTGAGACTAGGACAGTGGAACTTTCCCGGCTGCATGATTAGGAATACTTGAATACAACCCCTCTAGGTAAACAATATATAATCTTGTCCTCTTAGACATAATTTCTTTATTTTTATCACAGAGTTTAACAGACTGTGCATACAAACTATAAGACCTTCCATATCTCCAAAAAATTTGAAATTCCTAAACTATCCTTCATTGATTTTAACCCTAAAACCCTCTTTCTCACCTAATTCATCCCTATCTACCCTATTCAAACCTCCCTCTCATCCTATACTTCCTAGTGCTCTAATTTTTGGGTGTCTTTGGATGGAATATTCATGGATTCATCAAGTAAGATTCACTATTCCTCCATTATTCCCTATTCCTGATCTCTCTTCGCTTCTTCTTTGATATCTTTTTCTTCAATATGGGTTTGAACTAGTATGGGTGAAAATATATTTTCCTTGGGTAAAATATTGTTATCTTTGGTGTTATTTTTTCTCTATAGGATCTCTCCATTGTGTGTTTTTTGTTTTCCACCGACAGTTTTGAAGATTTCGAGAAAGAAGTATGTGGTTCCATGCTCTGAAATTATTTTATGATTGTATTATTATTTATTTGGCTTCCAAATGGGTTTTATAAATTGTGTGGGTGGTGGGAAAGGTTTTTCCATGTTTTTTGGTGTGTTTATAGGGTTTGATGATGACTTGATCTTTATAAATTGTTGTTTTAAAGTGTTCTTTCAATGTTTGAAATTGTAATTGTAATTTTATAAAAAGGTATTTTAATTGATATGGGGATTGGAATAGAGAACATGGGAATAATGAGTATCTAGGCGGGATAAATATTTCTAGTATTCTAGGTGAGTCAATAGGGTCATGGTGCAGTCTTCCTAGATAGACTACATCATAATAATTTCTAAACACTTATGATGGGGATTGGTTGTCTTGAGAATGAGATGGACCTGCATGTCAAGGTTTTGATCATTGAGAGTACAAGGATCCTAGGACCCCAGTAAGCCTAGTTATGTTGTAATTTACTATGGTTCTCATACTGTGTTTCCCATTTGAAATTATTTCCCACTTTTATTTATTCTTTTATAATAAAGTGTGTTTTTAATAAAATTTTATATTTCATTTTTTAAAACCATAAAGTTAATATTTCATTTAATATCATTACATGGAATATTTTGGTGGTATCCTATTGTTAAATTTAGCTGACACCCTATATACCCCCTCAGGTGTATTTAAAACTATTTTATTCATATTAGGCGAAGGATAACCTTGGAGGTTATTGTGTTTTTTTGTTCTAGTGGTTCTTTTTTTGATAGGTTTTTGTGGTGGAATCATGTGGATGTTGACCCACATGTATCATAAAGGCTTGTTTTTTAGTTGGTTCCTTCACTTTTTGGTTATTTTTGTTTTTTGGTTTAAATGTTAAATGTTCATCTCATGTTTGTAGAAGTTCCTTTGATCTCTCATGTTATTTTTTATGTCTATGATGTGATGTGATTTTGTGTACTGTTCATAGTTAATTCTCATGGTATAAATAATTCCCAAAGGTGTTACTCAATGCTTAGGAACCAGTTGTATGCTCGTGGGGTTGATAATGCCCTTTGGGCCATTCCATAGGCTAGGTAGAGTGTCAGGTTAAATGAATGACTAGGTTAGTTGGTGATAAAATTGTATTAGATATTGTTTTCCATTTATTTGGGTAATTTTATTTAGTAGAGTCTTGATAGAAAGAAGATAATACTATCAAGTATCGAGTTTCTAGGTGTGATTGGGGTGTCCAACCAACACACCTCATGACAGGCCTCTGGTCTCCGTGGGATGTTTGGGATTTTGTTCAACTACTCTTCTAGGAGTGATGTGCAGGCTACAGACATTACATGGACATCAAGTTGGGGTGAAGAGGTTTAGGACTCATGATTTTATTTATCATGGTTTGGATTTGATTTATGGAAATGTTTAAATATTGTTATTATTGAAAAACTTTTTGGGTGATGTATTAATGATTTACTTGTTTGGTTAATTGATGTAGGTTCATGCCTCAATGGAAACATAATGTGTAACCATGAGAATAATATAGAGATAATTATCTCTCACTAGTTGATCAGATATTAATGGAAGTGGTGGTTTGGGTTGTCCAAGCATTGGATTAGGGCATGAGCTCTGGTCCTGCTCAAGCTAAGGAAACAAAACTAGGTCTGGAAAGGGAAAAATATTCAGAGTTCCTCAGGAAAAACCCCCTTCCTTACAAAGTATAATAGACCTCCATGAATATGAGGATTGGATAAAAACGTTTTAGAGGATATTTTCATCTCTTGAGACATATGAAGTTGTCTAAGTGAAATGTGCTTCGTTCATGATGGAAGGCCCCTGTCATAGGTGACAGGAGTCAGTAGTACAGGATGGGAAACATGATTAGATGGGATAGAAGTATTTCAAGGTTGTATTCAATGAGAAATAATTTCGTAACCACCTTAGCATATATCTTTATATTAAACAAGAAGAAAGGAATTGTGATGAGTAGGAAAAGAAGGGAGGTAGTAGTTTTGGACACCCATCTCGACCACATTCATCTGTAATAACTGGTGGTGGGTCAGTCGTGTGCTATTACTGTGGATGTTTGGGGAATATAAAAATTATGTGTCCAATTTCACCTAAACCCTATCGTGAGAATAGTAGATTAGATCACTTAGTGAGATTCTGTAAGTTTGGTTTTCTGACTCAGAGTGGTGAAGGATCCTCAAAAAATATATAATTACCAACCCATTATAGGGAATCAAAGGTTATGGGTTCTAAGTATACTAGGTGAGGTGGAAAATATGGATCTCTCTATGGCCAAATTTATCTTAGGGAAAATTAAAAAGCCAGTAATTGACCTCATGAATCAGAAAAAATGAAGAACCTCCATTCTATGGATTAAGATCCAAAAGAATTGGATATAGGACCTGCAACTTTTCAAGGTATCATTTTTATTGAATCTTTTATATCCATGATTTTATTTGAAAAAGGTGATTCTAATTCTTTTATTTCTACCCATCTTGTGTAACTTCTGAAATTACCAACTCAGCTCATTTCTTATTCCAAGGAGTTGGTTATACCACTTGGAAAGAATATGAAACATGGATTCAAATGTGCATTTTTTTCTCTTACTCTGTTAGGGGATGAGTTGGAATGGGACTTCTTGGTTCTATAAATTTACATTTTTGACATTATTTAGGTCATGGATATGATAGTTTATTTCAAGGAATGAATTAATTTTATCATTAGTGGGAATATTTTATGAAATCCAATGGGAGTACACATGTCTTCCAAGGTGAATGGGATCCATGATTAGGGTGATATAGACCTCCACTCATGGAGTTTAAAAGTCTCTCTTTCTAGGAATCTTCTATTATGCTAGAGAACTGTGTTTGAGGTTCTAAGAATGGGTTGACTTCTATAGTGTATGAGTTTCTAGAGGTATTTCAAGAATATTTTTAAATTTTACCTTAGAAATGGGATGTAGAGTTCACTATTGATTTGGAGTTAAGAACATAGTCGATATCTCATCCCTTGAATCCTATTACCCCCACTAAGTTAAGGAAATTAAAGATACATCTTTGTGATTTTTAATCCATAGCATTCATTCTCTCATGCATCTCACCTTGGAATCCCCAGTGCTATTTTCTAATAAGGCTAATAGATTCATCCTATTGTGAACTGATTACCAAAAATTTAATAGGGTCATGATCAGGAATATAAAACCCTTTCCCCACATTGATGAACTATTTGATTAGGTCAAGGGAGAAATGTTGTTTTCTTAGACTGACTTTTTCTCTAAGTTAAACGATGTCAGGGTTAGAGAGGTATACATTCCAAAGGCAGCCTTCTAAAGCTTGTACGGAAACTTTGAGTATTTGGTTATGCTATTTGGGTTAAAAAATTATTTTATGGTTTTCATGGATCTTAGGAACTGAGTGTTGTATCATTACATTGACTCATTTTTCATTGTGTTTTTGGAAATAATACTGGTCTATTATGAGATAGTGGAATAGCATGGAAAATACCTAAGGATCATTATGGTCACTATTCAGGTCATTGAATTTATGCTAAGTTCCCTAAGTTCACTTTTTGGATCTAAGAATTCGAATTTATGGGCCACCTGATCTCAAATCATGGGGTTTTAATGGACCCTTAAAAAATAAGAGTGGTGATGTCATGGGAGCAATCGAAAAATGTATTCAATATTCGAAGCTACTTGGGCCTGGAAAGATACTATATGTATTTTTTTTAGATTTTTCTCATCTTTCTCTTATCATGACCACACTTAATTGAAAGAGTGTAAGGTTTTAGTGGATCCCATAATGTTAGGAATATTTTGAGGAGATCAAGAGTTAGTTGACCACCACCCCTGTTTTTATCCTACCCAAATCCAAAAATAGATACATGGTCTACTGTGATGCTATAGGTATGGGTCTTTGGTATGTGTTGATGCAAGATAACCATGTGGTGGCATATGGATCTTTCCAAATCTGACCACATGAAAGGAATTATCCAACCCATGACCTGGATTTGGCAGTGGTGATGCATGCCTTGAAGATGTGTAACTACTATCTCTTCAGGGATAAATTTATGATCTACTCATACCATAAGAGTTTGGACTACATTTTATATAAGAAGGATCTAAATTTGAGTCAATGCTGAGGGGTTTAGTACCTTTAGGGGTTTGAATTTTATATTGACTATAACCTAGGAAAGGGTAAGTGGTAGAAAACAATCTATGTAAGAAGTTGTTGGTGCAATATGTAATGGAGTCTCGTGAGGAATGGTCATTGATGGGGCTTTTTCCTAGATGCACCTAGAACCCAAAGAGCGTAATATAGGCATGTTCTTGGCTAGTATTCAATTTAATCCCTATCTTTTGGAACTTATTTAAGAAGAAAAGTCTAATGATGAGATCTTTCGGCACTCTATAAAGCTTCTAAATGGTAGGGAGGTTTCCATTAAGTGGTCATTATCATAAAAGGGGATTATTTGTTTCAGGGGTCACTTAATAGTGACACTATCTTTGTAGAAGGTGGTGATGAATGATAGCTACCAGCCTCAGTAGTTCATTCATATAATGACCCCAAATATGTTTTATGATGTGCGACACTAGTTCTGGCAGCCATGTATGTGACAAGAAATACCTAACTTTGTATCCAAGTGTTATACATGTAAACAAGTTAAAGCCAATAAAAAGGGGACCTTGGGTTTTCTTCATCCACTCACCATTCCTACATGGAAGCGGGACAAGGACATCATGGAATTCATCATTGGGTTACCTTGTACACCCCATGAGAGGAATATAACTTCATTGGTTATCAATTGTCAAAAAAAATCAGCCAATTTCATTCTAATCAAGGATTTGGAATAGGTGGATGAGTTTGGATGATTGTACGTTCAAAATAATATGAGGATATATGGTGTTCTTCCAGCTATTATTTCAGATAAGGACTATAGTGTTTCCTCTCAGTTATGGGAATCCCTTAAGAAGTCAATGGGCTCCCAATTCAAACTCAATATGGTATATCACCATCAAATGGATGGCCAGACTGAGCAGGAGATCATATGATCTATGTATGGATTTTGGATTTTGGAGGCTCATGGGATAACCATTTGGGATTGGTGGAATTTTCATATAATAATAGCTAATATTTTTCAATTATAATGGATTACTTTGAGGTCCTTTATGGTCATCCATGTCAGTCACCCCTATGTTTAACAGAAGTGGGTGAGACTTATGTTTTATGGATGAGAATTGTACAAGAGACATCTGAGGAGGTTAAATTAATTGTGTACTAGTTTTTAATGCCATAGAGCCACCATAAATCCTATTCTAATCAGAATCACTGAGCTTTAGAATTATCAGTGGGTGACCAGGTGTTTTTAAAGGTGGCACATCACCTTGGTCACCGTCATTTCGGTAAGTAGGGGTATCTAATTCCAAGGTATATCGAACCTTTTGGGATTACCAAAAGAATTTTTAGGATGTAATACCAATTGGATTTATCATATTAGTGAACATCGATCCATGTTGTGTTCTATGTCTCACAATTGAATATGGATAACTCAAACCCATCTTATTTACTGATATGGGAAGATCTGAAGCTGGAATATGATTTATCTATCTTTGAGCGACCAGTGAGGATTGTGGATTTTCAAATGAATATTATTTGGGGGAAATTAATACCCTTGTATTGAGTCTTTTTATAAAAAAAATGATGAGAATAAGACATGGTAATTCAAGTCTTGGTTAGAGGATAAGTATCCTCATGTATTCTCTGATCAGACTTCATTTTAAATTTATAAGGGTGAAAAGATTTTATAGTGGGGAGAAATGTCACATAGATGATTTTATTTGGTGTTATTTTTTCTTTTCTTTTTTTTTTTATCTTTATTCCATGGATTTATTGAGAGTTTTTGACAAAAATATCAGTTTTAGTTCTTGATACAAGGAGGCACATAGTTGGAGCATGTTTAGTAGAAACCGTGTACAAACCTAGTGCTAACCGTGCACAATAGACATTGGAACTATCCAGGCCACATGAACTAGAACACAAAAATAATTTCCTCATAGAATAACCATGTGACCGAGATAATGAAACTATCTAGGACACATGACTAAGCCCCTGGGAATTTTCCCCCTCCAGGTAAAACGTACAACCTCTTTTCCTCTTGTACAAAGGTGCCAATTGGTTGGCAAACAGATTGGTAAGACTTGTTTCCAAACCGTGCAGCCTATAAGATCTCTAATTTTTGAAATTCCTAATCTTAATCTTGTATATTTTAACACTAACCCCCTATCCCACATCATTCAGTGATATCTATCCTAGGCACACCTCCCTCTCCTCCTCTCCTTCCTTGGGATCCATTTTTTGTGTATCTTTTCTGGGAATCATTAAAGAGTCATCAAGTAAGCTTATTATTTCCTCTTTTTATTATCTTTTATATTATTAATTGATATTTATTTCTATAGAAATGGGTTTGATTTAGTTTGGGTCCAAATAACTTTTCTTTGGGTCTAATCTTGTTGTATTTGGTGTATGTTTTTCTCTATAGGATCTCTCCTTGGTGTGGGTTGTGGTTTCCACCCATATTTCTAAATATTTCAAGAAATAGGTAGGTGGTTCCATTACATGACCATATTTTATAATTTTATTATGATTTACTTGGTTTTTAAATGTGTTTTATAAATTTTTTGGGTGGTACAAAAGGCATTTTCCATGGGTTTCAGTGTGAGTTCAAGGTTTGATGGTGATTCTATCTTTATAAATGGTTGTTTGTAAAGTGTGGTTTCAATGTTTTAAATTGTAATTTTTATTGTATAAAAATGTTTTTCACTTGATATTGGTATTGGAATAGAGGACATAAGAATATTGGGTATCTTGGTGGGGTGACTAGGTCAAGTATGCTAAACGAGTTGGCAGGGTCGAGGCCTAGTCTTTCTAGAAGGACTACATCACAACACTAACTATCGATTCATGATTAGGATTGGTCAGATTATATAAGACACAGAACTTCCTGACCAGGTTTTTATCACTAAGAGTATAAAGATCCTATGATCCCGATAAGCCTCTTTAATTAGGAATTTCCCATGGTTATCATGTAGTGTTCCCCATTTCAGCTAGTTTTATATATTTATTTCCTCTTTTATGATAAATAATGATTTCAATAAAATTATAATTTTCTTTTATTTAAAAAAAAATTGTTAATTTATCATTTAGTGTCATGTCATGGAATCTTTTATGGGTATCCTAATGAGAAATTTACCTCAAATACTAAAAACACCCTCAAGTGTATGTTGAAGTTGTTTTTGATTCAGGTAAGGGTAGGGCTCCCTGTGGAGGTGATGGTGGTTCTACGTTCTAGTGGTTTCTTTTTGGTCAGGTGTTAGTGGTGGGGGAATATGGTGTTGACCCACATGTAGCATGGAGACTTGTTTATCTATTCAATTTCATCCCCCTTTTTGTTATTTAATTTTTTGGTTATAAATGTTAAATTTTTAACTCATATTTATAGTAGTTACTTTGATCTCTCATGTTATGGCTATTGTTTAGGATTTGATGTATTATTTTTGTATTATTAGTAGTTGATACTCAAGTATAAAATTATTCCCAAAGGTGTTTCCCAATTACCCGGAACTAGTTTCCAACCCATATCGATTGGGAATGCCCTTTGGGCCATGTCGTGGGTCTGGTTGGGTGTCGAGCTGGATGACAGCCTAGGTCGATTCATGATAGCATACAACCCTCAGACGTATGGTCAGTTTTAAAGGATCATCTAGAAACTTGAGTAAATTATGAGATCCTATTTAATAGAGTTTAAAATATGATTGGACAAAAATTTACCTAACAGAGTTATCATATAAAAATGGCTTTCATTCTATCATTCAGATGGAACCATATAGGGATCTATATGGGAAGAGACGCATGACTTCAACATGTTGGGATAAACTTAGAGAAAAGAAGCGTATAGAAACTGAAATTATTCATGAAATGATAGAGAAGGTTTAAACAATTCAATGTCACATGAAAGCAGAAAAAATTTGATATAAGAGTTATAAAGATAAAAATTTATGAGATATAGAGTTCAAAGTTGGTCACAATGTGTTCTTTCAAATATCTCCTTAGAAGCATGTTATGATATTTGGGGAGAAAAGGAAGATGAATCCTAGGTATATTGGTCCCTTAGAGATCATTGATCATGTTAAGTTTATATATTATCACATAAAAGTACATCCATACCTCTCCCAAGTATATTTTCTATTCTATGTATCACTTATGAGAAAGTACATACTAAATCCTTCTCATGTGCTAACCTTGGAAGCTGTGAAATTTGAGCATGATCTCTCATATGAGAAACAAGTATAAGAGATCCTAGATTGTAGAGAAGGTGTTGTGGAATAATAATACTCATCTTTTCAATATAATATATTGAAATTAATGTTGATGAGGATATATGGTAACATAAGGATGTGATGAGTTAAAAGTACCCCCACTTATTTTCTTTTATATAACAAAACTTAGAGGAAATAATTTTCTTAATGGGATAAAATGTAAAAACCCAAGTTTTATTAAAATGTTCCTACTTAAATAAATACTATGTTTGATATCTTTATACCAATGCAACACCAAACCCTAACATACCACAACTATTTTTAGTAAAATATATATTGAACAATGTATGGTAGTCATTGGATAAGCGGGTAAAAACCATTATAACCAAATTATGAAATAAATGTCCATTTTAATATTGTTTCAAAAATTTCATCTAATTTTTAAATAATAGTTATTATAAAAGAATAGTTAATATACCCAAAAATGATTTACTTTAAAAAATTGGTTTTCACAATATTTTATGATTTTATTTTAAAAGTTAAAATTATAAATTTTATAGTATTAATTTGAATAAATTAAATTCATTTTTTAATTTTTTCCTAAAAATATTAACATAATATTTTTTTATTTCTTTAAAAATATTGATTTTTAAGTGAACAGTGAAAAATATTTCCTTTATAAATGAAAAGACTTTTATAAAATTATTAAAATAATAGTATGAATTTTAAATTCATGAGAAATTTTTATATGACCAAAAATGTTTTTATAAGTGAATTTATAATTTTAAAATGTTGGTTTTAATTTACAAAACCATGTTTTACATCTTTGAACTTATGTTATATTTTTTTAAAAAAATTAATACATTATACATTTAGTATTTTGAACAATTTTTTATCACTCTTATAAAATTAATATAATAAAAATGATTTAAAATATATATTTATTAGGTCCTAATTATTCTAAATGGACCAATTTATTTCCAATCATAAAGGAAAATTTACTTTGGTAAAAACTAATTACCTCGGTAAAAATTAAAAGGGGTAAAAAGGGTTTAATCAAGAGGGACATACCAAAAGAAATGATCAAATCATGTATGATAATGGGTGGTTGAGGAATTTATAAACCTTATCCCTTACCATATTAATTATTTATATATTTAGGATTTACTTTACTTGAGATTAACTTTCCATTATTGAATGTTTTTTAGTATTTAAAAAAATGCTATCCTTTTTAACTTATAAACGAGGCATTCCTCTCCCCCATTACCATCACAACACAACCAAATTAGTTCAGAACAAACTCTATTCAAACCTATAATTAAAATTACCATTCCACTCTAAGTGGCTCTAGTATTCTCAAATGACTATCCCTCAAAGGATTAAACCCCTTTGTAAAGGAGATAATCCAAGAAGTCATGTATAAATATCTAAGATCTATTTTCTCATTTCTATTTAATTATGTGAAATTATTCTTCCAAAAATTCCATTATAAAATATTAAAATGATGAAATAAATATCATTATTATAATTTTATGCTATTATGATGATGGTTCATTCATTAACATCCATTCCCTTTTCCTTTAAGATAAAAAATGTGAATCGTGTGTACATACTAACAACCACCTCTACGAAGAAACATGTTTTATTTTAATTAACCAATTAAAATGGATTGTCTAAAAGAGTAATTAAATAAATATATATGATATATATATATAATATTTAATTTTCGTAAAAGATAAACCTTGTTATTTTATTTTTCTTCCCTTCGAAAAATGAATTCATCAGCATGGTGATGTGTTAACTATAACCACTATGGAACGATGCATTATATTTTACACTACCTCATTAATGGATGGTATTAGTTAATATTTTATGAGTATATATGATATATATAAGTAATATATATCATGAATATGGTTCATTATAGATAACACAAAAACAAACGACCGCTATATGGTAATCCATCTATATCAGTGAATAAATCGAAACTAGTTCATCATCATTTTATTCTTCAAAAAAAGAAACTAAAAATACAATGTAATAGAATTATAACATTATATTTCATTATATAACATCAATTCTAAAACCTTTAATTTTTTTTATAAATGATGAATTTTTTGAGAAGAATGAAGATCGACACCACATTTAAGAACCTAGTTCAAAACGATCAAGATTATTAACACCCAATATTGGAAAGAGATTGTAAAAATATAATAAATAAAGAGAATTATTATTAATTAAGAGTATAAATGAAATTTTATTGGAATAAGGTTTAAAAATATGCAATTAATATATTTATATTTATGATATGAGAGGTTAAATTACTTCAATGGAAATCAAGTCAGATGGTAAGGGGCTGGGTAACTTGAACTCCTTTCATCGAGTTATATAAATTCTTATTAAAATTTATTCATAAAAGAATTTAAATTTTGAATAAATTCATATCTTTTATTTTTTAGGAAAAATAATTTTTGATCCAAAAAGAAAAAATTATTTTTGAAAAGAGACTCATAACTATTAATTATACATAAATGGATACAAATGTTTTCAAGGAAGATCATTTCAGGATTTATATTTCATTTTCATCTATATATTTAAAATGATATACCTATAAAGAAGTTATGTTTAATTTTTGACCCCATATTTTTATTTTATTATTTTATTATTTTTGGTGATCAATTTTTTAGTATCAAATGATTTATTTCATGATATTATTTTATACCATTTTTTTGTTAAGAAACCCATTTTATTTCCATGAGTTCATTATGATTTTAAAAGTGAAGGATTTTTAGGTGGAACAAATATGTATAGATGATGATAGGTGGAGGCCTATATCACCCTCTAGGGAATTAGTTAAGAGTTTATATATCATGATATCAATATTTTCATGTACATTTTTATTTCCCATAAGCATGAGCACAACACTGTGCGTGACTTTAAAATCATGTGGCGTCTTCAAATTACTAGAAATTATTTTCAACCTCATCACACTCTATAAGTGTTCTAGAAAGCTCCTCTCCCTGGATGTATTGAAGTTAATTTTTATGGTGCTTCCAAATGTAATAAAAAATCTGCGGGTTACAGTTCTATCTTCAGGAATCACATCAGTTGGATCCTTGGATGCTTCATGGGTAGCTGTGGCATCTCCTCCTATCTTGAAGATAATATGATGAGTTTAATTCATGATATTGACTTCTACAAACTCCTTGGTTGGAACAATCTCTAGATTGATAGTGATTCAACTACCATCGTGTAGTGGATTTGGAATGGCATAATACATCTTTCATGAACAATTAATTCCCGTTGGATGGACTGCACCCATTCTCTTATCGATCTAAACTATATCATTACACATGTTTATTGAAAAGAAAACACAGTGGAAGATGACCTAGAAAACATGGGTTTAAATCAAGAAATTACCAGATTCGAAGACCTCCCTACTGTTTTACATTCTTTGCTTGAAAGATATTGTAATATGATATAGTATTTCAGACTTCTGTAAACTTTTTTTTATAATAATTTTGCCTTGTTCTTTTTAGGCCAAGGCATCTTATTTTAAAAAAACAAGTTGTGTGGGTCATGAAATTAATGTTTCTAAATGATAATGTATGTACCATATTTAAAGGATATTATTCATTCTGAATGTATTCTCTCATGATTCAAGGTTTATGTTAAAATTTTCAATTCCATGTTATAACTATTATTTTTTCAATTTAAAATTTTTTGGCTATAATTTTTCATGTCATGTACTTTGAAGATCACTTATGTCTTATTTTTTTCACTCATGATGTTATGTTATTTCTATTATTCTCATGTTTTTTACTTATTCTCATGAGATCATCCTTGATGAAATTTTTATTCATACTTTACCAATTATTTTATATCACCCCTTTATTATTCTTTCATTCCCAGGGTTTTGAGGACGAGTCTTACTAATGAGATATCTAAAATATGGTCTATTATGGATCCTTTAAAGAGAAATGATCAAAATATTTGTCAAATAAGCTTATTATTTTCTACTCTCCATAAAATTTGAATGTAATGATCAATGGGATATTATTAATTTTGAAAATATAGTGTTTGAAACCATGTAAATTATTTATATAAATGTATGTTTAGCTTTGGTATCCATAGCCCGCCCCAACAAGCGATATCATAGCTTGGATTAGGATTCACCAATTCAAACTTACCAGCATACTCAACTATAAATTTATTTTCTTGATGTTATTATGATTTGGTGGGATACATTTTATCAAAAGATAAAATATAAAAAAAAGTAAACGTCTAGATAACAAAGTTCAATGGGTCAAAATTTGGATTCTAAAGGATGCAAATGGATAATTACCTCATTCATAGGGATTTCAAAGTTCTGTTTGTGGGAGTCAAATAGGAGAAGGTATAGAGAGGGGAATGAAAAGGGATTGATGGAAAGGAACTCAGGTTGATTAGTATTTCATTGGATCCAAATTTAGCCTCTAACGTCCAGGATATGCGAACTATAATCTAGCTAATGAAAGATATAAAAGGCATGTATTAGAAACTGACAACATTAAACAAAATGTTAATGATGAGGAGGTTACAAGGTAGGATATTATCAAAAGGTATACAAGTATATGATCATGTTAATGAATTTAATATTATTATGGGTATCTTAATTAATTTAATGTCATGTTTTTAGATGATATGTGGTAACTGCAGTAGTATCATCACTTATAGATTCCTCAGATGTGAGAATAACTACTGTAAATAACTCTTTCAGAAAGACTAAATTTGTATTTTAGGATGTAAAAAAATTGATTCAGAAAAATGATATCTGATGGAGTGAAATTCAAGAACCTACCAAACAATTTTAAATTTTTAGGGTATATGATAGTCACCTCATCAAAATTAAATCTAGAAGAAATCAGGAAGATAAGTCCAGAGAAAGAAGTTAGGGTGAATCGACGAAACCCGAAACCACATGTTGGTACTATGGGATGAAAGGGAATCTAAATAAGTACTATAATCATCACATGGTGAACATATAAATGGTAACCTCTAGAATATCATGTAATATTAATTTAGTGGAAGGTTGTATAATATTAATATTTGGTTTCAGCATTCTAGTGGTGTTACGAGTGATTAATTATAGACCATCATTACATTCTATAGTAGAACATAGATACATTATGAATTATGTATCTATAAGGTTTTACATTTTGAACTTGTTTGACCACGAAGGTATGAAATTCAGGGTGATAGAATATTTCAACATTTGGATGAAAAATGTGATCTTCATGAAGTTAAAATAAGTTCATCACATATAAGGTCAACATACAAGTTTAATTTTCATTAGTCATCTAGATAAGGTAAGATTCAAAAAAGATTCGTGAATGAAGTATATAAGGTTAAATTTAGATCTATGATCATGGTAAGTATAGTAATGAATGTGACCCTATATCTAACCAAAATATCAAATGGATTTTTAATTTCCACTATAACAAAATCCTATAGTCTCGATTTGTTCTATTATAAACCCGGTCAACTCAGTGATAAGTACATTAATAATATAGTAGTAAAAGTTAAATTGATTATTTATCACACTGGAATTTAATGTTTTTAGAGTTGTATGATTGGATATTAGAGAAAGGCATCGTTTAACTTAAATAAAAGGAAGATTAGATCTAGGAAGATGTAACTTGTTCAAAAAGATGTTTGGGGACATTCCCTAACTTTTTAATACAGAGTATTCTTATACATTGTTAAATTTATTAAATAATCAATAATTAAAGTATGGTATTATTTTATAAAAAACAATAAAATGTGTTTATAGTGTTTTTAAAAGGAAGTATATCGTGGAAAGTAAAATTATAAGGAAGTTGATATTATTAAATTCTTATAATAATGGTGGATACATAATAATAAATTCATAGAACTACTATAATATATGGATCAAAATAGAAAAGAATATAACAAGGATAATAAAGTATAATGGTTTGGAATAACACACTAATTTGGAATTAATTGTAAAGTTATAACGCATCAGGTTATATTCTATATTTCCCAAGTTGATTTGGGTAGAATCCATTAGATATGCAACATGTTTAGTTAACTAAATTCCATATGTACTGACGAAGAATGAGATTCCAAAGCAATTATAGTTCAGATAACCAACAAATGTTATCGAACTCAATGTTTTTAAAATCCTTTCCTATGTACATGTTAATGTCAAAAATGGGATAAAATTTAATCTAAATCACATAAATATTATTTTTTTAGGATGTTATGATAAATGTTTTTTATTATAACATTGGAATGATGATAAGTGACAAGCCATCAAAAGATGAAACATTCTCTCTAATGGGAAGTTCTTATAGAACAACTCGAACTTAGAAGAAAAGAGTGTTGTGGAAAAATACTCAAATAATAATTTCGATGTTGAATTTTATACTAATTCCAAGAGAAAAAAAGTTCTATAGAGTTTATAAATAAATAATATTTAGTAATTTAGTTAAAATGTGTAACTACACTGATCATTATAGTTGTGAAAATTAGTTGAAAATTTAATTTTTAGTCTCAAGTTGGGGGATGTTTAAAAAAAGATTTTTATTAGTATTACGATGTTGGAACATATCATGTAAATGATTTTTGATATGGATAAAGTCATGAAAGGTGTTTCATGTGCTTAGGTGAATATTGGGGGGGGGGGGGAGACCCCTTTACTAATTTTGGCTATTGGTATCCCATCAATCCATGATGGGTGTGGGTAACAAAAAAAACATAGAGAGGGAGACAACCATTCATGTCCAGTTGGTGATGTGGTATGGTGGGGTTTTGAGTAGATTTTTGGTTGATAAAAAAACCCTTATGCTTGGAGGTCATTCCATGGCATGGGTCATTGTACTATGAAGGTGGATATTATACATAGGGTCTATAAAAAAATGTTTTACCATTGAGATTTTATAAAGAGGAATCCATTCATTCCAAAACCCCTATGTAATACCACAAAGACCTACCTCAAGGGATATAATTTCTAGGAACATGAAGGTTACATTATGCATGGAAGAGAGGTTGTGCTTTGGGGGCCCGTGACTTTCCTAGAAAAAGGACATCACAACACAACCCAAAGAGGCTGCATTGAAATGGTTTTTGGCTAAGGGTTAAGCCATTTTATAGGGCTAGTCATGTCATGACCCATAATGGACATATCATGATATCAAAAGATAGGGGTGTTGATCCATTTTCATTATGGTGGTCACATCACGGCTTAGAGGCGTCACACTATAACCGACCCTATTCATTGTTTTTTTGAACAAGGGAAGAATAATTATTTTATGATGTGACTTATTTGGATTTATAAGGAAGAAAAACATAGGGAGGATTCCATTTACCCAACTCTCTCCATCATCCATCCAAATTTTGACCCCCTAGAGAGGCATGATTTCATGGCGTCTTCAATCAATATTCTAGGAGACTTTCTTCCCCTATTTCCTTTTCTTACTTAGTTTTTATTTCATCTGATCCTTAATTATTTGATCTAAATTTTCAATTATGATTACAATATATCATTGTGTAATTAGGTTGGGGTTTTTAGAATACTGATTTTGATCCAACATATTCCATGTACTTTAGGTTTTGTTGATCTCAAATACACTTCATAATTTACTAATTATCTTTTTATCTAAGTGTATTTGTTATGTTTTATTCTATTCTTGGGTTTTTAGTTGTTAGTTTCTCTATATATTAATTCTGTACATCTTTGGCTGAAATATTTCTAAGTATGTGAAACTTTCTATGTGATGGTTTTTGGATTAGTTGATAAAATTCCTATATAAATAAAATGGATTTTTCAATTGGCCACATCAAAAAATCACTTGTATTGAAATTTCTAATGTTGAAAAGATATCTACATTATAGAAAGTACTATATGATCACTTGAATATAAAATTGTTACACGGAGTAATCAGATATGTCAGAAATTACCTATACAAGAAATCAAATATGTAAATCAGTTATGTGAAGAAATTGGTTGTGTGAATCTTATACATGGTAAAATCTTCTACATTGCTTCAATAACCTATGTTAATATTAGTGAATTGGATGCATGAAAATAATGGAAACATCATTTCAAATTGGATAAGTCAATAAAACACCAAAATAATTCAATTCGTCTAAATGAATTAAAGTCAAATATATGGATTCAAATCATCAAATCAACTATGTGGTTTCAGATCAACAATTTGTATACATGGATTAAATTCTTCAAAACTGGGTATGTCGTGGTACTAGATAGTATTTATTTCCATTGAAGCACTCAAGTGATGTTCTTAATACTTATGTAGAATATTTAAATGCTCAATTTCCTCTTGAATATTAAATCAATTATAATAAGATCCATGTACTGAGATAAAAGATAATCAAAATATGTTGTATTTGTATCTCTAGTTTCCATGTAATTTCATGAAAATAGACATGTCATTGATCCACATTTTTCTATCGATCATGTGTAGTGATTTTAAATAACAAGGAGTGCATGTATTTCAATTAGTGTGTGTGTGGTGTGAAAGTGCGGACATATACATAAGAAATGAAGTGCATAAGATAATATAGGAAATACAAAAATGTATTTTCTAAAAGTTTCAACAATGACAATCTATTATAATATATAAAAAATAATAATTATATACATTTCGGCTATGCTTATTTAAAATATTTTCTATGTTCAGAATATTATCCTCAAGCTTCTTACTATTCATATTATTTCTCTTGGAGATCCTTTTTTTGTTAGTTGTATCTCATAATTGTGACCTGGAATCTTAAAATTATTTCTATATTTATATTTCATTGTAAAGGATCCCAAAAAAATAACCTTTGAAGTTTTTTACTCATAAATAATTTCTGGAGTCCCGTTGAACTCTCATGTGATTGTACCAAGTGTTGACTTCTTGCACTCAGTGAACCAATCTCTAAAAAATGGACTAGTGGTCCCTAAAAAAAGGACTAGTTTAGTGAAAATCATCACACATATTAAAAAGAGTGATGTTGGATTAGATTATAGGGATTCAATACCACTAAACACTATAAATCACTATGTGTTTGTTTCTTTCTCTCTTTTATTTATGCTTCATGAATTTTTAAATAACATAATCGAAATTAGTCATAAAAAAGAGAGGGAGATTTTTCTATGTGAAGAAAAATTTAAAGGAATAGATTCACCCTTATCTTGAGTCTTATTACGGTCATTATCTAATAAAATTTGATATCAGAGGGTTTGATTCTTGATTTCTCAGTTATAAAAGTTGAAATATAAGGACACGTTCAATAATGAACACTATGACTAAAAACATAGAATGAATTTATATGGTCATAGAATTTTATTTTAATGGTGAGAATTTTAGTTTTTATAAGGAACACATGATCATATATTTAAAGAACCATGATATGAAGGATTATCACAAATTTATCAAGCCTTATGCAATTCTGAAGATATAAATAGAAACTTGGGATGCTGCAACAGAAGAATACTGTAATATAAATTATAAATATATGAATGCTATAATATTTGTATTAGGACTAGATGACTTCAATAGAGTTTCTCAATGTAAAACATATTATGAAATATGGAATAAAATTTCAGTTTCTTATGATGGAAAAAATAACATTTTGGATCGTATATAAAATACTTCCAAACTAAAGTTTGACACTTTTTTGATTAATGGATGGTGATATAATTACACAACTTAACGGATGTATTATAGAAATTGTAAAATATGTTGATTCTTTAGGGATACAAATTACTAAAATAGATCTGGCTCTAAAAGATATTAGAATATTACCACTAAGGTGGAGTGATATTTTTTCTACTATCAAACAACCAACAGAGGTCAAAAATTTTAAAATAAAATATCTTATTGGAAATATGATGATGTATGAGTCATATATGGAAGATAAAGCTGGAGAACATGAGATGGTTAAAAAGGAAAAATGTTACTTTAAAATTCTGAACTTCAAAGGATAGAAAGAAGTGTAAAGAAGATGATACATCTGATGAAAATTATTAAAGTATTTTTGATTTAGATAGTGAGCTTGATCACTTTTCCAAAAACTTCAAGAAGCTCTATAAATTGAGTACAGGTTTGAAGAAATATCTAAAAAAATATAATAAGTTATATAGAAATTATAAGGTAGTAAGATATTGTGAGTTTTAGAATCTTGGGCTCATCAAGCCTAGTTTTTAACAACTTCAATATGAAAAAATACTAAAAAAAATACTTCAAGAAATTTGGTTAAAGAAGAAAGCTAAGAAATCCATTAGGAAACATAGAGTGCTTATAAGGAATCTAGTGATGAATCAACTTTAGAATCAGAAGCTGGGCATTCAAATCATGAATCCAACATGTGTTTTATGGTAAATACTGATGAGGTAATATAAGGACCCGCACTTATTTCATACATAATCTTGAATTTATTCAAGAAAACACTTCATTTTACATTGAGGATCTTTTCAAGTTTAGATCTTTAGAGAATTAAGATAAAATATTCATTACACATTGTTACATAGTGGATACCATAAAATCAGTTTCCATTTTCCTCAGAATATAAAACATTAAAACATAAAACAAGACTCCTTGACAATTCTTCAACAATTAACATGTCTTCCTTCCTTGTATTATTCATCCATTAACCTGTGAAAAATCATTTAAAAACTTGGGATGAGCACAAAAGCTCAGTAAGGTATGAAAAAGAAGGAAAAATCTCATTAGTCCATGTATACACAAGACATATGAAAACATTTTTAAAATACATGATTTACACCCATAAAATCTTACTTTGTGTAACATGAGATTTACACAAGATCCATACAAACATAATTATAATCATAAAGGTATATTGGGGCATTACTTACATAATCTTGTAACCATCTTGGCTACCTTAAAATTTGTAACCCTCACGGCTACCTTACTTTGTGTAACCATCACAGTTACACTCGGAGTAACCATACGACCGACCTCCAACTTACTCATACCCAATGCATTGGAGGGAAATATAGGTCCCACCCTTCATCATAAACAATGCCCAATAGCCAAAACATAATCATTCAACATAAATAATAGCATAAAAACATTGCCTTTGAATCTTATAAAACAGAATTTTAAAAGAGGATTTTAGAAGAAAAGTCCCTTATAAACATCATATAATTGAAGTGAGACTTAATTGAGTGGATGGAATATGTATATACTCTGTAAATACACATAATTAAACATAATATAAACAGAACCCATCACACAAACAATTTAAATAGCACATAAATTATAAAGTAGAAGGTTAACCCAAAGAATGGAAATCGGGTTAAGAATTCCCTTACCTTGGGCTTGTCCTACTTCAAAATTGTTTGAACCTCCTGTATAATGGTTAAAGGAGTGTTAATAGGATTTTAAAGAAACGTGTTCATGTTTATAACATCTTATATGGTCATTTAATAACCTCATTTCACCCCTTATTTGTTAGTATTTTGTTCCTTGCATTATTTTGGGTGAGGTCTTTTGTGATTTTCACGATCGGTTCATGATGAATCGTTCTTGTTGATTGGAAGTGAAACTCTAGAATTGTAATGGAGTATTAGTTACATAACTCCAGTACCATAAATTATACCATTCATCACTTTGGTGCTTTATATGATGATGATTTATAAGTTAAAACATTAATTATGTTCGTTTAGATAATTTAAGTGGTTCTTTGATAATTACAATTTCATTTAGTCTTATAAGTTTGAATCATGAGTACAAAAGAATTACAGAACCTTATATGATTCATAAAACATATATTATAACCTGGTTCAACCATATAAATGGTTTCATGACCAGACTTGAAATAATTAATGGAAATTGAAAATACATCGTCCACGATATCGGTAATTCGACACAAATGGACAATGTTTCTTGATTCTTTAAATAAGTGAGAGAGGAGAGGAATAATGATTTGTAATTTTCCATAAACATGAAAACATCCAGAATATACATGATTCTGGAGATTTCATGCCTCTTGGATAAGAGGGGGTGAAGAAAGAAGAGAAGGGAATCTTGAAATGAAGAAAACATGAGAAATTTCTTACAAAAATTCGGCAGCCTAACGGCGTCTCTTAAAATTTCATAAAAATAAGAATGATGAGAGGAATGAAATATCTCATCATTCATACAAAATTTGGACAGTAAGGGAAATATTAAATGAAATATCCCAACAGAAGACATAGGGAAAGGAAGAGAATAACATAAAATGGAAGGAAAGAAAGAAAATGAAAGAGGATGTTTACCTCTTGATCTCTTCTCCTTGAGATCCTTCTTAAGGGCTTTGATTTTGGTCTTTTGGTGAGACCAGCAGCTCTAGGACGTGGGGAAGAAGATTGAGGAGGGAATTTGGCAGAAATTAGACAATGCTCAAGGCTTGAGAGGTGTGGGAGGAAGAGGGGAGTGAGGGTGGTATTTATAGTGGAGGAGGGGAGGTATTTTAGATTATTTTAATTATTATTATAATATTTTTATCAAGACTATGAATAATCTCAAATCAAGTGGCCCTAAATAGTGATAATATCATGTGATTTCGAAGCAAGTGGCCTTGCATCACTTATGATGTCATAAATAGTGCATTTTTACTGATAAATTGATTATACTGTATTTTACCGTATTTCACTATTCACTGAAAATTCAAGAGTTTCAGAAAAATACCAAAAATTTACCCCAACCATTTTTCGATGTGTAGAATTCAAAAATGAACTCCATTTTTCAAAAATAATTTTCTAAATATTATTAATTTAATTTTTAAATAAGGCCACAGTTAATTCGAAAAATAACAATATTGAAGTGCAATTAGTTTTATGTGACATTGGAAAATTAATTATGATCCCGTTATCCTATTGCCATGGAAAAATAAAATAATATTATTATTTACTATTCATAAGGTCATATTACTATTCATATTACTATTCATATTACTATTCATAAGGGCATGTTACTATTCACCAAAAAAAAACAAGTTTGTTCCATCTGACTCTAAATAACATACCGAACACAAATGTAGATGACAGTTTCTTGAAATTCAAAACATAGAAGAAATAAAATTATGTTTAAAGGATACTTATAAATATATACCTTAAACAAAATTTCAAGCATTTTCAATTTATTTTTAGAAAACCTTGGGATGTTACATTATCCCCACCTTCTTGAAATTGCGTCCTCGCAATTTTATTTACTTATTAAACAACTGAGGGTATTTTTCCCTCATAGCATTTTCAGACTCCCATGTTGCTTCTTCAACCATGTGGTTTCTCCACAAAACCTTTACCTGGTAGATTACCTTATTCCGCAATACCTGTTCTCTTCGATCAAGAATCTGAACCGGTTTTTCTTCATAAGAAAGGTTCTCTGCTAGCTGAACTTCTTCCGACCTCAAGACATGTGATGAATCTGGAACATACTTTCTCAACATCGAAACATGAAAAACATTGTGTACCTGAAACAAGCTCGGAGGCAAAGCTACGCGGTACGCAACTGTTCCAACTTTATCCAAGATTTCAAAAGGACCGATGAACCGTGGACTTAGTTTCCCTTTCTTACCGAAACGCATCACACTTTTCCAAGGAGATATTTTAAGGAAAACATTGTCACCTACCTTGAAAGAGAAGTCTTTCCTTCTGTTATCTGCATAACTTTTCTGCCTGCTTTGAGCTATCCTCATGTGTTGCTGGATCATCCTCACTTTCTCAGCCACTTCTTCTACTAATTCTGTCCCCATCAACTTTCTTTCACCGACTTCATCCCAAAACGCAGGAGTCCGACACCGCTTTCCATACAAGGCCTCAAAAGGTGCCATCTGAATACTGGAATGGAAACTGTTATTATAAGAAAACTCAACTAATGAAAGATGCTGATCCCAACTTCCCTGATAGTCCATTGAACAAGCTCGAAGCATATCCTCCAAAGTTTGAATCGTTCGCTCTGACTGCCCATCTGATTGAGGATGAAAAGCTGTACTGAAATTCAACTCTGTGCCCAAAGACTTCTGAAGTCCCTTCCAAAATTTAGAAGTGAACCTGGGATCTCGGTCAGACACAATGGAAAGAGGAACTCCATGTAACCTGACAATCTCTTTGAGGTACAATCGAGAAAGTTGATCTAATGTCATTGTATCTCGAATAGAAAGAAAATGAGCAGACTTTGTTAGCCGATCAACAATAACCCATATCGCATTGTTACCTCGAGAAGTCTTTGGTAGTCCCACCACAAAATCCATGGATATATTCTCCCATTTCCATTCTGGCACCGGCAAAGGCTGAAGCATCCCCTTCGGTAACTGTCGCTCTGCTTTAACCTGCTGACATGTCAAACATTTCATTGTAAAATCAGCAATATCTCTTTTCATCCCATTCCACCAGTAATACTCTCGAAGGTCTCTGTACATCTTAGTACTTCCAGGATGAACAGAAAATGGAGAACTATGAGCTTCACACAACAATTCTTTCTTCAGCTGGGAATCACAAGGCACACACAACCTTTTTCCAAACCTTAAAACACAATCTTTATCAAGATTAAATTCTGGAAACTTACCCATTTTAACCAATTCTACCTTTTTCTGTAGCTCGCGGTCTTCCCTCTGCGCTTTCATAATTCTGTCTGACAACGAAGACTGCACTGAAACCTGAAACAAAATAGATATATTCCCTGCACCAACAACTTCCAAGACAAAATTTATCAAATCATTAATCAAGGGATCACGTTCCAAACGTAGCATGGTTAATGATGCATGATTTTTCCGACTTAAGGCATCTGCTACTTTGTTTGCTTTTCCAGGATGGTAATTAATCGTGCAGTCATAATCCTTTATCAGTTCTAGCCATCTTCTCTGCCTCATGTTTAATTCTTTCTGAGTGAATATATACTTAAGACTTTTATGGTCAGTATATATTTGGCATTTGGTTCCGTATAGATGATGCCTCCATATTTTCAAAGCAAAAACCACAGCTGCCAATTCCAAATCATGTGTGGGATAATTCATCTCATGAGGTTTAAGTTGTCTCGAAGCATAGGCAATTACCTGACCATTCTGCATCAAAACACAACCAAGTCCCTTGAAAGAAGCATCACTATAGATGACAAACTCACCATTCTGGGAAGGTAAGGCCAAAACTGGAGCATTCACCAATCTCTTCTTTAGTTCTTGAAAACAAACATCACATTCCTCTGTCCAAACAAATTTAACCCCTTTCCGTGTTAACTTAGTTATTGGGCTAGATAACCGTGCAAAGTTCTTAACAAAGCGTCGGTAATAACTTGCTAAGCCCAGAAAACTACGAATCTCTGTAACATTTGTGGGTCTTGGCCATTCATCAACTACTTTTGTTTTGGCAGGATCAACTGTTATTCCATCCTTATTTACAATGTGCCCAAGAAAAGAAATCTGTTGCAACCAAAAATCACACTTGCTGAATTTTCCATATAGTTTCTTTTCTTTTAAAGTTTGTAAAACAACCCTTAGATGTTTTTCATGCTCATCTTTATTTTTAGAAAAAACCAGAATGTCATCAATAAATACCACCACAAACTTATCCAAGAACTCATGAAATACTCTATTCATAAGATTCATGAATACAGCAGGTGAATTAGTTAACCCAAATGGCATAACAACAAATTCATAATGCCCATATCTAGTACGAAAGGCTGTTTTCGGGATGTCATCCTCCTTCACCTTCAGCTGATGGTATCCGGATCTCAAGTCAATCTTGGAAAAGTACTGAGCTCCCTGGAGCTGATCAAACAAGTCATCAATATGAGGCAAAGGATACTTGTTTTTAACAGTGATGTTATTCAAAGCTCTATAATCAATGTAAAGTCTCATGGAACCATCTTTCTTTTTAACAAACAAAACAGGGGCTCCCCATAGTGAAGTACTGGGACGAATGAAACCTTTGACAAGCAAATCCTGCAACTGATTTTTCAATTCAAGAAGTTCTATTGGAGCCATACGATATGGGGGTTTTGAAATTGGCTTAGCATCAGGAACTAAGTCAATTGTGAATTCAACTTCTCGTTTAGGTATGACACTGGGTAACTCCTCAGGAAAAACATCAAGGTATTCATTTACCACTGGCACATCATTGATTTGAATAGTTCCCTTGTTTTCAACAATATGAGCCAGATAACTTTCATTTCCATATTTCAGTAGTTTCTCAGCTTCTTGATATGTTATCAATTGTATGGGTTCATTATTGTATACAAACTGAAACTCTTTCTGAAAAACAACTTCTTTAGCTCTACAGTCAATCTTAGCATGATAATCAGAAAGCCAGTCCATCCCCAGAATAACTTCAAACTCGACTAAGGGTAAAACAACAAGGTTTGCAGGTAAAGTCTTTCCACATACCACAATAGAAATATTCTTATAATTCCTCTTTGCTATAACATTTCCCCCTGGTGTTTTAACAACAAGTTCGGGTATCATTTGTTGAGGTGATATTTCCAATGTACTAGAAAATTTCTCAGAGATGAAGGAATGTGTAGACCCCGTATCAAACAAAACTTTAGCAAAATCTGAGTGAACAAACAAAGTACCTGATACAACTTCATTGGATGGCCCAACATCTGCTGACGTAGTCGCAAAGGATCTCACTACACCTTTCTGCTTGTAGTCTGGCTTCTTTGCATCATTTGGATCCCTCTTTGGACATGCATTTGCATAGTGACCCATCTCACCACATTTAAAACACTTTATAGTTTGCTTATCAGGATTAGTCTTTGGATCATTTTCATTGCAATCTCGGGCCATATGTCCAAATTTACCACATTTAAAACACTTCCCAGTTTTGATAAGACATTCCCCAGGGTGCTTCTTGCCACACTTTTCACAAACTGGAAACTGTATTTTCTTACCATCAGATTTCATTGGTTGATTCTTACCCATTGCTTTCCAATTTGACCTCTTCTTCTCTTTGTTTCCAAATTTCATGTGATCGTCAGCAAACTCCATCTCTACCCTCTCAGCACATCGGACAAGTTTCTCATAACTTTTGAATTCACGGGAGGCCAACGCCCTTCGATACCTTGGCTTCAATCCTGAGTAAAAGCGGTTGATTTTGCTATCGAGATCCAGAATAAGATTCGGAGCATACCTCGCCAGTCGGGTGAAGTTCGCCTCATACATAGCCACCGAATCTTCCTCCTTTTGTTTCAGTTCAAGGAATTGTTTCTCCATTCTAAGTCGCACCACCTTAGTAAAATATTTTTCAAGAAAAAGACTTTTAAATTCATCCCATACTAAGGCATCAAAATCCTCTCTACCCCTGATATTCCTTACCATTGACCACCACTGATCAGCTTCCCCTTCAAAACGATAAATGGCAAGACTTACCTTTTGATTGTCTGAACATCCCATAACATCAAATATCTTTTCAAGGGCCTTAATCCATCCTTCTGCTGCCACTGGGTCAGAAGATCCACTGAATGCAGGAGGATGCTGTCTCATAAAATGTTCCACCACTGTCATGTTCCGTTGGGGTACATATATTTGTCCTCTTGCATGGATGCCACCACCATTTATTGCCTGTGTTAGCTGAGCCATTACCGTCACAAACTGCTCGGTTCCAATCCCTACCATTCCGGGCTGTTGATCAGGAAGGATGTCATTCTGTCGGTGCCTATCCTCTTCAGCATCCATGTTCCTTCTGTGGACAACCATTCTAAACAAACATTTCTTAGATGAAGCAACATGGTAATCTTTAAATGCTATAACAAATTAAACATAGGGTGAAAATTAGTTATGGTATTCTATTAGCATCACCTTAACCCCTAAAGTTATCTAAACCATCCTTTGATACCAACTATAAGGACCCGCACTTATTTCATACATAATCATGAATTTATTCAAGAAAACACTTCATTTTACATTGAGGATCTTTTCAAGTTTAGAGCTTTAGAGAATTAAGACTAAATATTCATTACACATTGTTACACAGTGGATACCATAAAATCAGTTTCCATTTTCCTCAGAATATAAAACATTAAAACATAAAACAAGACTCCTTGACAATTCTTCAACAATTAACATGTCTTCCTTCCTTGTATTATTCATCCATTAACCTGTGAAAAATCATTTAAAAACTTGGGATGAGCACAAAAGCTCAGTAAGGTATGAAAAAGAAGGAAAAATCTCATTAGTCCATGTATACACAAGACATATGAAAACATTTTTAAAATAAATGATTTACACCCATAAAATCTTACTTTGTGTAACATGAGATTTACACAAGATCCATACAAACATAATTATAATCATAAAGGTATATTGGGGCATTACTTACATAATCTTGTAACCATCTTGGCTACCTTAAAATTTGTAACCCTCACGGCTACCTTACTTTGTGTAACCATCACAGTTACACTCGGAGTAACCATACGGCCGACCTCCAACTTACTCATACCCAATGAATTGGAGGGAAATATAGGTCCCACCCTTCATCATAAACAATGCCCAATAGCCAAAACATAATCATTCAACATAAATAATAGCATAAAAACATTGCCTTTGAATCTTATAAAACAGAATTTTAAAAGAGGATTTTAGAAGAAAAGTCCCTTATAAACATCATATACTTGAAGTGAGACTTAATTGAGTGGATGGAATATGTATATACTCTGTAAATACACATAATTAAACATAATATAAACAGAACCCATCACACAAACAATTTAAATAGCACATAAATTATAAAGTAGAAGGTTAACCCAAAGAATGGAAATCGGGTTAAGAATTCCCTTACCTTGGGCTTGTCCTACTTCAAAATTGTTTGAACCTCTTGTATAATGGTTAAAGGAGTGTTAATAGGATTTTAAAGAAACGTGTTCATGTTTATAACATCTTATATGGTCATTTAATAACCTCATTTCACCCCTTATTTGTTAGTATTTTGTTCCTTGCATTATTTTGGGTGAGGTCTTTTGTGATTTTCACGATCGGTTCATGATGAATCGTTCTTGTTGATTGGAAGTGAAACTCCAGAATTGTAATGGAGTATTAGTTACATAACTCCAGTACCATAAATTATACCATTCATCACTTTGGTGCTTTATATGATGATGATTTATAAGTTAAAACATTAATTATGTTCGTTTAGATAATTTAAGTGGTTCTTTGATAATTACAATTTCATTTAGTCTTATAAGTTTGAATCATGAGTACAAAAGAATTACAGAACCTTATATGATTCATAAAACATATATTATAACCTGGTTCAACCATATAAATGGTTTCATGACCAGACTTGAAATAATTAATGGAAATTGAAAATACATCGTCCACGATATCGGTAATTCGACACAAATGGACAATGTTTCTTGATTCTTTAAATAAGTGAGAGAGGAGAGGAATAATGATTTGTAATTTTCCATAAACATGAAAACATCCAGAATATACATGATTCTGGAGATTTCATGCCTCTTGGATAAGAGGGGGTGAAGAAAGAAGAGAAGGGAATCTTGAAATGAAGAAAACATGAGAAATTTCTTACAAAAATTCGGCAGCCTAACGACGTCTCTTAAAATTTCATAAAAATAAGAATGATGAGAGGAATGAAATATCTCATCATTCATACAAAATTTGGACAGTAAGGGAAATATTAAATGAAATATCCCAACAAAAGACATAGGGAAAGGAAGAGAATAACATAAAATGGAAGGAAAGAAAGAAAATGAAAGAGGATGTTTACCTCTTGATCTCTTCTCCTTGAGATCCTTCTTAAGGGCTTTGATTTTGGTCTTTTGGTGAGACCAGCAGCTCTAGGACGTGGGGAAGAAGATTGAGGAGGGAATTTGGCAGAAATTAGACAATGCTCAAGGCTTTAGAGGTGTGGGAGGAAGAGGGGAGTGAGGGTGGTATTTATAGTGGAGGAGGGGAGGTATTTTAAATTATTTTAATTATTATTATAATATTTTTATCAAGACTATGAATAATCTCAAATCAAGTGGCCCTAAATAGTGATAATATCATGTGATTTCGAAGCAAGTGGCCTTGCATCACTTATGATGTCATAAATAGTGCATTTTTAATGATAAATTGATTATACTGTATTTTACCGTATTTCACTATTCACTGAAAATTCAAGAGTTTCAGAAAAATACCAAAAATTTACCCCAACCATTTTTCGATGTGTAGAATTCAAAAATGAACTCCATTTTTCAAAAATAATTTTCTAAATATTATTAATTTAATTTTTAAATAAGGCCACAGTTAATTCGAAAAATAACAATATTGAAGTGCAATTAGTTTTATGTGACATTGGAAAATTAATTATGATCCCGTTATCCTATTGCCATGGAAAAATAAAATAATAATATTATTTACTATTCATAAGGTCATATTACTATTCATATTACTATTCATATTACTATTCATAAGGGCATGTTACTATTCACCAAAAAAAAAACAAGTTTGTTCCATCAGACTCTAAATAACATACCGAACACAAATGTAGATGACAGTTTCTTGAAATTCAAAACATAGAAGAAATAAAATTATGTTTAAAGGATACTTATAAATATATACCTTAAACAAAATTTCAAGCATTTTCAATTTATTTTTCGAAAACCTTGGGATGTTACAGGTAAGTTCTTGATATTCTTCTAATCATGAAACTAAACCATAAAATATACATTTCTCATTTGTGGAACTGGATGAATATTGTTTCATTGGAGAATATAAATATGAATCTTTTGAATAAGAAAAACAAAAACACTCAATAAATCCAATGAATCAATTTTTAATGAAAAGGAATACTTAAATAAAAAAATTCACTCTTTAACAACCACATTGGAAAATTTTGCTGCATCATGTGTTGAAAATGGAAATAAAATTGAAAAATTATAAAAAGAAGTTCATGTCATTAAATATGATTATAGTTAATTTTTAAAAGATTAAAATTATTGAAATGAAATTATTAGAAACAACAAAAATCATAAAAATATATTTGGTGTAATAACCTAGGTTTTATATTAGGTAGAGATCTTTTTTTAACTCCATAGTTTTAACCAAATAAGAATTCATAGTGATGATATGGAAGAAGAAAACTGTGTCCAAGAATTTTTTAGAGTCTGGAACCTTGTATAGTGGAAGAAATAGTTTGGAATCATAGTTATTAGAAACCATACATCCCAACCAACATGGTTACTCTTAACTATGAATGATGTTCTAGAGGGAAATAGTGGGCCACATAGTTTGATCTAACCATAATACCTTGGGTGAAAGCCTATGCAGAGGCTCTAATTTTTTTTTGAGAAAAGGAAAATCACACAGTTTTATCATGGTTTCCCAAATTGCGTGCATGAACTATGTGGGTTCCCTCTTGAGTAAGTACTTGGAACAAAGTTGGTGCACAATTTGGTCAACCATGTAGCCAAACCGTGTGACCCCTAATTTTTTGAGAAAATTTACCATTTCACCTAATTGTATTTTAAATCAACCCACATATTTATTTCTCATTTCCAACATATAGAAGGTCCATACTTCTTCTATTTGAGCTCCTCCTCCCATCAATCTAGGTTTTGGAAAAAATCATTTGTCCAAACTCTGATTCGACATCGAATTGTCTCATTAGAAGTGAATCTATGGGTTATCAAGTAATCTTGTTCCTTTTTTAATTTTTATTCCTCTCAAAAGAGTTATTTAGATTCAAGCTCATATTCTTTATTTTTATGTCATTCATCTATTTTTTTTCTTCCAATCTAGGAAAAACCAAAGGATGATACTGGATAAGTGATCTTTGGAGGGAATAAGGTAAGTGGTTTAATACTTATCCCTAAAATTTGTGTTTCTTTAAATTATATAATATTGTGACTGATGCCAGTTTCACCAAGCATTTCCCCTAAATTGAATCTTCCTTCAATTTGTTTCCTTATTTGATATGCTAACAACTCTCTTAGGTTCCCTTCAATTGTTTTGACCCGTTGAGGTGTGATAATGAAATTTCCATTGTAAATATAAATGTCAAAATGGTCGAACCATCTTCTATATAGATTTGGATCAACATTTAAATTGTGAAATCAAAAATGAAATGGATATCTATTATTGAGTAGAATGACTAAGACACTTATCAATATATAATGAATTAAATGGAAGTGTGTGGTATAACCACATCACTTAATTAACTAGGAAAGTGGTTGATCCCTTTTTAAGTAAATATTACATTGGATTTCAAACTATACATTGGCATGTATTAATGACTTTTAATACTTGTCACCATTATGATAAATAGGTATGGAGAGCCCAATTATTTATGTTTTATTGGTATGTACTCCCTTATTCTATTGATATATATATAAATGTGAATTGAATCACTTATGATATTATGGTACTGGGTATGGAGACCCTATTGATATAATACTCGGAATAGAGACACTATTGATATGATACTGGTCATGGAGAACTTATTGATATGATACTAGGCATGGTGACTCTATTGATATGATACTGGGCATGGAGACCCTATTGATATGATATTAGGAATGGTAACCCTATTGATATGATACTGGGCATAAAGACCCTTGTGAGTATGTACTGGGCATGGAGACCTTATGCGTATGATATATGGGCATGAAGACCCTTACTATTATGGTTTGATCATGGAGACCCTACTATTATGACACTAGGCATGGAATCCCTTATTCTTGTGATACAAAGCATGACATTCCTTGACACTTGTGAGACTCATGTTACTACTGTGGACGTATGAGTTATGCCTCAAGTCCAGGATAGTAGTAGTATCCATATATATGGATCAAAATTTCATGATGTTTAGAAACCATAAATATGTATACACATGGTTACTTGTTCAGATACTATCTAGCTTAGAAAAAACAGGCAGTGTCAGCTTGGTGTCCTTTAAGAACTAGAGTTGTCCTTTTATAGCTTATATTATTGCATACCATTATGATTACACACTACTCAAATTATATGCATTGAATGGATATTTATATACACAATTGGTTTTGATCTATTGAGTTTATTTCACAACTTATCTGGGAAGCTGATGGAACCTAGGAAGATTATATGGATACAGGTAGGGATTGTGGAAAGTTCCCATCTATTGATATTTTATTTGAATATATAATTGGAGTAGGGAATCATATGACCAAGATATGGATTGTGATGAAACTTGAGATATTTTTTTTTCTTTTTTGGTTCATTTAATACATGTACTGTATTTCATGACCACTTCTATGCCCACCTATTTTCTTTAGATAAACTAATTACATTACATAAATTTTTATATGATGTTTTATATTGTGGATGTTGATTATTTATTACATTGGGATTCTTTACCTTCCACTATGAGTTATTTATTATGCTTCTTATATTTATAAATTTATTTCACCACAATGATACTATGATCATGAGGGTATAGTTTCCCCACTATACCATCCTGGACCTTCACTTCTAGTTGGAAGACTCTAGCATATGGGGAGGCGTGCTTGAGGCCATGTGGTCCACCAACTTGGGGCACCATTTAGTGGCATCCAGATTGGGATTTCACAAAGTGGTATTAAAGATTTATTTTCTTGCCTTAATCTTTTGGGATGGTGGAATGGAGATTAAGATGAGTTGGAGTTTGTTAATGAGTTTTTCATGAGAGTAGTTAACCCACATATGGGGAAAATTCAAATTACTTGGGATGAGATATTATGTTCTGTTTTATACATATTACATTTGATTTGATTCCACCATTGGGTGACACACATGATGTGCGGTCAATATTGTTATGATTTGGGATTATATTCTATCCTTCTCCTAATATGGAAATAGAATATTTCATCATGCATCATTTTAAGAACCTTAGAGGATTTATATGTTATGCATTGTGACATTCCATTTCTACTTACTATGTGCATTTCCTATAGAATGTTTTGGTGCATTATTGAAATATAATATTTCAAATAGGGACGTGATAAGTGAGTGATTGTGATTAAATGGATTCCAAACTTCAATTTATGAGGTGTATGGGCCATTTTATATTGGAATTGGTGATCCATATATTTAAAACTATTAAAGACCATTACTTTACAAATGAAAATGAAATCAAATGAAAAAGAAATTCTAAAATTAAATGGTTTTCATTAAATAAGGATTCCAATTTTAATTTAAATGGTGTTTTAATCTATAAATTACAATTAAAACTCTATATATCGGTAACTTGGAATTATTTCATAGAGTATGACCTAGGACTGACCTTATTAGGGATAAGTAGTTAGCATCCCTTGTGTTCTATATAATTGTTACTATCACCCAGACTTGGCTCTAAGGGCTGGTAGAGAGGCATGGTTCTTACATGGAAGGCTCATACTATCTTAATCATGTACCTATGATATTTACCATGATCAATCCTACTCGAGGCATGAATTTGGAATATGTAGATTTATTTCACCATGAAATACTATAGTCATGCACCAAGAGGGTGGTGAACTCCATACTCTGGAGGTGGTGGGACTTGGGACACCTACCATATCATCCGAAGTGATACCTGTTCCACCACATATTATATTTTATGTAGGTGATGATGTTTGGTTTTGAGTATAGTTTCTATGGATTATGAAGACTGCCCATGTATCTTTGTGACTTTCCCCTTCTATGGGAGAGATTATTCGAGAGTTTCAACAACATCACCCACCAACTTTTTCAGGGTATGGTGGCCACTAGGCAGTAGAGTTACGGATGAAGCTTGTCTTATATATCTTAAAAAACCTAGAAACACCTTTTGAGAGGAGAGTCGTGATATCTACTTATATTCTTTTTGTATCCATCATAGGTGGGATATTCATAACCATATAGGTTAGTATTGGGAACTGATTTGGAGGGATTTCCAATCGAGATTCTATGTATTTTTCTTCCCTAAGACCCTAAGGGATGATTTCTCTATGGATTTCATGAACCTAAAGTAGGGTTCAATGTATATTATGGACTACTCATCTCATTTTACGGATCTTCATCTATTTGTACCTATCTATATTGCTAATGAACTAGAAAAATAGATATGATTTGAAGATGGGATTAGGCATCTTATTTGTTCTTAGGTAAACATATTCTTGTTGACTACTATATCTAATATAGTGAACCAAGATCTTATCACTAATAAGAACCCGAGGGAAGCTAATGGTGTGGGATAAGGTGTTTTATAACTGAGATAGGTAACTGGTTTAACTAGGGGTCGGAAGCGATGCATTGAGACTACACATGTGAGTAGCGGTATCTAGGTGACAAAAACTGATAGTTACATGGTTTTTCACCAATGTAGGAAGTCATGGAATAAGAAGCCTCAATGTTATAGAGAAACCATTGAGTGTTGAAGATGCGATAGATTAGGTCATATTCAATGTTTTTGTAGGACCTTCCCATTTGTGCTCCTTGGGAGAGGATCAAAATTAGTTCCACCTTCATGAGCGGGACCAGGAGAACCACACTAGTTAGGTAGATGGATAATTACTAGCCGTATAGGTAGAGGAAGAGGTCATGGATAAGGTAGCCAGGCTTCAGATACTCTGCTCCAGCTAATTGGAAATTTTGGGGGTTGTTAGGTTTTAGTAAAGGTCCATGGATCATGTTAGATTTATTCAGTGAAACTTATGCTAGTGAATAAGGGTGTTGAGCCATCTACTATTTGAGCTACTATTCTTATATCATCTACTATTGTTTCTTCTTTATTAGACATAGGTGCATCACATTCCTTCATCTTTGTGGATATTATGGAAATACATAGGATTGATATTGAGTATTCATGTGGTGTGATGACACTTTACACCCCTTTGGGGATATGATTAGATAGTGTATTCCAATTCAAGGAATTCCCCCTTGAGGTAAGAAGCTATTGTTTATTATGGGGATTCTTTTTCCTCTAGATGATATGATTTAATTTCACTCTCAGGATGGAATAGTTGGTACCCTATCACACCTATGTGGACTGCTATCACCACAAGGTATCATTTACATTAGCATAGGGTGGTAGTAATCGTCACAATGGTTAATGGGATATCCAAGAAAGTTGATCTAGAAAAGAGCATCTTAGTATAGGTAGAGTGACATCCCAGGCTTCTAGTCTTTTAATGGATGATATGGGGTTACATCAGGCTAAATTACCTCATATAGTTGATCATTCAGAGATATTTTCCTTGATGAATTTTCCAGACTACCAATTGAAAGATAGATATAATTTACTATTTATATAGTTCCTGGATCTATAACAGTATCCATTCTTCCTTAATGTATCTCTAGTACCAAGTTTCAGGAGCTCACAAGGCAGCTAGAGGATTAGGAATAAAAGGGGTTTATAAAAAACATTAATTCTCACTAGGGTTAACTCATTATTTTTTACAAAAAGGTAGAAGTAACCCTTAGGATTTGTGTGGATTACCATAATTTTAATCAACTTACTGTGAAGAACTAGAATCCCTTACCTTGTATAAATTATCTCTTTGACCAACATAGAGGAGCGATGGTTTTATCAAAGATTGATTTGGTATTGAGCTATCACTAGTGAATTTTAGGACTTCAAACATACAATATATGTATTTATATAGTAATTAGAATATGTATGATTATTTAGTTATGTCATTCAGTCTCAAAAATTTTCCTGCCATTTTCATGGATTTTATGAATAGGGTTTTCCATCCCTATATGGATTCCTTCATGGAGGTCTTTGTAAATTACATCTTGGTGTATTATCATACTCAAAGTGACCATGCCACACATCTTGATATCATTATGAATACACTAAGGTATCACCAACTACATTATAATCTTATTAAATTACACTTTCTGATTGATAATGTTGACTTACTAGGTCATATCATCTTAGAGGTAGGAGTATTAGTTGAGCTAGAGAAGGTGATTGTTTTAGTTAACTGAGAGAATCCCAAGAACATCTTTGATATACATATTTTCTTGGGGATATTTGGTTATTATAAGTACTTCATACATGAATTATCAATATTAGAAACAACTCTTATGGGATTGACTAAGAAGGGTATGATGTTTATATGGTCTAAACCTCTGATCCAGCCTTTTAAGAGCTAAAAGGGATAATGAATTTGTAGTACCCCTAGTTTTGGGTACATAACACCCTTTCCTCCCATTTTTTTAATTGGTGGGTATTTGATTGGGTTTCCATAAATTAGATATTTTCCATAAAATAGAGAGTTTCCATAATATAGAGAGTTTCCAAAAAGTGGGGTGTTTCCATAAAGTGGTGTGTTTCTATAAAGTGGGGTGTTTCCATAAAGTGGGGTGTTTCCATAAAGTGGGTTGTTTCCATAAAGTGGGGTGTTAACATAAATTGGGATGTTTCCATAAAAGGGGTAAATGTGAAGGAAGAAAGAATTTGGGGTTTTATTAAGGAGTGTTGGGACTAAAATTAAGGTAGCCTAATCCATTCAAATTTTCCACAAACTGTGTGGTTAAATATTGCACAGAGGTCAAATCTAGATCCTATTTTCTAGAAGCTTACTCATTTTTTCTCTATTTATTTCCTTTTGGATTAAAAACACCCCTAATTCGAGATTACTCTCCCTAGAAGGCTGGAGAACCCTTATCACATGAGTTGAAGCCATTATGGAGCCTTACCTTGGTGATTTCAAGTCCAATTCATGAGGTATGTCACCATTCTTTAAGGATTTGGCATGTTTGATTAGATATGATTAGATCTACTTCACTGAACTCCATTATTTCTCAGATCTGAACCTATAGTGGGTAGATCTACGTTTTTGGATTCCAAATTTTTCAATGTTAAGTCATGATCTTGCTAGGATAAGATATATAAGGCCACTCTTGGATAATCGACCCACTTCCTTGTGCATTCTTCATCAGTTTTTAAAGTTTCATCAAAACCTTCGAGGGAGGTTGATTCTCTCTCGACTCCTCTTGCTAGAATTGATTGTATTAGATTCAAATTGGTTTATTGATTGTGAAATAAATGGAAAAATATTCATTTGTGCTGATTTATAGACACTATTGGTGGAGGCATATTGAGTTTATCTCACACCCTATTTGGGCAACCGATGGTACCCAAACATATTATGTGCATGTAGGTAACAATAGTGTCAAGCACCCTATTGTTGATACTTTTTTTACTATAGCATGGGAGAATGGAATCCTATAACTGATCTATGAATCATGATTCTACTAGAGATAGTATTTTTTCCCTTTTTGGTTCCTTTGATACATGTATTATATTGCATACCTGCTTCCATGCATTCCTTTTTTCTTTTGTTTGAAACATGATATCACATCATTTTATACATGATATTGGATATTATTGATGTTTATTATTTACTACATTAGGATTACTTACCTTCTATTGTGAGTTATTTATTATGCTTCCTCTATTTATCAATCTATTTTATCGATGTTCTACTCTAATCAAGAGGCTATAATCTCTATACTATACCACCATGTACCTCATTGCTCGTCAGTAGCCTTTAGAATATGGGGAGACATGCTTGAGTCCATGTGTCCCATTATATCATAAAATCTTTTAATGGAATCTGGGTCGATACATTACATTTGGAATAGTATGTAAAGGTGAAAAACTAATGTTTAATGAAAACAATTTTCACCTAATTTCCAAAATAAAAATATTTTAAAAAATTAATTTTTTTTCATTATATTTATCTTGGAATGTATGAAAATGATCGAAATTTGAAAAACCCAAAATTTTATGGAGTAAAAAAATGATTTTTTCATGAAAAGTTTTTCAGAATTTAGTGTTGAAGGTTTTGGATAGTCTAAAAATATTTGGGTTTCTAAATCCTTAACTTTTAACCTAGTTGGACCTAAGAAAATTTGGGTACCAAAACAATTTCTAATCTTATATTTCTTTGTAGACATGAATTTATAATATTTCCAATGAAATATACTATATGTTCATTGTATTCTCAAGGAATATAAGTTGATATGTATCTAGTTTTTGCTATTTATCCAAGATAGATGGAGGTAATGTCACTTTTTTTGATAATGCTAAATAAAAAATTATGGGATTTTGACCTATTGGAGATATTAAATCTTTCCTTGTTAAAACATTTCACTATGTGGATGTTTTAAAGAACAACCTAGTCAGTATCTCGTAGCTTTGTGATGATGGTTATTTTTTTGATTTTTCATATAATTTATGTTCTATTTTTAAAGATAAATTATTAAATTTAAGGTACCATGAACAGAGAATGTCTATACTCTAGATCTTAATTCTTTCATTAGACAAAAAGAGAACTATTTAAAATCTGAAAAAATGATTCAAGGATATGGAATAGATGATTGATATATTATAATGTTTATTCTTTGAGAAAATTGTCCAAAAGAAATTTATTTTTAAATTTACCTCAACTTAGATTGATCAAAAAGAATCTATGTGATGCATGCCAAATGGACAAGTAACACAAGTCATCTTTTCATCCAAATAATGAGTTTTTTTAATTCTATACCCCTAGAAATTATTCATATAGATTTTTTTGGGCTATCTAAAGTTTCAATCCTAATAGGATTTTTTTATGTTTTAGTCGATGATTATTCTAGATTTACTTTGTTTTTATTTTTTAGGGTTAAAAGTGATGATTGTTCTATTTTTATAAGGGTTTAAAATTGGTTCAAAAAGAGAAAAATGAAAAAAAAATTCTCTAAGAGGTGACCATGGAGGAAAATTTAAAAACCATGAGTTTAACACCTATTGTTCAAAACAAGGTATCTAGAATACCATTTCTAACCCAGGGTGCCTCAATAGAATTTTGTTGTTAAAAGGAAGAATAAGACATTGAAATAAATTTATAGAACTATTTTATGTGAATATAACATTCTTACTCATTTTGGGATAAAGATGTAAATACAAAATATTATGTCATAAACAGAGTTCTAATTAGATATATTTTAAAGAAAATACCCTACGATCTATGAAATAATATAAATAAAAAAGTCATATACTTTTAGGTTTTTGGATCTAAGGTTTATATTCTAAAAAACAAGGATAATATTGGTGATTTAAATCCAAAATCTGATGAAGTAATCCTTCTAGGATATTATAATACTTTAAAATTATATTGTTTTTTCAGTAAATGATCAAGGATTGTTGAAGAATCAACTCATGAGAATTTTGATGAAATTTATCCTTTTGATCATAAATTAACCCTAGTCGATTAACTAATTGATTCTTTTGAAGCATAAGATATGAACCTATTTTTGATGACAAAAGGATAAATATTTGGAGATCAATTTTCCAGAACTAAATCCTAAAGGGTTGGATTCTCGTGAATCGAAAAGTGTACTACCTAGAAAACCAAGAACCCTTAAAAGACCATCCTTTAGAAACTATTACAGAAAGTTTAGATTATGGAATTAGAACTAGATGGAGTGTAGGAAACCTTCTATAGTTTTAATCCCTTTTATCTCAGTTAGAACACCAGTCTATATAAGAATCCTTAGTCGATGAAAGTTTTTTATAGCTATCTAAGAGGAATTGAACTAGTAAAATAGAAATAAGGTATATGAATTAGTTGATGTACAATCTAAATATATGGTTATTGAAACAAAATGGGTTTTTAGAAATAATCATGATGATCATGGTGTAATAACTAGGAATAAATTTAGACTTATAGCTAAATGTTATATTCAGAAAAAAGTATAGAATATAAGGATACCTTTTCCCCAATAGCAAGATTAGAATCCATTATTATTATTTTAGCCTATGAATCACATATGAATTTTAAATTATATCAGATGGATTTAAAATTTTATTTTCTCAATTGTTCTCTAATGGAGAAAGATTATGTTGAGAAACCACTATTTTTTGAAAATCCCCATTTTATAAATTTATTTTTTAATCATACCAAATCAATTTATGGTCATAAAAAAGAACCTAGAGCTTGGTATCAACATTTATGTTATACTCTTTTTTCAAATTCTTCTTCAATGGGTATGGAAGATCCTATATTATTTAAAAAAAATATCTTCAGATATCTTGTTAGTGAAAATATATGTTGATGATGTAATTATTGGTTATATAAATTAAAAATTGTGTAATGAATTTTCAAAACTCATGGAAATTGAATTTGAAAAGAGTGTTATGGGTGAGTTAAATTATTTTTTACATTTTCATATTTATAAAAAAACACTTTATGAATGTGTAAAGACCCGTAAAATTCAAGGAAAATTTTTTCTTAATTTTCTTTGGAATTTTACAAGAGCGCGGTTTCTGACGAAACCTGATTCTGAGGCCCGGTGTGCCCGGAATCAATTTCTGAAGTTTGGCTCAGGTACATTCAGTGAACGAACGAGTGGGAATTTCTAACTTTTGAACCGATGCCCGGAATCGAATTCCGAGGGCACCGATGAACTCGCAATGCCGATATTCGCTTAAGGAGACCTTTTCTGAAGTTGCGTTTTATGCGGAATGAAAGTTAGTTTTGGGGATGTTAAATGAAGTTAAATAAATTGTGGAAACACAATTTATTTTTATCCATGTTGGTTATATCCTCCCAGAGGGAGTTAGAGGTGGGACCCACATCCACTTAACCTCCCTTGAGAGGATTAAGTGTGGTGGGGTCCACATGAACCCTAACTCTTCAACTCCCCTTTAAACTCCCAATAACTCCACTCTTTTAATTTTTGAAAACTTGTGTTATTAATTAAGAAGAGATACTTAATTTCAAACTTTTTAAATTCAAAGTGGATTGGATGTATAAATAAAATAAGGCTTAAACTTATTTTATTTTGGTTAGTATCCTTTGCCACCTTGAGAGGATTTGGGAAGCTCTCTCCATCTTCTTCAACCTTGACGAAGAACATGAAGAACACTTAAGCTCCGATGAAGAACGCCGCATCTCTTCTTCGTAGCCGGTGTGTTTCCGAAGATCGACGACACCGCTTCTTTCGATCTTCTTCCCGTGTCAACGAAAGGAGACGCCGCTTTCTCCTCAGGCTATCTCCGTCAGCTTACGAAGCTTCTCCAGCGACACTACCTCTTCGGAAGTACCTCGACGTCAACGAAATCAACGTTCGATTCCCGCGATGCCCGAGCTCCACGACGCTTGTCTTCCGCGGCTCATTTACGTGATCCGCTCTTGAAACCGAGGTAGGGTATTGTTGTTATTTTATTACATTATTCACGTTCTTGATTCTATCATGTCGAACTTCAAGATTATTCGACTAATTGTTATCACTTAACAAGAGGGGGCCGGACTGCACAAACACAGCCTAACCCCCTCCTTGTTTATGTTTGTTCCTTTGTGAATGAAATGGGATGGCACGGTGCCGTCGCACCACGCGGGAATCACGGCAAATATTGCGCGGCGCCGTCGCGCTGCGCCGTGGAAAGAAATTCAAGAACGCGACGCCGTCGCGCCGCGTTGAAGGAAATTGAAGGTGCCACGGCCGGAGCGGGGCCGCGACGGAGGGGAATGGTGCCGTTGCACCACGCCGGACGACAAAGGACGTGGCCGGTTCTAGGCCGCGGCGGAACAAGGTGACCGGCGGCCAACCTGGCTGCCGGTGTCGGAAGCCGGAAGAGGACCGGCCTTTGCCGGTCCTGTTGAGGAGGATCCGGCCAGCCAGGTCGGGCCGGCGGGTAAAGGGGAAGGCCGGGGGAATTAAATTCCCCCGGCCAAAAAATAACGGCCCCCATTAAGAGGGGGGGGGGGGGCGGTTACAAAGGGGGGGGCAAGAGCCCCCCTTTTTTCCAATCAGCTCGGCCGAAGGCCGACCTGGCAGCGCGCCCAGCGCGCTGCGTCCAGCCGGACCGGCACCGGGCCGCGCCGGGCCGGGCCATGCCCAGTCGGGCCGGGCCGTGCTGGGCCGGGACGACCCTGTCTGGGGCGGGTCGACCCGGTTCGGGCCAGCCGGGGGGTCTCGGGCCGGGTCGGCCCAGGGCCCGAAACCCCCGATACCGAACTGCTTAGGTTCAAATGCCCATATCTCGGGCTACAGACCTCCAAACGACGTGCCGTCAGCAGCGATGCGATCCTTGGATCAAGACGGTCGTTTCGATATATCACGCTCAAGTTTTCAGAATACTTTGAGTTCGGCCGGGTTGGTTCGTACACAAAACCAACCGGGCCCTCAGAGCAGAAACGCTCATATCTTGAGCTACAGACGTCTGATTGACGTGCCGTCAGCTTTTTTGAGTTCCTCTTAGTGAGACGGATCTTTTGTCATACTCCGCCCGAGGTTTAGACACAGGTGGAGTACAGTCGGGTTGGTTTTGCCTTAAAAACCAACTGGGCCCCTGGAACGGAAAAGCCAATAACTCTCAGAACGGGCGTCCGATTGACGCGCCGTCTGTTGCGTTGAGTTCCTGTTGACGATACGGAACTTTTGGATACATCAACTCTGGACTTTGTGACAGTTGATGTATCAGCCTCTTGGCTCGTGGAGCGGACCCTTCCGAACGAGCTTGTTGTGTGCGGGAACCCTAGAACTGGATGCGACTGCTATTGTGACTGTGACGACGACTGTGCAGAGATCCTTAGTGGATTCGACGACGACGACTACAACACTCAGCGATCCTATGTGGGTCAGTGCTACCGATCCTGTGTGGGTCCGATCCTTTGTGGGTCAACGCTCAGCGGTCCTGTGTGAACCAGCGCCTACAGATCCTGTGTGGGTCCGATCCTGTGTGTGTCTTTGTGGGGATTAGTACCTATCGATCCTTTGTGGGTTCGACGACTTAGATGGATCAGTGATCATCTCTATCGTATTTCGAAGAAGTATACCTGTGTGAGCTGAATCCTGTTTACCATCCTGTGTGGATTGTGTTGTGCTATCCTGTGTGGATTACGTTTTTCTTTCCTGTGTGGAATACATATACTTTCCTGTGTGGACTGAGTTGTACTTGGGCTCGGAGGTTGGAGCGTATTGGAATTGATGACTTAGGTATATGTATGGGCATATACCTAAGCAGTGTCGGTTGTTACTTCGTGATTGTATCTTTCATCTGTGGTTTATCCTTTGTGGATTTTGGGAGACCTTCAGGGGTCTCGGGGTCCCTACTAAGTAGCTTATACTCAACCCTGCACGGGCTATGCCCGCACTACGTTGTGTTGGTTGCAGACGACGGACAACATTGATCGTGGTTGAGGCTCGCAGAGCAGGACAGTACCTGGAGGTGGACCACTGGGCGGGACGTGCTCGGAGCGGATGGCGGGACCCGAGGAGCAGTGGAGATATCTGTACCCACCCTTCAGGTGGGATTTCCAGTGGACAGCTCGGCGTAGCGGATTTTACTTTACAGTTGTTGTTTTCCCTTTCGAGTTGTACTTTACTTTTAGTTTGGGTTTGTATACTAGCACATTTACTTTTCCGCACTTTCAGTTGTACTCTGTTATTACTTAGTGTTTACTTTTCTGCTTGCTTACTCTGTGGTGCTTGTTTACTTTACAAAGGCAATGCCTTCCCTTTTTATCGGGATTTACACCTTGGTGCTAGTCGCCAGCCCCTGGCCTATGGAAGGCGGGCTTGGGGTAGTCACGGCACGGGCCCCGAGGACGGGTCGTGACAAATTCGTATCAGAGGAGTTCGGTTCTACCGCGAACTCTGATCTTTTCTATGTGAAGCAATAGTGTTTAGCGTATTGAGTGTGGTTATCAGTCCAGGGAGTCCAGTGTTGGTGTGGCAACCGACGTATCCGTACACCAGGACCCTGACTTCTGATTTCCGACTTAATGCACAAAAACATTGATTGCTTGTGTGTTTCAAAGTTTTCTTTGTGATTACTTTATATCAGCTCACCAGGTATACTGTTCTGACCGTGGCGCACCTGTTTCCTTTTCAGGATGGCCCCACGATGGCAGCCAGCTAGGGTTCCGAGAGTCGAGCGTGATGACAGCCCACCGAGCGACGAGGCCTCGGTGCAAGGCCCTTTGTCAGCAGTGGCATCGGCGGTAGCTTTTCCCGCCGAGCCCCCGATACTTCCAGCACCATCCGCTGATGATGCACATCGCCTCAGCGCAATGCATGAGTTTCAGCACCAGTGACCACCCAGGTTCCGTGGGGAGACGGACCCCCAGGCAGCCGAGGACTGGCTGGAGGCAGTCGTACGAGTTTTCAGGCTAGTGAGGACACCCGCAGACCTCATGGTGATCCTCGCTGCGAGCCTACTGCACGCAGCAGCAGGCCGATGGTGGAGCTTGATGCTCCCGGTGCACGATGAGGCATCTCTACTTTGGACGGACTTTGAGAGCCTCTTCCGCTCGGAGTTCTTCCCAACCACCCTCCGTGCGGTGCGTATTCAGGAACTTCTTCAGCTGCAGCAGGGCAGCATGACGGTCGCTCAGTACTCGGCGAGATTTACCAATCTCTCTCGCTACTCGACCAACATGGTACGGGGCCCATTCTTCTGGGACCGGACCTTTGATCAGGGTTTGAGACACGAGATCAGGGCATCGCTGATCTCCCTCAGCATACCGACTCAGACGGGAGTACTGGAGCGGGCCCTTTTGATCAAGAGTTTTCTTGCTGAGTCTACACCAGCACTGAGACCCACCGCAGGGTGGCACGTGGCAGAGTCTTCTACAGTAGGCAGTCAACAGATGACTCAGGGGTCCAGGCAGACCAGACCCTCAGGCAGACGACTTCAGGAGACTGGCTCAGTAGTGCGGGGCACACAACGCAGAGCCAGTCTTTCGAGAGGCAGACAGTGCTACTCGTGCGGCGGGCAGGGCCACATGGCTCGTGACTGCCCGACCCGCCGTGCCGAGGTGCAGTAGACGGTTGAGGGACCACCAAGGCAGAGGCAGAGGGTCGACCGTGGCGGTCCACAGGGAGGAGGCGGACGAGGCAGGGGAGCTGGCCGAGCAGCAGGTGGTGGGCGACACTTTGAGGCTCTACCACCACCACCACCAGGAGGTCCACCCCGACCACAGGGAGCTGGCGGGCAGAGACAGACACAGCTCTAGGCAGCAGAGGCCTACGACCACGGCGCACCCGAGATGATTCAAGGTACTATCTGTGTCTATTCCACCCTTACTGTAGTACTTATAGACACAGGAGCGAGTCACTCTTTCATATCCGCTGCGCTTGTTCGGAGCTCAGAGATTCCGACAGAGCCGTTGGCTCGATCCTTACGGCTAGAGACTCCTACGGGAGCAGACTCGACGATTACGCACTGGTGCCGGCAGTGTGAGCTTACTCTAGGAGGCGAGATCTTCGGCTGGGATCTTCTTGTAGCAGCATCGAGGACTTATGACATCATCTTGGACATGGATTGGTTATCTACGGTCCATGCATAGATTGACTGTTTTAGGCGCAAGGTGCGATGTGTACGCACTGACGGGAGCAGGTTCACCTTCACCGGTGAGAAGGGAGCCTTTGCAGCACAGGATGGACTCTCGCAGAGGAGAGGACAACCCATCACTCATCAATTGGCTAGCCTCATCCTAGGAGCAGTTGACGTGCAGAGTCATGATTTTCCTACAGTGGTGGATCAGTTTGCGGACGTTTTCCCCGATGACGTTCCAGGGTTACCTCCTCACAGAGAGGTAGAATTTTATGTTGACCTATACCCCAGGACAACCCCGATATCGACTCCAGCATATGGGATGGCCCCCGCTGAGCTTCGAGAGCTACGGGTACAGTTGGAGGACTTGTAGGGAAAGGGGTTCATCCGACCCAGTGTTTCACCCTGGGCTTCCCCGATTTTGTTCGCCAAGAAGGTGGACGGGAGCTTGCGACTGTGTGTCGACTATCGTCACCTGAACTAGGTGACAGTGAGGAACAAATATCTACTACCGAGGATTGATGACCTCTTTGATCAGCTCAAGGGAGCACAGTGGTTCTCGAAGATAGACCCCAGGTCAGGCTATCATCAGCTCAGAGTTAGAGACGAGGACGTGCAGAAGATGGCATTCAGATGTCGGTATGGCCACTATGAGTTCTTGGTTATGCCCTTCGGCGTAACCAATTCTCCAGCAGTGTTCATGGACCTCATGAACAGGATCTTTCAGCCATACCTTGATCTATTTGTCATGGTCTTCATCGACGACATTTTGATTTACTCGACGACCGAGGAGGAGCACAACTACCACTTACGGGCTGTACTAGACACACTCCGAGAACACCAGCTTTATGGTAAGCTCTGGAAGTGTCAATTATGGATACATGAGGTCCACTTTTTGGGACACTTCATCTCTGAGGCGGGAGTTGTAGTGGATCCTGCAAAGATCGAGACAATGTTAGCTTGGGATCCACCCAGGAGCGTGATAGAGGTTCAGAGTTTCTTGGGATTAGCTGGATACTACCGGAGATTCGTGCCAGACTTCTCTAGAGTTGCGACACCACTCTCAGCTTTGACGAAGAAGGGGAAACCCTTCATGTGGTAAGACAGATGTCAGCAGAGTTTCCAGGAGCTGAGACAGATATTGACCAGCGCACCTATCTTGAGGTTGTCTGAGGAGGGAGTAGGGTGCGTAGTTTACTGCGATGCATCAGGGACCGGACTCGGGTGTGTCCTGATGCAGGAGCGGCCAGTGATCGCCTATAGATCACATCAGTTGAGTCTGCATGATTAGTATCCTTTGCCACCTTGAGAGGATTTGGGTAGCTCTCTCCATCTTCTTCAAACTTGAGAAAGAACACGAAGAACACTTAAGCTTCGACGAAGAACGCCACATCTCTTCTTCGTAGCCGGTGTGTTTCCGAAGATCGATGACGCCACTTCTTTCGATCTTCTTCCCATGTCAATGAAAGGATATGCCTCTTTATCCTCAGGCTTTCTCCGTCAGCTTACAAAGCTTCTCCAGCGACGCTACCTCTTCGGACGTACCTCGACGTCAACGGAATCAACGTTCGATTCCCGCGACGCCCGACCTCCGCGACGCTTGTCTTCCGTGGCTCGTTGACGTGCTCCGCTCTTGAAACCGAGGTAGGGGATTGTTGTTATTTTATTACATTATTCCAGTTCTTGATTCTAGCATGTCGAACTTCGAGATTATTAGACTAATTGTTATCGCTTAATGAGAGGGGGCCGGACCGCACAAACACGGCCTAACCCCCTCCTTGTTTATGTTTGTTCATTTATGAATGAAACGGGATGGCGTGGTGCCGTCGCACCACGCGGGAATCACGGCAAATATTGCGCGGCGCCGTCGCGCCGCGCCGTGGAAATAAATTCAAGAACGTGACGTCGTCGCGCCACGTTGAAGGAAATTGAAGGTTCCGCGGCCGGAGCGGGGCCATGGAGGAGGGGCGCAGTGCCGTCGGACTGTGCCAGACAACAAAGGCCGGGGCCGGTTCCAGGCCGCGGCGGAACAAGGTGACCGGCGGCCAGCCGGGCCGCCGGTGTCGGAATCCGGAAGAGGACCGGCCTTTGCCGGTCCTGTTGAGGAGGAGCCGACCAGCCAGGTCGGGCCGGCTGGTAATGGGGAAGGCAGGGGGAATTAAATTCCCTCGTCCAGCAAATAACGGCCCGCCATTAAGAGGGGGGGGCACGGTTACAAAGGGGGGGCAAGCGCCCCCCGTTTTTCCAATCAGCTCGGCCGAAGGCCGAGCTGGCAGCGCGCCCACCGCGCTGCGTCCAGCCGGGCCGGGCCGCGCCCAGCCGGGCCGGGCCGTGCCGGGCCGGGCCAATCCTGTCCGGGGCAGGTCGACCCGGTTCGGGCCAGCCGGGGGGTCTCGGGCCGGGTCGGCCCGGGCCCGAAACCCCCGATACTGAACTGCTTAGGTTCAAATGCCCATATCTCAGGCTATAGACCTCCAAACGACGCGCCGTCAGCGGCGATGCGATCCTTGGATCGAGACGGTCGTTTCGGTATATTGCACTCAAGGTTTCAGAATACTTTGAGTTCGGCCGGGTTGGTTCATACACGAAACCAACCGGGCCCTCGGAGCGGAAACACTCATATCTTGAGCTACGGACGTCCGATTGACGTGCCGTCAGCTTTGTTGAGTTCCTTTTAGTGAGACAGATCTTTTGGCATACTCCGCCCGAGGTTTGGACATAGGTGGAGTATGGTCGGGTTGGTTTTGCCTTAAAAACCAACAGGGCCCCTGGAACCGAAAAGCCAATAACTCTCAGACCGGGCGTCCGATTGACGCGCCGTCTGTTGCGTTGAGTTCCTGTTGACAATACGGAACTTTTGGATACATCAACTCTGGACTTTGTGATAGTTGATGTATTAGCCTCTCGGCTCGGGGAGCGGACCCTCCCGAACGAGCTTGCTGTGTGCGGGAACCCTAGAGCTGGCTGCGACTGCTACTGTGACTGCGACGACGACTGTGCAGAGATCCTTAGTGGATTCGACGACGACGACGACTACAACACTCAGCGATCCTGTGTGGATCAGTTCTACCGATCCTGTGTGGGTCCGATCCTGTGTGGGTCAGCGCTCAGCGGTCCTGTGTGAACCAGTGCCTACAGATACTGTGTGGGTCCGATCCTGTGTGGGTCTTTGCGGGGGTTAGTATCTATCGATCCTTTGTGGGTCTGACGACTTAGATGGACCAGTGATCATCTCTATCGTCTTTCCAAGAAGTATACCTATGTGAGCTGAATCCTGTTTACCATCCTGTGTGGATTCTGTTGTGCTATCCTGTGTGGATTACGTTTTGCTTTCCTGTGTGGAATACATATACTTTCCTGTGTGGATTGAGTTGTACTTGGTCTCGAAGGTTGGAGCGTATTGGAATTGACGACTTAGGTATATGTATGGGCATATACCTAAGCAGTGTCGGTTGTTACTTCGTGATTGTATCTTTCTTCTGTGGTTTATCCTTTGTGGATTTTGGGAGACCTTTGGGGGTCTCAGGGTCCCTACTGAGTAGCTTATACTCACCCCTGCACGGGCTATGCCCGCACTACGTTGTGTTGGTTACTGACGACGGACAACGTTGATCGTGGTTGAGGCTCGTAGAGCAGGACGGTACCTGGAGGTGGACCACTGGGCGGGATGTGCTCGGAGCGGACGGAGGGACCCGAGGAGCAGTGGAGCTATCTGTACCCACCCTTCAGGTGGGATTTCCAGTGGACAGCTCAGCGTAGTGGCTTTTACTTTACAGTTGATGTTTTCCCTTTTGAGTTGTACTTTACTTTCAGTTTGGGTTTGTATACTGGCCCATTTACTTTTCCACACTTTCAGTTGTACTTTTTTATTACTTAGTTTTTACTTTTCCGCTTGCTTACTCTGTGGTTCTTGTTTACTTTACAAAGGCAATGCCTTCCCTTTTTACCAGGATTTATGCCTTGGTGCTAGTCGCTAGCCCCTGGCCTATGGAAGGCGGGCTTGGGGTAGTCACGACACGGGCCCCGAGGATGGGTCGTGACAGAATGTGAAAAATAAAATAAAATACATACTGGAATTTCTCAAAAGGTTTGTACTTGAATGTAGTAAAGTATATAATACATTACGATTTCTATTGAAAAAAATAACTTGGATGAAGTTGGGAAACTAGTTGACAACAAGATTTATAGAGAAATAATCTAAATTTTATTTCATTTGACAACTTGTAGACATTATGTTTTCAGTATGTCTTTATGCTCTATTTCAAGAAAATACTAAATAATCACACTTAAAATCTACCAATATAATTTGAATATATTTTAAAGGACCAATTAATCTCTTCTTAATTTTTCCAAAATCTTTTCATTTTAATTTAATATCACACTCAGTTAAAAAATTTTGTGGGTGTATACTAGATAATAAAAGTAATTTTGGAACTTTCCATTTTCTAGGTAAGTCCTTAATATCCTAATCTTGTAAGAAGAAAAAATTTGTTTCATTATCTACCAATGAAATCGAATATATTGTTGTATATAGTTTTTTCATAAGTTCTATAGATGAAACAAAACTAAATAGAATTTGGATTCAATTATAATCAATTATAAATTAAATAAGATATCCCTAATATAATGAACATTTATAAGAATCCAATAAATCATTCAATAAAAAATCTTATAGATTTAATTTATAATTTCTTAAGAGGTGATGCTTAAAAAGGTGATATTACTCTTGATTTTATCTCTAAAGAGAACCAGTTTGTATATGTTTTTACTAAACCCCTTGAATGTGAGAATTTTGATTTTATTATAAGATAATTGAGTTTATATTTTTTTAATATATTTAATAAGTTTTTCATTTATTATAATTTAAATGAATTTATATTCTTTATTTTCTTTATTATTGTTGAGATTTAAATTGAGAGTTTTGCAGTATTATTTAGTTAAATGTTATATGAAAATTAATATTATTAATATTATTATTTATTTAAATTTAGAAAATAGAAATTTCAGTCATTTAATTTTGTTCTTTATGTATGTTATTTGTTTTTTAGTCAAAAGTATCCCTAAAAAGAAACTAGTTACGTAAGAAAATTGGGATTTGGGTACTTGACTAATTAAAAAATCATATCTATCCCTTTCACCATTCACATATGTAACCTCACATTGAACCCGAACCATTATCTATAAAATCTTCATTCATGTTTGACCTTCAACTAACTTATCTGAAATGGGATAGTCAAATCATGTTGATGAAGGAATCTCAGGTCTGTATTCGAAATATAATGAATATATAAGAAGAGTGCTTGTAGGAAAATCCCTAGATATGGAGTAGTTGAAGACAATCATAATTATATTAAATAAATATCTTGAGTTTCATGTTTATAATTTTGTATCTGATGGGAAAATTTTAGGTTTTATTTTTAAATAAGATGTTAATGAGTTACTAATGAATATCGAGTTTCAGTTCAATCAAACAGAGGACATAATCTCAAAAAATGTTAAAGGAATTAAAGTGGTATTTTATTATCTTGAAATGTATAATATTTTTTGTTTTACTCGTGAGGGGAAGTTTTATTTTTATCGGACGCTTTTTGGTATAAGCTCAATAAGTTCAACAGATGTCTTCAAGTTCTTTTTTTGGAACCTATAATTTTGAAAAGAGATCCGCGAAAGAGTTTTTGACTAAATGGAAAATTTTATCTATATTTGTGTAGACTAGTATTTCATAAATATCAAAAGAGAAGGATAAGATTATTTTTTCAAGACATATATTTGACGTACATATTTATCAATAATGTGAAATTGAGTTTTCCGAGATGTATGGAAAGATTCATGCATCATTGTTGTAAAGGAAAAATGAAGTTAAACTAAAACACTTATAGTTGATTAATTTATTTAGTTTTAAATAATAAGTAATTATATTTAAATAAAGGTTACGTGGTGTAGTTCATAAGAGTAATACCTTATCACTATTTCTCTTGAAGATGATTAGACGCTTCTAGGATTCTACTTTGAATTCTTTGAAGATACTTGGTTTAGAGAGTATGAATCAAGGGGAGTCAGCTCAGACTCCTATAACTAGTGATGAAACACATTTTGAGATGGTTTCTTAAATGGGAGTAATGGAAAAAACATCTGTAAGAACCAAGTATTCAATTCCAATCAATAGTTTTACAATTTGGGAGTCTATCCAAATTCTGGAGGATGTGGCTGTTTAGATCCAAGATTCTAGAGAATATGTTGTATACGCTAAGGAAGGTCACTTTATAGAGATAATTTTTGAGGAAAATAGTACTATTTATGAAGATAGGCCTTCTCAGTTTAGACCTATAAATTCTGAAGTTCATAAAAGTCCAGGGTTATAATAAGTGCATAAAGGAGATTATCCAGTTCTTCTTGGATATTTTGTTGATATAATAAGGGATGATGATGGGGCTATGAAACCTAAAAAGAGTGCCAAAATACAATTTTTATAATATTTACCTTGAAATAGTCATAAATTATCTCTTTTAGTTAGAAAAAATTCAAAAATATTTGAAAAGGTAGTGTTTTAAAATGAAGTAATGATGGATCATGACCATTTACGAGAAAAATATTTTTATTTAATAGTATAACCATGTGCTTGAAAACATGATATTAGAGAAATTAACGAGTCCTCTATCTCTAAGGAGGACTTTAATAAGTTATTTGGAATGGTGTTTTACCAATGTTTAATAACTAATAGTCTTTAAACATATCCACCTATGCTGCAAGATAGTTAAAGTATAATTTATAAAGAACTTAAGGAGATGAAAGCCTTGATAAGTTATTTGGAATATGTTTTCCCTATACAGGACATGTTTTTTGAGCCTAGTTATTTGGTTACATCTTAAAAAGATGTCAAAAAATACTTATTCAATATAATAAAGTTTATCTAAGGAAGTGCTTGATAAATAAATGATTTTTGAGATGAAGTGGAGGAGACTCAAGACACTTTCAAGAGTGTTGTGTTGAGTCATTTTGAGATTATAAGGATGTTTAAACCCTCTTCTTCTGCTACCTCAAAATCTCTGGTTCTTCAAGATTTTATGAAAATATTTAGTCAGATTCTATCTATGTTTAGTTATGTTTCTTCTCAGATTCAATGTCTTCAAGATGATATTAGTTCTTTAGTGATGTTGGATGATATGAAAAGGGATTTTGGTAGTCATTTTCTTAATACCTAGGAAACCATTAAGAATCTTCATGCTGGATTAGATATGTGTATGAATGACCATGTTGGTCATCCTAAGAAATATCATGGAGGTATGGTAGAAGAGAATTTGGGTTCTCAAAAAATATATAATTAGAATTTTCATTCATCTTAATTATTGAAACACTGAAGTTATTTTTAAAATGAGAATAAAATCTATTCAAATATTGTGGCTCTGTATAATGAGAAAAAATTAGATTCAAAATCAAATTAAAATTTTGAATAATATTTTGAAGAATCCTTATAGGATTCAGTTCTAGTTATAGGTAGGGAGTTGGTTGTGTACAAACATGTTATAGTTTCATGTTTAGTTTAAACAAAACCTTATGTCAGTTCATAAGTTTTTAATTATTCTCTCAAATATGTTAAAAAATTAATTCATATTTTTCTAGGTAAACTGAATAGCATGTAATGGAAAGTGAAATCTATAACTTGTTTGATAATTGATGTGTATCCATCTATGATCCTAGTTATGAAGAAGGTTCTTGTGGATATGTCATCTGGAATTCCATCTATAGACAATTTTTCAATTCTTATCCCTCCTACAATCAGTGAATATGAAATTTTTTCTTAAAGGAATGTAGAACATCTTATGGTGTTTATCAATAATTTTATAGCATCCCTTACTAAAATGCATAGGTAAACATATATTTTGATTATTTAATTTTACAGGTTTGATTTTTTAGAGGATTGACATGTGTGATGGATCCCAATATCAGATGAGAAAAAGGAGATATATTGGTCCAAATCCTTCTAGAACTTCTCAGAAAAACTTATAGAAAATTAAAGGTGTTTATGATCCTTTAGTGAAACCCTAACCCACACAATCTACCTCCACACATGATTCTACCTCAACCCCACATTTACCCAAACCAAAATACTTTCCCTAACTAATATTTTGTAAATTTATTGTATGGGTGTATATTTTTATTCCAAAGTAATTTATTAAATACATAATTATTTCTTTGTTTCTCATGTCTTTCTTAGTGTTTTTTCCCATTTGATGTTATTTGTCTCTTTGTTTTATTTAATGAAACCCAATAGTTCTTTAGTCCCATACTCATTTTTTTCACTATATTTAAATACATTATGGATCTATAGTTCTATATAAACATGTGTTATATGTCTCTTACCTTTCCTTTTTAATGACCCAAAAATGAGGATTAATGTTCTCTCTTAAAAAATTCTTCAAAACATTGGAGAGGTCTTCTAACATTTATCCTTTAATAAAAATGAATTAGTAACAAACTAAGAAGAGAAAAAATAAATTTTAAAATATATCACTTAATTTCTTTAAACCATTTAAAAATTTAGAGTTTAATATATACTTGAATATCTAATGAGTTTTAATGAGTATTATGGGTTTCGAAGTCATAAAAAAGGGGGAGATTATTGGGATACTAATGTTGATTTAAAATATTTCATTTAATTTAGGTTTTTATGATCTTAAATACCCTTTATAATTTACTAATGAACTTTTTTTATATGTGTTCTTGTTAGGTTTTATTCTATTTATTTATTTTCGGTGGTTAGTTTCTCTAGGTATGTATTATAGACATTTTTACATGAAGTTTTCCTAAGTCCATGAAACTAGATATGTGAAGGTTTTTTCCTATGATGATAAAATTCGTAAATGAAAGAAATAGATATATCAATTGAATACATTGTAGAATCAACTATGTTGAAATTTACTATGTCGACAATACCACCTACATCACCGAAATGCCTACATGATCAATCAGTTATGTAGAATTGTTACATGGAGTAATCAAATACTAGCGTGATGCCTTAGATATTGGTTGTCAATTTCATGGTCATAAATGTATGTTATTAGATATATGAAACCTAGAGGGGTGTAAACCTGATGATTTAAATAGAATGAACCTTTATATAGGTTACCATATCCCCCTTTAACAAGATAATTGGGTGATTATTCCCCCCCCCCCTTTGGTATGTGAGTTCCAAAGTCGGTATACCCTAGAAAGGATTATGGAAAGGATGGGTGTTATTAGAATAACCTGGTTGTCTTATATGGGAGAGGTAATTTGTTCCACACCTACTAATTGGATTCCATGGTGATGATTCATGCATAAGTTTGATTAGGGGACCAACCAAGCTTCAAATAGAAGTGATGTGGGATATATTTCATCTCTATAGTGTGATTCCTATATTATATTCATGATTAGGACAATGAGTCAATGATGTGATCATGATGATGTTGAGTGGTGATATGCCTATGAGTGATAGTATTGGGCCCTATAATCATAGACATGAAGAGAAGTCCATATAATGTATCTAGATTGAAGTGTGAGCTAAGGGACTATTTTGGGGTCCCCACTCCCATGATGACCATGGGAAGGTTTCATTCATGATTGATAGTTTTAGGAATACATAATATTTTCAAGTTCTGATGATTTTATGGGATATAGAGAAATTAGAATATGTATCAGTCTTTGGGGTTCAATGACAGTGGGAACAAAATATATCTAGTGGGTGGATGGTTATTTGGAAGATAGTTTCTTCTGATGGTGTGCAATGGTTAGTTCATCATTAGAATTTTAGTGGATTTCTCTACAATATCTCTACCCATGGTTCAATGAAAAATGGATGAGACAATCTTTCACTAATACATAGATGATATAGTCGTATTAAATTTTCTATAGGGGATTGGTGTTAACCAGGGTTAAATTGTTAGATGCCCAAAAATTACAAAAGATGGTTCCACATAATTAGTCAATAGGATCAACTATTAATGTGGGATGGGACCACATGTTCATAGTAGACTGCGACATGGAATTAAATATTGTAATATCAATAATTACTGATTATGATTGTAAATATTTGTATCATGTTATTATAATTGAAATGAAATAACATTTCTCTTATTGATGTATGAGTCATATATGAACCATGTTAACCATTTTTTTCAAAAATTCAATGATTTTTTAAAATTATTTTATCTTCAATGATGTGCTTAATTTTTGTGAGTTTTTCAATAGCATGTGCGAGGTCATCATAGTTTTGTGAGTGGTGTGTATGGTATTACTATTTCCTATTATACTAAGCTCAAGTGAGTCCTTATATAGGATCTATTCTACTCTATTTGTATGATATGGTGGATAATTTATAATATTTATAGGTTATAATAGATTCCATACAAGTGGCATAAAATATTGGTGTTATTTCCTCAATCTATAGTGAACTTCGAGGAAACTCAGGTAACAATCACTCTCTTTCGTTAAAATTATTTTGATTTAAGTGGGACATTACTATTATTAAAAGGTATGTTTTTTGAATAAGGTAAAGTATGAATATATGATTTAAATGGAATAGATTTTATATATTGTAGATTATCGACGAGGGACTATCTCATTCAAAATTATTTGGAGGTTTTGTTGACTGGAGTAAAACTAGAGAAGATGGATCAAGAGAAATGGGAATGACTAGATAAGAAATATATTTATTTGGTGATGATTTAATTGACTTAGAAAGATAATATTTGATATATGGGAATTAAATAACATGAGGTAGTTTATAAAGGCCTATAAAGAGATGTAAAAAAATATGACATCACTTAACAAAGAGTTCCCGATTCGTAGGTTATTATATATGAAGATATCAGAAGGTGGAACTATAGAATGTCACATAAAAACATCAACATGATATAAGGGTAGATTTAATCCATGAAGGTGGTGTTTTTTGATGAAGTATTCACTCCTCTATTACTATTATAACTACCATATTCATAGGATATGGTATTAATGATGACTAAAAATTCTTTTGGAAAGATTTATTTGGTATTTGAGGATGTTGGGAATTTATTATTGAATGGAGAACTCAAACTAAAGTAGTTCATTCCACTTATAAAACTACGATAATTGTAAAATGATGGGTTTCTCACATCAAAGGACATATTGGTGAATATTGAAAGATAAGTCTTCAGAAAGGATCTGATGAAAATCTGTTAATCGTGGTTCTATATACTAGTTGTATGGGGAGAGGGGAATCTTCAAAAGTATTGTTGATTTCATAAGGATACTACCCAAATGAAATTTTCCAAAAGTGTATATTTTATGAGTACAAATAATGGAGGAAATAACTTAGTGCTCAATTTTTAAATTCTTTTAGATTCATGGGTGATTAATCTGAATCATTATTTTAATTAATGATTGAGCATGGATGCATGGTGCATTATATATCTGGATGATTTTGAAAGATAAATTTGGTGGAATAAAAATCTATGATTGTTATGGTGAAAATATAAGTAAATATTTTTATGAATAATTAAAGCTTCTTGTAATTGAAAGAATTAAGGAACATTGTTAGAACATGAAAGAATCCAATTTTCATAAGGAAACATGATAAGGAAATATATAAAACTAGCTTCAATAATAGATTTTGAATGGTGATTCAAGGATCCATAGTCATTTCATGAAGAGTAAAGGATGATTCCTCATATCTTTCAAGAAGATAATGTAGACCTAAAATTTCTTGATAAATAACTTAAGAAAGTATGGAGTTATGGTATTTGTAGCTCAAACATCCTAGTGAGAAGAATATTAATGTTCTAGTAAAAAATACAGACTAATGTAAAATCACTCTAAATTTGAAAGTTGTGAGATTTTTGGGATTGGTAATTGAAAATGATATCATTAAAGTTGAATGGTTAAAATCCTAGATCCTAAATATTAATATTAATTCACAATGATGCATATGGGAAATCCCCATTTTTATCCCATAGAGGATTCCATTACATCATCATGTTCATTGATGAATCAATTAACAAATTATAGGTTTTATTTCCAAATCATAATTAATATGTATTTTTATAATTTATTCAATAAAAATATATAGTGGGGAGGGAAAAAGTAATAAGTTCAGATGCTTAATATCTAACCATGATGCCATGGATAATGAAAGAAACATATAAAATTTTTATTATAAGTAGAGAATTAGGCATGAGAAATATATAAAAAATAGTATAATAGAATGACCAGGAATAGAGGATGAATCAAACACTAACATAGAATTATTAGGTTATTCTAATACACTTAATAATTCCCAAGGTAATTTTATTGTAATTAATGAAAACACCAATACACCTTGTAAATAGAAGTCCATCATCTACAATGGGAAAATAATATATTGACCAACTGTGGTCTGAAAAATAATCAAAAGTTAGACACCTCAATTTTATTTCTAGTTTTTTCTACATCCATATCGATGTTAAGGACAATAAAGAGCTTGAGGCAATGTATAATTAATGTTTCCTTGTGGGGTATGGTGATAAATATTTTATATTATGATTATAGGATGATTAAAAGTGACAATTCATTGGGTGTCATGTTGTTATCTTTCATGACAAGGTTCAATATAATAATTGAAACATGGAAGATGAATAATTTTAGAGAGGGGAATTAATTAACCTATTATAAGGTTATTTTAATAGAGATACCATAAGAGGAAAATTTTTGGGAAATTTTTATTTCTAAAAGTGATACTAAAAAAATATGTTCTTGAATGATCTAGAATTATAGAGACTTAGATATGTACTCTAGAAATCATGTTAATGAAAGATATTTAACCATAAGATGCAGTAATTGAAAGAATAGAGTTTTAATATTAGTTGTGAAGATATTTCCACGTTAGCTGGATAGTTCAAAGATTTTTGGATGATACAGATTTTATACTTCTAATTTATAAAAAGGAACCCAAAAACATGAATGAATCATCAATTTTTATTGACTTTGAAAAGTGGGAGTTAGTGGTGCTTGTAGAAATTTATTTGTGGAATTTCACTAGAAAATGGGAGATGAAAAATTTACCACAAGGAAAAATAGCACCATAAAACAAATGGGAGATATATTTGAAGAGTGAAATTGATAGAAATATAAGGTATAATGAACAAATATTAGGGAAGAGATTCTAATAAAATATGGCTATTGATTTATTCAAAATATTATCACTATTAATTAATCACACTACCATCATTATAGTTCTAAGCCTAGCTGCTTCTAATAATCTGCACTTACAATAGATTGAAGTGATGGAATACTTCCTTCATTGTGACTTGGGTGAATAGATTTACTTAATGAAAATAATATGTTTTTTAGGTTCATAAAAACATTGGATTGTTTTATAAATTAATTATTATTATCTATGGTTTTATATAGGTAGAAAATAGTTGAATTAGAAATTAGATTTATTCATGAATGAAGATGGTTTCACTCAAAACATCATAGATCACTATTACAACTAAAAGACTTTGGATGAGGGTAATTTCATCATACTTATATTATAAATGCATGATACACTACTACCTGATCTAAAAATTACATGGATTGAGAATCTTTTGCAGGAGTTATCTAGATTATTCAAGAAGAAAGATCTCATTTAGGCCCAAAACATTAGGAATAAAGATTGAAATATGTAGCAAAATAAGGACTTTGGTGCTATCTTAAAAGAATAACATTTGAAATATTATCGAGATGCTTAAGATGACCATATGTATTCCAATAAAAATTCCATTGTTTAGACACATCAAATTTTACAATGAGTAGGATCCTAAAACAAAAAACGATATTTCATACATGGTGAATGTTCCATTTACACCATAAGTAGGTTGCCTAATGTATTTCATGATATGTACCTGTCATGAAATTTAATTTTTAATGGGATTTGTGACCCAATTAATTCTAAATATGGGAAAGACTTATTAAGAGTATATAAGAAGGATCTTATGGTACATATAGAAATTATAAGATATGGACTTAATATTTGAGAAAGATCATCCATTTTAGGGTACATATATGTATAATTTTATGAAGATTCAGATGCCCATAAGATCACCATAGGGTTTTTGTTCACCTATAGATGAACAAACATTTGTGGGATGTAATAACTACTTCCGGTGGTTACTTTTTCCCCAATGGAACATATGTATATAAAAATAATGGAATTAGAAATAAATTTAGTATAGTTTATGAAATTTATAAAGGAAAAAAATGACATTAGGAAGGCAGTGTGTTATTATTTGATTGTTATATTATTAATAATTTACCATTGAATCTGGTGTTTTATGAAATGAATAAACATATCAACCTAATATATAATATCATCCAGAATTCGATAGAGGAAAAAATGTTGGTGTTATGGAAGATAATTGAGAATAAGAATCCATCAGACATGTTCACCAAAATTTTAGTTGAAGTATGAGGAAACATGGTGCCTCAATGGGACTTGGGTGAATGAACTATGTGTTATAGCAGTTACTATAAATTTTTGGGGAGGATTAGTGGTTATGAAAAAGTAATAGATAGTTTACATTGGTTCCTTGAAGAATTATTTAAGTTGGAAATGGTTAGGAATGATGTTTCTTTTTATGTTTCATTGATTTGAAAATATGGAGAGAAAATAAAAGATGGATTTTCCTTCAAATTAAGTGGAAGCCACATTTGAATCTCTCTAGTGGGTGTTAGATTATTCAAAAGATAGTTTCTTCTGATGGGGTATAGTTATCATTTCATATGTAGATTATTAGTGGATGTTATTGAAAAGTATATCCTCATGGTTTAGTGAAAAGGTATGGGGTAAACATTCATTTATCCTTGGTTGATATAATAATTATTGAAGTTTATACAATGGATTAATAGACACTATGGTAATATAGTGTGATTCTTTTGAATTCTATAAGGTGGTGAAAATTGAGAACTAGATGGGCTCCAAAAGTACAGTTGGTGTGGTACCAATTGTACATGACATACTAAGACATGGAATAAAGACTTTTAGGATAAGTAATTACCAATATTGATTGTAAAACATTGTATCTTCTTAATATAATGGTCTGGAAATTGTTTTTTTTCATCTGGATTTAAGACCCTCATATAAACCATGTAAACAAAAATGTTTAAATATTCCTTCATTTATATTTTTTTAACAAGAATTTTGTGTGTGATTTTCATAAGTTGTTATTTTCTTTGTGCGAGTTTGACTTGGTGTTCTAAGAAGGGTATAGGATTTTCCAATCATCTGGTACACCAAGCTCATCAGATTAGTTCTAGTGGATATATTCCACTCTCTTTGGATTGTTTGAGGGATAATTTTTAGTAATTAGAAGTTGGCATTGATTTCCAATAGATATTATGATAATATCCATCACGAATGTAGTGATGAGAATATATTATGTACAAGAAAAGACAAACTAGGATTTGTGTGCTTATATCGGGTAGGAAGCCAACACTTTTGAGGATGATATGTGATAGATGAAATAGTAGTTGGCCATTTGTTTCACCCAAATGTGTTATTTATGAGACTATTTCATGTGGGTATGATCAGACAATGTTTATAATGTTTTGGGTAAGAAATTTATTCCACATGAGTTTATCTTAGGCTCAAGTGGGACTGATTTCTCTTAAGTATATATTATATTTAGGATAGGTTGCATTGAACGCCCTGACATTGTATGAGATCTTAGGTCACACAACTCCCCCGAATATTGTTTGACTAAAATTTTATTTTATTTTATTTTCAAATATATTCTTTTATGGTTGAGCAGTAACAAATAGATGGACAAGTTTTGAAAATTCAAATTAAAAAAAAACTACCATCATCACTTCCTCAATCCACACACTATCTTTTTTTGACCCATTAGGCCATATATCAAGCTATGATCCGCTCACTTGTTTCATCTCCACAACACCAGCGAGAACCCATCAGACCACATCCCATCACAAGTTCAAATCACCATAAAAAACTTCTCTAATATCATGGAACCTAATCATCACATTACTGTAATAGAAGAAACCAGTGGAGGCTACCAAAACTAATCACCAAACCCCATAAACATAAAATAAACATCAAACATTGGATCAATCTGGCTGAAAACAAAGATGAACAATAACCCACCATGAGAGACACCACCTAGAGCACCGAAAACTGCTCAAACTCACATCCCAAAACACTATAAAAATGTATACAATGATCCAACTAGGAGGGAATGGTATAATCTTAGGTTAAGAGAAGATAATTGATCAGAATTGGGACTCGATAGAGAGCTCTTTGCCATGGCCATCCAACATCGATGACCACCACAACATCCATAAATGTACATCACCAAAACCTGAAACACAGATCGACATATTACCTAAACAAGAAAAAAATCTCAAGAATTAATAGAGAAAATAAACAAAAAACCCTCACCACTAGCCTTGATGAAGAAACCTTAAACAAGTACCCATCAACATAATAGAAACCTGACTCAGGCCGCAATAGGACACCATCGACCACTAAACTGCCTAACCCGAATTCTCTATGTAACCTCTACATCAGATCTGACCTAGATATATGAAGAGGAATTATTGGGTAGAGAAGTGGTTTTGGTGGCCCAGGGATTTGATGAAACACACTTCTTCAGGACCACCCACCTCAATCACAAAATAAGACATCATCGTAGGCTAAAAAATAGAGCATCGATTAGAAAAAATCAAGGGAGAAGGTGGAAAGGAGGGATGGAGATGAGAGGATGAGAATGATAGGTATAGGTAGGCACAAGTGAATGACCCCACCCTCCTAAATTCTTCCAAGGGAAACCATAAGGTGGTAAGAGGATACATTTAAATTACATGGTTTCACCCCTAATATTGTTTGAGATCTTGGGGTAGGGGAATTTTCCCCAAATGTTATATAAGATCCAATGGTAGGTTTCTTTCCCATAAATGCTACAATATATATTTCTAGGGAAATATAATTCTCCACTATGGTTATACATGATCTTTCTAGGAGGTCCTCATTTCCCCCAAGTGTTCATACACAAGATTTTTCAAGGGTGGGGTAAGTTTTACCCAATTATATGTGACATATTTTGTTGTGGATGTATACCTAACCCTTGGTAAGGTTATTTTTTTTTCTCAGAGACATATAACATTTTATTAAATATGAATGGTTGACCCTGGGTTTAACTTTAGAACCCAAGGATTAATGGTGGTTATTTTATTATGAACACATTCTATATTTATTATTATGATCGTATCACATGTTTATAAAATTTATTTATTCTTTATGTTAATAAAATTGTTAGAGGTGGCCTATTGAGTTTTAATCACACCCTTCTCGGGTTCCCTTGGAATATTGATACTAGAGAAGACCTCGTGTTCATACATTTAGGTAAATAAGAGGCATAATGTAACATTGGAATGTTGGATTTTCTGAATGAAGTTTGGATATTAGGCTTGGTAATGGTAATTAGGGTCACTTTGTATTTTCATTCTTTTATTTATTTATTATATGTGATCTTCCTTGTACTAAATACCATTAGAATTTATGATTTTATGAAATAAATTTATTTTTTATAGAATAGATGTTTATTTGATTATGCGTACCTTGAATATTTGTTATAGATTTTGTTTAGTAATTTTTTTATTTGATTCAGTCTGATATAAGGGTATATTATCCTCATAAAAACAATTTAATCCCTTATTAATAGTTGATATCTTCTGAAATATTAACAGGTATTCATTAGGTGTTGTGACACATTGGTTCAGATACTAAGGTGTGGTCTCTGGTTGGGGGCATCTGAAAGATTAATCAAAGCTAGTACCTAGATAGTGTACCCTGTGAGGATGTTGGACCCTCTTGGGGAGTTGATGAAATTCCGAAATTATATTTGGAGATGAATGAAGAAACCCTTTATAATTTATTGTGAATAACTCATTCATCCCAACATTTTTTTCTAAGGATTCTTTCCCTAGATTTAGTAGAAAGAAAATCTATGAGGGTCGTTGGTCCAAAAGCAGACAATATCATGATTATAGGATTGATTGGGATATTATAAAATAGAATCGATGTAATAAAATTACCACATTATAGATATAGGTGAATGAATCAACCATTTATAAGGTGGGATGTATAACTTATCCATCATGATGCATTTTTTAGATTAGGCTTGGCCCATATCCTATGAAAAATAAAATCATGAGGAACACTGGGTCTAAAGAGGAAAATATTATGATAGTTAGCTAGAATAGGAAATTATTAAATAGCATCAAATAATATTTTATGTTTTATTACTATTTTTTTATATGGTAGATATGGAATAGAAATGTTTTGGAGGCTGTGATGTACCTTGTATTGGTGAGTCATGAATACGTTTTTGGTTAGAATTTTAGGTTACTTGGTTTATGTGATTATTGTTCTTGACATCTGATGTTATGGTTAAAATATTTTTTTAAGTACGATATGTTTATTTGATATTGTTATTTTGATTTTGGATCTTCTCCCATTTTGGAAAGAGGTGTGTGTACATGCAGATTATTTGGAATATAGTATTCAAAGTACATTCATGTACTTTTCTGTGATTGATTTCACTAATTATAGGGGGTTAAATTATTTAAAGTGTTAACAATAACTTAGATGGTGTTTTCCCATACAAATTATTAGTGAAATTATACTAATCCTAATCACAATATGTTTATTAATGCTTTGTCATGTGGATTTTATGAAGAGATTTTATTTGATGGAAACAAAAGAGTCCCTCCATAAAAAAGGTGTATAGTGACACATAATGGGTCTGTATTAGAATTAGACTCTTTAGTGAAAAGCCACATATGTGTGATCATGATATGGTTCAATTAGATAAAGTTTTAATAACAAGATAATTGGTATTTTTTTCATATAGATTATTGGTGGTATTCTAAATAACCAAACCATATGATTATGGGTTTACACGGTAATAATCATTATATGATGCTATAATTAAATTCACATGGTTGTGACTTGGTCCCCATGGGGTTAGTTTGATATATTAATTCCTAGTGAAGATTGGTTCCTGAGGATGAGTGGTAGACTTATAATGAGAGGCCTGATATGCATATGGGATAACCCCAAAGTGGGTGTGTTGGTACGTGAGTTATTTTGTGATATTTGAGATAGGAGTGATGTTACCATATGACTTATGGATTTTGTGAGTCATGATCATGGAATAGGTGGGATATCCAAGGGGAATTGAGGTTTATATTATAATATTGGTGTGTTGAGGTAAATAATTGAGTGAAAGGACGTTTTCCTGATATTTTTAAGAACATTTTTGATAAACATGGTTAACCCAAGAGAGGGGTTATCCCTAACCAGTGAGTATCCTTTAACATGGGAAGCATGTGTATAGGATATTCATTTGATATTGAGACATTATAAGTTATATCATATAAGTTATTAAGGAATTTGGATGCCTTATGTATCATGGATGTGTAAGCATGGATGATTTTTGATAGTTATAATAAGCATGGGAGGCTTGGTCAATAGAGTAAGCAAGCCTAAGATGGATGCGATATGACTTGGGATGGATTGAGTGAGATTCCTTCTATCTTTAGAAGAATATGAATCAAGGTTATTCATGATAGATTTGATTGATATGCAATGAATCATGTTCAATTGTTATGTGTGTACGCCTAGGTTTAGTAATTCTTGACTCATGAGAGTGTGAACTATGATGTGTAAATAGTTAGTACAAGAGCATGATGTTTTTGGGTTCAGATTAGATCTATATGTATATAAGATAAGAACCTATGTGAAGGATTTCATAGGATAACTTTTTTTAGGTATCAGAGAGATATTGTTATCATGTACTTTTAGGAAAATCCTTGATTTATGAGGGAAAGTGTGTATAGGGTTACACACAGTACCTTCTTGGTATTTAGATTTGTGAGAGGACCATCTATAGATATATTTTAAAAAAATTCTATTTTTACAAACATAATATGTTTTTTGGTGATGATAAATTTCTCTATTCCATGAATTATCATAAGATATCCATAAGATCATAGTGGGGTTCGATACGTGATCTGACTTAGGTTATAACTGTGGATTAAGTTTTATGTTTCAATTAATTATGGTTCAATAATTTATTTGATTGGTAAGATACTTATGACCATGATAAAATGTGTTTCCCTGTGATAGGTAGCAACCTCAAGGATAGATTAGAGTAAAGGGTAAAATTTACTTGAGTTGTTTCTTGACCAATGTTGTTAGGGTTTGGATGAGTGTTGATAGAATGGAGAAACACAATTTTGTGATATTGGAGTTTGTTCAATGTTGTAATTGAGGAGTGATGTATGTAATTCCATATTGTGGGGAATACACTAACAACCACTAGAGGGGGTGACCCTAATTTTATATTGAATTTTAGTGGATGTTGAGGCTAATGTTCATGGTGATCTAGGAATTCCTAGGATTGATATTTGGTCTTGGTGCTCAAGTGTTACTTGGACAACCACTAATAATCATTTTGATTGGTAATGGATGGATCATGAGGTATAGAGAGATTATGTGTTTTATTTAAGCATGGTAATGATAAGGATATCCCTATGGTGGGGATCATTTCACATTTCATGGAGGTGAAACCTTAGTGTTGGGAGGATCATAGATGCACTGAGACTAGTTGACTGATAATCGATATAGAACTAAGATGTATGTGAGTATATAAATACTATTTCATTTATTTCTATGGAAAAATTCAAAATTGGTATTTGGATGTAGTGATGGATATATTCTACGTCTTCAAATTGTCCTTGGGATAGAATTATGTGTGATCTAAGAGTGGGTCAGATCAGAGGTGTATCAGTTCACATACAGAGAGTATGATGGTCCTTTTGAGTTTTTAAGGTTCCCATTATGTGATTACATTAGGTTTTGGGTTTATAATTATATGTAGTTTTTTGGAAGATATTGTGATTCCCTTGGGAATTAACTTATCTTGATCACATGATGTGATAACATGTCAGTGGTAAAAATCGATCCTTTTCAGGTATGATTGACCAAAAGAGTATTTACTAGTTCTTTTTCATGGGATTGGTAGAGGTGAGGTAGAAACTGCTTCAATCATGTCTATAGACTACTAAAATTATGTTTTTTAGTTAATTCCTATGGTTGGAAGTACCAAGATCCATAATCAACCTTTAGGGGTAAATTCATATGGTGGGGAGAAACATAATATCAGGAATAAATCAATTAGTGAAACCTTGGTGTCTCTTGTTAGATGGGTGTACTTTATCATTATCTCAATATTGGAAATTGTAATGAGTTAGTTTCTTGGGTTTTTATTAGTAGAGTACCTTTATGTTTGATCTTGTGAAACAGAAGTTCGTTCGATGTTTTGAGAGAGGATGTTCCACAATAGTAGTGAATTAAGGACTAAAATGGGATAGGATTGAGAATACAGTATTCTCAGGGATAATAAACATTATAGTATGGATTTTATAAAAACATGTCTCATTACAGGTTATTAATATCAGATGAAATTTTAATTTTTTTGTTTCAGAGTGTGGAATATTCATATAATCCAGATTCATAATAGTTTCTTATAGTTTTAACTTATTAATGAATTTAGATATAGATGCAGGACTAAGAGGTGTTTTAGGCTATTTAGTGAATGTTTAAGTGGGGGAAAGGTGACCCATTTTTCATATTTTGGATCTAGGTGGCCCATCATGTCCTAATGTGTGATGGTCACATAATAATGAATGTTGAGCAGGCAATGATTGTGGAAGAAGAAATTGGTGTCACAACATGGTATGAATTTTTGAGTGTTTTTTATCTAAGTAAAAACCTTAAATTTAGAGATCATTACATGGTATAGGGAATCATTCTAAAATGTTAGATATTATATATGGATTTTAGAAAACCATATGGTTATAATTTAAGTTTTTTTGATGGAGGAAATTAGTATTATTATAAAACCTAAGTCAAGTCATGTTGGAACTATATTAGGGGATCCATATCTGGGAGCATTGAGACATAATTCTAAATTGGAGATAGGTAGTGCCTTAGGGGAATGGGCCTCACTAGGGAAAGGTGTGTCCCTTCATAACCTAGAGGTGTCAACCCATGATGGTGTTTGATCAAGAGGGGATCTCTCTTCCTGAGTAAATTGCTCCATGAACCATAGTAGTAACACCACAATAGATACATGAAATGATGTTGAGACCTAAACCTCGGGGTGGATGTGTCACGATCAAGAGGGTTTTTGTAATGATTTACACTCTTACCTATTATTATTATTATTGGAAGAATCAGATTTATATAGTACCCCCTAAGGATTTAGTGGGAAGTGGCACAAAAAGAGGGTCCATTTGGAAGGCTTTATCCCACATTAATTTCCTATCCAATCCCACATAATAGGGGTGATTCCCTGACATTTTCTACTGTTATTTTAGGTGAGTTTCTTACCCTATTTACCTTTTTTTTCCTTCCCTTCAATTTAATCTAAATTGTGATGATTTGGTAGAGGTTTTTGATATTAATTCTAATAGATCAAGGTGTAATTATGATGGGATAATGGGAAATTTTTCTTTCTTGGACAGAGGATATCCTAGAAGGGTGATTACATTCGATTTCTCCCTATTTTTATTAATTTATGTTTCAACCCTTATTTATTTAGGGTTTTTTTGTGAAATATGATTTTATTATCTATCAATTCAGCTAAGTGAATTTTGAATATGTGTGTTTTATGTTCATATATATAATGGGAGTATACTGTGTATTTCTCTTTTTCATTTCAGCACCATTAGATTTTGTTTGTGTTTTTAGTTGATTTTTCCTTAATGAATTAAATTTAATAGATAATTTTAATAAGTTATAACTATTTTTTTGGATGGATGGATTGATATATTTCCTTGTGTTTATGGGAAATGATTTATTAGACTTGGATGAGATTAAGTTGTGTTCATGATTACATAAACATATACATATGGTTTATATAGTTTGGTTATGTAACATGTGATATGTGGTCTTTCTAATCACGTGTGATTGAAAATAAACTAATAATTAATTTTTTCCATTAATATCCCTAAAAAGACTAATGTGTGAAGAGTCACAGTGGACCCTTGAATACTATAATTATACCTCGACCAACAATGGTCAAGTAATTGGCTATAAATTTGAGATATATGATATATGAACCCTATAGGGGTGTAAGATCGATGAATGAAACACAGTGTACTTATAGATAGGTCCCTCAGGAGCGTCATAGCTGGAAAGAGTGATGGACTAGGAGTGACTAACCAAGATATAATCCCTATGGAATGTTTATTTACCTTTCATTCATTAGGATAGTTGACTAGAGAGTGGGGTGAGTGTTCCTAAGACATTGGTATGTGAGTGATAAAGTAGATATACCTTGGGTGGTACTACGGAATGGTTGGCCATGAGTGGATAAAACTAGTTTAATAGGAAGGGAGATGATATTTTTTCACCTTCCTAGTCAGATTTATTGGTGAGGACTTATGTGTAGTCTTGGGGAGAGGACTGTACTAGCTTCACAAGGAAGTGAAATGTGATTTATGAAATTACTTGATTCTGATTCTTGTATTTTATTAGAAATATATAAAATGTGGTTTTGTTGTTATCATGGAGAAGTTAATGGATTCTATGCCTCAGAGTGACATGATTGTGCCATAGAGTTGAAGATATGAAAGAGGAGACAACGTTGTACATTCGAACTGAGGTGTGACTTAGGGGAAAATAGTAGATGCCCTGACCTTAGGCTCACCCTAGGAAGGTTTCATGTAGTGAGGATGTTTCAATGTTATCCAATATTTATATGGTTTTTATAATAGATTGTGTTCTTAAGAGGTCAAACTATGAATTTTATGATAGGTTTGGGTGAGTGGATAATTAGTGTAAACATGATGTGTGATATATGTGATGGTACAAGACAATATATTTCCCTAATGTGTTATATATGAGGTGATTTAAGGTGAGTATACTCTTCCACCAAAGTGCATATTATATTTTTTAAGGAAAATATTCCCATTGAGTTTATATATGATCTGGGTGGGGTATCTTTTCCTCTTGAGTGAATATGAGATCTAGATACGAGAATTTTCCCCTATGATGCTCTTTAAGAAATGGGGATTGGATAATTCCCCCCATATGATGTTGTCAAAGAACTCAAGGTAGTCCAATTTTCCCTTGATCCTATACGATACATTAGGAAAATCTTCTTCCCCCCTATAATGCATGATATATTTCAAAGGAAGACTAAATTTTTCCTTGAGGTTATATGAGATATTTCTAGGAAAGGTTCATTCCCCCTAACTATTTCTATATGAGATGTTTTTTGGTAGGACCATTTCCCCCAATGATATATGATTTATTCATGTGAACTTTTCTATCAAATCCATATTATGGTAATACTTTATGCTCAGAGACATTCAACACTAACAAAAGAAATTATGGTTGATCCTGAGTTTCACCTTAGAACTTTAGGATCTACATTGGTTAATTTAGTATACATTAATGATAAATATAAATTTCTAATAATATTAAATTTTTATACAGTGTATTTACTATTTATATAAGTGACATTATTGGTGGTAGGATACTTAGTTTTACTCACACCCAGCTCAAGTGACACTAGAACTTTTGTACCAGTGTATACCTTCTATTCACAAATTTAGGAAGATAAGAGGATTATTATTTCATGGTAGAGTTGTATAGCTATGTTAGAGCATGAATATGATGCTCAATGATGGTAGTAGGTCCCCATTTCATTTCATTTTTTTTTCTATTTTTTATATGTGATCCATCCAATGGGTGATTAGTTGGGATGGATGCTTAAATGAAAAAATTTTATTTATTGTCACGTGTATGTTTATTTTATTTTTAATACTTTTATGGATGTTTTCAGTTTATTTACACTAGTTTATTCACTTTTAGATAAGGTTATAGTCTCCTTGTAATAAAACATTAAACCCTCATTTCTATTTAAAAATATCTAGGATATGAAGAGGTACACCTGAGGTGTCATGAATCTTTAGAAAAGACACTAGTAAGTAATCATAGGCTAGGGTCATCACAAGTGGAAGATATACCAGAGTGCTCAAGGAACACTCAATCTTGGGTAATATTTTTACCATAAGGTGATGTTCCAAAAATTTTAGTACTATAAAGAGAAAATTCATAAGTAGAATTGTGAAGATCAAACCGGATCATATGACTGACTCATAGGTTTTGAAAGTATTTGATTTTATAACTTGTAATTGATAGAGGAGAGCCTAATATTTCAAAATAAGTAATAAGTGTAAGTGATTCTAGAAAGAATGAGTTATCTATGATGGTTGAGTTAGATTCAATACATGATAATGAAACCTAGTAGATAATAGAACTACTACATGGTAAGAAAGAACTTATGAAAATGTAAGTCATCAATTTAACATAATAAGTTGATGTTATAAGAAGGAACAAGGTAAGGTTGGTTGTCATATTATTTCATTAGAAGGAAGTAATTGAATTGTTTGAAATATTGTCACTGGATTGTATGAAAAATACTATATGGAAACTTCTAATAATTGTTTCTACTGATAGTTTTCAATGAGACAAAATATATTTAAAGAACATATTCCTTTGTTCAGAATTGAAGGAGGAAATTAACATTGAGAATTTGGTTGGTTTTGAGGATAATAGAAATAGGGAATTGGTGTGTAAGATAATGATAATCCTATATAGATTGAAGCAGGAATAAATGAAAAGAAACCTAATGTTTGATGTATTCATAGCATAAAAGGGTATTATAAGAAGAAACCAATGTCACTATTGAGACCTGAATAAATTTGAGTAAATAGATTTCATCATTATTCTATTGTATAAGGAATTCAATATTTTTGTAGTATTATAAATTGGACATATTTAGAAGTTAAATATTGATTTATCTAAAAGATTCAATATGAAGTATCTCATGGTGACCAAGAAAATCTTGGGAATGAGTGTTGAGAGAGATAATAAATCTATAAGTTTAGTTTCATATTTATGGATTATATAAAAAATATAATGTACGACTATAATCAATTCTTAACTCCCTTATCAATACACTTCAAATTATGCATGAAGAAATCACTAAAAATAAAATATTAGGTAAATTATGTGGTGAAAGTTGTATTATCCTTAGTAACAAGAATCTTGATTTATTCCATCGTATTTAATCACCAAAAAATTAATTTTTTGTGGGTTTCATTAACCATTTCTGGTCGAATCCAAGGAAAGAACACTAGGAAGTTAGGTAATACATCATCTAGTATTACAAAGGATCATAAAATATAGCATTATTATTTGGAGTTAATTATTATTTATAGAGGTATAAAAATATATAATTTAGGGGATATTTAGTTTCTCAGTAGTGTATAACAAGCTATGTGTTAACTTTCATAGGAATGACACTTAGTTGGAAAATGGTGTAGCTGATGGAACCACTATAGACAATGAAAGTGGAATATGTATATATAATGTAATCATAGAAAGATTTGATATGGTTAAATTTTTTGTTAAAAAAACTTTGAAAAAGCTAGGTAGGTGGATTTATTTACTATAATAATAAGAGTGCAATGCATTTTTAAGGAATATTATGTTTCAGTTTTGGATGAAACAAATCACTATGATAAATCATTTCATTCGCAAGATTTTGTTGGATAGGGAGCTGGAGTTTTTGAAGATAACCAAATTATAAAATCAAGTTCACATGTTCACCAAGGTACTAGTATTTGGAAGTCAGTGTTAATATTATGCTTCATTGGGACTTGGGAAAACAAAAGGTGGTGAGATACTATTTTATAGAGATGATTTTGAAGTTTTCTTTTTTTATTATGTGTTAGAGGTTTCCATGGTTTTGTTAAATAAGTCTTCAAGTGGGAAATTATTAGGTATATGGAGCCTTTTTCATGCTAGAATTTTATCAATTAGAAATGGAATATTTTAATGAAGGTTCCATCAATATTATCATGAAAATAGTGAAAGACTTCAGTAGTGGTAAGTGTTTTGAAAGTCATATTTTTAGAAGTGAAATGTAATGGTTATTTTTTCAAGTTAGCACAAAAACATACAACATGTGTTGGGGACTACGATGATGACATGTGAAAGAAATTTCTCACAGGTTTTATAGAAAAGGTTTTCATACAAAATATACTTTTAGTTAAATTTAAAACTACCTTATGTTGTTCATTATATGTTAGAGGTTATAGATTGACATGTCATTGGGGATCAGTAGTCACCATGGTCAATGGAGAGACTTCCATGAATATCAAAAGTTTGTGTAATAAATTGGAAAACTTGGACAAACTATAAGTATATAGAACCACTTGTATATTTTGTATGATATAATTATGGGATTACTTATAATCAATGATGGCCCAAGTTATTGTAATTCTTATAAATTTTGAAGGAATAAAAATACAGTAATGTTATCCCATGGAAATTCAACTTAATTTACAAATATATGTAAATAATTGTGACATTTTATTTTATTTTATTTATATTTTCATGTTTATATGAATATGTGTGAGGTTTATGTCAATTTAGTGATTTATGATGTGGTGTTTTCTTCATATGTTCTGGTGCACTAAAAGTTATAGGGTATTTATAGTTATAGGATGTGTTTTTTCTTTGATCCATTGTGCTTGAAGTTATTGATGGTGTATCTTCTAATGATTAGTGGTAGGTGGAATACCAACCCTTACCTATGGGTTGAAAATAAACTAATCATTATGCACAAAACTCATCATCCCACCTATAGAGACAAATTAAAAAAATATATTGTCACACCATGAGAGTATCCTTAAATGGCCAAAGGGACTACAAAATTTATATATTCATAGTAAAATACTTAGGATATGAGATTTATTTGTATAAATTGGATTCAATTTAAAGAAAATAAGAAAAAAACATAAGAATAATTGAGTGGGATGTATGAAGGCCCTAATTGTGCCATGTGGCATATTGGGAGGGGGAAGATGCACCAAAATAGGCATGCCATGCCCCATGTGTGGCACAATGCATAGGTGTGTGGAATCTTTCATGTTTTGAATCTAGCGTTTCACCATCTCATGGGTCATGTTAGGTAAGACCCAACTAGATCCCGAATCATTCCATATATTTCATGTTCTGGACTACATGTACTTGGTCAACCACTGGCTGGCCAACACCTTCTATTCCCTTGGGGGGTAGGTGATGGCTTGTGGACCCCCTAACCACTACTTAGTAGGCATGAAAACCTCTAATTCCTCAAGATGAGATGGTTGAAAGTGAGGAGTGGTATTCATCCTTTGCCTATGCCCCATTTCATGAATGAAATTCCATGACCTCCAAGACCATATGGTTATTCCGCCAATGCTATCCAGTGTTGTGGCTGACCACCTTTGCTTCTTCCTCTATCTATTTGACTTCCAACCATATCATCTACAACCATCAGCACTAGTCATTGAATCATAGTCAACATAATACCACCAAATGTCATTGTGACTCCACTTAATGGCTGTCTTTACACAATCCTCCCCAATTGAGGCTTCTTACCTCTCTAATTCCTTATCTCCCTACCCAAATCATGTAAAAAAGTTCAACTTTAATGAGTCACAATCCATCCATTGTGAAATAGGTAGAAATTAAGAGGTGATAGAGGATAGATAGAAGATTTAAAGAGATTAATGGAAGGTAGGATAATACCAATCCTTAATTCTTCATTGATATGATGCTATATTTTCATAATCAGAAATAATAATTAAAGGGTTTAATAATTTCGAGGATAAAATTCTAATGTTAACGAATTTGATTCATTGAATCACAATTTTGATACTTATAAATTTAGTTAGAGATAAAAATATTTTAATAATTAAACTTTAAATAATTATAAATAATGGGGATATCGACCAAATGGTTTCAAAATGAAAATTACAAAGTGTGGTTAAAAATGTAAAACAAAAAATCCTTACCTCAAGTTTGGATCGATCCTTGATAATGATCATGTAAAACCCCACACCATTTTAAGGTGTGAAATTCTAATGGAATTTAATTATTTGGTTTAGTGTATGGTTTTTTTTGAGAATCATGAATTGTAATGAAGAAATGGTAGTTTGTAAATCCATAAAAGGTGTTATTAGACTAGGTTTAAGATCTTTTGGATGTCCCGTGTGTTTGAGAGAGTGTAGAAGGGGAGTGGATGTGACCAGGTTGTAGGGGGGACCTATTATAGGACATTCACTTATTGAATGAGTCAGGATTAAATTTTTAAATGGGTTAACCCCTTTTTTCCTTATATGGGGATGTATGTTCTGGGAGGGACCTGGATGAACCTCCCCGTCTCCATTCTTAACCTCATTTTAAATATTTCTTGGGTGTGATTTAACCGTGGTTCCAGGTGAGTCTCTTATATCCCTCCTTTTATATTTGGTTTCTTATAGATATCCCTTACCTAGTTTTTTTTGGGATTCTTGTCCAGATTCCATCAGAACTTTATGGAATTGACTATTTTCAATGGGGATTTTATGCCTATATTTTGTATAGAAAGTCCCAAGGAGACATATGTACACTATCACATATCATTTTAGTTGAGGTATGATATTAAGTAGTTTTATTTAACAGTTTTGCTAATTTTTTGTTTACTAGGCCATTTAATTTCTATTTCTAATTGTTTATTTTGTGTTTATTTGTCCCGATGGTGCATTATGAGTGTACCACACCCTGTTTCTCATACTTTTGATGTTATGAGATAGAAATTTTATATTTTAATAATTTATTCATATTTAAGTTAAATATTTTAAATAATTATAAGTGATTAATTAGTTATAATTTTATTATAATTAATTGTTTTTTGATTCTTAGTGTGATTTAAGGCGTTGAACTGAAGGATTATGGACATTAGACTTAGACAAGATTAGGAAAGAGTATTTGGGCTATTTTTATAAAGGGAAACACCTTTTTTATGGTAGGTCATCCCTTGTACATGCTAAATGGTATTTTATTTATTTATTTATTTATTATTGGAATTTGATATGTGGTCTCCCTACTGGGGGAATTTACCTTGATAAATGAACTATTTTACTTAAATGAATTCCTTATGTACAGAACAAATATCCAAGGTCTATGATAGACACCAAGGCACTAGCATGATTGCTTGAGCTCTTGATTTCTAAGGCCTTGGTTGTGATTATTTTCCATCAGACACACAGACATTGAGGGGTGTAATTTAAACTAAATAAAAATAATTAATGGACATAATGTAGGATCTCTTAGATACCTCTTGGTAGAGTTTAATGTGAGACTAATATTCTTTATCATACGTAGGCCAAGATGGTATTGTGGGATTCCTTTGATCCTCGGGCTAGAATAGTGAGCATGGGGAATGTTTTCCTCTCCTATTAAGATGCGTTTTCATGGGTGGATATATATGAGGAGGTTGATGGATAGGTTGAGTGTAAGGAATGACCAAGAGTGACTTGTAAAAGGGATGAACTTGTGACATTGTCCCTTGTGAGATTTTCCTAAGAGGCCAATGAGGCATAGATGAGATTTTTATGATAATAATGGATGTTATTCCCTCTGAGTGATAGGTTTTGGTCTCAGATATGTGTATGAAATAAAATGACCAATGAATACTATCCTGGCTATGATGGGGTCGAGGGTACCCTAGTGGGTTACCCTGTAATATGTTGACCCCAGAGTGCATTCTTGGTAAATTCATAGTGATTATTGTGGGTTCCACCTTAGAACATAGATCGGGGATGTGTTCCTATTATGGTTATGATTAGGGAAGGTAATAAACTAATGTGATTGGCCATAGGTTTTGGGTTGGTTCAGGAAAGAGGATAACCCCATCAATATGTATTATATGAGTTACAAGGGATACATTGGACATGATACTAGGATCTGAATGTTGAGTGTAATTATGAAATCTGGTTTATTATGCCTTTTATAAACTCCATGGATATATACGGTGGGATGTATATTCCACCAATATTTGATTTCTTGTTGGGATAGTCACACCAATGACTTAGATGATATAATATTCTCGAAAGGGAAATACTCTATGTTTTCAGATGTGATTGGGATTCCCTAGATATAATCCTTGGTTTTTTATAGTGGGATGAACAATCCATCGAGATGTACTGCCCCAAAAGTAGAGTCACACCCTATACTTAGAAAATATAGGATTCTATATAGGGAAATCCATTAAGTTTTTGAATTGTTTTTTGATTCCATAGACACGATACATAGATCCCTATGGTGAGATAAAAATTATATCGAGATATGTTATTGGACATGGAGAGTCACACCATTGACTTAGACGATTCATGATTCCTTTTGGGGAAATTCCTTGAGTTTCAATATTTGATTGGGATGAATTTTACTTACTCCATGGATTTGTATTATGGTATGAATAGTCCACGGAGATGTGATGTTCGGAAGGGAGTGTCACACCCTCGACTCGGATGATGTTGGATCCCAATAAGGGAATCCCTTGTGTTTTCAGATGGGTCTGGGATGCCTTGGATATAATCCTTAGATTTTTATAGTTGTATGCATAGTACACCAGTATGTGATGTCTGATGGGTAGAGTCACACCCATGGACCCCGATTTTGTGTTTTCCCAACATGGTATACCCTAGATCCACATAATGATTCCTAAAAAAAATCCATTGAGTTTATAGATGTGTTTGGGATGACTCAGACATGGTCATTGGATCTAGATGAAATAAAATTTAGGATTCATTGGCCATGATCATTAGCTATGATCATAGGATCCATATTTCATATGGTTTGGGATGATTTTGAAACACTCCTTGGTTAATGTTATGGTGATGAGCAGCATGGAGAGTCACACCCCTAGACTGAGATGATGCATTTTTTTTCCTGTAAGGCTATAACCTTGTTCCAATTAATGGGTTTGCTAAGTACATCATCTGTATTTCCTAAGAGCAACACCTAATATTTTTTTTGTGGCATATGATATTGGTAGTAGTGGTTGTACAACATGTTCAGAGACACCCTAGTACATGCCGAAGTATATTTCGGTTAATCCTAGAAATCAGACTAGACCTAAGGAACAACAATGATTATTTTTTACACTTTAATAGAAATTTATTTATTTATTTTGTTCTGCATGTAACATGAACATACACTGCATCCACTATTTGTACATGATAACATGATATTGGTTCCATATTGATTTGTTCTTACACCCAACTCAAACAAACATGAAATTTTGAAACCTATTAAAACCTCACTATTCATAGGTTTTTATTGGGCAGAGGCCCGGTGTAGCATTATTAGGTAGGATAACATTGATAGAATTTGGAGACTGGATTAATTGAGGATCAAATATGGTAGTAGAACCCCAATGTTTTATATTTAATTTAATTATCTTTTATATGTGTTTGACCTGGTGGATTTCCAATGGGTTTTTATGATTGTATTACATTATATTCAATTATTATTTAATTATGGATATGTTCATTACTTTTGGTTACTATGGTTTATACTATTAAGTATTATTAGTTAATTTTACTATTATTACACACTCTGATTTGTGGTTATAGTTTCTCCATGGTACCACCCTATACCCCTACCAAACTTTATTAGCTTTTGGAATATGGGAAGGTGTACCAGAGGACCCACAATGTCTCCTCCATTTTGGGAACTACTCTATGGCCATGTCCTAAGGGTTGACATAAAAAGGGGTATCAAATCCAATATGAATGAAATAAAAAAAGTGTTTTGTTTTAACTTTCTATTTAGGGAGATTCTAGACATGTGACATAAGGATGTGTTAGATCTTTTTATGGAAATCATATTGGTGGATTGAGAATGAATTTTCAGTTATAAATTTCAAATAAATTGAGGATTTGTGATTGTGATTCTTGGTTTAGGATTTTATATTTCTATGGTTTTTACCTAGTGTGACACATATTTGATATGGAATTATGAGATATATTATTTATGATTTATTGGGTTTTGGACCTTTTTATATTGGAAGGATGCCAGGGTACATATATTATATTTGTCCCATAGGACTCACATGAAATAATCATGCATGTGTGTGATTGATATCACATGAAATGGGGTTTATAAGTTTAAAGTGTCAGTAATAATTTATATAGTGTTTTCCCATATAACTTAGAATGGACTTTTACTCAATAATTCACGTATATATTTATTCTAATGATAGTTCATGTGGATATATAACCATATGATTGTAGATGAAATTTATCCAGTCTTTTGGTGTATGGGATGTATAGTGACCCTAGAGGGTTAGTACAAGAATTTAATTCCTTAGTGATAAACCCATTGTGAGAGATTTTAAAACTAGTTATGGATTTTGGAAAATAGTTATGTTTATTTAATGTTTCAATAACAACTTATATGGTGCTTTACCATGTAGTTTGGTGATGGAATTTGGCTTAAATAAACTATCTGACTATGTGGTAATTGATATAGATTGTAGAAGAGAGATTATTTTATATACATTTTTTGCTGATAAATGATAATGTGACCCCTAAGGTAGTGGCTCCCATATATGGAGGCATGGTGAGGATAATTCTATGATTTTGATTCTAAAGGGGTAGTCCTATGTGTGGAATCCTAGAGTGAATTAGTTCCCTAGTAGGGGTACTTTTGAAAAGTGATGGTTGATATTGATACATTCATATGAGAGAACTAGAATGGATTCATTTTTACAAGAGTTTCTAGGTGATGTCTGAGATGTTTACACAGAGGTATTGCCTATGAGTTGTGACCTACATGAAATATGACCCATGGGTTAGTGAAATGGATATTGATTTTTAGATGAGATGCAATATAATTGAGGGTAACCAAAGAGAGAGGGTTGGGAGAGTTGGTGAGTACCCTCGATATAGAAATCATGGCTTGGATGCTTTGGAATATGAGATCAGTGCATTTTTTATACTATTGAGAATATGGTATAGGTATATAGATGCCTTGGATTCTTATAAGGAAAGAAATTCGAGTGAGGGTTCTTCTTGGTATCAAAGTTTGTTTTCAAGTATAAGACTAGTGTAATATCTATACTTTTGAATTTTGGATGTGTTTCTGAGTGGTTTAGTGGTAGAGCATGGATGGGTGCAAGTAATTTTGAGATGATTCCAGTTGGTGGGTGGTTGTATGACAGACCTTATCAAGGGTGAAATGCCTGATTTGGAACATGATCACCTAGAGTTCTTCTGGTTAGAAAATTGATATGATGTGGATCATGGTAATGGGTTTAAGTGTATAATCCTAGATATGATGATATTTGAGTCATTGGGAATGATTTGAGTTAAGTGACCACATGGTACAAGATAATACAAATATTGTATTTGGATTAGATCAAGATAATTCATTACAAATACATGTGGTGATATTTAATTTTCAATCAGTGAGAAGCCATGTGTGTGATATGGATTAGTGATTTGATGAGATTCAATGGTAATGGTTTCCCAAGAGTTATGATGAAATGAGAAATGTCCATAAGTGGTAGAGAATAAACTAGAAATTAATCAAGTTTGGAGGAATAGTCGATCCAATAATTGATCAAGGTCATCTATTTAAAGGAGATGGAAGCATGGATTGGGAGGAGTGACATGTTTTTGATTACACGACTTATTGATGTGGTTCTTGAGGAGTAGTATAATAAATTTTATATGGTGGGGGTATGCACCATTTTTTATTTAAGATAATTCCTCTAATTATGATTTTAATTTCATTGAATGTCATGTATAATGTTCTCATAACCTAAGAATGAGTTGTTATTGCTGTTTTGTGAAGGTAATCAATTATGAGTGGAAGATCTATTTCCATTCATTACATGTGGTAATAGATGGATCATGAGTAGAAGAGGAATGAACCTAAGGTTGGAAGTGTCGTTGGCATAGTGAGAACAGTAGTGGGACAATCAATGTGGATTTTATATATTATAGATATATTGAATATGATTTATCTAGTCTCATATAAATATAAAATTAGAGATTTAAATATAGTTTTAAATATAATCTATGCATTGGAATTTGGAATGGGATTATTCCTATGTTATCCAAAGGCAATTAATGAGGTTAATTATAATTCATCACATGGTTCTAGGGGTAAACCAACAATTAATGATAAGTTTTAGAGGTTAAACCTAATTCTTTACATGGTTCTGAAGGTTAATGAGTGATTCATGACATAGTTGAAGGGGTGAACTATAGATTTGTGACATTATTTGGGTGGATAATCATGTGGTGAAAGGTAGTGGTGGTGCTTCTTGATATCATATTTGGTTGATTAGAGAATGCATCAGGTACATCATATTTGGTATGATAGGGGTATTATGAGGTCTTTTCGAGTATTTTTAAGGAATATCTATTGTATCTGAGCCCTATCCATGGGTAGTGGAGATTCATCTATTTTTTTCAAAATCAGAGATGAGAGCCTGTGTTAGATTTTAGCCAGTTATTTCAAGCATATTTGGGCGTGGTGATATGGATACCATAATAGGTAGAATTTTAGACCATTGGAAAATGTGTTTCAATAGGTAGTTCCTATGGTACGGATAAACATTGATTGTGATTGAATATTATTAGATAAGGGCTATGGTGGGGTGAACCATAAGCCCGATGATGAGTTTTGTGTTGGAAATATAGTTTCCCAGGGTGGATAGATGTGAGTAATCATCATATCTATGTTTTTATAATTACTATGAGCAGTATTCTAGTTTTTGATGCATAATGAAACTCATGTTTCATGTTGTGAAATGGGAGTTCATTTTGCATTTGGGTATATATATTGATGAGATGATCATGAGTTAATGACTCATGTAGGTCAAGATTACTATTTAAATGAAAAATGAGACTTCATAAGGAAAAGAAGTACTAAGTTGGGGAGGTTATAAAACCTTGAACATTTTTAGGGTGTGAAATTTTGAAGGAATTTGAATTATTTTTAGTCGAAGAGTTAATTTTGATAACTAGGAAACAAAACATATTTTCTAGAGTTTAAAATCTATAAAAGTTTTTATTGTAAATGAATTAAGGTTTAGTGTATGTAATTAGTTTTTGGGAGAGTGTTAAAAGGGATCTAGTTTGTACATGATGCATTAGGGACCTACTAATGGATATTTATACCATGACGTAGGGCCTCCTGGTGTGAGTCTTTGAGATAGGGGAGTTGCCCCCTACCCAGGTGGTTTATAATGAGAACCGTGATTTTATTATATGAATGGGTTGGTTATATTTTTTAAAATAGGCTGAAAACATTTTTTTGGCTCTATAGGCACATGCATGTGGAAGCTATAAGTTGAACCTCCCTCCCTCTCATAATCACTCAATTTATGGTGATCTTGGGCTTGATTTAGCAGTGGTTTGGGGTGAGCAACTCCTATCCTCTATTTCAATTTTTTTGTGGCTAACACTAATCCTGATCATTTATATTTATGGTTTTGTTTTTTATTTAACCATATTGTGTTGGAATTGACTATTTTCGATGGGGATCTTATGATCTACTTATGTAGATGAGGACTCAAGGTAACATTTACAAATATTCATGCACTATTTTGGTATAGGTATGCTGGTTTATGGTTTTATTTATAGTTTTGGTTGAATTTGGGTTCAATTGTCTATTGAATTAATATTTCTAATTGGGGATTTTGTATTGATTACAGTTGGGGGTAAATTGGGTTATACTGCACCTAGTATCTTGTAGTTTTAGTGTGATGAAATATACTTTTGAGATTTTAGGAATTTATGCCTATTTAAATAAAATAATTTAACTATTTATAATTTTTTTATTGTTAATTTGATTATAATTAATTTTTTTATGATTCTTTGAATGAGTGAATTCTTCATGATGAAAGGATATATCTGTTGAAATTCGATGAGCTTGAGTCAGAGTTGATGGGTTTTTTTCAAAAAGGTAAATGACTTGTTTGAGGTAAGTTCTCCCTTGATTATTCCCAATGGTGTTTTAATTAATTAAATTAATCGTGAAATTTTATTTGTGTTATTTTTATTGAGAGTTATTTACCTTTCTAAATGATCTATTTTATTTAAATAAATTTCCGATGGACTTAACAAAGTGAAAATTTCCATGATAGACCCTTAGGAATTGGATTGATTTCCTCACCTACTGATGGAAAAGACCATAGATATGATTTTACACCTTTAAGTTCTTATACCTCATGGGTTTTTATTTAAATTAAATAAATTTAATGTAGTTTCCCTAGTGTATGACCCATTATAGACCTCTAGGAAGAGGTGAGTATGAGAATTATATTCCTTAACCCAAGTAGCCAATATTGTATTTTGTTATAACTTAGATTACTGGGATAATACAATGAGCATAGGGAGAGTGTACCTCCCCCATTGAGACATGTTTTCTTAGGCAGGTATACCTAAGGAGATTGATGGATAGGTTGAGTGTGAGGACCGACCTAGAGTGAGTGGAAAAAAATGGGATTGGGGTCATCTCCCTTATGATACTTTCATAGGAGTCCTGAGAGGTCTCGATTATATTTTGATGATGTTGAGGGATGTTATTACCATTGATTTTTGAGTTTTTACAATAGATATTTAAATGAGATAATAGGACCCATTAAGGGTGTCATAACTATGATGGGGCATAGGGGACCATGGTGGGTTCCCTAGTAACATGTTGAACCTAGAGAGGGTGTCTGGGAAATAGGTTGTGATGATTTTGGGTTTCAAAATAAAACCCTAATTAATGATGATATTCTATTATAGCTATGTAGTTGGTAGTCCATTCACTAATTAGATAGACCTTAAGTTTTTTATAGGATCAATTAGCAGTCTAACCCCATCGATATTCACTGTATAAGATATAGGGGATGCCTTGTATGTGCCTAGAGGATCCATCTATTGAGTATGATTCTAAATAATGGTTTGGGATGCCTCATATATTCTCCATACCTATATATTATGGGATGAAAAATCTATTAAAATTTGATGTATGATAAGGTGATTCACACCTTGGACTTAGAAGATGAAGGATTCCATAAAGTGAAATTCCTTGATTTAATAGATGGATTTTGGATACCATAGACATGAACCATGGATTTATGTGGTGGTGTTTATATTCCCCTAAGATGTGATGTCCTGTATAAAGTGTAAAACCCTCACCTAGAATGATGTAGGATTATCAATAGAGAAATACCTTGAGTTTTCAGATGGGTTTGATATTCCTTAGAAACTCTCCTTGAATATAGATTGTGGGATTCATATTCTACTGAGATGTTATGTTCAGTAAAGAGAGTCACACCCTAGACTCTGATGATGTAAGATTCCCTAATGTGAAATCACATGAGTTTATTTTTTGATGGGTTTGGGATTCCTTTGATCCATGTGGTGGATGGTACATTAATATGTACTTTCCATCATAAAAGTTATATTCTAGACTTAGATGATTCATGATTTGTAGTAGGGAAATCCTATGAGTTTCCAGATCTGTTTGGGATGCCTTGTAAATTGTCCTTGGATTTGTATGTTGGGATATACTATCTACCATTATGTATTTTATGGAAGGGAGAGTCACACCCCTAGACTATGATAATGTATTTTCCCAGCATTGTACTCCATGAATACATGTGATGTTTCCCAATAGGGCAATCCCCTATGTTTCTAGATGAGTTTGGAATGCCTTGGTCCTTCTCCTTAGATTCAGATGTGATATGATTTTGGATTCATTGTATATTATCTTTGGATATAAATTTCATTTTGTTTGGTATGCCTTAGAATCACTCCTTGGATCCTAATAAGGTGATGATTGGTAGGGAGAGTCACACCCAAAACAAGGATGATGCATTTTTTTCAGTCTATGGTATGAATTGGCTTTAGGTGATGCATTTACTATGGGAATTATTTTGATTTACTAGGAATAAAACCTAGGAATCCACATTTGGGAATTATATTGGTTGGTATGATTGTATTAAATGCACAATGACATCCTAACCCTATCCAAAACAAGTTTCAGTCAGTCGTAAGTGTCGCATTGGACCTAATGATCAATAGTTACTATTTATATACTATTAAAAAGCATTATATTTATTTATTAATATTATTATGTCACATTCACCTACACTTAATCTATAAGTTATACATGGAATCGCATTAGTAGTTCCCTACTTAGTTGTACCCACTCCTTACTCAGGTGTCCATGACACTAGGGTGACCAAGAAGACCTCACTGTTTGGAAATTTAGGTTAGGTAGAGGCCTAGAATATCATGATAGAGAAGGATATATCAAAAGATATTTGGATACATGATAATGTGAGGTTTGATAATAATAATAGAGCCTCAATATATATTATTTCTTTTATTTATCTTGTATATACGATCATCCTCGTGGGTGTCCAGTGAGTCTGTCTGACTCCACACTCTTTCATTAATTTATTATTTACTAATGGATATGTTAATTACTTTTAATTACTATAGTTTATGTTATTAATTATTATTATTTTATTATCCCGGTATTTTACACTCTAGTATGGTAGTATAGTCTCTCCAAGGTACTATCCTTAGCCCCAATACTAACTGGAAACCTCTAGCATATGGGGAGGAATTCTCTAGGTCTCATAGTGATTCCTATATTTCAATAATATCTTAGTGGCCATGAAACATGGAGGGATTTTATATATAAATTATTAATTATATAAAACCTAAAATGGTAATGATCCATTATTCAATTCAAAATTGTATCCACCAAATACTTAGTATACTCATCAACCTCTTCTCCCCAAGATTCATGCCCACAAAAAATTGATAACCCTGGAGAAGAGAGAAAATGAGTATTATTTAAAGATAATCCTAGGGGTTTCCAAAAAAATAAATTAATCAATTAATTAATCAAATTAATTAAATTAATTAAATTAATTAAATTAATTAAATTAATTAATTAATCCACTATTTATGGAAAACACTTGAGATCCTTGATGTAAAGGAATCTAATATTTCACCAAGAGATCCCCTTATTCTTGAATCAACTACGGTTATGAGTTTCAAATCCAAGACCCTTTTTATAAGGAAGATCCTAAATCCCAAAAATTCACATGCATGAGCTAAAAATAATATTTTTATACTTAATAAATTTATAAAGAGGACCCTCCACACTGTCTCAAAACAAGGGTAAATACCAAACTCCAAAATGAAAGGGACAATTAGATAATTTTTCAGTGGTCATATTTTAGGGGAAATTTATTTTTTACCCCTAGGGAGATCCTGACACTCAGAAAATCAAATTTTATTTAAATCTCAACTGGTAAAATTTTTGATCGCTCTATCCTTCCCATGTTAAGTCATTTTCATCTTAAAAAGGTTACAATTGGGTTTTTAAAAATATGAAATCTCAGAAAAATGACCCCACATGATCTTCCATCATATTTGAGGTTCAAGATCTAAAAAAACTCTTTATATAACCATTTTAGAAGGAAAACCCATATTTCATATGCAAGACACTGACTTTATCCCATATCTAATCATGACCAAAGTGAAAACATTCCCTACTCAAGGTATGCCCTTCCAAGCTCAAATGCAAAAAAAATTTCTACATCCAAAGATCATCCTTCCACAAGGGATTAAATAGAATTAATTATTCAAATTTTTAATAGAATGATTCATTATCAAAGACATATATTATTGGAGTGCATTTTTTATTTACTGTTTTCATGAGTCAAACCCTCCCACACTATACTCCAACAGTGACCACTTCATATATATTTCAAACTGACAGAAAAGTATTTATTAATCAAAATTATCCCCTATAATGATGTTACATTATTCATAAATTTCTACCCAAAAGATTTAAGAACCAATGTAGCTAGCTCATGACCCAAAATTGAAATCATATTTATTTACCAAACTCAATATCTTTGGGAATCATCCATACACTTCCCAATCTCTGATAGGTTTCACATACTCTTTTAAAGATTTCTTGGTCGTGTTCTCATCACTCTTCCTTGGTAGATTTTAATGATCACATCAGAAAAAAAAACCACATAAAAATGCACTTTATCACACCACTTTCCATCAAGTGTCCCAAAAAATAACAATCCAATGTGGATAGCCTTAAACTTTCAGATGACCCTACTATTTCATCTACATACTCCAATAAAACACCTTCTTGAGTGACCAAAATCTACAAAATTGTGAAAAATTCCTCCTCGACCACATAATAGGACATTCTTTGTGAGGGTTATACGGAAAAATATCTCTTAGGAACACCATATTATGAGTACCACTATATCTGGGTATCCTCCACATAGGATTTCCAACATGATATTTACATAAATTATAATAAAGTATCATTATTCACCCTAGAGAAGTTGAAAAAATACTCCATACCTCTATGGAAACTTTTTAGGACTGTCAGTTTCATAACATCACTAGGTTCAAATCACTACCATGGACCTCTCTCACATATGGTAAGAGTGTGGGGTAAATACTATTGATCAATGTTGAGAATCATCTCATTGTTTTTATATAAATATTATAGTCCCCAAAACTATTTTTCCATTTTACACCTCAATCATCTATACATGGAATACTTTTATATAAGTGTTAACTAACATGCTGATTCTATGCCACCAAAATATGAGAAATTTCCATGGATTCAGCTTTATATAGGCCAATGTCGCACTGTTAATCTAGATCTCATACTATTGGAGTCTATTTAATAATTAGAATTATCATTATAATACAATAGATAATTATTCAACCACATAATAGGATCCAAAAATTAACCATTAACATGAATTATTTAGTCTCAACTCTCTATTTAATGAAAAAAATATGTTAACCATCCCACTCATCCATCACATGAAGCACTCCAAGAGAAAACTGATGTATACATATATCTCCCATCGAGTAACAACAATGAGTCACCCTTTAGAAGCATCCTCACCCACCTCCATATCCATTGTAAGTGAAGTCCTAATTTTTTTTCGTAACCTTGTAACATAAAGGAATCCAAATGCCTCTTTGATCTCATTAAGTTTGACATTTAATACTTGGATAAAATATGACTTACTAACCCCATCATTAAATATAAATATATCACTTCACAAGAAGGGGTGAATGAAACATATCCTCAATAAGTGTAATTTTTTCAAATGACTAAGGTTTCTATAGGGTATCTACTAGAATCTCCAACTACTGAACATATGATACATATAGAATAACACATGTTTTCTACCTCCAGTATAATGGTCCTTAAGATGAGGTTAAAAATCATACATTGAACTAAACCTTTTGGAACCTTATTATATCCATACATATTGTGCATAATACCATATATTTTACTTCTAAAACTATATTATTTATAAGAGTTAACCAAAGGTCATGGTGATAGGAGAAACCTTTTTCATTACCCATCACTATTTTTTGGTATACCACCAGCTCGACAACCAAAACATCACCCTGCTAGGCCCCTGGATTCATAAAAAATATAATATTAATTTTATCTTTTACATAGTGATTCACCCATGACACCACTCTGGATATCCTTTGGTGAAATGATAACCATCTCCCACAACCAATGTGTATCTCTATCAGGAAAAACCAATCTACCAACCATCACTTGGTAGACTCTCATATAGGTGGATTTGTGTAAAAACATAAAAACATATTTGTAATATTCCTCTAGAATCTCCACCCAAATCATAGATCTTGATTGATTCCACTAAAACACATGTCCATTAAATTTTTCCCAAGGTTAAGAAACATCAATTGAAATTTAGACATATTCACGCTACCCTGTAGAGGGTTTGGAATCCTTGGGTAAAACTCTATCCTAGGATAGATTTTAAAATTTATTTATGAAATACCAATCCCATTATGAGTTAAAGAAAAACACCATCATCTATCATCTCTCTATTAAAAGTTGGGAGCTCAACATCTGAATCTTCATATGGTTAGTGAAATACCAAAACATAATAAAATGTGAGACTAAAACTCTATCAAATCCTCTATCACATGAGGATCAAGCTCTCCTTATAAACCTATGAGGCCTATGTCATTAGTAAACAAACAAAAAACATAGTCTATAGGTAGTCTTGACCAAATCAGGTGGAACTACCACTATCTCAAGAATAAATATATTCAATAGGTATAAATGGGAATGAAACTACCTTAAATTATGGGAAAAAACATATCTCAACTTATTATTAGAAAATAATTCTTCATAAATCAATAAATAGTGGAAGGAGTCCCAACTATAGGAATGGGAATATCATAAATCTCCCTCTACACACATGTTGGATATAGATACATAACACACCTTTTTTTACGGTGAACTCACATTGATTTGAGAATATGTAGATGAGATAACACAAAATGTATGTGGAAGATCATAAATGTTCTCTATATGATGAATCAGTCAATTTTCCTATACCCTATAATTGTTTTCATAGAGTTTTGAGTTGACTAACATGTTGTTAGTGTATTTCAAAAAGGACATGTTAACCACTTCACCTGTCAAGACCCCCTCCCAACAAAGTGTACCCCTCTTGAGCTGACAATGTGAGAAGGAAGATAATAACCCTCGAGTCCCACTTTTAGTAGGCCCTGAGTTGGAAACTAGCACAGAGGGTATAGTAACACACAAATGAGAGGCATTACCCTCTAAGAGAACATATATGGAAGAGAGAGATAAGATAGACACCAATAAACTCCAACTAAAAACCAAGAAATATAAAAGAAACCCAAGTGCACAAATGGAATTTCAAGCAATAGAACTAAAACCAAAAAGGGGAAAAACTACAAGTACCCAAAAGAAAGTAAAACAGCTGCAACCACAAGCCCGAACAGCTCCTGTAACCCCAAGATAGTAGAATCCATCTAAACCTCCAACATGATCCAAGTGCCCTGAAAAACAGTTTATATAAATATAGGGTGAGTATAATAGCATACTCAGTAGGATCCACCCTGAAGCCTCTCATGAAAAAGTAAGGAAAGCATGCTAAAGCACAGTGAACAACAAGTGAAACTAACTCGTCACCTAACAAGTATAATAAGTTCCCACACCCTCACCATGACTACTCTCACCAAGTAACGCATATATAAATATATCATATAATAAATAATATCAAGGGTACCCCGCTACCACTTCCCCACTAGTTTTCCGCTTTGTGCCAACGGCGCACGTCTTAAGCATCTCTCTTCAGAAAGGCTTGCCCGCAGACACCTGGGCGAAGCACCACAATCTGCACCTTGTGTACCGCAAAGGCTTGCCCGCAGACCCCTGGGTGAAGCACCACACCATCCTCACAACCAAAAGTAACCAGTTAGTTTCCGGGAGCCACCATAGCTCGCATAACATGTACCATATGTAGGGTATCATACCTCAATCCATTACAACCCATACACCGAGTAAGGATCCTCAAGCCATCATAGCCTATACACGTTACACCTATAGTGTTCCATAGGATACTATATCCAGAATATATTTGTGTGAATAACCACAAGCCATTACATCCCTCTACACACATATATATGCGGAAAACTAACCGCTAATGGAACAAGTATCTACTAAGAGAAGAGAGTAGGGCCAAAGGGGGTAGTCAACCATTCATCCTCCCACCGGAATGTTGGGGAAAACACCCCCCAGGGCTCATAATCCCCAGCATGTTAGTTTCCCTTATAGATATGGTGGAGTAGTGTATAGAAACACAAAAAGTAAAAAAAAACTATATCTCACAACCACACTATGGGTATAACCTAGTCTTAGACACAACTGCAGCCAACGTCTCTCGGACTCCGGGATGCCACTTATAAGACTAGGTATCCTATAAGCACACAACCATTTAAAGAGCTTCATTAGATTAATTCATTACCTTTTTATCGATTCCACTGTATATTAATTAATTATTTAAACATTAATTAACCATGAAAAAATCCACATTAAATTTCATTAGCAACACACCCAGAGTCAACTATTTCCTTCAACAGTTTTCAACCTCATGATTAAGTTCCAACAACTCCACCCCCATGGGTTAACACCATTAATTCAATTATTCATTACAGAATTACTTTCCCATATTCCCAGGCATTCTAGAATATCATTCTATGATACTAAACACAAGGGGGCTCAACACGGTGAGTAGATGTACTACCCATCGATTCATTGCCGCCTATAGTAAGAGCGTAGACTCATCCTACCTTGAGAAGATAGACATGGAAAGCACGTGGCATACCCTGTGCGTCTTCTCCCCTTTTGGGAGAAGGGTAAGCAAGACCAGCCGCCTTAAGTAGTGGGGAAAAGTAAGTAAAATAAACAACCAAAGAACCAGCAAGAAACCAATAATCACATCCATCTCATTACATCAACCTCGATGTCCTCCCCGACACCAAATGCATAAACTGATGCATCTCGCCACTCTAGGAGTCATCTTCTGCCACAAACTAAAAGGCCTTTATGCCCCCACATATCACAACAACCATCCAGGATCACATCACAACACAAGCAGCAGGAAAGCAACCATCACATCAATTGGGATCTTGGCCCTTTAACAATCAAGAGGGTAACTCAGAACCCTTCAAAGAATTATCAACCAATCAAAACTTTAAACCATCTTGAATTAACAGGTTTATAATTTGTTGGTTCCAACATCGGGAAACATAACCGGTAAGCTATCACAAAAGATTAAACATGATTACTACGCCAATTTGATTAACATCAAATTGCAACAAGAACCAGATTCATTCACATGCACCTTTATCTTTAGCCAAAAAATATCAATTAGTCCCAATTTACTTTCTATACAGATTTCCACCAAGAACGAACAACAAATCAAAGGAAGCATAGATATCACATTATCTAGAAAAACATGAGGCAAAAACATACGATCGATACAATTTATTTATCTAGTTAAAAATATTTATTAGGTCTATTCCATTTTTCCTCCAGGGGAATTAAACATGATAACAATACAATTTCATGTAAAATAAATAGAATTAATGAATCCCCTACCTCAAGGTTTTTGACGAAAACCCCAACAACGAAGAACGCACAAGAAAGCCGGGTTGATTCTAGAAAAACCCACCTTAGATCTTCCATTCTAGTAAGATCAAGACCAAAGATCAACATATTTGGCATCCCCACACTTAGATCTACCCATAACAGGTGTAGATCTAAGAAACCGAGGGAAGAGGAGAAGTAGATCCAAGTGTATATAAGAAAAAAACAAGAACGGTCACATACCTCATGAAACTGGCTTCGATTCTCCAAGAAAAGCCTTCAGATCGCCTCCAAAACGCTTGGGAGAGGTTATCCTACCTTCAAGGAAGGGTATTCCTGAGTTATGGCCGCTTAGAAGCTTAAACGAACCATTTAGAGGCACAACGAGTTAGATCCACAATTTTAGGATCTAAGATTAAGTACCCGCATGGTTAGTCTGCATGGTTTGACAAACTGTGCGTTAACCGTGCGTTAGTTACTGCATCTCGAAACAATCCTCACACGGTTAGTCATCATGGTTAGACAAACCGTGCGCTAGCCACTGCCTCTAACACCACCCTCGCACGGTTTGGCTGCACAGTTTAGACAAACCATGCGCCTCCTGTGCGAAAGCTATAGCCCTTTAGTTTTCCTTAAAAGTCCACCCAAACGCACCCCAAAGTCACCTTGACCTTCCAGAACACCTATAACACCACATTTTCACAATGTAATGGAATGGAGAGGTCCGAGCCATTACATCAAATACCTCTCAAAACATTCTCATCCTCGAGAATCCAAAACCCACCTAAAGAGAAGACGGAACATGGTCTGAACAACCACCCATCGAGATACCTCTCAAGAGAGAGCAAGCCACAAAAGAAACAAAGGGATCCATCACATACACATGAAAGTTTCTTAACCACAAAAGTTACAACGATACATGATAAGAATCAAACATCAAACCACTCTGGGTACTAAGCACGTATATGTGGATCACGTTCCCAGGTACTCTCCTCCAAGCCACCGTGTTGCCACAAGACACGAACTAAAGGAATAGAATACACGCGCAACACCTTATCATTTTGGTCTTGTATCTCCACAGGCCACTCCTCAAAGGTCGCATCATCATCAACATCGATCTGTCCCCAATCGATGATGTGAGAGTCGTCATGAAGATAACGACGGAGCTGTGATACATGGAAAACATCATGTATCCGACTCATATGTGGGGGAAGTGCTACTTGATATGCCATAGCTCCAATATGAGCTAACACCTCGAAAGACCCAACAAACCAAGGAAAAAGATTACTTCCACGACCAAACCTTTGCTGCCCACGATGGGGAGTCACCTTTAGAAACACATGATCCCCAACATTAAACTCTAAGGGCCCGATTCTTTGATCGGCATATGATTTCTGACTATCATGTGTTGTCTTCATCCTCTCACGAATCACCTGAACCTTCTCTGTTGTATTCTGCACTAGTTCTAGTCCAAGAATTGCTGACTCTCCGTCCACAGTCCAGCACAATGGAGAACGGAAAGGCCGACCATACAAGGCTTCAAACGGCGCCATGCCGATGGTGGCGTGAAAAATATTATTTTAAGCAAACTCCACCAAGGGTAAGTGTCGTATCCATGAGCCTCCAAAATCCAAAACACAAGAGCGTAACATGTCTTTAATATTCTGGATGGTTCGCTCTGTCTGACCATCCATTTGAGGATGAAAAGAAGTGATAAGGCATAGTTGAGAACCTAAAGCATGTTGGAGACCTCTCCACACTCTGGAGGTAAAATGAATATCTCGATAAGAAATGATCATCCTAGGTACTCCATGAAGTATCACCACCTCAACTAGATACTGCCTCAACAAAACATCCACTGATCCTGACTCCTTGATTTCTATAAAGTGGGCCGATTTTGTTAAACGATCCACTACCACACAAATATCCTCATGTTCTCCCGGATCTCGAGGTAAACCAGTAACGAAGTCCATTGAGATGTACTCCCACTTCCACTGAGGAATATCTAATGGCTGGAGAAGGCCACCAGGAACACGGTGTTCGACCTTCACCTTCTGGCAGACTAAACATCGAGACAAATAATCCGCAACCGCACGCTTTATCCGAGGCCACCAAAACTAACTCCTCAAGGATCGGTACATATTTGTCACACCAGGATGTAATGATAAGGGAGAAATACAAAACTCTCTAAGAACGGTATCATGCATCGACCAAGGGACAAAAGGCCTTCCTTGATACAACACTCTATGTTGTTCATCTTCAGTCCAACCATCAGGGGCCTCACCACAAACAACTCGGTCTCTCTATACTTCCACCTCTAGATCTCCCAACTGGGACTCTTCCACATTCTGCATCAGGGATGACTGTACCGTCATCTAAAAAAGACAACCTCTACCTCCAACTTCTCCCATATCAAGATGTAATGCTGATAGTTCTTCCATTACTCTCGAAGAGTCACCAGATTTACACACAACATCACTACATGACTTTCGGCTCAGCGCATTAGCTACAACATTCCCCTTTCCAGGTGTATATGATATTTCAAAGTAATATTCTTGTAAGAAATCCATCCACCGATGCTGTTGCATGTTCAAGTCATGATGGGAGAAAACATACCTCAAACTCTTATGATCAGTGAAAACCACGAAGTGCTCACCAATGAGGTAATGTCTCTATAGCTTCAGATCAAACACCACAACTGCCAACTCAAGATCGTGAGTGGAATAGTTACATTCATGGGGACGTAACTTCCAAGAACCATAAGAAATAACTGACCTCTACTGCATGAGAACATAGCCCATCCCCATATGTGAAGTATTGCAGAAAACATCAAACTGAACTCTCTCAGCTGTAAGACAAAGAATGAGTGCACTTACTATCTTCTCCTTTAGATACTAGAAAGTTGTACAACACTAATCAGTCCATATGAATGCCTGATCTTTCCTGGTTAAAGCTAGAAGAGGAGTTGCAACTCATGAAAAATTGGCTACGAACCTCCTGTAGTAGCCTGTGAGACCAAGGAAAATTCGCACCTATGACACTGTCTTGGGGGATGACCAAGACACAACTGCTTCTATTATCACTGGATCCACAACTACTCCCTACTCGGACACAACATTCCCCAAGAAACGAACTTCTTGAGCCCAAAACTCACACTTTGACAACTTCCCAAACAGCTGATGTTTACGACGAACTCCCAAAACAGCATGTAGATGCTCTGCATGCTCCTATTTAGAAGTGGAGTACATAAGGATGTCATCGATGAAAACTACCATGAACTTTTACAAGAACTCATGGAACATAGCATTCATCAATCCCATGAATACAGCTGGAGCATTCATCAGACCAAACAGCATTACCACGAACTCATAATGCCCATGAAGACAATGGAAAGCAGTCTTCAGAATATCCTTATCCTTCACACGCATCTGATGATATCCTGACCGCAAGTCTATCTTTGATAACCAAATTGCGCCCTTTAGTTGATCAAATAAGTCATCAATCCACGGAAGAGGATTTCGATTCTTTATTGTCACATTGTTTAAGTGACGATAATCAACACAAAACTGTAAACTGCCATCGGCCTTCTTCACGAACAAAACTGGTGCACCCCACAGTGACACACTTGGCCGAACAAAACCGCACTGTAATAGACCATCAAGCTGTATACATAGCTCTCGTAACTCGGAAGGGGCCATCCTATATGGAGACATAGAAATAGGATATGCTCCTAGCTATAGTTTGATCTCGAACTCGATCTCTCATCAAGGGGGTAAGGTTACAACCTCTTCTGGAAAGAAATCAGGGTACTCCTTTACGAACCGAGTAAACGCCAACTTCTAAACCTCTGAAGAACTCAGCATCATCTCGACCATCATTGATGATAAGGACAGAACGCGCCTATGACCCATCCGAGGATCTCGCTCCCCAAAAAATACCACTTGCTCTCCATCCACACCAAAGAAAATGACCATCTTCCTGAAGCAGTCCACGATAGCCTACACCGAATACAACCAATACATGCTGAGGATGACATCATATGGTTTTATTCGTAAACATAGGAAATATCCCCAAAAGAGGTGTTTCCCCAAAAATAGCTCACAGTCTCTACATACTTTAAACAAGTCAGCTCGACCTCCGACTGGCGTAGTCAACGCCAAGGGCACTGAAAGCCTCTCTACCTCAAGTCCAAAATCATGGACATGGGTAGGTGATATGAAGGAGTGTGTTGGTCATAAATTAAATAAGGCATACAACAAGGTAGAAAACAAGAAAAGGGTACCTCGAACGACATTTGGCTCATACACTACTAGCAATGCTAGAGCATGAAGCTGACCACGACCTCCTTCATGGACTCTCCGACCCTCATGATAACCACTACCATGGCCGCGCTATGCTCTCTGAGGATGACGAGTATCATGGGGCTGTCCTCTGCCTGCCCCATCTACCCTATGCTAACCCAAAGCTGGTGCAATTGGCTGCTGCTGCCTCAGCTAGAACTGCCTCAATGGAGGAACCTGGAGTGCAACACCTAGTGCATGATGACCACTCTGAAAGGTTGAGCACTCCCGCTGCTAATAGACACAACCACCATAAGAAAAACAAGTGCTTGATCCTTTTTAATAGGCCTGAGATTTGTTTCCTCTATTTAAATGAGATGTGAAGGGCTGGGACCTACCCCCGGCTGAACGGAAACTCTTCTGCCCTAAAAATTGGGAACACCATATCACAAACTTGCTTTGTGAGGGATCATGAATATCCCCCTCTCGTGATGATACAGTCCTGGCCAAATTCCTCTACCCTCGCCAGCACCTCAAGATATGTCCTTAGCATAAATGGGGTAAATTGACGCTGGATCTATGGATGCAAAGCCTCCTCGAAATTCCTATCCTTGGTCTCCTCATCTGGTAACAGGTCCGAAGCATATCGAAAAAGGTTCCTGAAATGGACCCGGAAATCTCGAACATTGGAGCTCCCCTATTGAAGGGTATGATGCTCCTAGCGACTAGATGCCTTCGCAGTCGAAGAAAGAAACCTGACTCTAAACCTGTCTCGAAACTCCTCCAATGAGATCACTGACTCCTCAAGATACCCGAGGAACAAGAACCACCATTTCCTTACTACTCCATATAGCATCATCACTTCTATGGAAACCCAGTGCTATTTCCGAGCACAGATCGAACTGAAGCCTATCTTGGCCTCCTATATCCAGTCTTCCGTAATTGCCTCTGAAATGGAACCCCCATACTTCTGTAGACTCTGGCATTGGAACTCTCAGGGTGTCTTCCTCCATGTTCCTTCATCTTCAACCTCTACCCTGCGGCGATTTGCTGGAACAGCCTGCTGGGCATTTTCTGTGCAAACCTGACAAGGACGTTGACCAGAATCCATACCTGTAAAATAAAAAACCATTAGATCTCCTAAACATGGAATATGGAAGACTCAACATTAATTAATTTTTTTTTCTTTCATTAATTTTAGATAAACCTATCCTAAAGTCTACCCATTTAAACATAGGCACAAAGAAGAATGATGCATGATCATTTCCTAGGTCTCTACCCTGCAACTAGTATCACCTTGTTTAGTAGCCATTGTAAACTTAAAGGTCCGTACATCAGATCATAGGGGGGCCTAAACGCCTATGTATCAGCCGGTCTCCAGTTTTTACCTCACTTACTAAACATGAATGATATCATTTCCCTACCAACCTAAGCAACCTCACATGTGCCTAACTCTGAACTCCATCGTATCCCTCAACCTGCCTCTGATACCACTCTGTCATGACCCCCTCCCCACAAAGTGTACCCCTCCTGATTCGGAAATGTGAGAAGGGAGATAATGACCGCCAAGTCTTACCTCCAATTGGCCCCGGGTTGGCGACTAGCACCGAGGGTATAGTAACACACAAATGGGAGGCATTACCCTCTAAGAGAACACATGCAGAAGAAATAGATAAGATAGACACTAATCAACTCCAACTCAGAACCAGAAATATAAAAGAAACCCAAGTGCACAAATGGAATTTAAAACAATAGTACTACAACCAAAATGGGGAAAAACTAAAAGTACACAAAAGAAAGTAAAACATTTGCAACCATAAGCCCAAATATCTCCTGCAACCCCAAGCTAGTAGAAACCAGCTTGATCTTCAACCTTCTCCAAGTGCCTTGAAAAACAGTTTATATAAACCTAGGGTGAGTATAACAGCATACTCAGTAGGATCCTCCTAGAAGCCTCTCATGAAAAAGTAAGGAAAGCATGCTATAACATAGTGAATAATAAGTGAAACTAACTTGTCACCTAACATGTATACTAAGTTCCCACACCCTCACCATGGCTACTCTCACCAAGTATCACATAAAAGAATATATCATATAATAAAGAATATCAAGGGTACCCCTCTACCACTACCCCACTGGTTTTCCACTTTTCCCCAATGTCGCATGTCCAAAGCATCTGTCTCCAAAAAGGCTTTCCCGCAGACACCTGGGCGAAGCACCACAATCTGCACCTCGTGCACCACAAAGGCTTTCCCACAGACACCTGGGTGTAGAACCACACCATCCTCACAACCAAAAGTAACCAGGTAGTTTCCGGGAGCCACCACAACTCGCATAACGTGTATCATATGTCGGCTATTATACCTCAAGCCATTACATCCCATACACCGACTAAAGATCCTCAAGCCATCATAGTGTATACACGTTACACCTATAGTAGTCCATAGGATACTATATCCCGAATATATCTGTGTGAATAACCACAATCCATTACAGCCCTCTACACACATATATATGGGGAAAACTAACCACTGTGCCTAATGGAAGAAGTATCTACCAAGAGAAGAGAGCGGGGCCAAAGGGGGTAGTCAGCCATTCATCTTCCCACCAGAATGTTGGGGAAAACACACCCCCAGGGCTCAGAATCCCTGGGGTGTCAGTTTCCCTTACTGAAAGGGTGGAGTAGCATATAGAAACACAAAAGGCAAAAAAAACTATATCTCACAACTACACTATGGGCATAACCTAGTCTTAGACTCAACTATAGCTAACGTCTCTCAGACACCGAGATGCCACTTTTAAGACTAGGTATTCTATAATCACACAACCATTTAAATAGATTCATTAGATTACTTCGTTCCTTTTTTTCGATTCCACTGTATGTTAATTAATTTTTTAAACATTAATTAACCATGAAAAAATCCACAATAAATTTCATTATCAACACCCCCAAAGTCAACTATTTCCTTCAACAGTTTTCAACCTCATGAATAAGTTTCGGCAACTCCACCCCCATGGGTTAACACCATTTATTCAATTCTTCATTATAGAATTACTTTCGCATATTCCCATGCATTCTAGAAAAGCATTCAATACTACTAAACACAAGGGGCATCAACACGATGAGTAGATGTACTACTCGTCGAGTCTTTACCGCATATAGCATGACTGTTGACTCATACTCCCTTGAGAATCTAGATACGAAAAAGCACGTGGCATACCCCACGCGTCTGTTCCCCTTTTCGGAGAAGGGTAAGCAAGACCAGTTGCCTTGGGCATTGGGAAAAATTAAGGCAAATAAACAACCAAAGAACTAGCAAGCAACCAACAATCACATCCATCTCATTCCATCAACCCCGGTGTCCTCCCTGACACCACATGCATAAACCGATGAATCTTTCCACTCTAGGTGTCATCCGCTACCACAACCCAAAAGGTCTCTATGCCCCCACATATCACAACAGCCATCCAGGATCACATCACAGTACAAGCAGTAGGAAAGCAACCATCACATCAATTGGGCTCTTGCCCCTTTAACAATCAAGAGGGTAACTCAGAACCCTTCAAAGAATTATTAAACAATAAAAACTTTAAACCATCTTAAATAAATAGGTTTATAGTTTGTTGGTTCCAACATTGGGAAACCTAACCAGTAAGCTATCACAAAAGATTAAACATGCTTACTACGCCAATTTTATTAACATCAAATTGCAACAAGAACCAGATTCGTTCACATACACCTTTATCTTTATCCAAACAAATATCAATTAGTCCGAGTTTACGTTCTTTACCAATTTCCACCAAGAATGAACAAAAAATAAAAGAAATCATAGATATCACACTTTCTAGCAAAACATGAGGCAAAAACATGCGATCAATACAATTTCTTTATCTGATTCAAAATATTTATTATTTCAATTCCATTTGTCATACAGGTGAATTAAACATTCTAACAATACAATTGCACGTAAATGAAAGAGAAGCAACGAATCCCCTACCTCAAGGTTTTTGACGAAAACCCCAACAATGAAGAACACAAAATAAATCTGTGTTGATTCTCTAAAAAACCGCCTCAGATCTCTCCTCCTAGTAATATCAAGACCAAATCACAACATATTTGGCATCCCCACACTTTGATCTACCCATAACGGTTGTAGATCTAAGAAATTGAGGGAAGAGGATAAGTAGATCCAAGTGGATCTAAGAAACCAAACAAGAACGATCACATACCTCAAGAAACCGGATGAGATTCTCCAAGAGAAGCCTTCAGATCGCCTCCAAAATTCTTGGGATAGGTTCTCCTACCTTCAAGGAAGGGTAATCCCGAGTTATGACCGCTTAGGAGATTAAACGAACCATTTAGAGGAAAAACGAGTTAGATCCACAATTTTAGGATCTAAGATTAAGTGCCCGCACGGTTAGTCCACACGGTTTGACGAACCGTGCATTAGATATTGCCTCTCCAAACACTCCTCACACGGTTAGTCCGCATGGTTAGCCAAACCGTGCGCTAACCATGCGTTAGACACTTCCTCAAACACCACCCTCGTACAGTTTGGCCACATGGTTTAGACAAACCGTGCGCCTCCCGTGCGAAAGCTATAGCCCTTTAGTTTTCTTTAAAAGTACACCCAAACAATCCCAAAGTCACTTTGACCTTTCAGAACACCTCTAACACCACATTTTCACAATGTAATGGACTAGAGAGGTCTGGGCCATTACATCACCTGTGTTAATCCCATTAGTCTAATAACTATACTCAGGAACCTTTTAAGATTAATAATTTTTTTACTAAATTAGTATTGACATGACTGTTATCTCTAAACACTATCCCCAAGACATAGCCTCTTTGATACCACTCTGAAATGAACCAACCCACCGGGTCCATACTCAAGCCAGTGCTAAGCTAAATATGCCATCCCCTGACCACCTCCCATGGTCTAGAGGATGATGACTAGAACCAAGTAGGAACTTCTCAAAATATTGGAATCCTTATCATATATTAACCTGCAAAAAATTAATATATCCAATGCATAAAATGACCAGTAAAAAATATAAAAACTAAACTACATACAACAATTTCCCAAGACAAAAACATATAGGTACACACCCATATAAGAAATTAATTAAAATATATACATCATAAAATACACCTAAAACCATAAAATAAAAGTCACTAAAAGAATACCCTCATCTTAATTTAATCCTAGAATAATATATAAACATAATGGTCACTACCACCAACACAAAACCCAATGCTTGATCATGCGTTTCTAAGCATCACTGGGCATTATCTCTAAAGTGGATAAAATAGTTACACAACGACTTAAAACATATTTAAACCTATGAATAATTGATAAATATGATATATTATTTTAAAAAATACAATGTAGGAATGATTATAAGCATACCCAATAGGTCACCTTGAAAACAACATAGAAAACATAGCATAATTGTTCAGATTGTAGATCCAAGTACTAGAGATTAACTTGGAGGGAAATAGGGATGGATAATTGAGATATTCTCAATCACTAGAAGTCTTAGGGAAACAGAAAAGTCTCAAACGCATCATCCCTATACTTTAAGAACATACCTATTGAATATCGTAGGATTCTTAGAGTACTCTAAATTCCAGATAGCCTAATGTTTATAGACAACTCTATGTCGTAACCAAGGGGTTCCTGAGGAACCAAAAGCCTCAAAATATTCTATCTACTCATCCTCTTTAACACATAACCACTAGAAACATAAAGGTGGACTAGATACTCATTAACACATGTAAATTTCCTTTGAGAAATCATAACTCAAAACTTTCTACCCATTCCACTTCACCATTTTAGATTCCCATAGGGTACCTAATATATTAATTTACAATTGACCACCGTCTAAGTGTACTAACATTGATGATTATAACCAGAAAAATATTATATACAGGAGTTAATGTGTGAAATAACATTAAATACCATCCATCATGAATTTTTATAGGTGAAGTCAGCACAAAACTCCATCAATTAGAACTACTCAAATCTAGCAACCCACTTGAACCCACTAAAACTATGGTGGGGGAAACCATGAATTTATGGAAGGTACCTCTGTTGAGGGAGAATAACACATAGACAAAGGATCATAAAACACAGGTTAACAGGGGGACTATATTTCCCCATTTATAGAATGAGATTGCGGATATCATGACCTAGGTATAAATGGTAATACCTAAACCTATCATTAATCATCCTATATATATAGGATCACACACTCTAGTTCTAATGAGGCAATATGGGACCTTAACTTTAAGAAAAAGGACCCCATGACCCCATTATATGCCAGGAATACCTAACCTAATGTATAAAATAACCCGTAGATATAAAATATCACACCCTATGTATGTGAAGGGAATACCTAATTCTATCTGTGGGATGAGAATATACCAATTGTTATGATTGAACCACATCATCAACCAAATGGAGAAAAATAATAAATCATACCATTACACATAAAAATTGGCCATATATGGTTGGACAAACCACACCATTATGATCTATTTGAAAGAAGACTTAGGATAAACTATTTATTTTTCTAAATAAGACTCCTAGTGAAAAATACTCTTAAAAACATTACATGAAGAAGTGAGGACACATGGTGGCCCTTGGGCATTCCACATAGTGAATTAGGAGGGCGAGGACAATCCCAACTTGGAACATCACTCTGTATATATAATAAATCATATGGGAATATGGTTCCCATGAATACCATGTATCCAAAATCGTGACCCATCCTAGTTTGGGTTGGGAGGGACATGACATGGTCTGACCGCCAACCCTGCCCGGTGCACATTGGGCAAGACATGCTAGGTCCTGATTTGGATGTTGGTACAAAGCATCCCAGGGGAGTGGGTGTTCCCTCTCTATACATATAATGGATGGGAATATATAAAATCCCTTGGGTTTAGATAGATAGGGGTGAAGGGTGATGGTCATCCCACCCCCATATCCCACGTCATACATGAAATACCATGACCCCATGCCTGTACTGCCATGACATCAACTTCTATATGTATTTTTCTACTATATCTAGCAAACTGAACTGTTCTTATCTTTAATTTTTCATCTAGCCACATCACTTATAATCATAACCACCATCCTATGCATCTTAGACTACCAAACACTACCGTACATCATTGTTCCTTCCTTTATCAGCGATCCTTACACTATCCTCCATTACTTAGGTTCATCACCACTACCAAGACATATTACCCCACTCGATTCAACTCATACCACACTTTTAGAGTTTTAGTTAACCCTTCACATGATAGGAATAAAGATAGAGTGAAAGAGAGGATAAAGAGAAGAGAAAAAGAGAAGAATAAGAGAGAGGATAATCTTATTCATTCATTTTTTCAGTGATTATATACCAAATATGAACAATCAAAAAGAAGAATATTGGGGTTTTATAAATTTTACCCTACAATTTAATAGACCGGGGTTATGAAACCTTGAATCAAGGTCTTGATAATTTATAATGGGGCTAAAGAGAAAAATTATTGAATAATTTACCTTGTCACAATTACAAATAATGGGGATTTCAACCCACTAGTTTCAAAATTAAAATGTCAAAGAGTGGTGAAAATGGAAAAAATATTAACATTTTTTATGATCAATAATTGATGAGGATCAAATGTGAATCATAGAACATTATTACTTTCAATGATATTTTTCAATAGAATGTCTTTTCAACCCAAGTCCTAGTCTCCCTATCCTTATCTTCTCTCTATGTTTCATGACAACCAGAAACAGATAAACTGAGAGTGGAAATACAATAGTTATTAAATAGAGGGGCTCCTATGGTTTTATGTAAAATCAATAAATTAATAAATTAATTAAATTAAATTAATTAATTCAATTATGATGGAAAATAAAGAGGGTCTAGATATGTATAAAACTAAAACAATCACTAGGGAAAAACTATTTTTCTAAACCCAACCATAGTCTTGGTTGGAGAATAATTTCTAATAATTAATTATGTAAAATAAAAAAAATATTTTTATACTAAATATTTTTTATCAATCCTCTTCCATTCCTAAAATTATTAATTAGCTCATCTCGAGCCTAGACACCTCACCTCAGAATAAAATGGAATTTTGGATAATTTTCCCATGATATTCTACTGTGTAAAATTTAACATTTTATCCCTGGTGATGTACAATGAATTTAAAGCTCAAAATAGATTTAATCCATGACCAAAATAAATCTAGTCCAATCTAATGAAACACTGGTAGATATCCATTATTATACTTTTCCAAGCTAAAAAGAATTAAAAATTTTCTAAGTTAAGTGTTATGAATCTATCCAAGATACCCTTTTAATATATCTCTTTATAAATTTATACAAAATATATTTATTAATTTACTCATTTTTTTCATTGAGAAAAAATTTCATTAACACATCTTTATAGAATATAAATGAAAAAAGAATTTATGATAATAATTATTTCATCCATATATGGTATCAAACATACGAAAACTCTCCCATCAATCCACTTCTATACACAATAATATGTTACATTTTTTTATGAAAACAAAAAAAATTATTTCAACTTAAAAATTGATATTCAAACTATGAGAAGTCTTCTTAAATCCATAAATAGACATTTACAATGTGAAAACAATAATGGGTCACCCTCTACCCAGTTTAAAGAGGTATTTTCTTTCAAATAATAAATTGAGGCTTTGGCCCCAACCTTTTAAAAAAACTTTTCCCCCATGAAATATTTATTGGTAAACAATCTACTATTCATGTCAGTTTTATTCTAGAAAAACCCCTTATACCCTCTGGGTGTCTCCCATTAAGGTAAATCCATCAATTTCCAAGATTGGATAGTTTACATATAATCCATATCATATTTAATAGAATTTAACCATTTATTGGAATTAAAACTCCTAAATACTTATCGGCACGTAGTACATTTATCATATATATACAATAACTTATCATAATTTCCCACAATATATCCATATATATCTGGAACCTAATGAATCATATAAGACCTTATTGGTTTTTATGTAACCATATTTGATTCTTTTTCCATACCTCTTAGTGAAAAAAACTCAATTTCTATATGAGAAATATTTCATATCTCATGGTTTTTGATTAAACATGGTTAAGTAAAATGAAATAGTTTATAGATCACCTCCTCAGAATGATATTAGAGGATCACACTGACTCATCATTGATTGAGCAATGTTTAAGAAATTATTTTCCCATATATTAGATAAACTATTCTATTATGGTGTTCTAAGAGGTCTATGTTATGAAATATTTTCCCAATATCCCAAATGATCAATGAACTCATGGATGAAGTATTAACCACCCCAATCTATTAAGAGAGATTTATTAATTTTCATAGGTTATTTTATACTTCATTATTAAACTATTTAAACATTTTAAAAGTTTCAAAATTGTTTCTTAATAAAAAATCTTAAACATATCAACTAAATTAATTTGTAAATGTTATAAAGTACCTATAAACAAAACTTTCTCAAGTATTTATTGTTTGACATGCATCACTATATAAATGATATAATATCCATTTATCTTTTTCAAAATTTCCACTAGAAGGAGATCGTGTCGTTCTTTCATAATAAATAAGATTTACATGTATTATAAAATTCATAATCAAATTATTTCAATGATCCAAATCTCTGTATTATTTTAATTTACATCTAATTTATATGTCCAAAATGATAATTCCAACTGTATATGGGGTTTGAATCAACTATGCATTTTTTATTCAGAATTATATAGATTAGATGGATCATGTCCAAAATAAATAACTTATTAAAATTATTTTAAACAAATAAATCATTTTATTTATGTATAGATAACAACTCTAGTTCTTTATAATGAAGGAATATACTATCCTGTCAAAACCTAGAAAAAAATTAATTTTTTAATGGAAATAATATAATAATAATTCCTTAATAGCAGAGCTAAACCTCTAGGTAAAATTATATCACAAGTTATGTCCAAAAATGAATAAACATATTACTCGTGACCAAAACAATGATCTAATTTACCTTTCTTAAAATCTCTAGTGTTTTTGAATCTATGTTTATTAGTAAAAATGTTTAATGAACATGTAGTATTTAATACCCATGGGTCATAGTTAGAGAAATTAATTTCAATAAAATTCAGATTCAAATGCATTTAATTCTTATATTTTAGAACATTTACTAACCATAAATACCAATCTAGTATTATTTTATAGGTCATACCTATAAGAAACCACAAATTTAAGAAAATTAAATAGTTAAAAATCTATAACAAATGCATATTTATGTGTGAGAATCATATTTTTTAACCTTTCTTCAGTTAATTTAATCAAATTAATTCAAATATAATGATTACCATTTACATTATTTCCAATAATGGTCCATGATCAATATTTTACTAAGTAATGAGTTTTTGATACCATTTCTCTCTTCACTTAACTATTTAGGAAGGTAATAGTGTCAATCATATTTCATATAACTCTAGGATGGTAGAGTGGATATACATTTTCCCTAATCCATTATATAAATTTTAATCAACTATATTGTTCTGGTATCATAATTATATTAGGGTTTCTTAGCCAAGTATAACTCAAAGATAAAAGCTGAATTTGGGCATGTTGTCCAATTAGGATTAACTATACCTATTATTCTTGACAAAAGATAATCCCCAGGTACCCAGCTATGGCATGACCTACCTGATTGTATGATCAAGGAATTGACATGTGTTTACTTTGTAAAGAATATAACACATAGTACTTGAATATTTTTATTTTAAATTCTTGCTAATTTAATATACATCACATGAATATTAAATCAATGACTATTTCATCCCATGAAATATTTAATATCTCCTATTTTATTCCTTTATGTATGCATATTTATAATTTTTTCCATGGAATTTCTATTACATCCACAAAATTAATATTTTAAAACTATATTAATTTATAACTCTTTAGAAAACTTATCATTTTTTAATCATCCAAAATTATAATCCAAGCATATTTACACATATCCAAATGCATCCGATGAATAAGGTACATGAAATATTTTCATGTAAAGGATTATAGTTATTTGAAATTGATAAATATTTACATGAGTAATATTAGAGCCATAGATATTCAAGCCCCACTTTTATAAATAAGTCATAAGCCTTCAGTCCAGGAGAAAGTTTGACCAAAATTATCTTTACCCAAGGATAGTTTACTAAAGAGAGATTCCAATCTCATATGAGAATGTGATTTAATGAAATATTTATCAATTAAGTGGGAATAAAATTCTATCATCTATAAATACTCAACTAAATGTGACTTTACCTATTTAATCAAAATACCTTGATAAATACAATTTTGTATACATATACATTTTCCTTGGGTGTGACCTATGCTCCTTGGAAAGTACCAGTACTACTGTATTATCGTAGTATACTATAATATCGTCTTAAAAATTAGGTACAATTCTAATATATAAGATAAATGTGTATATTTAAATTGATTCATTAGTTATATTAGAAGATTTCATACACTAAGATTCTACTATAGAATCACAAACATGAGTTTTATTGAGATTATAGAGCTCACTACACCACCATTCAAAGAAAAAATATAACTTAAATGTTATTTAACAACAACATGATATTTATTGAAATTATAATAATTTTATCCAATCACAACTAACTACTCATATAATCCATATACCAAAAAATAAATCTTATATATGTCTAAGTACTTTAGTGTAGTTTTAATAATTCCGTAGTGTAGTTCTTTGATATTTTTATAATATATTCCCACTTTTCTTAAATCGTATGAAACATAAAACCTAATATATAGCATTTAATATATAATGGATCCAACTCCCAAAGAATAATGAACTTTACTCATTTTATTTATCTTTTCATGTGTTAATGTACATATTTTCTTAAAGAAATTAATGCCATGTGATATTCTAAATAATATGATCTTGGATTATTTTATATTCTACCTTTTGAGTACGTTTACAATATATTTACATTTATTTAATCTAAGAATCCTTTAAGTTATATCTCATATATCTTTATCGCTATAATGTAGGATACTTTAACTAATTTCATGAAGGATAAATAATCATTTAATTTAGTCTATTAAATTTAAAACTTGAACTTAAATTCCCATTAATAATATGTTAGAAATATAATACTTAGAATGTGATTTCACTCCCACTAAACTTCTTGTAGAAACATTCCTTTCATGAATTATTAATTATATTAAAATTTATAATGGATTTATAAAAACAAACTATTCATGATATTTATGTTTCCTTTAATCTATAAATAAATTTTTTCAACTTGTATACATTTTTTTTATAATTATTAGTTGTTATAAACCCTTTTTAATGATTCATTTAGACATCTCCTACTAGATTTCCATTGATATCATTTTTTCAAATCTCAAAATCATTAAAGTATGTTCTTGAAAGTAAAATTCTAATAAATTTTAACATTGAAGTTAGTGAAAATTTATCATCAACATCAATCAATTGATAATGTATAAAATAACTTACAATCAATATTTTTTAAATATATTTACTTTACTGTCCATACCAAATTTTTTCTTAAATATTAATTTACACCAAATCAGTTTTATATTAGAGTATGGGTCTTCAAAATTCAAAACATGATTTTATAATATGTAATATATTTTGAAATTCATAGCTACCTTACGTATAGTATCATAGTTTCCATATAAAAATTAATTATATGTAATTGGTTCATTTTTCTCATGGAATAATTTTTCACCTTATATAGTGGCATTAAATCCAAGTTTTTTGGTTCTTTAACCCTTCTTATATTCCTATGAAATAATAATGTGTCGGGGAATTTTTTTCTATCACTATTTCTTAGGTTTTTTTTCTTATACAAATTTGTTTTCATCTAGATATTTTACCTCATTAAAGTGTATATTATTTCTACTTTTATATAATAAATGTGTTCCCTATATGTATATATTAAATGTCTCACAACAATTAATTTTTTTAAATAATTATATAGGTAATATATATTACTTTTTTTTCTAGATATATTATAAAGATTCAATTCATTTTTTATGAGGTCATATTTTTATTACAATTTTTCTTTGAAAATCATATTGCATCGCCAAAAAAATATGAGATAGATCGGGTTCTATTCCATAACATAACTCATATAGAATCTAATATTACCCCTTATTTGTCACTCTTTATAATGTATATGTAATTTTATGTACTATATAACATCAAAATGATAAACTAAGAGTCTCATGAAACATCATCAAATTGAACATGTAAAGAAAGGTTTTATTCCTCCATTAACTAGAACCATTCCATTGAGGCGTATAAGGTGGAGTTAGTAGAGAAAACTAACTAAAACTCCATCAAATGATTGATGAATATCTTTTGAAATATTCATTAACATGATTTGAGTGGATTTTGTTAATGTTATTTTCACGTTTATTATCTACTTTTTTCCAATATTACTTTAACATTGTAAAGAAAAATAGAATATACCTCATTAACTATAAATAACAATATATATTAAATTCAATAAAAAAGTTATGAAGTTAGAATACCCACCCACTAAATTCATTATAAACAGACTATATGCATATTTATGAACCAATTAAAGAATATTTATAACCCTTTATCATCTACCATTAAATTTTATAATGGCTATTTTACCTTATAAACAAGAATGGCATACATCTAAGGGTTTAAAATTGATAGAGACTAAATACCATGTTTAATTTTGTTTATTAAAAAAAATTAATTTGCATGAATAATCATAAAGTTTCATATATGGGTCGAATATGAGTTTTCTCATTGGACTTTTAATTTACACTTAATGCATGGTTTTCAGGTTGAATTATATATAAGCTATTATTAAGAGGTTTCACTCCATAATATAAATTATTATATTAATAAAAATAAATTTTATTATAAACTATAAATGAAACCCATGATGTATAAACTTATATTATAGAAAATTGTTTTAGTTACTGATGGTACATAATAATAATTACTTAATATGAGAACCAAAATGCTTGGTAAAGAAATATGATAATCCCTATAGCCAATGATACTATTATTTAACTATTTTCTTCCTAGAGATCTCCCACACCCATTGAAGTATTTTTAAATTTACTTCATTATTTTATTTTAATTTAAATATATAAGACACATTCTATATCCAATTCCTAACATATCGAAATAGATAGATTTCATTCAATGAAAAATGAACTTAAAATAAAAGAATAACTTTTCTTCATATTCTCATCCATGCAGTTATTATCCTAGTGACTATTCTTACCACATGTAATATAGTGAACCAAGCCTCTTACACATATAATTTGATCATTTTTAACATAAATATACAATAAACACAACCCAAGGATCGATAGGCCTAATGTATTTTAGAGACTAGGTACATAAAAAAATAACATGAAACTAAAATAAAAAATATTTATTCTAATCTCTATAGTGAGGTCTAAAATACCTTTAAGCATCTAAAAATTTATACGATAACCAGAGGAATACATAAATTAAATGGGTGAGTTATAAATCCCAATAAGATAATGAGCATGTTAATAAAATATATCATATAAGTAAGATGTAATAACATAATATAATAAAATTAAAGGATTATAAATAATCATATGAAATAATGAAAGAAATAAATTTTCATCAGAAGATGAAGGATTCATAAGACTGTGAAAAAATAATAATACCCAATTATAGAAACCTAAGTTAAGGAATAATACTGAGACATAATAATATGGTGGAACAATTCCCTTAATGGATATGATTTATTCTCTAATCCTATAGATATCATCTTAGGAAATATAAAAATTACCCAATTCATTGAATAACTATATGTGTGTACCCATCATAACTTATACATTCATATGTTTTTCATATTAAATTGTAGATAATGTATAAGTATAAGAAACACCAATAGAAATAAATGGGATACTTAATCTTGCCTTAAACCATAGTCAAAGAATATATCATAAGGATTCAAAAAAGAGGAAGGAATTATATATTTTGGTTGTTCATATTTGAATAAACAACATAGTAATCAAATATAGAGTAAATTTGAAGAAAAATTCATGGTAAAGGATATATAATTGACTATAAAAATAAACCATATAAGTTTTTTAAGAAATAGATAAAAGAATTAAAAATAAATAAAGATTATAGAATATTCATTCAAACTAGATGTAAAAAATTTTCACTAAATATTTTTTATATTATGAAATTATTAACAAGACAAATACTTTAGGAGAGTGTTTCATGAATGAATTAAGGTATAAAAAAGTTCTCTTAGTTGGATTTGATTTTAACTAAAATAATGAGAAATGAACATAAATCATGTATAGCCTCAACAAATAAAGGGATAATTAGATAGGTATATTTGTAAGAGGAATATATATAGAATTTATAAGAACTAAATTACCTTAAATAGAGGGATATAGTGATCTAGAGAGAAAAATTCACAACCTGAAGAAAAGTGGGTGGTTTGGAGAGTACCCTTACCCCAGGTCTAGATTTTCTTTTTTATATTAACTTAATGACTTTAATAATAAAAATAGTTTTGTTAAATAAATGAATGAGAAAATTATTCAAAAATTATTTTTTTATTTATCAATATTTTATGTAAGTTTAGAGTCATTTAATTGAGATGTTATATCTATAATCACTGTCCCATGATCATTCGTTTCATAGTTGCAAGGTCACTTTAGTTAGTGGAAAATTATTAAATTTAAGTCAAACGGGACTAAAACTGTTAATGATAAATTAAATGATATTAATTTCATTCTAAAATATAAAATTTTATAAAATATCCATTTATGTTATGACATAGGGTTGATTCATTTACTATAATAATCATCGTTATACGATTAGTTCATTTTGGCGGTTTTACCGACCATCCTAAACAAGAATATGTTTTATAATTAAATGATTATTAATACATTATAGAACATGAAATAAATTATAATAAACTTATTATCCTTATATTTTAAAATAATATTATATCTATAACTATCCATGAAGGCAGTTAAGAAAAACCAAGTATGTTGTCATGGATGTTGTTAACCCACCATAATATGAACACTCGTTTTTGTTTTAAAATGAAATTAGATGTCTTTGTATATTGGAAAATAAAATAACACAATAAGAGTATAGTATATTTATTATAATTTAGTCATTATTTCATGTTGGATGCTGTAATTAATGAGGATGAAGAAGAAGAAATAAATATAAAAGACATAGATTGAGAATATTACCTATTTGAACTCCATCTATTGAAATACACCTTAATGTACCTTAGTTTTTCCTTTTCATGAGTCCATAACTATGAGGAGATGGGGTATAGGTTTGGGAATAAATTTTTGTAACACCCCAAGATTCTATAATACGTTTCCCTTTGAATAATTTAATGGCTTGTATTGTACAAACTTCGAGATTCTAACACACCACGACCAATCAAACTTGTCGTTATGAATTGTAATTCACACCTTTTGAAATTTTATAAAGTTTATATTTGAAAATGGAATTCATTTTTGGATTCAGAATATCAAAATTTGCTTAGGGTGAATTTTTTGTATTTTTCTGAAAACTTTCAATTTTTGATGAATAGTGAAAAACACTGAGTTATAGTTTAAAATCGAATTTTTATTTAAATAATTAATTATTTTATTTAAATTTATTTTAGGTAAAAATAGATACATAATACCTATATATGTTCAATATATATCATTGGAGTCATTTTTTAATAATATTAGATATATAAAATTTTATTGAACTTTTCACAGTCTTTTACCAACCTCCTAGGAGCATTTTAAAATTTACATAAAACTTAATTTTATCCTTCTATGAGTTGAATATAAAAAATCAAAGATATACGGTTAATATAAAGGAGTAAAATGTGGTTCAATAAGATAAAAATAATTTTGGGGAATAATAACTTTTAACTTTTATTTACCACGGTTAAAAGTAAATAGGGTAATTAAAGGTAAAAATGATATTATTATTACCCTAACACATGTAATAATTCTATTGGATAAGTACAATTAGACCGAAAACAACCTTAGAAATAAAATATGAACCTCTTTCTACCACTTGGATTATATTAGGACACTTATTATTATTTAATTCAAAGAAGAGTTAAAAGAGTTTAACTCAAAGTTTAATAACTAAAACAATTTTAATATAGGGCTAAACATAAGATAAATTAATCTATAAATATTAATTAGAAAGGTAAAAAAAAATATACGTAATGGTATTTTATTTATAATTGTTAGACATTAAAAAAATAAATTTTTTTATGACACAATGAAGATGTAGTAATTACCTAATTAATGAAATATTAAAATAATTGATATTATAAATATCCAATTAGTGTAATTTCACACATTTTATGAATTAAACTTATTTTATAGGTTAATATGACATATTAGGGTTGGTTATATGAATTTTTTTGAAGTAATAATGCTGTTATAAATTTATAAAAACAATATACCAAATAGTGTCAAAATTGGCATAAAGGTGTTTTTAAAACAAATATTATATTATTAATTGATATTCTATTCCTAAAAATCTCAGGTTAGGCCAAAAGACTTATATAATGATATGTGTATCATTAATGAACCACTTGGGGTTCTCTTGAAAGTTTATAGTAAGTTTATTAACCATACAATACCAAAATACAAAAAGACATGGTAAATGTCAAACTATTTAACTAATTGTTAAATCTAAAAGATAAGGTTAATATAGTAACCCAAACCTGTATAAAACCTATTGTTTGACTGGTTTTTATCCCATCCCCACATTATATTTTAAATTAACCCTCTTTGGATCCATTATAAATTGAAAATAATTTTATTATAAAATAATATTTCTAGCTTTTCCAAAGGTGCCCCTCACTCCTCTTTTAAAAGGGAACTCCCCCTTATCTCTAATTCACACCTTAAAATCCATTTGGCTCTGACAAACCCTGCATAAATACCCTCTCAACTGTCCTCCCTTAATCGTAGAGATATTCCATTAGTCAGAAATCCAACCTGAGGAGCCCTTTTGATCATATCAAAAGGAAGAACCCGAAGAAGAGGTAAATATTTTATCACCTCTTTCAAGTTCCTTTCTTCTTCCACTTCCTATTTCTTTGTTATTTCCATTATAAAATAATAACCCCAGTCTCTTCTATATACTGTGATGTTATTATAAATATGATACAACCATATTCATTATTTTATCCATCCTTTGAATGACATGTCACCATACGTGCATACGTACGGCTTACCGTCTCCACGTCGTGGTGTAATTGTTATTCAATACATTATTATTTGGATGGGTATAACAATGATGTATAATTGATTTAAATAATAAATATAAAATGATAATAATTCTCTATATTTGATATAACATCCAATTATATATTATTTTAATAAAAAAATAAGGATATTCTCGCTCGTGCGTACGTACGGATTACTGTCTCCACGAACGCGATGAGATTCATTCCCCATCGTAATGAATTCAAGAATAATTTTCATTAGGTTATTAAAATCAATTTTAAGGACTTAATATAATTCTGAATATGAATAAGATACATCCTATCCATAAAAAAAATTACTTATGAAACAAAGAATATAAAGGAAAACAAATCAGTTAACACCCGAAACAATGATAATACTGAAACATTATTAACAAAGCAATATTAAAAGATAACATATGATATCATGTTAATGTATACAATTATTGTATAATTTAATAACAATTATTTCACCATTATACAGGAGGTTAACTTACCATCAACCAAGGAATAGTACAAAGTAATGGGTTTCTTATCTCACTTTTAATTCCGTGAGATTTCCATTGTTCAGCACTTATTTATTTCCCGTGGTGTATTGTGTAATGACATTAGATATATATTATCATTATTATATTTATCTTCATGGTATTATATGATTCATTTGGTGTTTATTAAATTTTTTTCATATGAATCCATTGATTACAACGATGTAAGGGTTTTTCATCTCACTTTTTATTCCTCTGAGATTCATGCTATATTGGCCACTATTTCCTTTTGTGTGGCGTATGTACTGTCCATGATTTTATTCTTGGTGTAATATAATTCAATTCATGAGTATTTACATATTAATTGTATGATCCTTCTTTCATGGGTTGTATGTTTCATAAGTTACGAAATTAGTAAGGGAATTTCGAATTTCAATTTCCACTTAGTGGGCTTTACACATACTTCAATGATTATTTTACTCCATAATTATGTGTGTAATCACTATTTATTATTTGTTTAGTAATTTCCACTCCCCTTTATGTGGATATAATTTCAGTACACATAATAACTCCATTGATAAATTCTCAAGTCATCAATATGAACTTGGTAAGAGTAATTTTAACTCAATCTCCATTTATCGAGTTAAACATCCAATTCATTGGTGTTGTTTTTAAAATAATATGTGTGTATGTCATTTAATTTATTTACACTGAATATACAATAATATTGAGTTTATTTATATTTTTCACACATAATTATGTCCTAGATTTATCCTTAACCTAATGATATGGTCTCTTTAGGATATTTCATCTCAATTTACATTCCATTGAGACTTCTTTGTTGTTATACACCAATTCACTTTTATATGGTGTATATAATTTACTTTGACATATTATATAATGAATCCATTTATTCACATGATATTATAAAGTTTTTATTACCTCAATTATTTTTATTCAAGTGTCTATTTTTTGGTTAGGAAATCTAACTAAAATATCATTTTACAATGTTTCAAAAATTTATTATTCAAAATATTTCTCATTAATTTCCATGTTTTAAAAATGGTTTTAAGGATTTATTTATATGGAAATTAAAGTTTTAAAATTAAAATTTCTTTTAAAAGTTTCAATGTGGTATGGGAAACTTTTATTAAAAAAACTATTTTAAACGACTTCTTTATAAATAATGAGACTTTTAAATGTTTTCAAGAAAAAGGGGGATATTTTTCTCAAATAGTTTTGATGATTATTTTCATCTATGTCAATATCATTAATGATTCTCTATTTAGGTTGATCTATTATAATAAAATCTTCCATATTGTATTGAATGAGTTATGTTTGACTGTTGATGTGCTATTTTTATACCATTCATGGTTTGTGGTTAAAATATTGACATTTCGTATGCTAGTTTTAATACAAATGTTCAGATTTTGTTTCAACCTTTTCATATGAGGAATGCATTGGACTTAGTAAGTGATGAGTGGAGACTAATATAGCTCCTCGATGCATCAGTAGGTCTCATGAGACAAACTAGTGTCTTGGTACAAGGCCTTGACAAAATCGTATTTTTAGTCTTGGAACAAGGCCTTGACTATGTGGTTATGAAAGTCTGGCATTATGCATTCCATCATTATGAAAGTGGCTATTGATAATGCATGTGATTATTTGACTAGTATAATATCTATGTGAGTACGTTAATGGGATTATTTTGATTTATATTTTCCATATTAAGATGAAGTTTATGTGTAAAAGGCTTTTGTTTTAGTTCTATACATTGCTTTAAATGTTTATGCTTATTTATGAAAGTTTCTGCTATATTGTTATCATTACTGAGAATCTAAGCTCACCCCTTTCTATGTTTTATTTTTCCCAGGATGTGAAGAAATATATTATGACTGACCTATAGGGATAAACTATGGGATCTCAGTGTTGTCTATGGAAACAATGTTGTTGTAGTTTTCCATTTTATGATGTAATGTAAACCTTAGGAATGTATCTAATAATTCCAAGGATACTAAACTAATCGGTCTTTATATAATTGATATTTTGTGATCATGCCAATGATACGTAATAATTCACTAACTCTGGGCTTTTGGGGTTGGGGAGTTACAATATTGGTATAAATATTGCAAGATATAAGTCATAGAAGATGTGAGGGGAAGGGGTGGTGAGGGGTAGTATTTATATGGGGAGGAGAGGAGTGTTTTTGAATATAATATTTATTAGTTTAACATTTTGACTCAAAAATACAAATAGGGATAATTAATTTGAATGAATATAGTAATAATTTCTTTTGAGTTCCAGCAACTGTCCACTGACATTATCCACAACTCCTTTCTTCATGTGTATTTATTATAACACAAATAACAAATTTCAATATTCATAAAAAATGCAACTAATTTGAACAATAAAAAATTTCACCCTAACCATTTTTCATCATGTAGATTCATAAAAATAAATATAATTATTAAATTAATTTTATAAATGTGAGAAAATTAATTTTAAAATAAAACCCATTTTAATTTTCGAAATACTAATTTTAATATTATGATCAATTTTTTACCCTTTGAAAAATAACATATAGTACCATAAAATTATATTATCATTAAAATGTAACATATTTATATTTTATATTCACATGTTATGAAAATAATATTTCATATAATTGTTTACATTTATAAAAAAATTAATAAAACCTATGTGTTTTACAAAAATCTAAATAAAAAATTTATCATTTTTATAATTTTTTTGTGTCATAATCTAACATTTATATATTTTCATTTTATGAGATAGATAAATTAAATTTTAAACTTCCATAAGTGATTTTACAATTCTAATGGTTAGGTTAATATTCTTAATAGTCATATTACTATTCCAGAAGTCTGATTTGTAACAAGAATATGGGTTTCCAACCAGATAAAAATACCTTATATTTAATCCATTTTTCATTCAATTTATTTTCTATCATGGTTATATATATTTTCCTTTTCAAAATAAATATTTTATGTTTACTTTGTTTTCATTTATATAGTTTTGTTTGAGAGTGTGATTATTATAGGGGATCAAGCATGTCTAATTTTCTATATTATTGTTATCTTATTTTCTATTATTGTCCCATTTTAACACTTTTAATTTTTATGGCTATATTTATTTTATAAATTTAATGTTCATGGAAATAAAACTTTCTTGGTACAATCATGTAGTGTATGTATTGTATATAATACTATATTACTAAATACGACACATTTATATAATTAGAAATAAAATTCCCTTGATGAAATTATGTGTCATTACATTCTTCCCCCATTAATAAATTTCAACCTAAAAATTTAATTTCACTAACTAAGATTAAAAAAATGAAGGTACATCTATTTTACTATTTCGTATGGTTCCCATTCCATTACTTCATACTTATGGTTCTTCTATAGTGTTGTGACTTGGTGAGTTGTCTTATTCATAGAACATTATCTCTATGTTCCATGATCTTTACTGGTTTCTCATCATAAAAGATATCATTATCCAAATACACCACCATTTAATTCAGTTCATGTTAGGTATTTAGTATATAATTCCTCAAAAGGGATATATTGAGAACATCATTCACTTGATATGTAGTTGATTGGAATGCTAGTCGATATGCCACAACTCTATTGTGATCAAGAATGACAAAGTGGACGATGTTTCTTGGACTTACCATTACCTTATTCCTAAATATAATGAATCTATTTGATGGTGATATGTGTTCTATATCTATTCTCATAAAGGGATTCATATAGAGATATTTAGATGCTTTATTGAAAGCTATTATTATTTGATAACTCCACCAAAATAAGATACTAATACTATACTACTTCTGAGTCCATAAAGAATACACTCAATAAATACTAAAGTGTTTGGATAGTCCAATCATATTGGCTGTCATTTTTTGGACATAATTCGTATTTAATATAAAATAAGTGTTTAGAAAATTTTGGATTCTTTTCTAGAACTTGGATGTAATCCTTGGATATTGATTGAATACATTTGATAGTGGTGATCCATGTAGGCTCACCACTTCCCTGATGTATAACCTTGCGATTTTATTGAGTGAAAAGTACTATCAAACTATAATGAACTGAGATGACTTTGTATGTTGATCCACTAAAAACCATATGGAGTAATTTCTTCTATATGTATTGAAAATACATATGAAAAATTCCATAGTGATGTTTTCCCATTTCCATGTAGGTATGGGTAACAGTTATATCATCCCCTTGGAATTTTCCAATTATGCCTTCACTTGTTGACACACTAGTCAATTTGATTTATATTACCTAATCTCCTTCTTTATATATTCCCACTAATAGTTATCCTAGAGATCTTGATACAAATTTATACTTCTTGGATGTATGGATAATGTTATGCTTTGTTCATAATTAAATAAATCTTTTATCTCAGGATTTGATAGTACATATATTCATGACCCAAATCTTATAACCGATTCTTCATAAATTATCAACTACAAGGATTTACCTTTCCTAATATATTCCACATTATTCTGTATTTCGAAAAAATCCCCTTGAGTATCCTATAAATTCTCTATAGTTTATGGTTGACGAATCATTTGAGCTTGGTAGGATATTGTTCCTTCCTTTATGACTTCAAACTCCATCCTTTGAATGTCTAAGAATATTGAATCCTTATCAATTCGCATAATTGATAATATTTTAGGATCCTTCATAATTATATTTTTATTCAATTTTTTAATATTTGAGGATGGTAATGGATTGAGCATTCATAGTCCATAATCATTTCCAACCATCTTTTTGGCACACATAAACTACATTATGTGTGAATATATACTTGAGGATGTTATAATAGGTAAATATTTCACACCTATCCCCATAGAAATAATGTCTCCAAATATTCAATGTTAAAATCAATGAGTCCATCTCCATGCTATGTTTTCGATAATTAATCTCATGAACTTATCAACTACCTTATGTCATAAGTTATGACATTAGTATTTTTCATCATTATTGACCCAAATCCCTTCTTTGAGGCATCACTATATACCATAAAATGTTTCCCACTTGAGGGTACTGTGAATTCTAGTTCAATGATAATACTATTTTTATATTCTTCAAAGCTCTCAAAACATTCATTTATCTAGATAAACTTCACTCCTTTATGAGTTAACTTGGTTTTCAGGTTTAAATTTTTTGAGAAGTTTCTAAAAAATATTTGATAGTACCCTGATAATACAAGGAAACTACATATTTCCATGATAGATGTTAGTCTAGTATACACCTTAATTATCTTTATCTTATAAGGATCCATTGATATCCCTTTTTTGGTTGTTACATTCCCCAAGAATGATACTTCTCCTAGTCAAAACTCAAAATTATTGTACTTATATAGCTTCTCCTTTCACAATTTATTTTTTACAATACTCAAATTATTTAAATTATCCTAATTCCTTTGATATTATATAAAAATATAATCAATAATTAATACTATAAAATTATCAAGGTAGTCTCTAAATTATCTATTAATTAAGTCCATCATGATTTTTGGATCATTAGTTTAACCTAATGTCATCACTATGAACTGATAGTGACTATACCTTGTGTGGAAGGAAGTATTAGGAATATCATCCTTTTTTTACCTTTAATTGGTGATATCCAGGCAGATGGACACCTTAGAGAAATATCAGGACCCACATACTTGATCGAACTAGTCATCATTTAATTGAATGAGATAATTTTTCTTTATCATTATAACACCTTGATATTTTTTAAAATATTATTATTCAAATAAATTTCATTTCTTTGATAGATTGTGTTACACTCAACACTATGTTTGAATGAAACTCTATATACTATTAATATATTATTTTTTAATGCGATAACTATCTCTTAGACATCATATTAGTGTGTATTAATAGTAAAAACTAAATTATGAAAAATTTAGGGTTTAATTTTAATAAAATGAATTATTTATCTTCCAATTAATTGTAAATGGAAATAAAAACTAATTGAAAATAAAGGAGATGTATTTTTGATTATTTATGTGACAAAATGTTTTTATATTAATAAATTAAATTGATCACTATTGATGAATGATTTTAATGAAATTTATATATATTATATATTTAATAATATGTTTTAATTTTAATCAAATATTTTTCTAGCTTTGAGATAAGAATACATCTAGTGTTTTGCTTAAAAATGTAGTTATTTTATAAAGTGTTATTTAATCATGTTTTTCACATTTATTTTAAAATAAATGTTTTAAATAATTTAGAAAATTTATTTAAAAATATGAAAATTATTTTTGAAATCACCATATCAAAATTATTTTACAGTTAATTTTTTAGAATTTTCTTAAAAAATTAATTTAACAATGGTTAGTGAAAAATACTGATTTTAAATACAATTTTATTTGCATTTAAATAATTTAAAAATATTTTTTTTGTTTTAAATTGGTTTCAAAATTAAAATTATATCATTTGAATTAATTTTATTTTGAATTTTAATATTAATTTCTTTTATAATTAAAAAAAATCTTTGGAAAACCGCTTTTCAACATGTTTTTGGGTTTAATTTTTAAATAAATTTCACCACTTTTATGAATTGAATTGAATGTAATGGATTCCATATTTGGAATTAGAATAATCAATATTAGAAATAATTTTAAAAGAATTGAAAAAGTTTCATTTTGGTTTAAATTGGTTTGAAAAGTAACCTGGCGCTTAATTTCTTCAAGGATCGTCTTGCAGGTCCAAATCCTAGCATGACCAATGGCTACCCTAGAGGTGCGGAAGAGGCCCTAGTAGATATTCCTAAGATCATGTCCCCCTAGGATAATGATAGGCTGGCGGCCATGCCAGAAGAGGCAGAAATTCACAAGGCCATGTGGAACCTCAAACCTGACAGTGCACCATGTCCTGATGGTTTCCCCTGTTCTTTTTATGGGGACTCCTGGGAGGTGGTTAAAGGTGATATCTCCAAATCCATCCAAGATTTCTATCAGGGTGGCCTTATCCCAAGGGTCACAATGACCACTATGCTTGTCCTCATTCCCAAGATTAAGAACCCCTCCTCCTTCCTCCATTTTCGCCCGGTTAGATTGTGAAACTTCACATATAAAATTATTTATAGTATCATCAATTATAGTCTAGTTGTTCACTATACTCAACGGGTCTCCGAATAGCCACACAACTTCGTGAAGCGTCGGTCCATTCAGTGTGCTATTGTGCTGGCCCAGGAGATGTTGCGGGATCTCAATATCAAGACCCATGACAATAATATGGTTATTAAAATTGATATGTGCAAAGCATATGATCAAATATAATGAAGTTATATAAAAAACATGATGGCAGGTATGGGCTTATACCACGCTTCCACTGATCTCATCTTCAGATGTTTCAGTTCCTCTAGGCTGTCAGTTAATTTCATGGAAAAGAACCATGGTTTCTTCAAAGAGACTCGTGGATTAAGGTAGGGTGATCCTTTCTCCCATAGCCTTTTAATTTTCTCCAAGGACTTCCATATCCTCCTCATTCACAGAAGCCTTAACAGGGGGTGCAGCCTTTCAGCCAGGAGGAGAACCTTCCATCAGTTTATCATCTCATGTATGCAGATGATACTCTGATCCTCCTAAATGCTAGCAGTAAGTTGATTTGTGGTCTAATTAAATTGGTTCATATTTACAAAAAGTGGAGTGTCCAAGTCATAAATATGTCGACAAAGTGAACTCTTGTTTTCCAAATGTCTCCCTCTTAGCTGAGCAGCCTAGATCTGGAACACCCTGGCCATGCAGCGCGACAATCTTCCCATTTCTTATCTGGGTGCCCCAATCTACTCAAGACGACATTGGATTATTGATTTTGATCTGGTTATTTATAAGCTAGTGGATATAGTTCTTAATTGGAAAAAAATTCATATCCTTTGGGGGCCACATTGCTCTCATCAACAATGTCCTTTTGGGCACTCTGGTGAAAATTTTTTCGATGATCAAGGTTCCAAAAAAAGTCATTATAAATATTTACTGGACCCTTGTCCATTTTGATTGGGATTCCCATGAAGAAGGGAAACTTCACTGAGTGGATTGGGAGAAGATGGACAAACCCATTTAGGAAGGTGGGATCAATGTTCTAACTATGGCAGAAACTCTGTTTTGTAAAATTGAAAGACTACCCTGGGACATTATTGAATGTCAAAACCTTTGGGGTAAGATTATTAGTAGGGCTCTAGAGTGAAACTCGCCAATGGTGACATGACACATGTCCCCTTCCTCTCGTCACTTCTCACCACCCTCTTGGCTCTACAACCTCTGGCCCGTTGAATCTTTGGGGAGGGGCCAATTTTATTCTATCATCAAAACTAGTTGGGGGAGTGCCTCAGTTTTCCTGTTTTCTAGCCTTCACAATTACATTTAAGTAAGCCAGTATGAACCCAGAGTTTGTTAAAGGGGTACTTGATGAAGAGAAGCAACAATCCTTCTATGTCATTGAAACCTTCACGGATCCAGATAGGTGTGTTTCCATGCTTAACAACTTAGGGGCCTTCTTGGGTAGTGCTTTTTTCCAGTCAATGGCTACCCAGGTGTAGGGGGACCGCAGGAATGAGGTCTTGTGGATCAATCAAATTCTGAATAAGTTTAATTTAATTTTCTAAAGGCTTAGGCATAACACTATCCCTACTGATGAGAACATCAGGAAATGAGTCTTTTCTCTGGTCTCATGCTGTCTGTGCTAGAAAAATCACTACGAAGAGAGTGTCAGACATCTTTTCTTCGAGGGGGAATGGGAACAAGAGGTCTGGTATTTCTTTGGTATGTTTACTATTCTCTTCTCCCCGACTTCCTCTGATGCCTTTTTCCTAGACCTTTGGTTTAATAACTTAGGGGATAGAGGATTGGAGAGACAAGCTAGAATCCTCATCCTCCATGAAGGATGCTGGTGTCTATGGTAGACTAGAAAAATAGCTAGGCATGAGGGGGCTCAAATTTCTGGAAAGACTATTATTACAAGAACTCAGAGTCTCATCCTTGATCTGGTTAGAAAATTTGAGACTTAGAGGGATGCTCCTTCATTCCACATCTTGTAGCTACATTCCCAGACTCTTATTAATAGGGACATTCCAAGTGGTAATTGTGTTTGATGGTTCCCTATGGTGCGAGGCCTAAAATTCAATATTGATATCTCCTGCTCCTCGGGGGTCATGAGAGGTGATGGCCTGGTCCTTAACTCTAGTTTCTTGGTTGTTTTGGCATTCACTACATTCTTCAGCCTTGACTCATCTCTTCAATCGGAGGCTCTTTCCTTTCTCACAAGCCTCGCTCTTTTTCATCAGGATGGCATCATCATTGAAGAAGTGGAAACAGACTCCATAGTTCTACAGAAATCACTATTAGATTTTTTTAATCCTCCATGGTCGATCACTTATGTCATTAAGAAGTGTCATGGCCTGATCTCCAACAACATTTTATTGTGACATACATGGAGTGAAGGTAACATGGCAGCTAGTTTTATGTCTTCCATTGTGTGCCAAGGTTCTGGTGTCTCTTGTTTTAATAACTTAAATTTCCTGAAAGAGGAGGGGGTGAATATCATTAGAGTGAATGCCCTTGGGCTTCACTACTTCCAACCCCCTTAGGTCTTGGATTATCTTACTTTCCCTCCTTATAGTTTCCTTTCTTCTTTTCAATAAAATAAATAATATGGATGATGATGATGAGATCCAAAGGAGGTTTTTATAGGTGAAGGTAATCATCTTCACCAAGGTATTTCTTTTTTACTTATTATTCTACCTCAATAAAATATTTTCAAATAATTATGGTATAATAAAACTAGTATATTACATATACTGAGATGTTATATTGTTAATATAATTTCTTATATCCATCTCCTCTTCCATAAAATGGGAAACAAAACTATTAATTGTATGTATAGAAAACTACCGCATCGAAAACCGATGTAATTTGTTTTACATCACCTCCCATCACAACATGATATAATGACGTATTTAATGTATATATATGATATTTATCAAATATATATACTTCTTTAATTATAATTCCACATATACCTTATTATCTTTTAATCTTTTGGAAAATAATAATGTTACTTGTGTGTATGTGCAGACTACCACCCTCACAAAGAGACGTGATTATTTTTTAATTCCATTTTTAAATCGATGATAATAAGGATTTATTTTATGAATATATATATATATATATTATTTATATGATATAATAATTATTTTTAATGGTTAATTATTTTTGACCTTTCTTTCCATCCATCTTTCAAAATTTAAAACAACCTTCATGCGTGTGTACGACCTGTCGTCTCCATGAACGATGTAATCCATTTTTCTATCTTTAAATTTTATGGATGAATATAAATATTTATATAATAATATATGTGATATTTATATCATAATTATTATGTATATGATGGAATAATTATCAATGTACATGGAATAAAACTATCGAAACAAAACAAATAAGAAAAATGAAGCAGTTATCTCCCAAAAGAGTGATTTTAATAAAGAATTATTAGTAAATGGATGATAAAGTGTTATAATTAAATAATATATGGTATTATATATATTATTATTTTTTAATATATTTATTATCATCCAATATTTTTTATATAGAAGTGTAGAACTTCTATGAAGAAATTCTAGACTTGAGGTAAGGGATTTGTGTTTTGATATTATTTTTAATCAGGATTGTTTATTATTGAATTTAAATAAAATAAATTATATGATAATTATATAATAAATACATTGAATTTTTCTTCTCTTCAGTTTATTTCTATAGAAAACATTTTTTACATTGATTTTTTTAATTTTATTACTCAAGATACTAAATGAACGTTTTAAAGGAAAACCGACTATGTTTTACTAATCGGTAAATAATATCTCCCTTCATTTCCATGTTTTCTAAAAATGTTTTCAAGAATTTTTTTACTATTTTGAAATTATTATTTAATTTAATTATTATCCTTGTTTGAATTTTATATAATGGTTTAAAAGAAATATTCTAATCATTTTCTGAATGAGGTACTTTTTTAAATTTTTACAGAAATGTGAAAGGAATGATTTATTTTAACTTATAAAGTATTAATGGAATTTACCACCAATATACAAGCTTAATTATTTGATTCTTCCTTTACAAGTTTCTATAGTTCTTTTGAAATAAATTTTTTTGATAACATTTTTGAAATTCCTAGATTGAAAAAATTTACTTCAAAATGGAAGGATTATTTTCTTCAAGAAGGGTTTCAAATTATCTTTTTATGATATTTATATTCATCACTGACAGGAAACATTGGTGTTGGTTATGTTTTAATGGGAATATGATATAATGTTTCCATACATATTCTTTATCTGGATCATTTATGATTATGATGAGTATATTATTATGAAACCCACTTATTTTCCATGGGTTATGTTATGATAGATCAATGAAATGTTTATAAAACTCATTTTATTTGAATGGGTTATGATATAATGATATAATGATATAATTAATGTTTAATGATGTTATAGAACACATATATTTTTTTTAATTATGTGATGGGTAGTTCTAGAAATATATAGTCTTTTAATGCATTGTCTAAAACTTTATATCTCATGAGATAATTATGGAATGGAGTTCGATGTTCTTGATCTACTATGGTAAACAATTCTCGGTGATTAATCCACTATGGAATGTTTGTGGTGATGTATAATCTGTTATGTCATGGGAAATAGGTAGGTATTATAGACTCACTGTGATTTTATGCACTCAATGGTTAACATTGACATATGAAATGGTTTCTATACCTATGATGGTACCACACTTTTATGAAATAAATTTATTGTTCATAATTAATTTATGATGATTTATCACTCTTTTGAATCATATATTTTTAAATGATAAATATTTATTCCTTGAATCATTTTAATGACCTTTTTATATTGTTTATGAACATTATAAGTTATGTTCAAGATCACATAGCATTATACTTATCTTATAATTTTGTATGAGCATTGATTGATGTCTCCCAAATTTACCCTTACTGAGCATCTGATCTCACCCATTATTATGTTTTCTTTCCCCATGTTATGAGTAATGGTATTAAGTAGGGTATTCTTATAAAGATTACTAAATGTAATTTTTTTCGGATATGTTGTAGATCTTAATGAAATTAGAATATTATGTATCTAGTCTCCAAATACCCTAACCCTTTATGTTCCTAGGGCATGCATTTTGGAAATTTATTGAATAATTCTCTAAAAATATGTAATATTCTATATGATGATCTTGGGTCACTATTATTGGTATCGAAGGGAGGTTTAGTCAATATTTGGATAATATGGTTTGAAAAATATCGTGAAAACCCTGGGTATAAGTATATATGTATGATAAAATCCTAATGTTTTATGAAAGATATTATAAAATTTTCCTACTAATAGATCCTTGCATGGATACTATAAGTTGATGTGGTTTTGGAAAAAATGAATCCAACTGTAAAAAAATCAAAAAGAGTTGGTTTTAGTCTATCTCACCATCATTATAGTGAACAGTGAGTGTCCCATTACTGCGCACATAGTTTAACACCCCCAAGGGATATGATTGGGTTAATTAAATTTTTATTTACAAAACATTATAAAATATTAGAATAAATTGTAACTATGGATAACCTAGGTTAAAATTTAGGATTCCAAGGATGAAAGGAAGGCATCATGATTTATACATCCTATAAATGTTTCATTATTATGTGGATTACCACTATGATTATAGTTTCTCACACTTTTTTGGTTTTAGTCACTAGATGGAACTAGAAAACTTCATGCTAAAAATGTATGTGACGGAAAATGAAAAGATTTTCCACTTAATAAACAAAACTTTTGTGGGAATAGGAACAAAAAATCTTATTTCTTTTCTCATGAAGCTTTCTTAGGCCATGATTCATGTTGAGAATATAAATAATGGAAGGTGGGAACAATGTAGTGTTGAGCATTTTATGTGAAAAAATTCACTTTCTTTTAGTGGGTCTTTTAGTCCATTAGTAGATGAGTTATGGATCGAAGCCAATGAGAATATATTTTCTATTATTTAGTGATGGGAACAAAAAAAGGTTATCATTTATAAGGATAATAATATCAATGGTGGAACCTTATTAAAAATATATGATAAGAGGAAGAAGTTGACTCTATGGAATTGGATTAGTTTAATAGGATATTTTTTAAGTAATTACTTCCCATGTATTCTATATAAAAATCTATAGAATGACTTTCTTGAGTATAAGAAAAAAGGATGGAAATCCATTGGTACATATAAGGTAAATTTTACAAGACATAAAAGGTATAATTCTAGTATTATCATTATCCTTTAACGAAAATTGATTGATTCTTTGGTTGATTAAAAATTATTCTCTGAAAGGATTTATATATGAGAGACTTTAGTAGCTATGAATAAATTATTCAATGTGCACTAAAGGTAGAAATATAAACTATAGATCTGACTATTCTCATGGTTTTGATATGAAATGGAATATAGAGTTTCATGAAAACTCAGATAAATCACATGGTGGAATGAAATTCCATCCATCTACATGTCAAAAATGCGAGAAGAAATATCAATAGAATTCCATGAATAGATATAGGATGTGATTTAAATGGGTAAAGTTGGGTTATAAATCTCATTAATGTAAAAAGGTGAAGAATGATCCTATTAATTAAATAGAATATAATAAGACACCAATTAATAAACCACCCATTTTCTAATGATTCAAATGAAAATTGATTAAGAATTATGCCAAAAAAATTCTTGAATCTAAATGTTTTTGATGATGATCAGTGTCAGAAACCTCATAAGATTTACTAAATAGGGAAATCACATGATATCATGATAACCAAAATGGTTTATGAGATGACATGGTGTAAGGTACACTTTTTATTCACTCTAGAAATGCTAATGTATTATTTTATTCTAGATCTACCCACTCTTTTACATATAAGGAATTTGAAAAGGGTATTTAACTGGAAACTCAATGATTAGATATTTATTTCAAGTTGAGAATTTTTAATGGTGTGATTGTTTCATATCAAGTCTATAGTTCCTCTCATATTAAAGTTTGCAAAAAATGTCTTCCTTTAAATCTTGTGATTCTCCCTTTAGTTGAATTTGATGTCATTATTATCATCGATTAAATTTGTTTATATTAAAACCATATAAATTTATAAGGAAGTGAAGTCACATTTTATGCTCCAAATAAACCCATTATCATTTATCTATGTGAGGATAAATACATTATTTCAATGGTAATTGATTCTATCTCGAGGGTCTTAATTAATATCCCTAAAGGAAATTTATCTCAAATGGTTGGAGAGAAACTAAACATTAAATATATTTTATTGTTTGGGATATTGTTGATGTATTTACAGAATAATTTATTTGTCTTCCTCCATCTCATAGAGTTAATTTTTAAAAATAACTCATACATGGTGCTACTCTTATTTCAATGACTCTTTATAGAATGGACCCAATTGAGTTGTAAGAATTGAATAATAACCTCTAGGATAATCATACAAAAGGATTTATTTGGACAAGTTTATTACCTTAGGGTGCACCAATTATTTTTTAAGAAGAAAGGTGTATCAATGTTACTTTTCATTGATTGTCATGAACTTAATAGTATTACTATTAAGAAACGTAAGATATACTCCAATCCAGAGATTTTTTTGATCAAATAAAAGGAGATAAATAATTTTTCAAGGTTGATCTTTGATCTAGGTACTATTTGATGAGGTTAAAAAGTGAATACATACCCAGAAAAACTTTTTTTATGAGGTATGGATACTATGAATTTATAGTGATGCCAATTGGTCTTACAAATTCCCCTACTATATTCATGTATTTAATTATTAGATTCTTTATAGATTATCTTGATCAATTTTTAGTAATATTTATAGATGAAATTATTATATATTCAAAGTTCAAGAATAAAATGACGATCACTTGAGAATTATATAGAATACCCTAAGGAAGGACATGTTTTATAAAATTACAATATGTGAATTTTGGATTTGGAAATTTTCATTCTTGGGTAATATAATCTCATGTGAGGATATTTCAGTGGATCCTTCAAAGACATAAGTTATTGAGAAATGTCCCAGACCGTCCATAGTTACTGAGATCCATATTTTTCTTGGTTTGGACAGATAATATCAATGATTTTTAGAGAATTTATATTTTATTTAAAATCCAGTCACCAAGTAAATTCAGAAGGGAGTCGAGTTCCTTTGGAAAGATTAATGTGAGGAAAATTTCATTAAACTAAAGAGAAGGTTAGTCAACACACCTACGTTTACATTACCCTAAAGTGGAGAAGTATTTTTAATATATAGTGTTACATATAATAAGGGTATGTGATGCATTCCATTGTAGAATAATATGATTATAACTTATGCCTCATGAAAATTAAAGGTTCCTGATAAAAATTACCCAAATCATGATTTAGTGTTAGTTTTGGTAATTTTGGATTTTAAGATGTGGAGGAATTATATTTATGGAGAATATGTGATATATATACTGATCATAAAATACTAATGTCTATATTAACTCAAAAATAGTTTAATATGTTCCAAATAAGATGGTTAGAGTTGATTAAATATTATGACTACTCAATAAATCACCACACTGGGAAAGAGAACAAGGTGGATGATTCTTTGAGCCAAAAGGATTATACTATATTATCCATGATGAGGATAAAAAAGGATATAATAATTATGGATTTTTAATGGATGGATTTATAAATCTTGAATGAATGGGAGACATATTATATTGATCAAATGAATATTAAACAATCTATCCATGTGAGGTGTAAATAGGCACAAAAGGAAGATATGGAACAGAAGATGAAGGTCAGGAATATCCATGAGTTAAACCATGATTGTAATGGAATGATAAGATTCATGAATTGTGTATTTTTTCCTTCCATACTAGATTTGAATAATGTGTTATTGGATGAGGCTAACAGTTCCTTATTATCTATTAATCATGGAATTGTGAAGATTTATAGAGATTTGAAGGTGTATTTATAGTGGGAAATAATGAAAAGGGATGTTGCAGAATATGTATCTTGGTTCCTAGTATGTTATAAAGTTATAGATGAGAGAAAAATTTTTAAGGGGATGTTACAACTATTACCCATACTAGAATGGAAATAGGAAAACATCTCCATACATTTTACCATCAGACTCTACAAAACATATAAACTACATAATTATATTTGGGTATTAATCGACCTCCTTGTTAAGTCATCAAACTTTATTGATATTAATGAAGATATCTCTATTGATTATATTTCTATAATATAAATTAAATAAGTGGTAAGGTTTCATGGAGTACAACAATTTATTGGAAATGATCTTGATCTAAGGTTTACCTCAAAGTTATGGTGAAGTTCTCAGTAGGCTCTGGATATGGAGTTAAGTTTTAGTACTACTTACTATTATCAGATAGATGGAAAATCTAAGAGAACAATTAAAACCCATGAATATATGCTGAGATATATTTTTCTATAATTAAAATCTAATTTTTATCAACACCTTCCTCTAGTCGAGTTTTATTACAACAATACCTTTTACTTGATAATTCAGATGGATCTTTATGAATCCATATATAGGAAGAAGTGTATGGCTAAAAAGTGATGGAAGAAATGCAGAAAATGAATTCTATTAGGAACTAATTTAGATAAAGAAACGATAGATAAGTTTAGATCCATTCTGTGACGACTCAAACTTTCATTAATGTAAAACCCTCTTGACCTAATTAAATGTCTCCTTATGTAAAATGTTTATATAAGTTGTCAAATTATTTGGTTTTATTTTAAGATTTGTGACTGTTGGTAATATAGTCCTTGAATAGTGGTCAATGATTATTATAAATATTGGGTTTTAACAAATCCAAATTTACTCAAAGAAAGGAAGTGATGGCCTCATTCAGTAGATGTGCCCCATAGGAATCCCAGTTGCTAGAGCTCGGAAAAGAGGTGGTGTCATTTTGCTTCTGTCTTGACCAAGACCAAGATGAGCTTCATCATGATAAGCTCAAGTGGGACCGCCTACAAGAGAAGTAGAAGTTGATAGAGATTACCACCCGGGCAATGTTATCCAAGCCACCCCAAGAGTCTGTCACCACCACACACCTTACTCTTTGGTCTTACATGGGTTTTATAAGGGGTTGTGTAACATGGCCTTAGTAATATGGTTATGTACATTATGTTTTTATATAATAATGAATATACATTCATTTTATTATTGTTACCTTGTAAATATTTTTTAAAGAAGAAATAGTATTTTTTGTTAATATTCAACTATGAAATCTATTTTGATGACTTAATGGATTTTTGAATTAAATAATATTTTAATAAAATATTATTATTATTAAATTAATTTTTATTAAATATAAATGATCTTATAATTTCATGATTTCAATTGTAATTTTTATTATGGTTTGAAAGCCATTTTTGTCATAACTCATGAATTTTCAATAAATGTTGGTATTTTTAAAAGTGAAAATTAACATATTTAAAAAATTATTTAGATAAAATAAATATAATTTCTGCAATTTGAACGTTGAAATTATCCAATGGTGAATATTTCATAATTTTCGGAGTCAATCAAATTGTTAGGTAAAAATTAAATACTATTTAAATATAAAATGTGTTTTATGACATCATAATGACCCAATAGTGATGTAATAAAATACTATAAGCCTTATGTTCAGACAATATATGTTTTAAAATTAAAATAATTTGATTTTGGGTTTGTTTGACTTATTTTACAAAGCATTAATGGACCCTTCAAGACTTATTAAACATCTTGTCTTTTTAAATTGTTTTCCTTGGGAGTGTGACTCGCCTCCTCATAAGCAACCACATTATTTTAAGAAGTTAGGACTTTGGCCTTATGAAATATTTTTTTCCACTTCCTTTTTCCAAAACCCATGGTCAAAACCATGGGTGGGTTTGTGGGTTGGATTAGTTTAATGTGAGCATCCCAAACCTAAATAATAATAATTCCCTCACATTTCCTATATAAACCCACCCAACCCCCCACTTCCTCCTCACTCAAAGCATTTAGAGTTATTCCAACCTCTGACCTCATCTCTCTAGAATCCTCCCAATGTTCCCCAATCTCCCAAGAAGCCTCCCTCAAGCCTCTCTCATGCCTTCAGAAGCACACTTCCATGTAATGGTTTTTTCTTCCTTCCTTATTTTTGTCCAATATTATTTAAATTGTTATACCCTTTTAATTTCAATTATAAATGTTGGGGTATGGTTTGGTACCTCCCCCATACTGCCCTATTTATGTTTCAATGATGGGATACCCCTTTATCTCTCATTAAATGCCTCCCATGTACACCCGTTACTATGCCGAAATTCCGAAAAGAATTTCTCTCTCATCATTTACATTCAAGCAATTATTTTGTATCATGAATCTAAATTCCATTACATTTGTTAGTAAATGTATCTATATGACCCCTTACTGTCCATTTCATGGAAATATGATGATATGCCTCTTTCTCTCTCATTAAATGCCTCCCATGTACACCCGTTACTATGCCGAAATTCTGAAAGGGTTTTCTCTCTCCTCATTTACATTCAAGAAATTATATTGTTTCATGAATCTAAATTCCATTAAATTTGTTGGGACATGTATATATATAACCCCTTACTGTCCATGTCATTTAAATATGATGAGACACCCTTTTCTCTCTCATCAACCATTTTTATGAGTTATTATGTCATGTCGTTATGCTTCCAAAATTGCACCACGCTTTTCCAAGCCAAAGTCATTATGTAGTGAATACCATGCCCATTTGTCTATCAAGGGTATTCACTTTTATGCACATTTACATATTGTTTAAAGAGTTTCATGAATGCATTACACATTTGTTTATCATGGAATAAAATATTATGTTGAATGATTCAATGTTTTATGATCCATGTGGCACACTTATACATGAAATGAAATGTTTAAGAAGGGTGCACCCTTATAGCGCTCAAATGCATTGGATAAAGTATAGTATCATGATACATCATGTGAAATGGGTGTTGAATCATGCTAATTCAAGTGCACCGAGGTTTTACTCATGCTTCATGTGAAATAAGAATTTACTCATGCTCCATGTGCAATGATCCTTGGATCATGCTAAATCTATGTTAAGTGTTGTTGCCACATTTCCATGTTATGATTATCATGATTTATCATGACATTATGTTTATGCTTCTCTTGTTCTCTAAAGATATTCCTATTGTCAAACATGTATTGTTTTCCTCATGTTATTCCATGATTATTCCCTAATTGGGCTCTCTAGCTTACCCATTTTTTATGCATGTCCTCTGGTTATCCCATGCAATGCTAAGTATGAGGGAATGTAGTGGTCATATAAAGGAAGTTTTTAATAAAGACGTTTTTTCATGTTTTAAGTGGTTATGTAATGATCTTAAACCCAGAGACACTATACCATTCAATCTTGTATGTTGTATCAAGTGAAGTTTATGTAATAAATTATGTTTAATTGTGTAGTAAAAGATCAGGGTTGTCATACATTCAATAACACATAAGGGTAATAGAAATAAGGAAGAAAATTTGTGCTAATAATTATCGGTGAGATATGGAAATTGAATTTAGTGACACGGAGTTTCTAGTAATTTCACCATCTAAGAAGGTTATGAGGTTTCAAAAGAAAAAAATTATACACCTAGATATATTGGCCCCTTTTAGATTCTTAATCGATTCGATATAGTATATTATAATTTTTCACTTCCACCGAACATCTCTAAAGTCCATGATGTTTTCCATGTATATCTCATAAGGAATTAAATACCTGATTCTTTACATGTACTGAACCCTGAGGTCATAACAATAGAGAAATAACACCTTATAATGAAATTCTAGTGGATATTATGAATCATAGAGATAAATTTACATAAAACAAGATCACTCTTCTGGTCAAAGTTTTGTGGTGAAACCACTAATTTGAGGAAACTACATAGGAAACTTAGGATTTGATGAGGAAGAAGTATCTTCATTTTTTTGTATCAGAGTAGTGTATGTCTAAAGGTGGAATTATTTTTATGGGGGGTAGAATGTGATGACCTTATATTTTTTGTATTTGTTTTTCAAATAAGTCTAATTTCTTTGATAACTTGTGCTACACACAACGTAGAGATCAAATGAATGGTGATATACTATTAAATTTTTATTATATGATGTGACAGTTATAACCCAGACATTCAATTGAAGGTATGAATTGGAGTATATAAATTATGAAATATTTATATTATATATATATATAAAATTAATTATTTACTTATCAATTAATTAGAAATTAAAATAATAACCAATCAAAAATAAAGGAGATGTTTTTATAAAAAAATGTTTTTAAGCACACAATGTGTTTTTATATTAATATATTAAATTGATCACTATTGATTAATGATTTTCATGTAATTTATATATTATATATTTAATCAAATTTTTTAACTTTCATCTGATATTTTTCTAGGTGTAAGATAAGAATAAATCAATTGTTATTCTTGAAAATATTGTATTTTTTTAAAAAATTGGGTTCATCAGGTTTTGTATACATAAATTAATTTTAATTTTTCCAATTTTAGAAAATTTATTTTTAATATGACCTTAATTTTTTAAATCAACATATAAAAATTATCATAGAGTGAATTTTTGTGAATTTTTTAAAATGATTAATTTTTCAATAAATTGTAAAAAACTCTAATTTTTATTAAAATTGTGTTTTTTTATTGAATTTTAAAAGCTAAATTTTGTTTATAAATGGTTTTAGAATTAAAATTATATCATTTGAATTAATTTTATTTTTAATTTTGACATAAAACCTTTTATACTTAAAAAACATTTCCTTGGTAATCCAATTTTCAACCTGTTTGTTGATTTAATTTTAAATTAAATAATTTCACTTATATATTTGGAATTTGACAAATTGGGTTCCTTATATATAATTATAATATTTAATATTATATAATAATTTCAACTTAATTTTTTTCATAATGAATTGTAAATGAAATAAATAAATTTTATCGCCTTTTAGGTTAAAACAAGTTTACCAAGGATAAACTAAATCGATAAGGATTAAAATAACCTAAATAATTAATAAAATATAATTTTTTGTATTTATTTCAATATTAACCTCATAAAATATAAATATGATCCATTTTATATCCATTTTTCTAATAAAATGTCTTGATATTATTTTAAAACATTGAAAAATTACAAGTGTGCCACTCACCACAATTATAAAAGGGAACCTACGACATTCACTTATTCAAACCTATTTTGCCATTTATCTCAACAAAACCTACAAATATATCCACAAAATATCATTTTATTCATTATATAGGTGAATTTATTCCCAAAATACCAACACTTGGGTTCTCAATTAGAGATCCAAATATGGTTTTACTAAGTGAAGGTAATTATCATCACCAAGCTCTTTCTATTTTTTCTATTTTTACTCCATAAAATATTATCCAAATACGATTAAATAATACAATAATTATATTAAATATAATTATATGTTATTATATTATTTTTTAATCTATATTTATCTCCTCTTACAGTAAAAGGGAAATAAATTTGTTGATTGTGAGTACAGTGGGCTACCACCTTGCAAACAGATGTAGTTAATTTTATACTACCACCTATCACAGATGGATATGATTATTAATTTAATGCATATATATATATATTATATTAATGAAACAATTATAATTTTTTAATTATAATATAAAATATAAATTCTTAACTTATAATATGTCAACAAATGATAATGTCACTCATTCATATAAGTGGACTGCCACGCCCACGGAGTGATGTTATTCATTTTCCGTTTATATTTTACATAGATGTTAATAAGGATGAATTTGATGAATATATATTATTTATATGATATAATAATGATATTTTTAATGTTAATTGTTATTTACCTTTCTTTCATTCCATCTTTTGGAAAATGAAAAGAGAGTTCATGCATACGTATGACCTACCGTCTCCATGAATTACATGATTAATTTTTTCTATCTATAAATTTAATAGATGACTATAAATATTTATATAATTAATATATTTTACATTTGTATCATAATTAAAATTCTAGATATTATGGATCCATGATTAAAGTAAAAGGACTAAAACTATTGAACTAAAACATACAAGAGAAATGAAAGAGTTATCTCCCAGAATATGGATTCTAATAAAGAATTATTAATAAATTAGTGGAAAAAATTATAAGTAGATAACATATGGTATGATATATATTATTATGGTTCTATAATATATGTATAATAAAACTATATTTATTAAACAATATTTTTTAATGTGTACAAAGAAAGTTGATACTTGAGGTAAAAGACTTATATTTCCATCCTTTTTATAAGGATTGTTTATGCATTAATTTACATTAAAGAAATTATATGATACTTATATGATAATCCCTTTCATTTTTATTTTCATTTTTTATTTATAAAAAATAAATCTTTCTTTTAATTTTCATCAATTTATGTACTCAAGATACCAAAATAATGTTTTAAGGAAAACCGACTATATTTTACTATTCGATCGAGAATCTTTGTCTTTCATGTCCATATATTCAAAAAATGATTTAAAAAATGATTTTACTATTCTCTACTTATTTTTTAAAGTAAATTTTAATAGTATCTTTCTTTTTCAAAAATGGTTTAAAAGGAATCTTAAGGTTGTTTTCCAAATGAGTCAAATTTTTGAATTGTTACAAAAATGTGTAAGGAATGTTTTATTTTAACTATAATGAATGAAATTTCCCACCATCATTACCACTCAAAGATTTTAATATTCCTTTAAAATCTTCAATAATTATTTTAAAATAAAATTTTTTTATAATATTTTCAAATTTCTTATATTTTATTGAATTTGTTTCAAAACTGAAAGGTTATTTTCCTCAAAAGGTTTTTTAAAATTTCTTTTTATAGTGTTTACATTCATCAATAAAAAAACCTTTGGTGTTTCTTATTATTTAATGCAGATAGGTTATAATGATACCATCCATATTATTTGTCTTGGTGGTTTATGATTATGACGATGATATTTTTTTGAAACCCATTTATTTTTCATATGTTATTTTATGATGGATAGATAGAATGCTTATGGAACTTGTTTTATTTTCAGGGGTTATGATATGATGATATGATAAATTTATAATGATCTTTTGACACATATATGTATTGTTCTCATTATGGAATATGTTGTCTTGAAATTATATATCCCTATAATTCATTGGGTATAAATTTATATATCATGATATAATTATGGGATTCAAGTTGATGCGCTTGATACACTATGGGAAACCAATCCATGTTATTAATCTAATATAGGATGTAGGTGGGGATACATAATCTGTTATGATATGTAATATAGGTATGTATTCTTGACCCACTATTATTTTATGGTATCGTTAGTTGAACATGACATATAAAACGGTTTCTATGCCTATGATGGGTCCACACTTTTAAGAGATGAATGTATGGTTCATGATTGATTTATGATGATTTATCCTTCTTATAAATCATGTTTTTGAAATGAAAAATATTAATACCTTGATTAATTTTTTTATCCATGATAGATTGGTTTTGAACTTTTTAAGTTATTGTGATGATCTCATACCCTTATGATTATCTTATACTTATATATGATCATCAATTGATATCTCATATGTTTTACTTTTTTGAGCATATGAGCTAACCCTTTATTATGTTTCTTTTCCTAGGTTATAAAGAAAGGTTTTAGGTAGGTTATGTGTATGATGTTTACTAAATTTAAATATCATTGTTAGTGATTTTGAATATCATTCATGAAATAATAATACTATATCTAGTCTCTAAAGACACTAAATATTTATGTTCCTTAGGTTTGTATTTGTGAAATCTATTGAATACTCAATTAAAAAGATGAAGTATTTATGAATTAAGAGATTATGTTATTATAATAAAGATCTTATCGAGTTGATGATAATCAATATAGTGGTGCATTAATCTATCCTTATTCTTGATGAAGACGATCAACACTCCCCTTGATGAAGTACATGATATTATTAAACCCATGTTCAGAATCTCTTGTAACTACTATTTATGTTCTTACAACTCAATGGTTTCTATTCTATATATATTCTTGGATATGGGCAGAGATCCATATATAAGTTCAATTGAGAAATCAACCTCTTGGTCAAAATTAATACAAAAAAACTCTTTAGATAATATATCTATATAGTCCCTCAAAATGGGAATGTATTTAACCATGATTCTATCACTTTTCTAAATTCTTTGAGCTAGATATTCCTGATCGTAAGATAATAATATCTATTCAAAGTAATTAATATTCCTAAATTGATTTGTAATCTTACTTAAACTTTTATGTAATCATTGGATGAATCACTATATGGAGAGTGATTTCCCTCTCCCAACAGTTGATATTGGATTTATATAGGGATAGAAAATACATTCCCAATATATCATTAAATTACTCTAAAGAAAGTATTACAAAAATTTTTAGGAAGTAAAATCTATGTAAATTTCTAGGGGAGGAGTCATATACATGGGATACAGTGATTTCCCCATTTTATGTTCTCATAAATAGCCCAATATCCCTGATTTGAGGTGGTATCTAAATAGTTATACTAAACTTGCATTATATGAAAGAATCTGTAGAACCCAAATTAAATAATGCATTCTATATTATGGAATTAATAACTAGTGTATGTTTCACCACTTCATTAATAGAGGCCACATCAGTAGTACTTATAAATTAAGTCATTACTTTCTCTATAGGCCTTAAAGTTTGTTTTTATTTATTATATCTAACAAACCTTGGCTTATGTAATTGGATTACATAATGTATGTGTTCATTAAACTTGAAATACTAGACTATGGGTTGAGGGTTGATTAAATCCTTCTTTTATTCAATCACATTAGTGGACTTCTTCATCTGCCTTTGGAATTCATTGGATCAATGTACCTATTTTCCACACCTGAAGTATCTTCTTATAAACTTGAGACCATTTATGGGATTCCAATTCCAATAATATTTATGTGTGGATAGTTGTATTTTCTTACATACCTATTATTTGTCTTTTGATCCTCCCAAATGAAACTAAATTTTCCACTGTTTATCTCTAACCACTCAAGACCATTGAGAATAAAAAATTTCTATCTCAAAATTAATGGAATAACATACAATCTATTCACAACTATCCGAGCCTCTAATAAATAAATATTTTCATAAAAATCATATTTAAGACACTAAATAAGTGTTCCACATTAATTTTTCTATTAATAACAATGTCAAAGGCATATCATGGAATTATTATGATATTTTCCTCAGAAGACATGATAGAATAATCTTCATTTTTATCTAGACCAATGAAATAACTATAAATTTTAATAAAGGGAGTTCATAAAAAATATTTATTGAAAAATATTATTTTAATCCTTCACATTATATAGATTTGACATCCTCCTTGGGATATGTGTTGATGATCAGTATCCACCACTGATTAGCTTCTTCCTCTAGGTGACAAATGAACAATACATATTTCTATTTTTCAAAGAATTAGAAGATAGGTAAAATATTATCAATGGATTTAGTCCATTATTCATTGATTAAGGTAAAAAAGATCTAGTAAATGTAATATGACCTTGTCTCATAAATTATTGAACTACAATTTGGTCTTTATTGGGAAAAGGAGGGTGTTCCGCATGATTTAAGTTATTATTAATAACTTGAGTTAGTTGAGAAAACATTGAAATGAATTTATCTAGTCTCACATGCATTATGTTATCCATACCATTAGGTAAATCATCACATAACTTATATTATGGATTTTTTTTCACAATTCCCCTAATTTCCCATCATTAAATTAAATAAAGGAAAATTTTAGATGAGGATACTTAATATAAATAATATATAAAAATGGAAATCGTTAACTTAGAAGCAATGACATAAAGATCACATGTATATTTTAACTTATGAGTCACTAGGTTTCAATATAGGTTATCCATGGTAATTATCCAATTATTTTTTTAAACTAAAAATATACTCAAGTTGGTCATAATAGTTCATAAAAATATTATGAACTTAGAAAATCATATTCTCTGAGAGTTCCAAACCACTTGTATATCAAGTAATATTTTTTATGTTGTAGGTATAGGTTGAGTTAATAACCAATAATCCATTTTGTGGTTATTATACCTATTTATATATTTTATAGATCAACATTCACCTATATTATTTAGAAAGGGATTTAATTTCATGGAAAATAGTTGCTTTATACTTTACCAAAATTTCAGGATTTTTTCTTATACATAGAAATATCCATAGGGTATTTTTTCTAAAGTATTTTTTTCTTTAATACCCAAAAATACTTGAGCCTTCCTCTGATACAAACTACATATTATTATAAGATTTTTAACATAAATATTAAATAACAACAACCCAACGACCGAGAGTTCGAGTGTATTTGGGTGACTAGATACATAAAACATCAACACTAAAATAAAATAAAAAATATTTATTTCAATATCCATATTGATATCCTAAATCCCTTTTAGAATATATAATAGTATATGATAACCTATGGAGTTTATAAAGAAAAGGGGCGAGATATAAAAATCAGTATGGAAATAAGTATAATTATGAAGCATAACATATTAGTCAAATAGAATAAAAAAATATAATAAAAGTAAAGCATAATTAATAATAATATGGAATAATGACATAAATAATATAGAAACATAAGATCATGACATCATAGGAATGTGTAAACATCATAATATATGTATCATAATCATAAATAAAGTCTCACAACCGAGACATCTGAACATGGTAGATAGAGTCCCATAATGGATTTTATTTACTCTCTAATACCGTAGAAATAATCTCATGTGATATAAACATTACCAGTAAATTGGATCACTATCTGGTTTCACCTATTATGACATTTAGATTCATATGAGTACCATATGAGGAAATTAAAAATAAGGCGTAAGTATAATAAATTCCCCTAGAAACTAATGGGTTACATAATCTTGCCTCAAATATTAATCAATGTAAATATAATGTGGATCAAAAATAGAAATGAACATAATAAATATATAAACCTAGAAACAAAAATGGAGAATATATTGTGTTTAAGATAGTGTTTCATGAATTTATCAAGTTATATAAAATTCTTTAAGATAGTGTTTCATTAATTTATCAATGGATATAAAATTTCTCCTTAATCAAGATTGATTTTAAATAATTCATTGTGAAATGACCATAAGAAATATATAAACCTAGAAAAAAATGGAGAATAAGATAGGTATATATGTAAGAGACATATATATAAAAATTATAAGAAATATATATAATTAAATATATATAGAAATTAAGGTAGATAAAAAGGTTCATAACCTAAAGAAAGGGGGTGGCTCAGAGAGTTTCCTTACATTAGATCTAAATTCTCTATACAGTTTCACTTATATTTTAGAATAATCAAATTAAATTTATTAAATACACGATTTAGAACCTTCTTAAAATATATTTTTATTTTTACTAATACTTTTTGATATTTTTTGGACATTTAGTTGAGAAATAATGTTTATAATCACTTTCCAAAGGTCATTCGTTTGATGGTTCCAAGGTGGCATTATTTTGTGGATAATTATTAAATTTCCTTTCAAATGGGACTAAAACCACAGATGTGAAATTAGGTCATATTCATTTCCTTATATAACATTAAATAGTCCCAAATATCCATATGTGTTCTAACATATGGAATATTCATTTAGTATAAATGTTATCATTATACAGTTAGTTTATTTAAGTGGTTTTACCGACCATCATGTAATCGATTCATTTTATTTAATTAAATGGTTATTATTACATTATATAAAAAAAATAAGTTATAATATAATTATTATCATCATATTTAACAATAATATTATTTATATAACTACCCATGAAGGAGGTGGAGAAAAAAAAATATTGTTCATGGAGATGGTGAACCCACCATAATATGAACAAACATTTTTCATTTTAGAATGAAATGATAAGAGATTGAATAATGAATATTCCAATAACAAAATTATAAGGCCCCAGCCTTAAACCTTACTTAATCTTGAGTTATTACAAGATTACACATTGAGGATCTTTTCGGGTTTAGAGTTTTAGATAATTAGATCATAAAACTTGCATTACATTCCACAAATAAACAAAGTGGTTACATAAAGATAGTATTCTTCATTCCCGTCAATTTAAAATAAAACATGGATTATTTCTTGACACTTCCTTGACACTATCATCATATCATGTACCTTTCCCTTGACCTGTGAAAAAAATTTCAAAAAAACTTGGGATGAGCATTAAAAGCACAGTATGGGTTATAAAAACATGGAAAGGAAACATGAGTTCATATATACATAAGAATGAAATCATACTTTACCCATAAAACATAGGCACTTTAACATACCTCATAAAATCATGAATAAATCATAGAAATCATAAGACATAAAGGTAACTTGAGGCATCCATAACATTCTTACGTAGGGAGTAACCCTCTTGGTTACGTTTGGAATACCCATCACAGTATATTCCCTAAATCTCTTCGGAGAAACCTTAACGTTTCACTCCTTCGCGTTACTCAATGCATTGGAGAGCTATATCGGGCTCACCCGCCCTTAGTTTATCACGGAACCACCCGTTTTCATAATAATTCCCAAGAACCTCAACATAATCATATCACATAAAACATGCATAAAGGAAACATAACATTCCCCCCTTTCAATCACAAGATATCAATACAACACATTGATATAAAAACATTATGAAAACCATTTTCGATACCAAAATAAAAGAAAAGTAAAACATGGTATTTATTTTTCTTTTAAAAAGAAGGTATGGCTTGTAGAGGAAGCTGAAACTCAAATAACGGTCACGACGGCGGAGAAGTCGTTGTCACCGCATACGTACGACAAAAACATTCCCTTTTGTCGTTTAGTAAACGCTTCGTATAAAAAAGATTCCTTTTGAATAAATGTAAAAGTCAAAGGGGTTTATACACCGTATAAAAGAAAGTTGTGTATAAAACAAAATATGCCTCAATGAAAGGAGATTGAGACGAAGTCCCATACCTCGTATCCGACTTGACCCGACCGTTCTTTAATCTCCTGAATAAATAAACTTGAGTTAATCTCTACATTCTTATGAACCTTTTTCAAGTTCATTAATCCTTTTATACCATGTTATGAACATCATGTAATCATTTAAGTTAATAGTGTTCATTTTGTCGGTATTTGGTTCTTAAGTCAAAAATAGACTTCTTACACTTACATGTTGTTAATTTGGTCAAAGGTTTGTTATATCCAGAATGATATTAATGATTTGGATAACATATATATCATATATATTCATCATATACATGTATTTATAATATTACATCACATTTAGAGGTAAGAAATGAAATGCACCATTCATGGAGACGGTAAGCCGTACGTACGCATGAACGCTACTTCCATTTCTATTTCATATTTTCTGGAATGGAATCATAATGATATAATAGTATATTATAATTCCAGTATAATAACATATATAATATCATTAACCTTATCCTTTACACATCCCACATATGGTATTGACGAATAAAATCACTTTCAGGGGGCAGTAGTCCGCACTTCCTAAAATGAAGATATCATGTTTACCCATAATGGAAACCATAAAGGTATGCCCAAAATGAAAAAAACAGAAGCTTAAGGAAAACATAAACATATTATATATCATATATAAAAATAGTTACATCATACCGGCCACCTTTTGAAGGTGTTAAATGAGTATTGAACAATCTTCGTTTCGGGAGGCAGAATTTCGCCATCCACGGAAACCGTATGTTCTTTAACCATTTGATGTAGTTGTGTGAGAGTGTAGATGAAATAAATATTATAAAAACATCCTAGTATATTGAATATACTGGTTCTGTTACAAATGAATTAAATAAAAAGAGTTTAGGGGGTTGGAGAATCAAAATAAAACAAATGAACATGAGAGAATGAATTACCTTTAAAAGTGTAACTCCTTTTGATTTGAGCCTAAAAGCTTCCTTTGAAAGGATTCTGCCCAAAGGTAATCCTCTAGAATGAGGATAGGGATGTGGAGAGAGTAAATGGGCAGGGGTTGGCCGAGCCAAAGACTTGAGGAGCGTGTGAAATGAGGTAGAGGTGGGGGCCTTTTATAAGAGGAGAGGAGGGGCACTTTTGGAAAGTAAAGAAATATTACTTTATTTGAAAATGTGTTTCGGTTTTAAAAGGTCCCACATTGATATAATTCGTGGATAAGGTGATAAGTGTTCGAAATCCACTCATCCAATTGGTTTTGGACATGTGTAGTTCATAGATTTTACATTATCTTTCCATTTTATTTAAATCGTCAAATAATGATGTCATCGCTGCATCATTATTATGTCATAAATAATTTAATATATTTAATGTCTAAAAATTATAAAGAAATTACTACGATGTAGGAAATCTTTTTAGATTTCCAATTACTATTTATAAGAAAAAATCTGATCGTTATAACGCCATGTAAAAATTGTTTTCGTAAAATATATTATGTTTGTGTCATTTTTACTTTTACATTAAATAAAAAGTTATTTATGCCATTTCCCAACCAAAGTGTCTCCATGGGGTCCCCAAGTTGACCCATGTATTTTCTTGGTCGGCCATGACACAACCAATAAGGTTGGGACATGTGTCTAGGTCATTTTATATTATTAAAGCATTATTTATACCTTAAACTACCTTAATTACCACTAATCGCGATTAAGAACTTAATAAGTTACTATTCACCAAAAAATTATTATGATCTCATTGAACCACATTTTACTTCTTAATGACAACCATATATGTCGGATTTTTGAAATTCAAAACACAATGATGGAAAAATTTCATTTAAACGGAAAAATCAGTTTTTATAAGTACCACTTAGTGGTTTCACTATTCATCAAAAATTGATGTTTTTCAGAAAATTACCAAAAATTCACCCTAAGATATATTTGATATTACGAATTCAAAAATGAAGTCAAATTTACAATATTCAAAACATATAATTCACATTAATTAATTTAATAACTAATTCCCGCTGTCATGACAAATAGCGTGTTTTTATGAAACAATAAGTATCAAAAGATTGACACCAGTTTAAGTCCAATATCAAAGTGAAATTGATTCCAATGACCACCATTGGATTAAATGGTAAAAATATATTCATATTACACATTAAGACCAATTCAAAAGAAAATCTAATGATATAAATAAATTAGATTAAAAAGTAGTTTTGATGTAAAATGCAGTATTTTTCACTATTCATTAAAAATGAACATTGTCAGAAAAATACCAAAAATTCACACAAAGTAAATTTTGATGTCCCAATCATAAAGAATAAGTTTATTTTGACAGACATAGTTTATAAAATTGTCAAAAGATAGATTTAAAAAGGGTTTTCCATCATAAGGCAGTAAAACAATCTTTTAAGAATATTAGTGTATTCCATGCTTAAGATTGGATTTATTTTCATTTTAAACCTCTAAAACACTATCTTAATCATTAATAGACATAGATAAAAATATATATTATTCATTACTTACTTGGGATGTTACATCCTTCCCCCTTTAGAAAATTGCATACCCGCAATTTATTTACTTATCGAATAAATGGGGGTACTAATCCCTCATTGCATTTTCAGATTCCCATGTTGCCTCTTCAATCATGTGGTTTTTCCACAAAACCTTTACCTGGTGAATCACCTTATTCCGTAACACTTTCTCCCTGTGGTCAATAATCTGGACCATCTGTTCCTCATAAGATAGGTTCTCTTCCAGCTGAACTACCTCTGGGCTCAAAACATGAGATGGATCTGGCATATACTTTCTCAACATCGAAACGTGAAAAACATTGTGTACCTGAGATAAACTCGGAGGTAAAGCCACTCGGTATGCAACTGATCCAACTCTCTCCAGAATTTCGTATGGTCCAATGAACCTTGGACTCAACTTTCCTTTCTTACCAAATCTCATCACACTTTTCCAAGGAGAAACCTTGAGAAAAACATGATCACCTACCTCGAAAGATAGATCCTTCCTCCGGTTATCCGCATAACTCTTCTGCCTGCTCTGAGCTATTCTCATGTGTTTCTGAATCAGCTGAAATTTTTCTTCCATCTCTTCTACCAATTCTGGTCCCATCAACTTCCTTTCACCCACTTCATCCCAGAAAGCTGGAGTTCGACACCGCTTCCCATATAATTCTTGAAATGGTGCCATCTGTATACTGGAATGAAAACTGTTATTATATGAAAATTCAACCAAAGAAAGATGTTGGTCCCAACATCCTTGATAATCCATAGAACAATCTCGTAGCATATCCTCCAATGTCTAAATTGTTCGTTCTGACTTCCCATCTGATTGAGGATGAAAAGCTGTACTAAAATTTAATTCAGTACCCAACGACTTCTGAAGGCCTTTCTAAAAGTTAGAAGTAAACCTGGGATCACGATCCGATACAATGGAGAGAGGAACTCCATGTAACATGACTATCTATTTAAGATACAAACGGTAAAGTTGATCAAGAGAGAAAGTATCTCGTATAGCAAGGAAATGAGCAGATTTGGTCAAGCGATCAACAATAACCCAGATTGCATTATTACCTCGAGATGTCTTCGGTAATCCAACAACAAAGTCCATGGATATATTCTCCCATTTCCACTCTGGCACTGGTAAAGCCTGAAGAATCCCTTTCGGTAACTGCCTCTCTGCTTTAACCTGTTGACATGTCAAACACTTCACAGTAAAATCAGCAATATCTCTTTTCATTCCATCCCACAAGTAATACTCCCGCAGATCTCTATACATCTTAGTACTGCCCGGATGAACTGAAAACGGAGAACTATGAGCTTCACATAACAACTCTCTCTTCAACTGTGAATCACAAGGCACACACAATCTCTTCCCAAATCTCAAAACACAATCATTATCAATGTTGAATTCAGGCAACTTACCTTTCTGAACCAGCTCTACCTTTTTCTGCAACTCATTGTCTTGCTTCTGTGCTTGCTTGATTCTATTTGATAGAGATGATCTCACTGATAACTGAAACAAAACAGAATTACTTCCTGCACCAACAACTTCTATGCCAAAGTTCATCAAATCCTTAACCAAAGGATCACTTTTCAAATGCAACATTGTTAATGAATCATTACTTTTTCGACTCAAAGCATCATCCACTTTATTTTCTTTTCCCGGATGGTAATGAATTGCACGATCATAATCCTTGATTAATTCTAGCCATCTCCTTTGTCTCATGTTCAATTCTTTCTGAGTGAATATATACTTTAAACTTTTGTGATCGGTATATATTTAACACTTTACTCCATACAAATGATGCCTCAAAATTTTTAAAGCAAAAACAACAGAAGCTAATTCCCAATCATGTGTAGGGTAATTTACTTCATGAGTTTTCAACTGTCATGAAGCATAAGAAATTACCTGATCATTCTGCATTAGGACGCAACCAAGTCCTTTCAATGAAGCATCACTGTATATAACAAACTCACCATTCCTGGAAGGTAGTGCCAAAACTGGAGCATTCACCAATATTCTTTTCAATTCCTGAAAACAATCATCACATTCTTTTTTCCAGATAAACTTAACACCCTTCCGAGTTAGCTTAGTCATTGGACTAGATAACCGTGAAAAATTTCTAACAAACCTTCGGTAATAGCCTGCCAAACCAAGGAAGCTACGAATCTCGGTTACATTTGTGGGTCTTGTCCATTCTTCCACAACTTTTGTTTTTGCAGGATCAACAGTTATTCCATCTTTACAAACAATGTGACCAAGGAAAGAAATTTGTTGCAACCAAAACTCACACTTGCTGAATTTCCCATACAATTTCTTTTCTTTTAAGGTTTTCAAGATAACCCTTAAATGTCTTTCATGCTCCTCTTTACTTTTAGAAAACACCAAAATATCATCAATGAAAACCACCACAAACTTATCCAAGAACTCATGGAAAATTCTATTCATTAAGTCCATGAATACAGCAGGTGCATTGGTTAGCCCAAAAGGCATTACTACAAATTCATAATGGCCATATCTCGTACGGAACGTGGTCTTTGGAATATCTGCCTCCTTTACCTTCAGCTGATGGTACCCCGATCTCAGGTCAATCTTTGAAAACAACTGAGCTCCCTGGAGATGATACAACTTCATTTGATGGCCCGACATCTGCTGAAGTAGTTGCAAAGGATTTCACCACCCCTTTCTGCTTGTAGTCTAACTGCTTCCCATCACTCAAGCTCTTTGCCGGACACTCGTTTGCATAGTGACACATATCATTGCACTTATAACATTTCACTAACTGTAAGTCAAATTTGGTCTTACCTTCACCTTGATCCTTTTCAGTGCAAACACGAGCCTTATGTCCCATCTTACCACATCGGTAGCACTTTCCAGAATTCAGAAGACATTCCCCAGCATTCCTTTTGCCACATTTATCACAAACCGGAAACATAGTTCTCTTACCATCAGTCTTTTTTGAAGAATTCTTACCTTTCTCCTGCCACCTCGGTCTCTTCTTCTGCTGGTTGTTATAGAAAACTTGGTCATCGGAAAACTCCATTTCCACCTTCTCAGCACATCAAAAAAGATTTTCATAACTTTTAAACTCACGAGAAGCTAATTCCCTTCGATATTTTTGCTTTAATCTTGAGTAAAAACGATTGATTTTACTATCAAGGTCTCGGATAAAATTTGGAGCATACCTTGCCAATCGAGTGAACCTTTCTTCATAGGAAGCCACTAAGTCTTCTTCTTGCCTCAATTCCAAGAATTTCTTTTCCATCCTAAGTCGAACAGCCTTAGGAAAATACTTCTCAAGAAACATACCTTTGAATTCATCCCAGTCAAGAGCATCAATCTCATCGGCGTCCCTGATATTTTTAACCATAGACCACCACTGATCTGCTTCACCCTCCAAACGGTAAATAGCAAGACTAACCTTTTGATTGTCTGAACACCCCATGACATCAAAAATCTTCTCTAGTGCTTTATTCCACCCTTCAGCTAGCACAGGGTCAGATGATCCTTTGAATGATGGTGGATGTTGCCTCATGAAATGTTCCACCACAGACATGTTCCTCTGCGGTTGGTCTGGCTGATCTCGTTTATGGATACCACCACCATTTATCGCTTGAGTCAACTGCGCCATTACTACAACAAACTATTCAGTTCCAATTCCGACCATTTCTGGATGCTGATTCGGAAGGTTATTTCCTTCTGTATGCCTTCCTAGCACTACTTCCCTGTTTCCTCTACGGAAAACCATTCTGAACAAACATGTCTTAGATGAAGTAACATGGTAATATTCAAATGCTATATCATTTCAAAGATCTTTTTTTGAATAATCATTTAATAGAATTCTAACTCCTAAAGTTATCTAAACCGACCTTTGATACCAACTATAAGGCCCCAGTCTTAAACCTTACTTAATCTTGAGTTATTACAAGATTACACATTGAGGATCTTTTCGGGTTTAGAGTTTTAGAGAATTAGATCATAAAACTTGCATTACATTCCACAAATAAACAAAGTGGTTACATAAAGATAGTATTCTTCATTCCCATCAATTTAAAATAAAACATGGATTATTTCTTGACACTTCCTTGACACTATCATCATATCGTGTACCTTTCCCTTGACCTGTGAAAAAAATTTCAAAAAAACTTGGGATGAGCATAAAAAGCTCAGTATGGGTTATAAAAACATTGAAAGGAAACATGAGTTCATATATACATAAGAATGAAATCATACATTACCCATAAAACATAGGCACCTTAACATACCTCATAAAATCATGAATAAATCATAGAAATCATAAGACATAAAGGTAACTTGAGGAATCCATAACATTCTTACGTAGGGAGTAACCCTCTTGGTTACGTTTGGAATACCCATCACAGTATATTCCCTAAATCTCTTCGGAGAAACCTTAACGTTTCACTCCTTCGTGTTACCCAATGCATTGGAGATCTATATCGGGCTCACCCGCCCTTAGTTTATCACGGAACCACCCGTTTTCATAATAATGCCCAAGAACCTCAACATAATCATATCACATAAAACATGCATAAAGGAAACATAACATTCCCACCTTTCAATCACAAGATATCAATACAACACATTGATATAAAAACATTATGAAAACCATTTTCGATACCAAAATAAAAGAAAAGTAAAACATGGTATTTATTTTTCTTTTAAAAAGAATGTTTGGCTTGTAGAGGAAGCTGAAACTCAAATAACGGTCATGACGGCGGAGAAGTCGTTGTCGCCGCATACGTACGACAAAAACATTCCCTTTTGTCGTTTAGTAAACGCTTCGTATAAAAAAGATTCCTTTTGAATAAACGTAAAAGTCAAAGGGGTTTATACACAGTATAAAAGAAAGTTGTGTATAAAACAAAATATGCCTCAATGAAAGGAGATTGAGACGAAGTCCCATACCTCGTATCCGACTTGACCCGACCGTTCTTTAATATCCTAAATAATAAACTTGAGTTAATCTCTACTTGCTTATGAACCTTTTTCAAGTTCATTATTCCTTTTATACCATGTTATGAACATCATGTAATCATTTAAGTTAATAGTGTTCATTTTGTCGGTATTTGGTTCTTAAGTCAAAAATAGACTTCTTACACTTACATGTTGTTAATTTGGTCAAAGGTTCGTTATATCCAGAATGATATTAATGATTTGGATAACATATATATCATATATATTCATCATATGCATGTATTTATAATATTACATCACATTTAGAGGTAAGAAATGAAATGCACCGTTCATGGAGACGGTAAGCCGTACGTACGCATGAACGCTACTTCCATTTATATTTCGTATTTTCTGGAATGGAATCATAATTATATAATAGTATATTATAATTCCAGTATAATAACATATATAATATCATTAACCTTATCCTTTACACATCCCACATATGGTATTAATGAATCAAATCACTTTCAGGGGGCGGTAGTCCGCACTTCCTAAAATGAAGATATTGTGTTCACCCATAATGGAAACCATAAAGGTATGCCCAAAATGAAAAAAAACAGAAGCTTAAGGAAAACATAAAAATATTATATATCATATATAAAAATAGTTACATCATAATGGCCACCTTTTGAAGGTGTTAAATGAGTATTGAACAATCATCATTTTGGGAGGCAGAATTTCGCCATCCACAGAAACCATATGTTCTTTAACCATTTGATGTAGTTTTGTGAGAGTGTAGCTCAAATAAATATTATAACAACATCCTAGTATATTGAATATACTGGTGTTGTTACAAAAGAAGTAAATAAAAAGAGTTTATGGTGTTGGAGAAGCAAAATAAAACAAATGAACATGAGAGAATGAATTACCTTTAAAAGTGTAACTCCTTTTGATTTGAGCCTAAAGGCTTCCTTTGAAAGGATTATGCCCAAAGGTAATCCTCTAGGATGAGTAGAGGGATGTGAAGAGAGTAAATGGGCAGGGTTTGGCCGAGCCAAAGGCTTGAGGAGTGTGTGAAATGAGGTAGAGGTGTGGGCCTTTTATAAGAGGAGAGGAGGGGCACTTTTGGAAAGTAAAGAAATATTACTTTATTTGAAAATGTGTTTCGGTTTTAAAAGGTCCCACATTGAAATAATTCGTGGATAAGGTGATAAGGGTTTGAAATCCACTCATCCAATTGGTTTTGGACATGTGTAGTTCATAGATTTTACATTATCTTTCCATTTTATTTAAATCGTCAAATTATGATGTCATCGCTGCATCATTATTATGTCAAAAATAATTTAACTTATTTAATGTCTAAAAATTATAAAAAAAATACTATGATGTAGGAAATCTTTTTATATTTCCAATGACTATTTATAATCAAAAATATGATCGTTATAACCCCATGTAAGAATTGTTTTTGTAAAATATATTATGTTTGTGTAATTTTTACTTTTACATTAAATAAAAAGTTATTTATGTCATTTCCCAACCAAAGTGTCTCCATGGGGTCCCCAAGTTGACCCATGGATTTTCTTGGTCGGCCATGACACAAACAATAAGGTTGGGACATGTGTCTAGGTCATTTCATATTATTAAAGCATTATTTATACCTTAAACTACCCTAATTACCACTAATCGCGATTAAGAACTTAATAAGTTACTATTCACAAAAAAATTATTATGATCTCATTGAACCACATTTTACTTCTTAATGACAACCATATATGTCGGATTTTTGAAATTCAAAACACAATGATGAAAAAATTTCATTTAAATGGAAAAATCAGTTTTTATAAGTACCACTTAGTGGTTTCACTATTCATCAAAAATTGATGTTTTTCAGAAAATTACCAAAAATTCACCATAATATATATTTGATATTATGAATTCAAAAATGAAGTCAATTATACAAAATTTAAAAAATATAAGTCACATTTATTAATTTAATAATTAATTCCCGCTGTCATGACAAATAGCGTGTTTTTATGAAACAATAAGTATCAAAAGATTGACACCAGTTTAAGTCCAATATCAAAGTGAAATTGATTCCAATGACTAACATTGGATTAAATGGTAAAAATATATTCATATTACACATTAATACCAATTCAAAAGATAATATAATGATATAAATAAATTAGATTAAAAAGCAGTTTTGATGTAAAATGCAGTATTTTTCACTATTCATTAAAAAATGAACATTGTCAGAAAAATACCAAAAATTCACACAAAGTAAATTTTGATGTCCCAATAATAAAGAATAAGTTTATTTTGACAGACATATTTTATAAAATTGTCAAAAGATAGATTTAAAAAGGGTTTTCCATCATAAGGCAGTAAAACAATCTTTTAAGAATATTATTGTATTCCATGCTTAAGATTGGATTTATTTTCATTTTAAACCTCTAAAACACTATCTTAATCATTAATAGACATAGATAAAAATATCTATTATTCATTACTTACTTGGGATGTTACAAAAATAACATTACAATATATTTATTATAATATATTTGTTATTTTATATTGTATGGGGGATTTAATTTTGAGGTAAAATAATATAGTAATATAAAAGAGATAAATTAATAATATTACCTCTTTGAATGAAGTCTCTTGAAATACACGTTAAGAAAAATTGGTTTTTAATTTTCATGAGACCAAAACTATAAGGATGAGAGTGATAAGGTTGGAAAGAGAAATCGGTAGAAATTTAGAAGGATAAAAGGATTAAAATATATGAACAAAAGGGGTGGTATTTGTAAGGGTATGAGAGGGGTGTTTTTTGATTTAATATTCATTAGTCTATTAGTTTGGAACAATAAAAAAAATAGTTATGATTCTTATATATAAATATATTAATTTTTACATGTGAGTTTAAAATAATTTCCACTTAATTTTGGTAATAAAAAGGGACTTAATGTGATATTACCTTAATAGAGGTGTGGGATAAATCAGGGTTTGTATATTCATGAATAGTTAAAACTCTTACTCTTTTAAAGTATTACTCTCCCTTAAAGCATCATAACATATAAACATTTGGGGTCACTTATTATTCTATTAAAATTTATTTTATTTAGTTTTTTGGAACTATTTTGATGTTTACTCATAAAGTAATTGTGGATGAGAGTATTTACTTGGTTCACCCTCACTGGGTTATGTCCATATAAAAAGTGTCGATGCTGTATCATACAGAAAAATCACTATGAATCTCTTTGTTGATATAGGTTCGAGATATGTCACTCCTATCACTATACTAACTACCATACAAGTTTAGGTAAAACTCATTGCTACCCAAGTCTCACTCCCTAAATTGTTCCTTCTTTGGTTTTCTTCTGATGAAAAGGATCACCTTATTCCTCCTCTTTTACTCATTATACCAAGAAGGGTCCACACATAGTATATAGATAAGTAAGTTCTATCATGAGAAACACTAAATACATATTTAGAAAAGGTATATGGTCTATTTAAGTACCTTCTATTTGGATTCTTCACCTCTATGGAACCACCTTAATGCATTACCTCTTCTTCACTTTCTTGAACCTATATGGAATAACTACTTTTCTTGCTTTAGATACAACAATATGAAACTCTAGTTTTATTCTTGAAAAAAATTTAACTACATTTAACGAATTATTATTTCTATAATTATTCCATAACTCACTTCTAGAATAATACTAAAATTGATTCACTTTTATGGATGCAATAACTTACACCTTCTTCTATATTTTCAATATCTTCAATAATGACGAATCTTTAGGATTTCAATCCCTCACTAGAATAAAAAATTATTCTTGTTCAAATAAATAGACATGTAATAAACTTCACACATTTTGCAATTATTCTATTGACATGTCTAATATTGCAGAGTCTCCCTTATGATTTCAATAGACATGTTTCATGTGATATTGGAGTCTTACTATTATACTGTAATCTTCACAAATATTGTAACTACCATTTTATAAGTCATAAATGAAAATTTAATTCTCTTTTAGTATTGGGATATCATCCATAACCATGTAGAATATTTTAATATCTATAAAATATATCTACCAAATAATATCTTCATCTACCAACATAATTTCCATATATGCAAATATGTAAAAACAAAAGGCGCACCACTATAATTTTCGGAGACATAAATGTCTCTTATATTATATCTGAGTCTGAGGGGGGATATTATTATGTGATTAAGATATGAATTCACATTATAATTTCCCCTGATATTATCTCTATCTTTCAACATATATTTCCATAAAATATGGAAAATTGTATCTTCACCAATAGTGATACAAATCTTCAACTTGACCCTCCATTTAAGGAAAACCACACACATTCACCGAATTTGCTTATATATGGGGATCTATTAAATTCATCATTTAATCATACATGTTCTACTATGATATTTCTATTAGTTCCATACCGCATGATCCCAATTGGAGACTTAGAAAAATCCATAGAGCCAAACATACACATAGCTAAAATCTATATACTTGATTATATTATATAGCTCAATAGATGACATACATAAGATTAATCTCATTAATGAGACAGAATATCTCAACATTCTTCTTGTAAAGATAATTTATTTTATTATTCTCCCCATAAGATAATTTTCTTCAGGATTTCTGAGTGGAGATGAAATTTTTATTATAAGCAGTCAAAATATCATACATGGTCCAAAAATACCTTATGAACATAACATAAATGTATTATCCAAATTTCAAAATTCTAATATAATTACATGTAAAAGAATTATATTATAGAGGAAACAAATTTACTTACATGGGTCATGGTAGGATAAATTCCTTTGATAATTTTTAACTTCAGGTATGTGTAAAATAATTATCTTATCGTGTAAAAGAATTTTACATACATGGGTTTCCATAATATTTTTTTTCCAATTACTATGTTATTGAACAATATATATGTTCTACAACTTTAATAGGATCTTAAAATTTCTGTATACAACACAACTTGGATCTCTACTTGGACACCCATCACATTTCCCTTATTTGACCATCTTTATATTCCTAGTGATTGAATCAATATTCTTTGAGCATCAACAAAATAAATTTCATTGAATGAATATATCCATAAAAATTCTAGAATAATCACCAACAAATCCATGCATTAATATTTTTCAATAATAAATATATATTTAATAAATTCTATTTTCAAAAAATCCACTGCAAACTTCATTTTAGGTTAAAAAATCTCACCCTTTGATTTAGTTGAAAATATACTCTTGATAGTATCACTTTAAAACCAAGTGAACTAATATCAATTTTCACTTACCTCCTTTATTGTTGATAAAATACAATGGTTAGTTCATGTATTTCTACTTACCTTGTAATTATAAGCTATATTGGAATAATATCTAGTGGTTTAAGAAATTTCTCCCCCAATGTCAATAGCTTATTTTTAATACAAAAGGGTATTTATAAACTTAATACTTAAAAATAATAAATTCCTTTTCTCATCTTTCAATTGGGTTCCCCCTCTAGGGATAGGGAATACATTTTCATCTTATGTCATATCCACTAACTTCCTTTTAAAAAAATTGAACCCATTTTCTAGTTTGAAATCACAAATCCATAAATTCTCATTCCACCATTGCTGCACATTCTAAATATATTCACTAAGATAATTCACCATTTGTCACTTTAGCTATACAAAATTCCACTAACCAACTAATATGGAGCCTGGTTTATGAAATGTAACTTTGAAAACATATAAAATAAAGTCCATGTCACTAATAAAATTCATTTAAATATCATAGATACTTGTTCATTTTCATCTTCATAATACATTATATTATGAAAACACACATAAAAATGTTATCACATAAGGATTAAATCACAAAGAGTGAATGGAATACTATTTTCAACACAGGTTATTTCACTTTTCATCACCAACAAGATAATTATATTCTCTTTCCAATACATATTGGATGAACATTCAATGGTTTACTTATCTCATGTTTTTCATATGAGTCTTTAAGGTTTGTCTCAATTTTAGATTATCTAAATTCACCAAAAAGCATTAAAAAATGGATTGATTACATATAAATCAATAATTATTTTCCTTGACCCACAAAAATATCTTCTCCTTTAGTGAGAAAATTTCACTATAGAGATAGAATTTGGAAATTCAACTCTAATTCACCATTGATTTCACCATAGTTTATTTGAAATGAATTATACTATTGGGGATATCATTTTTTGAGAGGCTCCTTTTTTTCTTCAGTTTTTATTAACTCAAGATCCATCATTATTATAGTTGTAGTAAATTATTCTCCCTTAGTGGATTATTTACACTAAGTACATGTTCTATAAATTATCATTTAACAAAAACCATTTCATTTACAATATATTGATACAGACCTGAAAGACTTGCATCACAACCTTATTCATAGAATTTCTAGCTAAATTATTTTATTTAATATTTGTTTCAATTAATTTTCTGTTCAGTACAGTTATCTCATGGATTGTGTCTCCCCCTTACTTTTATACTCGTTCAAAAATAGTAATACATAATAAAGCACATGGGGAGATGGGTCAATTGAAGTTCCTCAAATTGATGAATAGGGCTGGTCAAGGTGAAGCAACCCATTTTCATCCACCTTTTATTTTGTATTTTTAAGATTTCAGGAATGGAATAAAATGAACTCTTAAATTTATTCATCACCATTTCTAGAAATAAAAATAAACCTTTTTTAAAGGACCCTCCTTTCAGGATAAAACTTTTATAATTATTTTCATGGATATAAAAATTTTCATCCTTCCCTGGCATGGTATTTTACACAATTTTTAAATTTATCACAACTGAACAAGTATCTAAATAGGTAGCATCGCCGGTGTATATCACCTACAACTTTGTTCTCCATTTAATCTTTAATTTTTTCATATTAGCAGTTTGTAAAGGACCACTTTGTAAAATCACATCCTTGATGGAAAAAATTTCCATCATTGAATAAATATTCCTTAGTGGAGTAAAATTCACATTATCTTCCACATTATTCACATATAGTACATCCACTTGTTTTTACTTCCACATTTGTCTTCTTTTCTTTCAAGATAGTTGTTGTTAGTGATTGAATTTTGGTTATTTATACACCCTTTGTTAAGGATCATTTTCAATATGCAAATCACTTAACCTATTTAACACCTTAATAGCCCTTTTTCTAGGATAATATATATCCTTTTAATTTATTGGAGTTAAGTGTATCTAAATTCATTATTTACCCTTATATGCATTTATACAACTGAAATACCTTTCTATGTGATAGAAGTAAGAACAAATGAAATGTAACAACCTAAAAAAAGTTCTTATTTTATTTATTTATCTATTTTCTCCCAATAATTTTTATTTTTTTACAATAGAAGAAAATTGAATTAATTTTAAATTTCATAAGAACATTGTAAATCACATTTTTAAATGAGCTAGTATAACTAGTAATAGTGAAGAGAAAGAAAACACATACTTGAAACTAGAAACACTTTATCAAATTATTTAATAATTCTACATTCATTCTAAAACAACACCCATTATTATATCAAATATTACAATATAAAGAAAAATTTATGATAAATAAAGTGAAATATAAAAATCTATGCTGCTTTGATCCCCTATAATCATCACACCCACGAACATCACTATAATAGAAGAATAAAGGGTAATTACTAAAATATTCATTTTGGAAATGATATTGAACCTTGATTCCTATTTAAGTGAATGATGAAGTGAAAGAATGTTGTTGTATTTATAAGGTAATATTATTATATACCATTAAGTTTTTTAACTAATATAGTTGATCTATATTTTAACCATTAGTCAAAAAAATTAGTCCTTATTATTGGTGATCACATCGATTCATTTATTTGATCATAGTGATTATTTAATAATCAAATTTGTATAATTTTAAGAGACTATAAACATATTAAATTAAAAATATGTTTTATGTAGAATTCTTGAATAAAATTTATTTAAGAAAATAATATTATAAAATTATTTTTAAATGATAATATATTTTAACGATGCCCTATGTAATTTTTAAAATGGTTAGAATATGTAGTTTTCTATTAAATTATTATTTTTATTAAAATAATGATTTATATAAAGGTCAAAAATATCATAATTATAGAATTATTTTGATTAAATAAATTTATTTTTTTAATTATCAATTCAATGTTATATTAGGGTGTTTTTTGGAAAGTTTCTGACAAAGTTGATTTTTTTGTGTGAAAATGATAGAAATCTCTCTTTACAGGCAATGCGATTTTATGACATCGTTATTATGTCAACATGATAAAACAAATTATGAAAAAAATTATTTAAAAAAAATATAATTTAATTAATTTAAAAATTATTTTAAAAAATATTACTTTTAATTTAGAAGTTTATAACATGTATTTTTGTAACAAAAAAATGGAATTTTATTTTAAAAATTATTTTTTGGATTATACACAATAATTGGGTAGGTTGTAAGGGAGGACTTGAACATCCAACCACACTATGGCACTCATTATTTATCTAAAAAAATGGTTGGAATTCAATTTACCCACTAGAGGATGGCTTGTAAGACAAAACAACCAGTATTTAATCCTTTAAAACCAACCCCTCCTCATGTATAAATACCACCCATTCACCATTACACTCCCCTAAAAATTGATAATTCATGAATATTTTGAAATTTTACCTCCAAAAGAGTCCCTAAATGATTACCTCAAGGTTTCAATGTCCCACCCTCAAGTTTTAGGAATCAAATCTTCAAGGTAAGGGAATTCAACTCTTCCCTATTTTCATTCAAGTACCTCATTTTTGTTATGTCTCTATATGTTTAAATTCATTCTTTTTCAAATACTTTTGATAATATCTTTAATTGAAAAAGTTTTTTTTACCAGTGATATAACTATATTCTCTCTCATTATTCCCTTCCTTTAATCTATATTTTATACTATCATGTTATCAAATTACTTTCTTGAAATTCTCTATTTAACATGAGAAATTCCAATAATGTTAATACCCAAACCTCTTTATTTTCAATGGGTATTCAACTAGATGAAAACATAATTTATTAACTTTGGGATTTACATGTATAAAACCCACATTCCATTTCCATTCGTTTAAAATGATTCAATTTTCAAGTCTTTAAGCACTTGTGAACTAAATGTTTTCATGTGAAACTCATTCCGTATTCTCCTCAGGTTATTGATGAACTGATTTATTATTAACATTCTAGATCACATTAATTAATACATATAAAGGGTGATCCCTAATAGTTCTAAAATTATTTGTTAAAATAATTAATCTATATAGATAACATGTTTTATGATACCTTAGAGAATAACCTTGGTAATTATGATTGATGACACCTTGGTGAGAATCTTATGAATGCCAAATTTTTATGTTGTAGACTTATTTCAATGTTATGATTCATCATATTTCTGCTATAATATGCCTCATGTTCATATGATCAAGACTTATTGATATGCCTCTTTGTCATAATCTAAGTATCTCCTTTGTTTAATTTTTTATAGGATTTTTTCTCCCCACTTTATTTTACATATGTCCCCAAGATATGGGATACAAAAAAAGTAACTTAGGAAAAACCTATGAAGAAGTTTTTCAAGTTGATTAGAATAATGATTTATTTTATCATGTGTTATGTTCCTATTACCAAGACACTAAACATCAAAATATCATATTTATTGATAAATTTTTCACCGTGTCATGAGTGTTTTATGAAATAAATGGCGGGACCCCATTTAAAAAATCTATCAGAGGAATCACGACTCATTTGTTTAATAATTTAATGACCCGATCACACTTTTAGAGTTATTCTGACATCTTTAAACTTGTTGGATTCAAAAAAACATTCCCTGATGTTCCTAAAATCATTTACAATTAGATCATTTTGTTTCCTACTTCATTTGTGCAACCACACCATATTTTCGATATAGACATATCTTTTTTTCATCACTGGTAGATATGTCATTTTGTCTGATATCCACCTCCTCTCTTGATGTGTTCATTCTCTCCTCAACTTATCTTATCTTGTTATTGTTTTCTCTAAGACCTATATCCAACTTCTTTAGAACTAATCTATCATATATCAAATCCAAATTCCATTATTTAGATTATGTTATTATTAATGGAACACTTTCCTTTAATTTCATATTTGTGGACATTATTATTTTGATCTCTTAGGAAATCTCTTAAGCATAATGCTTTTTTTCTTTCATCTTTATTCCCATTTAATTCCTACTAAAATTTATGGAAAATTATTTTATATTTAGATTATTATTTTATAAGGAAAAATAAACTACCATCAAATAGTATACTTCAGGCACGATTCTTTATTAATAGTCATTTTCATTTCAATATTACTTCACAGAATAGAAACAGTATATTGTTTCCATTTCATCTATAAAATTTCATTGCCTTTTCAGCTCTAAGAGAGAGTATAAAATTCAAAACCTTTCTTCTTATGAGGTTTACAATAATTATTACCAATTTTAGATTTTTTATTGGATAAATAACATAAATTATGGGATAAATTCTTATTTATATTATTTTTTATGTCTTTTTTCATAAGGAACATATCACTTGGACTTTCTTTTTTTCCAATCAATTTTTCCAAGAGGACCCTTTAACACATCTTTAATTGAAGCAATAATTGCAATTTTTCTTTGATCTTTCTCAAAGATATCTCCATTTCTACTCAAGATAATAATTAAATCTATAAAAGTTTCTTAATAAACTCAAAGAGAAACATCAATATTTTAGATCTACTCATATTTATAAGTTTTTAAGTTATTTCAATAAAATAAATGAACCTTCACTGTGGGTGTCATCTTCAAAAAAAATTCAAATCATCCTAGAGTAATAAAAAATGAAAAATTGAACCTATTACTCTGATACTTATTATGGGAAATAAATTAGATACTTAATATGATATTACACTAAGGTGGGGGGGGGGATGGGGTGAATCACGGTACGCACTATCATTGATAGTTAAAACTATTACTATTTTATAAGTATTACTATACATTAATGGATATTGACTTAAAAACTATGAGGGCCACATGTAATAATATTAAACTGAATATTCATTATGTTTCATGATCTATACCGGTGTCTATGCATAAAGTAAATATGGTCATAGTTATTTACTTGGTTCACCCTCCTTGGGTTATGTTCAAGTAGAATGAATATACATTTTTCTATGCAATAAAGTTATAATAATGATAACTATTGATACATTTTTAGGATAGGTTGAACATATTCCAAAGATAACTATCTTATAGGTTTAGGTACATTTCACTGCTTCCCAAGGTCACTCCATTGAACATTCCTTCTTTGTCACATAACTGATGGAAAGGGTAACATTATTCCTCCTAATTTTCTCACTTCTATAGGAAGGATCCACACAAATTTTATTGACATGTAGGTCCCCTCATCAAAAAACTAGAATATATATTCAAACAAGGATAATGATCTGTTGAAGTACCTTTTGGGTTTCTTCTTTATCTCTATGAAAACACCCCGATGCATCACCTTTTATTCAATTTCTAGAACTTATGTGTAAAAACTCTTTTCCATACTATATATATTGAAATATAAAACTACACATATTATTCTTTGGAAAATCACTCACTAAATTACAATGATTATTCTTCCTAGATTAATTTTGTAACTCCATTCAAGAATAATAACAGAATAGATTCAACTTTCTAGATGAAGAATCTATTTTTTTTCTATTTTGGTAGGATCTTCAATAATGTTAGATCTTCAAGATTCCATCCCCTCACTAGATGAAATCCTTATTATTATTCTAAAAAATAGATCTGTAAAGTAATGCATTATCTCTATCCTTCTTCTTAATATCTATTTTACAATGTAGAGACTTCCTTATTATTTTGAGATAGGTGTTTCATGTGATATTGAAGTTATGCTCTTATATAAAAATTATTACATGTGTTGTAACTACCATTTAAAAAGTTGTAAATGACTTTTAAATCCTCCATGAATCATTGGATATCATACATAACAACATGGGATATTTTCATATCTATAAAATAAATCTACCTGATAATATCTTCGTCCGCCATCATGAAATTTTAAATTAATAAATATGGAAAAACTAAATGTGAACCATTTTTCTTTTAAGAGTCACAAACATCACTAAAATTATCCATGAATCATGGGATGAATATTATCATGTGGAAAGGATGTGAAGGCCAATAATAACTAGTTTATATAATATCTCTATCTTCTATTATATATTTCCATAAAATATTTAAGATATTATTTTCACCTTAGATGATCCTTGTCTTCACAATGAACATCTATTAAAGGATAACCACACATGATTACTGAATTTACTGATAGATATGGATCTCAAAATTTTCTCCTATAATCATTCATGGTATAATATACTGTAGCTATTAGTTCCATGGTGTAATATATCGATTAGTATCATAGAAAAATCTATAGATCCTAACATCCATGTAGCTGAAATATATATACCTTATTATCCTATCCAGCGCAATATATTACGTATGTATAATAAATACTTTAAATATTATATTTAGAATCATAATTCTTGTATTTAAGATCAATTATCTTACTCAACTTTCCATAAGATAATTTACTTCATGATTTTGTTGTGATGATGGACATTTTTATATAGGAATTCAAAATATCTTATGTGGTCTAAAAATATCATACGTGCATAGGATAAAGGTCACTAAAAAGTTTTGAAATATATATATTGGTTCTCATAAAGGAATTAACTTACATTGTACATGAATCTACACACATGATTTTTCATAAGAGAAATTCCTTTGCTAATTTCAAACATTAGGTACACATAAGAGAATTATCTTATGGAATAAATTAATTTTACTTATGTAGGATTCCATAAGATAAATGATTTTTCCATTTCCCTATCATTAGTACAAAGTATACCTTCTTCAACTTTGATAAGATCCTAGAATGTCTCCAGAAACTTCCACTTTTCTCTGTTCTTGGACGCACATCCATTTGGCCTTGTTTGACCACCCTTATGGACTTAATGAGTCCATTAAAATTATCTTACAATCAAAAACTTCAATATTATAGATCAGTTGAATCTAAAAAGTTTATCAAATAATCACAAAAAAATTCAAGATTTGAGTTTTTTCAATACCAAACTTATTTTCAAGAAATTCACTTTCCAATAAATCCTCTACAAAACTCATTTGGGGTTCAAAACGTAAATCATCCATGACTCGTTTCTACATGTATTTTTTTTATAATAAAATTTACATTATTTTTTCATATTTAAATACTCATAAAAAATAAACTTTTTTAATAAAATTAAAAAAATCACCCTAATCATTTTTCAACATGTATATAAAGAAAATAAAATATATTTTTTTGAAAATGATTTTATAAATATGTGAATATTATTTTTTAAATAAAATCCTCATTAGTTTTTTAAATAATAATTTATTATTATGATCAATATTTTTATAATTTGAAAAATAACATATGTTCAAAAAAATATATTTTATCATTATAAAGTAACATAAAAGTATTTTATAAATAAATTTTATAAGAAAAACTTTCTTTTAAATTTTTTATATTTATCATAAAAATATAAATAAAATATATTTGTTTTATAAAAATCAAAACCATTATTTTATCATTTTTAAGACATTAATTTATTTGTATCATGACATAAAATTTCTATAATTTTATTTTATAAGATAATTAAATATTATTTTACACTTACATAGGTGATGTTACTATTCTAATAGCCAGGTTTCTATTCCTAACAATCAGATTACTATTAAAATGGTTAGATTACTATTCAAATGGTATGATTTTTAACATTTATATGGGTTTCCAAAATTCTATAAATACCTCATATTTCATTCATTTTTCATTCACATATATTTTCTCTCAAGATTATATATATTTTAATTTTCAAAAATTAATATTATATTACTAATATTATGTTTCATTTTATAGTGTTGTCTATGAGTACGATCATTCTAGTGGATCAGACATATCCAAAATTTCATACTATAGTTATCTTATTTTCGATTTATTCTTCTTTATAGAGCATTCAATTCTTATGGGAATATTTATCTTATATGTGTAATCTTCATGTTAATAATATGTTGTCGGTCCTTTCATGTGGTGAATGTGATTTATATAATTCTTGATTATTAAATATGTTCATTGAAAGGGGAATCCCTATGTGTGTCCTTTTTTAACCCTCTACATAAGGGAACCCCCTCCCCACGAAGAGGCCACTCCAGAGAGATCCCTAGCGAGGAAAGATCCATTTCCAGTTGAGATAGAAGAGCATCTCAAAGGGTAACATCTATATAAGTGATGGTTTGACATAAAAATCTGTTAAAATTGGAGGGTTGGGCCTCATTTTTCTCACTTAGTCAGGGATTTTGTGACCTAGTAAGATGAGAAGATCTTGGGGAAGTTTCCCAAGAGCCAGCTCCCAGGAATCAAATCCTACACCTCCCAAAGGAAACATTTTTTTGATTACTAAATATGACACATGTATATAATTAGAAGTAAAATTCCATTGACAAAATGTTGTGTTGTTACACGAAATTAAAAGAAAAAATTATGCTCATTACATTACCTATGTATCATTGCTGTAATATCTAATACTATAGAAACCTAAATCTGGTAGTTATATTACATTATTGATATATAATACATTATTTCTCTAAATATTCAATAGTATACAAGTCTTGGGAGACTAAATATATAAATATATTAAATTTTAAAAAATAAAATAGAGTAAGAACATATTGTGAGAACATTAGTATCCCTTCCATTATGTTTCTAGAAATTACCCATAGTTATCCTATAGGTTTCCTAGGGAAAGGGAAAAAATAAAGGTGATCACATATGCTTAGTAAAGATTAGCATACAATAAACGACTTCATAACATAAAAATAAAATAAGTGATATGCTTGGAATAAATAAAAAACATGAATCCAAAACTAATTGAAGCTAAGGGAATACAATATCAATGAAAATAAGAGAAAATATGGGTAATAATAATATTTTATCTCTTAATAATGGAATGTATAATATTGTAAATCAAAACATGTTTTCAAGGACTAGTTCCAATTCATTGTCTAATTATGGGAATAGGTATACACCAATACCCAACCTTTTTTTCTCTTGAGTCCCATTGATTCATTAAGGGGCTATATAATATTTGGACCTACTATCACCTGATTATGTTTAATGCATTCCCCATAAGTGTCATCAAGACCATTCAAACCATTACCTAAGGAAACTTTTACTAAATAAAATATGGTTATCCATATATTGAGAAATGTGGAAATAAAATATATTACCATAAAATAGAATAATGTGGATGTCTAGGAGAACATCTCATATTCAACTTAGAAGATGCAGGGTATCATCAATGTAACATGAAGTACCCTTATCAAAGAAATATATAGGTGAGGGTACATTCAATGTACTTGGTTATCCTTAGAAGATAGTAATTGGTTTAAATAATTTTTATTATTATGAGACCAAGTAAATGTAAGGAACAATCATTTATCATGGTCCACTAAGATCCTATGATCATTTCAAATCATATCCCCTAGGAGTGTCCCACTAAGTGTGCAGTTTTGGGCCCACTCATCATCCATCTGTGTGATGATTGAGTCAATTATAAACCAACATTTCTGTGATTATTACCCCTAGATGCATATATCCCACAACCACAACCACTTTCCAATATCCAAACATGGATACATTTTTTTTTGTAAAATTATACTCAATTTTACTTTACTAAAACATAGTGTAAGTTTCCATAGTAGAAAAATGAGTTTTATAATGGTTTTAGTAACACATGAATCCAAAGAATATGTGAGAGTTATAATGATATAAATGTTTAAATCCCATTAATTTCATGGTTAATATATAAATAATTATTCCACAAAAATTCATACAGTAGAAAAAATAAAGTAGGTGTTGAATATAACACGATTCCCAAAGAATAAAAATTATCACGGAAAAAACCCCACATATGTCTTAGGTAGAAATTAATTCAAACCCACGTGAAATATAAGGCTTAAAATTTATCTTAAAATTACATGAAAAAGTTAATTTCATGATATAACTTCTCAAATATTTATTATATACACCATATAATGGAATTTAGGTACATAATACCAAACATGTCTCAAAGAAAGGAATTTGAGATGAAAAACCCTTACCTCTTATCTTGAATTCCATGAACATACTATAACCTCATATATAAAAACAAGATATATTAATAAAATAATTAAAAACCCTAATAATATCTATATATATATATATATTCTTTATAAATAGTCTTTATTTATATGAATTCAACTTATTTTTTCACATAATGTGTTTTAGTTTTGATCGTTTGTACTACTTTTTTATTAGAGGTATATATATCTATTATTCTTTAAATTAATATTTTTAAAAGATAACTAAAGTTATTAGGTGTTATTTATAATTATTTTTGATGTTTCAAATTCCTTTAATTAGTGTTTTAGTCTTTATACTTGAATTTAAAATCGATAATAAGCATGTTTCAGTGATTTTTCATGATTGAAGTGTGTTTTCTTAAATAATGAATTAAATATTTATATAACATATTTACAATAAAAAATAATTATTTACACATTTATTTTATATATAAATGTAATTATTTTCCCATATTAATTCTCAATATAAATTCAAAGTATTGTTAAAGCATGTGGTTAAACTGAACCAAACATGAACATTCAATGATTTGATAAATATGTCTGAGGTTGATTTGTTGGAATATCATTATAATAGATGAATAATTATCCTATTTAATTTTTTATTAGTGTAATTTTCCATAATTTTATGTAATTAATATAGGATTTAATAGATAAGAAAATATTAATCAATTTGAATACAAGATTATCCTCTTAGTATTCTTATTTTAAATGATCAAATAAACAATGATCATTTTTGGATTATACCGTTAATAATTTTCAAAATTAATTAAAAATAATCTTAATTATATCATAAACTTCATATTTATACTTTAATATCATTTCTATGTCGTTCCTTGTATGGTTTTTAAGGAAAAATAACAAGTCACATCATGGAGGTGGTAGTTTGCATAATGTATGAATGACAGTTTTGTTTTTCCTAAGGGTTGGGGGAAGGTGATTAGTGTTTATTTCAAAAATATAAAGATATTAAATATACTAGAAATAAATAATTAATAATATAAAATTGTCATAATAAATTTGAAATGGAAAGATAAAAGTAAAATATGTTATTGAAATGATTAAATTTATGTTGAGATCTTTGGGTTTCTCTTAGAGGATTCCATGGAAAGTGATAGCTTAGGAAAATCTATTATGAACAGAATGTTTTTATAGTTAAATGGGATTCTAGGTGAAGTAAATAAGGAAACTTTTTAGGATGAAATTTAATTTTTAGACTGGTATTAGAGGTGTTGTGAGATTCCACTTTTATATGTGAAATGAGAGGATTTTTATGGAAACTTAGGTTAGGGGTGGGAATGGAATCACATCGGTGTTTGGTGGGTTTTTTGAGTTAGGTGAATTAGGTGGGTAAATGGTAGGTGATACATGTGTGTATGACTTTAGAAACTAAAATTTCATTCGATAATATTTTTATTAAATTTTAATTATTAAAAATTCAAGATACCACATTTACACATTTAACCCTTATTAATCCTAATTAAAAATTAATCGTGGTAATTATTTTTTTACTAAAAATATAAGATGACCCTTCATACCAAATTTTGACAAGAAAAATAATAATTTGTGATCCATTAATCCTAATTCAATTTCAAAATCAGAGAAAATTAAAATTTAAATTAAATCACAGCATATAGAAAGAACTATTCTTATAGAAAAATATATTTTTATATATTATGTGTTTTTTATTCTTATTTACCCCTAGTTATTAATTTATAGATATTATATATATATATATATTAATTTATGGTTTTAAAAATAATATTAGTGTAATGTTTTAAAGTTAATTAATATAATATATTTATATAAAATATATAAAACTGTTATAAAATTAATCCTTTGAAAACAATCATTTTTCTTTTACTGTGGTAATAAATATTAATCCTAAGCAATTTATTTTCGTTTAATTAAAATTAGATTGTAAAATTTAAATAATTTGGACCAACTAATTCTAAATACATATTCTATTTTATCAAATAAAATTAATATTTATAAGTAAAATTAAATTTAGCGTTTCCACGCAAAAAACTCATTTTTTAGAAAAATCCTAAAAAATTTATCTAAAGATACTAAATTTATGATGAATTATAAAATAAAGATTATTTTGTTAAAATAAAATTTTAAAAAAAATAAACATAATTATGAATAAATTTTCTTTAGAGTGCGCATTATGAGATATATTAATATATAGTGTTTTCCTGTTAAAGAATTGCATCGAGTATCACATTTCTCCCCTAAAATAATTTCATCCTAGAAATGAGGGTATATATCACGTATTGAAAAAACATGGATAGTACTTCTTTATATATTCTTTAGTATACTAGGTTACCACTTCTAATTTATGATTTCTCTAAAGTAATTTCACTAATAGAGTGTTTTTGATTCTGTAACACTTACTCTCAGTTGTCAAAAAACTTGAGAGGTTCCTGATTATAAGACCATTCAGGCTCCAAATATTTTACCTTATATATAGATAATGCATTTGATATAGAATTTTGTTTCTCAATAATAAACAATCTAAGTGTCTTGTACTTTATAATGTATGGGAGGCACATCCAATCGGTAAGTTAAAACACAAATTCTTTCTAGTATTTCAAAAGGTCTAATTTTCCTTGGGTAAAAGTTCCCTATTTTTCAAAATCTTAAAACTCTATTCCATTGTGAAACTTTTATGAATAAATAATACCCAACTGTAGATTAAAATTATATCCTTTTATTATAAAAATAGCTATTTTTTGTACTATGGGATGTTTTAATATGATCTTGAATAGTTCATACATTAACACTCATCTATTGAACAAGCTCTAGGACAACTAACTTCCTTTCCCAACTTCTACACAACAGGTTTGGGTCTAAAAACTCTTCCTGTGAATTGATTTTTTATGGTTTCATCTGCATTATCGATTGGAATATATTATTGTATGAAAATTACACCAATGGTTGGTACTAATCTGACATTCCTTGGAAGTAAAAAAACATGATCTAAACATGTATTCTAAATTCTAGATGGTCCTTTCAAACTTCCCATCAATATGGAGATGATAATATATTATTAAATATATCTCAATGTCAAGATCCATTTAAAGTCTCTTCATGATTTTTTTGGTGAACCGAGGGTTATGATCATATAAAATTATTAGAGTTCCCCATGAATCCTTATTATTTAATTGATATAGAGATAAGAATGACACTCAAGTGGTATATAATATCTAATAATTAAAAAAATGAGCAGAGTTGGTAAGACAATTAATGCAGACCCATATAGTATAATTCTTCTTGGTAGTATTTGGGAGTCCAGTAAAAAATTCCATTGTAACATTGTACCACTTCCATATAGTTATTGGAAGAGGCTATATGACTCCCTTAGGATATTATCTTTTACGCAATTTCTAATGGAATACCAAGAACCAAGCAACACAGACCACAATTTCTCACTACATACCATCCCACTAGGAATATTCTATTAAATCCATATTCAGCTTTGTGCTACATGAGTGTATGGAGAAATTTGGGATATGTTATTTGTCTAGTAATTCCCTCTTCAACTATAGTATGGATGAAACACATAACCACGTTAAAAACTTCAACACTCCCTCTATAAAGATGAATTATATCAATTTTCCATCATTCAATACTGTTATATTAATTTTTAAGTCATCTTATTCCTATTAGGACTTCTCTATATTTTCTAGTAAGGATGTTTTATCAATTTCAAGTTAAAGGAATGATGTATCACCATACCTAAACATCATTGAATCCTTCTTTAAAATAATTCTACTATAGAGACCCAGCCCTTGAAAGCTTATATCTACTATCTACTATCAACTACATTGGCATGATTATAAGGAATTCAATCCCCCAATGACCAATCAGTTTCGTAGTCTTGGTAAACCACATACATAAATGAATATTTCATTACAAATAGATGCACTAATTAAAAAATATTCTTTTTCAACTAAAAAAATAAATATATTTGAGGATAACTCTAATACATATATTATATTCCTTAATTTCTTTCATTGTACACTTCTTGGATTCCTAGGGAAATAAAAATAATAAGGGTGAGATAAAATGATCAGTAAGGGAAAAATATAGTGGAAAAAATAACAAATCAATGAAAATAGTCAATACAAAAAGATAAATAATTGAACACACAAGCTATGTAATATAAAACTAAAAGGAATTATATGAGAAATATGGAAAGTTAATAACTAGAAATATATTCCATCTAGATAAATGAAAATTAAATTTATCCATAGATATGCTGATGAAAAATCTCATGGATAAATAATAATAGAATTCTAAATAAAAGAAATACTTATTTTTTGGACATCATCCTTCCCAAGAACATAATACCTTTTCCATAAAAAGATAGATTAACCATTCCAATTTATGCAACTAATTTATCCCATGAGACTACCAATGCATCAAATGGATTTCATACCCTAGTCCCCAAACTACAAGCCTTTCCTTAAACGGTCCCCAATCCATGAATTTCATGTTCAAATGTTTTCTTATATATCAAATAAATGATTTTCCTTAAAAAATATATTTATTTAATAATGTATACAAATTTATTAATATTTACCAAAATAATAAAATAAATATAAAATTTTACACCATATATAAAATGGTATACAATTTAAGAAATAGTAATATTCATGATAAATAAAATGGATAATTTAGGGGAAAATTCAATGTTCAATGTTTATAAGAGATTGAATATTTCAAGGGGACTAAAAAAAGATGAAGTAAGTGAACCTAAATACTATTCTTGTCCAAATAAATCATAAACCATCTAGAGGAAGAATAAGGATGATATAAATACAACATAACACAAAATAGAGTAAAATAAAGGGTTGTTTTTGTTGATAAAATAACTTAATATATTTTAAAAATATTCTTGAGGAAAATATACTTTTATTTTGAAAATATTTTTAATTGAAAATAAATTTTTAAAAACATTGAGAAGGGAGATTCAAAGAAATAATTGTGGATAAATCCCTATATGCCGAACGAGGTAAAAAGAATATTCCTTTTGTATGGAAAATGGTAAGAAAATTCTTAATTTGGAAAAAAATAAGTAGATGACCTCTAAGATATTGGTAAAATAAAAAGGGTAAAACTGTTTTTAACAAATTATTTTAAAATAATTTATGAAAACATTAAAAAACGTTATTTTTATAATAAAACAGCTTCTCTGACTAAAGGGAGAAGTGAAGTCGGGTTTTCTTTGAAACATTTTTAAATGGAATTGAGTAACAAAGAGTTGGAAAATGGAACTAATACATGAAAATGATCATAAATATCCTGAGAAGAATGAAAGGGATTATTGAACAATGGTTATATAATTTTCTCGACTATAAATTCCATTGAAAGATCAATAGTATTAGTCTTGGGGAAAATAATCATTAAACATTCAAAAGTATCTCATACCACTTTGAAACATTTTTGAAAGGTATTAAGTAACAAAGAGTGAATAAATGAAACTAATACATGAAAATGATCATGAATATCCAAAGAAGAATGAAAGGTATTATTGAACAATGGTTATATAATTTTTTCTACTGTAAATTCCATTGAAAGATCATTAGTATTAGTCTTGAGGAAAATAATCTTTCAACATTCCAAAGTATCTCATACCAGTTTGAAACATTTTTAAATCATAAACCTCATGAAGGAATAATATTAAAATAAAGTGTTAAATACCATGAAATAAAATTATTTTATTATATATAATGTTAATGTAATTGTATATAAAATATAAAAGAAACTAGGTTCATAACAATAGAACGTGCCTCGATGAAATGAAATTGATACGAAATCCATTAAATAAGAATTGAAAGACCCAAAAGTGATAATCATAAAATGAAACATATAAATACCATTAATATAATAGGTTTAATGATATTATATTTCAATTTGGTAGTATGTAAACCATATATATATATATATATATAACAAGGTGTACAATAATAAATTACACCTCATAGAAAGAAAAGTGATACAAGAATTCCTTACCTTGTGTTTCCTTTCAAGTGAATTTCATTTAAAATCCTGTATAATAAACTTATTTTAATTTTATACTTTCTTCATAACCTTTTTCATGTTTATAATTAATTTTATTTCACTTATTACCATGTTATGTACAACTACTCAATTAATTAAGTTTACACTGGGTGTTTTTCACCAAATTCGGTTTATGTGTCAAAAGAACTATTGTTGGTCCACTATGGTCATTGGGTTAATTATTTAACATATCTAGAATAGTAACCATGATATAATTATAAAATTTTTACATAAATTATACTTTTAAAATAAATCATTTAATATGGTTATGAAAATGATAATATGTTATAATCACGAAGATGGTAGGCCATACGTACACATGAGTAACATTCCCATTTTTAAATGATCATTATGGAAAGAAGGTAAGTTACAAAAATATTTCTAGAATGATAATTATATAATAAATATAGTGTTATTAAATCATGTATACTTATATATATAATTATTTTATGTAAAAGTAATAACATCTTGTTGAGGCGGCGGTAGTCCACACGTCCACGAATGACGTTTCTCTTTTAATGTGTGTAAAGTGGTAATAAAGAAGATGATATATATATATATATATATATTATTTATAGAAATATAATTATATCATGAATATATTATTGTTTTTTTGGTATGTAAATTATGTTTAATTAGTTCCATTAATTTATACATTCAATGTATTGTGCGAACGAATCACAACACTTTGAGGGGGCGGTAGTCCACACATCATCAAATGAGATTATCGTATTGAAACAACTTGGAAAGAATTAATTTATGTTATAAATAAAAATTACAGATGGATAAAATATTATAAATAAAATATATATCATATATAAATATATTTTCTATTATAATGGCCACTATAAGAGGCGGTAATGAATAATTGAACAATCATTATTTCATGAGGTAGTAATTCACTGTTTACAAAAATTGTATGTTCATTAACCATTATATGGATGTGTATTTAATTATATGTATAAACCCTATTAAAAAACATACGAGTATATTTATTATGATTGTTATGTTATATATGAAAAGAATAAAGAGATTTTTGGGGTTAGAAAATAGAAATGAAACTAGAGAGATTGAGAAAAGACATTACCTTTTAATCAGGTATCTTCTTTTGGATTAAACCAAAAGGCATCCATTAAAGGTACTCTTACAAAAGGGAGGATTATAGGTAGAGGCGAGGGATTTTGGGAGACCATTTATTCAGATATTTTCCAATCTTAAGAGGCTTTAGTGGTGTGAGGAATGGGTAGAGGTGGTGGCCTTTTATAGGGAAGGAAAAGGACTCACTTGGTATTCTTTAAAAGAGGTTAGGTGTACACATGTTATTACCTTAAAAAATACATAAAAAACAAAAAAAAAATCATTAATGAAAGTTTAATGTACAAAATATGACCAGATAATGTGCATTGGTGTAATGGATAAGTCATTTTTGCCCTTAATCTTAGGGTTTAGTCCATTTTTTTGGCCTAATTACACCTTAATCACTATAATTAATTTTAATCACTTTCACTAACATTTTTTATAAAAAATTATGTTGATATTATTAGACCCAAAATATTATATTGATAAAAAAATATTATGTAGGATTTTCAAAATTTAAATCACAGAAGAAGAAAAAATTAGGATTAATGCTAATCTCACAGACAAACGGATTTACTGGTTTTAGTAGAAATTTTTCAAAAGATTGTTATGTTTTTATATTAAATTTAAAAAGTAAAATTGATTGTAATGAACTAAATTATATTAATATATATATTTTTGATCCAATTTTACTTCAAAACTGATTTATAATATAATTTAACATTAATAATTATTTAAACGAAAAGGAAAATTTTAACTAAAATGCAGTATTTTTCTCTATTCACTAAAAATGATGTTTCTTGGAAAAATTCCAAAAATTAATCCGAAGATAATTTTGAAATTATTAATTCAAAAATAAATTTTACTTTATCAAATTAAATTCATAAAATTTTGAACATTATGATTTTAAATAGGCTCTCTGTTAAATGGTGGTAAAAATTCCATAATAAAAACATAGGATTTTATCTGAAATATTGGGTTTGATCTTATCATTTGCTTACCAAAACTATTGGATGAATATAAAAAATAATTTTTGAATATATAACATATTTATTACATTAATATCACTCACTAATTGCAATTAATTTAATATATTAGGTTAAAATAACTTTGTGAACATAAAAATATTTTTCTATAAAAATGTCCTTTTAATATTAAACTGGTTATTATATTCATTTATAATTTATTTTTAACCAATTATTAGGTTTTTAAAACCATATATTTTCATAATTTAGTTAATAAAATTCAATACATCTAGTTTATATCTTATTATATTAAATAATAATGTTTTAATTACAAATTATTTCTCAATAAGACTCAATATTGCATATAGAGAAATCCATCGAAAAACGTATCTTCTGTGTGTAACAAAAGATATGGATGAAGATATCTCTATCCTATAATGCAGTCCATCTCAGTGTTGTGTGTATTGAAATACATGGAATCTATTTTAAATAGTAAATATATTTTAATGTATTTGGGTTTTATATTACTTTACACGCTTGTTGTCACCTGTCATACACGCTATTAAATACAAGGTTCTTACTTTAGTTTTTTGGGGCATCAAATTATCCACATATTATTTAAATCACATCCTCAAAATTTAAAATCAATCATGGTGATATATTTTTTTATACTTTCTATAGTTGAAATCCCATATCATGAGAAGGGGTCATAAGTCATCCTCTAAAAATGAGAGAATGGAATGTATAAATTTCACCTGAACTACCATGTAACTTGGTATATAAGTAGGAGAACATTAGTCGGAAGTAAAGATACATACATGGGGGAAAATTTCAAATACATTTAAAGATCGAATGAAGTCATTAATCCCAAATAAGTTAGTGATCAATGGAAAGTTGAGGGCCACAAATACATAAATCTTTGATGATATAAAAACCCATAGGCTCAACATAAAATTTAGGTATTAGGACAACATTTTAATTTTGAAATAATTTTCCTAATATGGTGTAATTATTTTACTAACCAAGAATATAAAACAAATTCTTACATGATAGGTTTCAATCTCATATGAACAATCATAACTTTTTATTGTGCTTCAATCAAATTATAATTCACCCCTTTACTCCCAAAAATTAATTACTCACAATGTATTATTTTTATTCTTTAAGCACTAAAATAAACTTTTAAAGGGTCTTAATGCCTATAAAATAGTGAAAATTCATATTATTTGTCTCTAACTATCTCCCAAAATAAATATGGTCAACATATTAATTTTTAATCCTCGAAATTATTACTACAGGTTCATTATTAATATTTATTTATTAATTTTTTAACTAAAAAAATGAAAATTAACAAGAACATTGCATAGGTTAGTGGTTGGCATGAAACCCTTATCATTTTTCAATCCCAGGTTCATGTCCTACAGGATTGACATATTTGATTGGTTGTCACTTGACTTATAGGTTTTCCTTTTCTAAAACCATATTAACATAACTTCAAAATATAAATATGGTGGATATCCTTGAAATTTGGTTAATATTTAAACAGTGTTTTAACTAAGGTTTTCAATACAACCTCAATACCTAAATAACTCATCTATTTTATTTCCACATAGGTACTTCCTTGGCCTAGGGTTTATCTCTAATATCATTAGTTGTATTTCTAAATCCTGAAACCTTATCTTCAATATAAAATTCCTCAGATTTAACATTACATACTTATTATACATCTTAATCCTTCTTAATGTTTTGTAAAGGATAAGTGGATTATACTGTGCCTATCCCCAGATATTGTCAAACCAGGTGCGCAGTAAGGCCTATTTTCATGAACCAGGTTACCCCGAGTCAAGTTCAAAACACCTTGTTAGCGTTGTTACTTCTAGGTACATTTGTTCCAAAACAACATCAACTTGTAGAATCTAGATAGGGATGTATTGATAAGAATACCCACATAATCTATACTTTAGGAAAATTATTGGGTTTTCATATATAAATTTTCAAATTCTACCTTAGGGTTATGTTTTTCAATCTTGGTTTTCCAAAATCCAGTTCCCAAGGTTGCTAATAAACTTCCATTGATACCAACTATAGTGACCTATCCCCTAATATCCTAGAGCTAGTGTCTACTATCAATTATATTGGAATGATTATAAGGAATTAAAGACCCAAATAATCAATCAGTTTAGTATTATTGGTAAACCAGATACATAAATGAGTATTACATTACAAATGAATACACTAATTACAACATATTTGTTTATTCTAAACAAATAAACAGCTTTGAGGATCACTCTAATACACCTAGTATATTCCTGAATTTCTTTAATTGTATTCTTCTTGGATTCTTGGGGAATGAAACAAAATAATGGTGAGCTCAAATTCTCAGTAAGGGAAAAATAGAGTGAAATCAGTAATGAATCAATGAGAATAGTCAATATGGAAATGTACATAACAGAACAAACATTTTATATAATCAGTAAATTGAAAGAAAGTACATAATCAATATAGAAAGATAATAACTGAAAATACATTACATGAAGATAAATGATAATTAAATGTATGCATAGATATGCCAATAAAAAATAACACGGATAAATAATAATAGAATTCTCAATAAAGGAAATGCTTATTTTTTAGATGTCATTTTTCCCATGAACATGATACCTTTACCATCAAAATATAGTTTAACCATTCCAATTATCACAAATAATTCATCCCATGAGACTACTGATGCATAGAGTGTATTTCATTCACTGGTCCCCAACCCATAGGGCTTTCCTTAAATGATCCCTAACCCATGTATTTCAGGTCCAAAGCATTCATCATATTTCAAGTAAATAATGTTCCTCATCAAAAATCAATTTTGGATAAATTATACAGATTTATCAATATTTCCCCAAATAATCAAATAAATTTCAAAGTTGACATCATATGTAAAATAGTATATGGTTTAGGCTATTGTAATATCCATGATAAATGAAATGGATAATTTATAATAAATTCAATGTTACATATTCATAGTATATTGAATATTTCTAGGGGACTAACAAGTTGATCAAGGATGTTAATGTCAATACTATCCTTGGACAAATAAATCAAAATCCCTCTAGAGGAAGAATAAGGATGGTATCAATAGAACATACCCCAAATTAGAGTAAAGTAAAGGGTTGTTGTCATTGATGAAATAAAAGAATATATTTTAAAATTATTCTTAAGGAAAAAACCGCTGATTTTTAAAATATTTTTAATTGAAAATACCTTTTTAAAAACATTTAGAAGTAGGATTCAAATAAATTATGGTGGATAAATTCATACATGTCGTACGGGGTAAAAATAATATTCCTTTTGTATGACAAAAGGTTAGAAAATTCCTCATTTTGAAATTGAAAAGATAATTCTTTATAAGATATCGGTAAAACGAAAAAAGGGTAAAAGTTTCTTAACCAAATAATTTTCAAATTATTTTTGAAAACATTTTAATAAAACGTGGTTTTTAGAAGAAAATAGGTTCTCCAACTAAAGAGAGAAGTGAAGTCATGTTTTCTTTACAAAAATTTATAACACATTAAATATCGAAGAGTGAAAAAATGGTATAAATACTTGAAAATGGTCCTGAATAACCAGATAATAATTAAAGGTATTATTAAACAATATTTATACAATTTTCTCAAATGGAAATTCCATTTAAATACTATTAGGATTAGTCTTGAGTAAAATAATGTTTAAACATTCCAAAGTGTCCCATACCACATTGATACTGTTTTAAATAATAAACCTCTTGAATGAATAATTTTAAATGAAAGTATTAAATACCATGAAGGAAAAGGAATTAATTATATAGAATTTCAATGGCAATGTTTACACCATATAAATGAATCTTGGTGCATATTAATAGAATGTGCCTAAATAATATGAAATTGATATGAAATCCATTACAAATGAATCGAAAGACCCAAAACTGATAGTAATGAAATGAAATATTTAAATACCATGAATATATTAGGTTTTGTGATATTATATGTAAATGTGGTAGTATTTACACCATATATATATTTATAAGAAATTAGGTGCATGACAATAAATTATGCCTCACAGAAAGAAAAGTGAGACAAGAATTCATTACCATGTATTTCCTTTCTGGTGAGAATCCTTTAAATTACTATATAATGAACTTATGTTAATTTTATACTTTCTTAAGAACCTTTTTCATTTTTATAATTTATTTTATTCCACTTATTACCATGTTGTGTATAACTACTCAAACAATTTAAGTTTACATCAGGTGTTTTTGGCCAAATTCGGTTTATGTTTCAAAACAACTTTTGTTCGTCAACTATGGTCATAGGGATGATTATTTTACATCTCTAGAATAATAACCATGACCATATTATCATATTTTTACATAAAGTTTACTTTTAAACTCAATAATTAAATATGGTTTTGATAATGAAAATATGTTATAATCATGGAGACGGTAGGTCGTACATACGCATGAGTAACATTCCCATTTTTGAATGATTATTGGAGAACGAAGGTAAGTAACTCAAATCTTTACAGAATGATCATTATATAATAAATATTATATTATTTAATCATATATAATTATATATAAAATTATGTGATGTAAAATTAATCAGATCATGTCGAGGGGGTGGTAGTCCACATGTCCACGAATGATGTTTTCAATTTTAAAGTGTGTGAAGGGGTAATAAAAGAGATGATATATATATATATATATATATTATTTTCTAGAAAGATAATTATTTAATTAATATATTATTTATTTTATGTATTTCACTTATGTTTAAGTATGTCCATTCATTTATACATTCCATGTATTGATTGAACAAATCACATCACTTTGAGGGGGTGGTAGCCCACACTTCCTCAAATAAGATTTTTTTATTTACAAAACATGGTATGAATAACATTCTGTTATCAATAAAAATTAAAGAACGTTAAAACATTATAAATAACATATATATAATATATAAATAGATTTTCCATCATAATGGCCACCATAAGAGGCGGTAATGGAGAATTGAACAATCATCGTTTTGTGAGGTAGTAATTCTCCATTCACAGAAATAGTATGTTCATTGACCATTAGATGGAGGTGTGTGTAATTTTTGATATAAAACATACTATGAAAACATCCTAGTATATTGATAATACAGTTTTTGTTATGTAATAACATAATAAGTAGATTTTAGTGTTTGGAGTATGGAAATGAAACTAGAGATATTGAGAAAAGACATTACCTATAAATCGGGTGACTACTTTTGGTTAAAAAAAGGTATACATGGAAGGTATCCTTCCCAAAGTGAGGATTATATTTTTAGGAGAGGGATTATGGGATACCATTTGTTCAGATATTGTTGAATATTAAGATGTTTTAGAGGTGTGAGGTATGGGTAGTGGTGGTGACATTTTATATGGAAGGAAAATGACTCACTTTGTATTCTTAAAAAGAAGTTAGGTGTACACCTATTATTACCTAGAAAAAGTCATACCAAACCACCGAAAATCATGAATGTAAGGTTAAAGTCCGAAATATAGCCATAAAATTGGTTTTTGAACAAGTGGATAATCCATTTGGGCCCTTAAATTTAGGGTTTTAGTATATTTTAAGCCTAATTACACCGTAATCACTATAATTAATTTTAATCAGTTTCACTAATCATTTTTTTTAAAAATTAAGTTGATATTATTAGACAAAAAATATCATCTTTTTTACCATGTAATATATCTAATTTTCAAAATTCAAATCACAGAAGATGAAAAATTAGGATTAATGCTAATCTCGTAGAGAGATGGATTAACTGGTTTTAGTTGAAAAATGTTCAAAAGATTGTTTTGTTTTTATATTCAATTTAAAATTTTAAATTGATTATAATGAACTAAATTGTATTAATATATTTATAATTTATTCAATATTACATTAAAAAATTTATAATATAATTTAACATTAATAATTATTTAAATGAAAAGGCAGTTTTTAACTAAAATGTAGAATTTTTCACAATTCACTAAAAAATAATGTTTCTAGGAAAAATCTGAAAAATTAATCCTAAGATAATTTTTACATTAATAATTAAAAAAAAAATTATTTTATGAAATTAAATTCATAATTTTGTTAACATTAATATTTAAAATAGGTTCACCATTAAAATTCGGTAAAAATCCCTTATTAAAAATATATGTTTTTATGTGAAATATTAGATTTTCTCTAATATTATGCTTAACAAATATATTGGATGAATATAAAAAATAATTTATTGAATATTCAACATATTTATTAAAATAACATCACTCACTAATTGTAATTAATTTAATCTATTAGAGTAAAATAAGTTTGTGAACATCATAATAGTTTTCTATAAAAATATCCTTTTAAAATTTGATTAGTTCTCATATTCATTTATAATTTTTTTACAACCAATGATTTAGTTGGATAAACCATATATTTTCATAATTTAGTTAATAATATTCATAATGAAAAGTTTATATCTTATAATATTAAATAATATTGTATTAATTATAGATTGTTTCTGAGTAAAAGTCAATATTGTATATAGAGTAAGCCATCGAAGAAGGTCACTTTTGCGTATAATGCAAGCTAAAAAGGAAGGTATCTCTTGAATTTAATGTAATAAAACTTTATATTTCATGAGAGAAATACATAGAATCTATTTTAAATATTAATCATATAATAAAGTATCTGGTTATTATATTAACTTATGTTCTTGTTGTTGTGTGTCATACGTGCTATCGAATATAATGTTTTTACTTTAGTTTTTTGGGGAGTCACGTATACATATAGGATCATTGATAATATTAGTCACAGTTATAACTCTATCATTTCTTATACTCAATACATCATCCAACTTGTTTGTTTAGTCACAATGGTAGTGTATCTAGAAATTAGTCATTGAGTAGTTCCAATAGTTTTATTTGCCTCATTAATAGCTCCTTCTGAGAGAATATATACTTCAAAAATCTTTTTTATGTATATATATCACATATTTCACCATATAAGTAGTGCCTATATATTTTCAAAGAAAATTTTACATATTTTGGATCTGTTTCATGAGTTATATAGTTATGTTCATGAATTTTTAATTGCCTTGATGCATAGGCAATCAACAAATCATCCTACATAAGGACACAAGCAAGTACTTTATTTATTTCACCACTATATATTAAAAATCCTTCCATAACTAATGTTAAAATTAATATAGGTGAATTAATTATTATCTTATTCATATCTTTCAAAAATTCCTCACATTCCATTAATAATGTTAATTTAGCACCTTTACACGTTAACTTGGTTAATGGGTTAGACAACCAGGAAATATTTTTGAACAAAACACCGATAATACCCTACTAATCCTAGGAAAAATTGAATATAAGTAATTTTCATCACTATAAGATGTAAAACCCTGATATTTTATGAAATATATTTTTCTTAAATAAATTTAATTTCTATGATAGCTTGCATTACATGTAACACTAGGTTTCTACAAACCATATAACATTACTAAACTTTTATGGTTTCATTATCACCTAGCCATTGGATAGTATTGTGTAAATGGTAAAAGATAAATTTTGAAAACATATAATCTACATATTTAAAAAATAAATTTATTAGTTGTTAAATTATTAGAATAAAAAAAATTAATTGAAAATAAAAGTGATGTTGTTTTTGAAGAATTGTTTTTATACCTGTAATGTGTTTTTATTAACAACAATTATTCACTATTGGTGAATAATTATAATTAAATTTATCTATTATTTAATTTATCAAAAATTTTAAAGATGAAAAATTATTTTTCTAGGCATCAGAAAAGAATAAATCTGGTTTTATGATTAAAAATGTATTTTTTTCTATAAAACATTTTTACCACATTGTGTGTGCATACATTAAAATTAATTTACTATATTTATTGGTATTGAATTAGATATAATTAATAAAATATTTATAATTAAGAGACTAAAATTTGGTAAATATTCACCTTTTAGTTTTGGTCAATATTAATAGTATCATGGGTAAAATTTATCACCTCAGTAATGGGTAAATCTGGTAAATATAGGTCAAAATTTTCTAATAAGGCCATAATTTATTTATATTATTTTTTAAAAAGAATTTAATTTTCCCCTTATCAATTTATTTTTAATATTTATTATTTTATTAGAAACTATTCTATGAAAATGGATAATATATTATTTAAAACAAAGAAAGTTGAAAAATGTCTGTCTCTTATATTTAAAAATCCTTTATGTATTCATAGAAGAAAAAAACTAAATGTGAATGAATATTAAACTACATTTAATGTGTAATAAAATTATATTAATTTATTTAATTTATTTTTAATTTTTAAGTGTTATATAATTACCTTAAATGCTTACAAAAGGTCAAAACAATATTTATTCAATAATGGGAAAAAAATTAATGATTTTGAAAATTCTAAAAGTGGTATAATTTGAGTATTTTATAGTGTTTCAATAATTGTATAGAATAATATGACATATTATTGTTTTTATAAAATATTACATTCTAATTAAGACTTTCTATTAATGTATTTTATGTCAAATTTGGTGAATAGTGTCAAAAATTTACAATAATTATATTTTATCAAAATAATATATTGTTAAATTATTTAAAAATAATAAAAATATTTTAATAAGAAAATTTGGATATAATACGGTATAAATTTTATATATTATCCATTTTTTGGCCAATTATCACCTTATAAATAAAAAATTATCACTTGTTAACATTTTAAAAGTTTTTACCGTAATAAAAAATTGAAATTGGTTAACTAAGGGTTAATCAAAATAATAATGATTGAAATGACACAAAAACTTATCTAAAATATATTTTTCGGTTTTATTACAACCCAATACTATATTATCTTCGAATACCTGTCATGTTTTATGAAATTTATTAAAAATGAATTCATTATAACTTAATTTTTTTTGAAATTTCAAAATCACTCCTCGACTTATTTATAAAAGGGAACCTCATATCTCACTTATTTAAACTTGTTTGAACCCTTTAGATCTAAAAATACATTTATATTTATCTTATAAAATTACCTATACACATTCTAGATTATTTTTATTATAAAAATACAAACCCTTGTGCCCTTTACAAGAGATCTAAAGAGTCGTTTCAAGGAAAAGGTAATCACATTACTTGATGAATTTATATCATAAACTTCTTTATTTCCTAAAAATATATATTATTTATCATAAAATAATAACTTATGTATCTTAAATAATATTTAATTTTATTATGATTATGAAAACACCAGAATACACCCTCTTTACCATCAAATGAGAACTATAAGTATCAATCATGTGTACGTATAACTTATCGTCTCTACATAGAGATACAATTCATTTTTCATCACCATATTTTATGGATGAGTATTATGGAAATTATGATATTTATATATGATATTTTTTTAATTAATTATAATTATGAAATTATAGTATCACATATACCTACTTACATTCCAATCCTTTGTAAAACGATAATGTGGCCCTTGTGTACATGTGGACTACCACCTCCACGAAGCGATGTAATTCATTTTTTAATTCCATTTTACTTGGATAATAATAAGGATATATTTAATGACTATATATAATATATATAAAATGATAATGATATTTTTAAGTTGAATTATTGTTTTCCTTTCTTTCATTCCATCCTTCAAAAAAATGAAAACAATGATCATATGTATGTATGGCCTACCGTCTCTATTAACAGTGTAATTCATTTTTCTATATCTAAATTTTATGGATGAATATAAATATCTAAATAATGAATATATATGATAGTTATGTCATTATTTATATTATAGTTGTCATTTAACCAAGAAAAATGTATAAGGACCATTACTACTAAACTGAAATACCCCTTATAAACTAAACAACTAACACTTGCAATTGGATATTTTAATAAGGAACTATTGATAAAAGGGGGTGTTAAAATGTTATAAAGGGAGAATATATGATATTACATGAAAATTTAATATAATAATAATAAATTTTAATCTATTATACAAGATGTTAGAATCTTCTTAAGCAAGGAAGGCTCGAGGTAAGGGTTTTATGTCATAATCTCATTGTTTTTAGGGTTGATTATAACTATGCCAATGATGAGGAAATATTATAATATAATTATCACGAAGCTTATAAATTTTATTCTTGTATGTTTATTTATGTTAAATAATTTTGTTTTTATTTTTATCATAATATATTCTCAATATACTGAAAATATATTTTTAAAAAAAATGGACAACATTTCTCTATTAATTTGAAAAACGTTTTTCTTCCATATCTATGTTTTGAAAAAAAAAATGTTCTAAAGAAGTTTTTTTATATTATAAAATGATTTTTTAATTAATTTTTACCCATGTATTATTTTTTACAAGAATTTTTGAAAAGAATCATTTTGTTTTTTTCAAAATGAGATACTTTGTAACTTTTTGTAAAGAAGTATAGAAGGAATATTTTTTTAACTTATTCAAAATGAATTTATTTTACCTCCATCATGAATAATTTTTTATTTTTAAATTCCCTTATAACTATACATGAATATTTTCTAAAAAAAATGTTCTCATTTTTATTTATGTATTTTCTTAAAAAATTAACTTGAAATTGGAAATTTTGTTTTTCTCAAGAATGTTTTAATAAATCTTTAATGGTATTTATATTCATTAAAGGAAAAAACACTTGACCTCACTTATGATTTTATGAGTATATGATCCAAGTAGAACATACTTACTATTTATCACGATGGTTTATGAATATGATGACACAATATTTTTGAAACCTATTTATTTTATATGATTTATGCTATGATGAAGTAATGAAATGTTTTTGAGGCCCATTTCTTTTCCATTGATTATTATATGATGAAATGTTCATGAAACCCATTTATTTTCTTTGATTTTTATAATTTTAAAGCTTTGTGCTATTTTGGAACACATATGTATGAATTTAATTAAGTGACAGGTGGGAAATATATCTCTCTCTAATGCATTAGTAAAATATTGATATCTCATGAGATAAATTGGACTAAAATGGTGAGTGAACCTAGTTCAGTAGGGTTATTTTTTCACTAATACGGTCTTGATATCAAACCTTGACTACTATAATGGCTTGGTTAGTGAACCTATTCTACTATTGTAGTCATTGAAAAAGGCTTTAATACTAAGGTAATAATTTTCCATTCTTACGTGTTTGCTATAATTCCATGTATTATGCCAATGTTATGTTCTCATGGTTCATGATCTTTGATTCCATTATGATTCTTGTCTTATAAACATAAAATATTTATTCCATGACTCAATATTATGGTCTATGATATAGAGGGAATGTTTTTGAAATGTTAATCTCTTTATTTTAAACTTTTTTTATCATGTTATTCTTGTATGATCATTGATATATCCCTTGTTTTCCCGTAATCTACATCAAAGAGAACCCTTTTCTTATGTTTAATTTATCAGGTTATGAAGAAATTTACTAACTATGATATGTATAATAAGGTTACTAGTTATGAAGAAATAATAGTAAGAAAATTTAGATATTTTATGTACCAGTTGTTTATGCTTCCATGTTTCCAATGAAACATAACTTAAACTATTATAGCATGGACTGAAATTTTATATAATGCATATCCATATATTTATATGTAATATATATATATGGAAAGTATGGGTTTAAATATAATATATTCTTTAACATCCATTTTCTATTAAAGGTCAACAATTATTCAATCCTTAGAGATAAAATCTATAGGAAATGAAACTTCATTGATCCAAAATTAAAATATTACTATATTTCCCATATAATTTCATTTTCATGAGGGTATAAAAAATTATTTTCAGATGAATATATTTTCTACAAATATCTTAGAGTATATCAAGATATCATTAATGAATACCCCCACAAAGTTATCAAGATACTTCTTAAATTTTTTATTCATCAGATCCATAATGGAAGAATGTTGATTAGTCAATCCAAAATTCATAACCATAAACTTATAATGTACATACCTTTTTTGAAATTTAATTGTTAGTATATCACCAAGATTCACCATTATATGATGATACCAAAGTGAAGATCATTCATTAAAAAGTATTGGGCTCTTTGAAGTTGATATAAGAAGTCATCAATATGTTGTCAATATACCTTTTCTTTATCGTAATGCCATTGATTAACCTATATTCAATTCATAGTATCATATACTTATCCATATTTTTCATGAATAAAATATGTACTCCACATAGTTAAACAATAGTTCAGATAAATCACATATCACATAACCCCTTTAGATGATTTTTTAAATCCACCAACTTCACTTGTTTTATTATATTTAGAGTTTTATATATAATCCTTAAATAATGAATGAGTTCATTAGAGAACTCAAACTCTTGATTTAGTGGAGGACCAGGTAATTAAATTAGATAACAATCAATAAAATTTTGTTCTATGGGTTCATCCTGTATTGTTATGATACTTATCTATACATAGATCACACTTGAACTTAATCTTTTCCAAAAAAATATTAAGCATAAATACTATAAGAGGATCCCAACTAGATTTTGATGATGAAGTTTTCTCTCTAAATATAAGATATTCCACTTTATATTCATGAATCCTCCAATGGCCCTAAGGCCTTCATTTTTTTTGATTTTTGATAATCCACATTTCAAGGGGTGAGGTGGAACCCTTACAAGGCCCGTAGGCGTAAGTATTACATGGCCTGTAGGCCTTAGAAGAATTCATTGCCTGTAGGCTTCAAGCATTACATGAAACCCAGACTCACTACTTGGAACTTCTCCTCCCTAGCATCTTCATCATAAAATCAGCTCTCCACCTTTGCATGGCTGTTTGACTAGGCTTTCCCATGCATATACAGACTTATCCCAATGGAAAGTGCCATACCCTCTCATCCTTGAAATTCTTTTATCTTCTTCTATGGTGAAAGACCCTTTCTCCTCCTCATTCTAAAGCTTGTTGCTTGTAGGTTTTCTGGTTTGCATCTGCACTTATGGTGGCCCGAAGGCCTTGAGGTGGCTCGAAGGCCTTACTAACCCAAAGAGTGACTTAATTGATTACTCTCTTACTTGTGTCAATGGGAATAACTAATATTTCTAGAAAATGTGGATGATATAAAAGAGTACAAAGACATAGAATAAAATATAAAATTAGCTATCATTGAGGCTATGATTGAAGTACTTTCCACCATATATTTAATAATTTATACTTTAGTTGTGATAATTTCATAATCAAGACCTTGATTACATGGCCTTTTATGAAGTAAATTCCATTGACGTTTGGTGCATTGGTTTTCATAATTCCCCTTCTCCCAATAGTTATGTCCTTGGACATCAATATCCTCAAATTTCCCATGAATTTGTGTTATTGATGTCCTTTATATCCTGAGGAAATCATTTTTCAAATAATTACTCAATAAATGTTTCCCATTACATTCATTTTATATCATCTTACTCTTACTATTTTGAATTAGTGACTAGCATTCATCTGCATCTCCCTTCATATGATAAACCACCATGATGAACTTTGTTTTTCAAAACATCCCAAATTTAGAAGGATCTTCTCTAGGGACTTGATCCATTGTTCATAAAGCAATTGATTTGAAGTTCTATTGAATCTTTTAGGTTTTTTTTGTATGAATAGGTCCAATATAGTAACACTATGTTATGGATCAACATGTCACCCGATGCTAGTTATATTAATTTTTATAACATGGTTCAATTGTACTAGTACAGGTATGATATAATTTGACTCAAATATATCTCTATCAACATTTTAGGGGTAATATCATCATATTGATTATGGGTGTTGATATAATTCCCATTAACCCTATTAGTCTTCATCTTTCTATAATGGAAGACACATAATTAGCTCATTATAATGGATTTTGAAATATATTTCCTATAAAGTATTATTGAGTGTTCCCTAAAATATTGAGAGTTTTTATATTACTTTTGTTATATCACTTGGTTTCATTAAATATAATCCTCAAGGTTCCTATTAAAAATGATTTGATACCGACTATAATATATTGGACTCCAAAAACCTAGAGTTGACAGTTATATTACATTATTTGTATAAAATAAAAGAATTACCAAATGATCCAACATTTTCATAGACTTAGAATACTAGCTAATTATAAAAAATATATTTCAAAACATAAAATACAACATGAAAATATTATGAGAAAATTTTTAACCCTTCCACTATATCCTTGAAAACTACACATAGTCGTCATATAGGTTTTATAGGTAAAGGAAAAAAATAGGGGTGAGATCACATGCTCAGTAAGAAGTAGAATATAACATAACATTTCATAATATAAAATTGAAATAAGTGATATGGCAGGAATAAATAAAATAATGAATCAATAATCAAATAAAATTGAGGTCATGTTATATCCATGAAAATAAATGAAAACCTAGATAATCTTAATAAAAAATCTCATACTAATTGAATTCATAATGATAGATATCAAAAAATCTTGTCATAGCCTTAAAATATGACACTCTCCTGATATGGAAAGAGGCATCCACCAAAACTCAACTTGTTTTATCTCATGACACTTCTAGATGCATCAAGGTACTATATAATTCTAGGCCCAATAAATCACCTAATTATGTGAAATTCATTCATTATAAGAGTCAACAATAGCTTTTATACCATTCCCTGAGTAAACTATTACTAAATAAAACATAGTTATCCATACAATGAGAAATACAGAAATAAGATACTTCTACAATAAATTTAATAATGTGGATGTATAGGATAACATAGCTTAATCAACATAGAAATTGTGTGGGTAATTTCAGAGTAACATGATGTTACATTATTACATAAATATCGGGTCGAGGGTAATTTCAATGTACTAGGTTATCCATGAAAGAGAGTAATTGTGTTAAATAATTTTAATTGGTAGGATATCAACTAAATTGAAGGAAAAATCATATATCATCATTCATTAAGAGTGTGGAACATTCCAAAGAATAACCCCCAGGAGTTCCTCACCATGTGTGTAGTCTTAGGCCCAGTGGTCATACATCAGGGTGCTGATTGAGTCAAAAATCAACAAACATTTTTTTGGGGTGATTACCCTTATTTGGATCTATAACATAAAAACAACCACTTTACGGTATCTATACTTGTATGTACCATCATGAAGTATTTACAAACTTTTACTTTACCAAAATATCGGATGGTTTTTCCACTATATAAATGATTGATTTTTACAATAATTTTTAAAAATATTGATAATATGAGTGAGGGATAAAAATATAGACTTTTAAATCCCATAAATTTCATGATTAGTATAAAAAAATTCTTCCATGTAAATTTATGCACCACACAAAATAAAATAGGTATTTAATATAACATGAGTCCCAGTGATTGAAAATTGAGATGGAAAACCCCAAATGTTTCTTAGTTAGAAATTCAATTAAAACCCCTGAAAGAGAGGGCTCAAAATTTATCTTTAAATTACATTAATAAAATTATTTCATGATAAAACATCTCAAATATTAAATGTACATACACAAAAAAGAAGTTAGGTGCATAATACCAAACATGTCCTAAAGAGGGAAATTTGAGTAAAAAAACCCTGACCTCTTGTCTTGACTTCCAAAAATGCACTTTAAACTCAAATATAAAAATCATAGTAATCTTAATAAATTAACTAAAAACTTTAATCATATATATTTTTATATATATTTCTCATAAATACTCATTATTTATATAAATTCTACCATTTTTTACATCGAGTGTTTATAGTTTTGATCGTTGTTACTAGTTTAATAATAGGGGTGTTCATATTCATTATTCTTAAAAAGTTCAATATTAATAGATCATTAATTTTTCCATTAGATATTATTTATAACTATTTTTGATGTTTAAAACTCATTTCATTATTTCTTTAGTTTTTTCTTGAAGATGAAATCGATAATAAGCATGTTTCAGTGATTCTTCATGATCATAGTGTGTTTTCGTAATTAATTAATTAATTATTAATATAAAATCACCAGAAAAAAACACAAATCATTATATACACTTTTATATCAGATTTAATATTAATTATTTTTCCAAATTCATTCATAATATAAATTAACAGTATTGTTTAATTAGGTCATTAAACCAACCCAAACATAAACATTGTCTACTTTAATGAATGGCTATGTGGTGGTTTTTCTATAATATCATTATACCAGAACCTTAATGATATTAATTGGTTTTTATTAGTGTTATGTAATAGAATTTGATGGAATTTTAAAAAGAATAAGTAATGTATATGAAAATATTTCACAATTTTAATATAATATTATCATTTGAGTATGCTTTTTTTAAATAACTTAATTAATGATGATTGTTTGTTAAAAATATCATTAACAGGTTCTCAAATTAACAAAACCAGTACCTTAATGATATCATAAAAATAATATTTATCATTTAATATCATCATTATATCCATTCTTATAAGGTATTTAATAAAAGAACACAATGCTTCATAGAGGTGGTAGTTCCCACAACACTTGAATGACAGTTTCACTTTTCTTAAAGGATGGGGTAGGTGGTTAGTGTTTATTAACACAATATAAAAACATTTATTATACTATAAATACATAATTAAATATATAATATTGGGAAAAATATATTTTAAATGTAAATATAAAATAAAAATACGTTAGTGAAAATATTGAACTTAGAATGAGATCTTTATGCTTCTCTTGGAGGATTCCTTAGAAAGGAATGTATTAAGATAATATCTATTGACCAGAATATTATGAGGGTGAAATAGAATTATATTTTGCAGATATAGATAATTTTTTAAAGAAGGAAATTGAATTTTTAGGGCGGTATTGAAGGGGTGGTGAGAGACCCCTTTTATAGGTGAAAAAGAGGGGGATTTTCATGGAAACTTTGTTAGGGATGGGGTAGGAATTGAATCACATGGGTGTTAGGTGGGTTTCATGAGTTGGGTGAATTAGGTGGATAAATGGTAGGGGATAAAATTGGGAATGAATTTCATACCAAGAAAGACTTTATAGAAGTTTTTTTATCCTTTTAATTATTAAAAATTCTAGATAACTCATTCACCCAATATACCCTTGTTAATCTTGATTAAAAATTAACTGTGGTAATTATTTTATTACTAAAAATACAATATGAACCTTTTTAAATTTTTTTTGGATTTATGTGTCCTAATTTTGGATCCATTAAACCTAATTCAATTTCCAAATATCAAAAAACTTTCTATTAAATTAAAAATACATATATAAGAAAACTTATTTTACATAAAACTATTTTTTTATATTAGGTGTTTTTTATTCTTATTTACCATTAATTATTAATTAAAAATTATTTATATATTTTTTATATGTTTAAAAATAAATTTAGGGTTATATTTTAATGTATATTAATCTAATTTATTTATATCAAAATTATATAACTCTTATAAAATTAATTCTTTCAAGATAACTATTTTACTTTTACTATGGTAATTAATATTTATCCCATGAAATTTATTTATTATGAATAAATTTTTTTTATAGTTAGATAATTTTTACCTATTTAATCAAAACATAAATTCTATTTTATTAAATAATATTAATATGTTTAAGGAAAATTAATTTAAACATTTTCATGAACAAACTTCGTTTCTAGAAAATTTGAAAAAAATTATCTTAATTAATATCTACATGAAAAATTAAAAATAAAGTTTATTTGGTAATTAAAAATTTATAAGATTCAAAAATTATATTTTTAAATATAATTGTAAATAAATCAACTTTATAGTACACATTGTGTGATTGTTCAGGATATAGTATTTTTCTATTAGAGTAGGATCTTGGGTATTACATTTAGATTCTTAGAGGCATAGTTCATTGGTGGATTTATCTAATATATAGCCATTGACATATTTTCCTTTCCCATTGTCTTATTTTTCACCATATGGATTAAATAGTCATATTTCGTCTTATACTAATATTTATGGGGAACCATCTATAAAATATTTGGAAGTAACTTCTTCATGTTGTTCATGATAAAATTAATGATAAGTATAAAAAAGATGGCTAAAGAATATGAAATTATGAGATCTGTTGCTATTTATTGGTTCCACTTAAACCCAAGTGACTAGATTTTCATAATGTATCCTATCATCATGAGCATTTTTGGGCCAGATTTGTTCCCTTATCCTTTCCTACACTTAAAAAGTGAACAAGATATCTCATACCTTTATTACCACTCTTCCTCCTTATATAAATCATAAAGATGATTCAATATCTTGTATGTTTTCTTATCCACATATTTCAATATATATTACAAGAAAAATATGATAACATAACACATTTGAAATCCAAATAATCATTTATGTTCCTCTTATAGGCATTCATATCCTCCTTGATCACTCCCTAAGGAGGCTCATTAGAAAGTTAGGACTCCAGCACATATAACATCATTTTTAGGAATAGTACAATGCTCCTATACCTAGAACACTCCTAGAAGTTATTGTTAGTTTGGATATTTTACTTTTCGAATAATTATCATAAATAAAGTGATGTAATGGTTTTGATATCCATTTGATCTATAAATTAAATAAATAATAGATCAATACATTATCTTACCGAAAAATTCCATCCAGAAGAAAAACTTATAAATAGTTATTAATGATAATAAAAAAGACAAGTAGAGTAGGTGGGGTCAAACAAAGAGGATTTTCTTGATCCATATGGAAACAAAATTAAACATCATACTATGAATGATTATTTTCATAATCATAATCATCAGTTGTTTCCAAATCAGATTGAGAATTACCTTAATTAAATACATTTAGGATCTATGTATTAGACCTTCTTAATACCTCCTAGGAATATATGGTAGAGAAAATCCATATAATATTAGATTAGTATTTATGTGGCCTTATCTCCAAATAATTATATGTGTAACCTTCATTTTCAATCATCATTTTATTCCCATGCATAGTAGTATCCTTAAATGAGGCATTACCATTACCCAAAGCCTTGAGAGGTGTGTTGTCGGTCCTTTTTTCATCATCTGAGATGTTCCCCCAATTATCAAAGATTATTGAATATTTTAAGAGATTCTAGATCTTTATAAGATAGTTAACATATTGTTCATCAACATTGAGGTCACCATATTATAGAGTTTATCCTGACAGATCAGAGTTCTTCGGTTGCATGAATCCTCACCCCATAAACTGAGGCAATGAAAGAATATTTTCCAAAGACACACATTGAGTGAACACTCTAGTAGAATGTTCATTAGGAGGCTTCACATTCACCTCACCTCCCTGTTAGACATTAAGGTGATTAGCTGAAGCCCATTGCATATCCATACCAGCCAAGGAGGCCTTCCTAACAGTAGAATCCTAAGATATACATTCATCATGTCTCCGACCTTCAACCTTCATAAACTTAAATAGATTAAAAATGTTAATAGTTGGACTGGTTCTCATTTATCTCACCCCAATTTAAGCCTTCACCCATCCCATAGTGCCTTCACTATCTGTACAATCCACTACATATTTTTCAACTTCATCTTGCATCATCTTCTTATCTATATATCCATTTCCTACTCCCACTCCAACCGCATTAAGTGTCCCCATAATTGCATTCCTTTGATTCACAGACACTGTTACACCCCCAGTTAATGCTTCAATTTATCATATATGTCAATGACTTCTCGATCAGGGAGTAAAGGACGTGTATCCTTCTATAAAATTGCTTCCTTAGTTGGAATTTTAGCTTTGGGACCTATAGAAAATTCATACCCCACCAACCCCTCACTATTGGGATTCCAAGCCAATAACCTCCCAGTGAGTACCTTGTTTGGAAATAGCACCACCTTGGACTAGTTTCTTCTGACCTGCATCCAAACAAAGAACTACTCCCCTATCATTGTCCATACCACTACCTTTCTATCCCACATCCATATTTGGAGAAATACTTATGCTCCAACACAGACACACTTCTTCCGAATACCCCCATTTTTATACACGAGGAACAAAAGTCCATCCATGACTGAAAAATAATCGATAGCTTTTATATAAAATCCTCTCAAACTTTAATCCAAAAAGATTGTTATAAATATCGAAACATCAACCTCCACACATATTCTCAGAGATAGGGGTGACAAACAAACCTAGTTCTACCATCCCAACAAATATACTAATCAACAAGGTTTCATAGAAGATGAATAGATAAGGGATTTTGGAAATGGAATGGTGGTTTATCGAAACTAAACCAAATATTCATTGTAGGAATATATTGTTTCATATGAAAATAAAAATTAAACTTGAATAGGAATAATGAAAAACTGTTGCAAACACGGAGAGAATTGGACCATGCTAGGTCCAAGTCACTCTTTTAAGTGAATCAAATCATCATATGTTTTCTATCAAGGAGACCCACCATAAAGAAATATTGTAATCACTAAGATCAGAAAATAATCTAGTCAAATGAATCCACTGTTTGATGATATTGTTTGAATCGAGCTATCAACATCAAGTTAAGCAAGGATGATGCATCAGTGAACTCTGATTGTGATAGAGAGAGTTGGGGAGTTCCATTTAATGGATATGAGACTTTATATATAAGAGTGATCTATAGGAAGGTGGGAAGGTAATCAGGATTAGTGAAGCGGGAAATGGATTTCGGTTAAGCACCCTTAAAGTACGGCGGAGGTCCTTCCCCACCATTGTAGTAGAAAAGATGCTTAACAAATTTCTTTATATTACATGTTATGACGTTTCAACAAATTAGTGATTATTTTGTGTTTAGGTAACCATCCACATTAACTCATAGCTCGTTAATCTTTTGAGTGGATTACAAAATCTTCCAAATACTACCCTTGAATTCACATAGCTCTTCGCCTATAGAATTTAAACCAACATAGATATAATTATTTCATTTATGTAATTTTTTAATGTTATCCCATAAATCTCATAAAAATTACCCAGTAGTTGGAGGAATTCTCATATATGGTTAACAAGGTACCCATACTGCGGGTTTTGTTTAAATTCATATTATTAAAATATTTTTTTAACTTACTATTACTTTGAGGTAATTTAAATTCATTTAATTTCTCAATGTATGATATTTAATTCTATTTATTATTCTTATTATTATGAACTAACTTTCATAACTATTAGCATGATAAAATATAAAACATTCATCACAAATTAATTCATTTTATATATGCATGATTGTTAAATATTCTATATGATCACATATAATCATATATTCTCAAAAATAAACATTCCTGAAAAAAGTAAACAAAAAGATATGATTGTGATCTGTTTAACTAATAGTTGATCCACTGACAAGATGGAAGATCAATCAATACCATAGGAGATTTCCTTGAGTCATTAAAATGACTCAAATTGTGGTTCCCATCCATTATTCCATGTATTTTATTCAATTTGGTTCCTTGATAACTCTCATCTCAAACAACATAATCATCATCGTCTTTACATAAGTGCAGTCAAACATAGGTGAAAGGAACATTGGGACATGAGATCATATTTAATTACTTCAATAGTGGGTGTGTAGAGCCTTATACATATTTTTTATAGTGAGGAGATATTATTATATCACTAAATTAAATATTTAAAAAGTAATTATTATAAACTTTCACTATTGAAATATTAGAATAAATAAATAAATAAAATAAACATGAAGTGGATGGTCTCAGTTCATGATCATTATAAATCTATTGAGTTTCAAAATAAAATTAAATAATTCAAAATTTTATCTGTGGATAAATTTTAATGAATTAAAATAAAATTTAATTAATTACATTTAATTAATTATACATTCTATAATGAAAAATAAAAAATTTATATCAATTTATTTTTTTTGGTATTTTTAGATTTTTTTGACCAGTTTGGGCCTCAAAAAATGACCCTGGATCACTTTTGGACCATTATTATTCATGATGTGTTAGATGGTTTAGACAGGTTATGACCCAGACATTCCCAGGTTAGTGGATGGTTGTGCTATTTATGTAGGGTGCATGGATCTGGGCAAAGGGTTGAAGCCTATATTAGCCATTTCTAAAAATATTATTATATAAACTCAAGCTATAAGGCCCCGACCTTAAACCTTACTTAATATTGAATTAAGTGAATAATTCACATTGAGGATCTTTTTAGGTTTAGAGTTTTAGTGAATTAGGACATAACATTTACATCTCAAAAGATTAGAAACTAGACACTTCTACTATGTTTCCATACAATAAAAACTCTTAAAATGAAATATGTCTAGTTCAATGTTTTAGATAGCATGACTTTCCCTTGATCCCATCCTTGACCCTTTTCCATATTAAGTCCTGTGAAAAACATTTCAAAAAAACATGGGGTGAGCATAAAAAGCTCAGTAAGGGATACACAATGAATGAAAACTGTTAGTTTTTCAAAACAACATGTAAACCATGTATACTTTATCAAAGTAATACTTTTCACCTTTATGAAGTAGTAAAAACTCTTCACTGAATAAAAGATCATTACTTACCCTTTTGTAACCAAAAGGTTACCATAAAACCCATATAAAGATCACATAACATATAAAGGCAACTTGGGACATAAACATACTGAAATGGAATAACCATACGGTCAACTTCCACACATATCACTTAATTGAATAGCCCTACGATCGACTTCCATACCCAATGCATTGGAGGTTATAACGTAACCACCCGTCCTGGTATTCATGACACCACCCGTCATATGGTTTATCACGTAACCACCCGTCAAATGTCCAAGTACCACTATAAAATCATAAGACATAAAACAAATTTAATGGTAAGAAAACATTTCCATACTTTGATCACAATATATCACTTAAATATATTGACATAACAAATCCATTATAAAAACCATTTTCAATACCAAAATACATAAAAGAGTATATGGTATTTATTTCATTTTAAAAAACATTACGGCTTGTTGAGGAAGCCAAAGACCAAATAATACTCGCGGCGGCGGAAAAGGTCGTTGTCACTGCGTGCATTAAAAGAAACATTCATTTTTGTCATTTAGTAAAACGCTTCGTAGAAAAAGATTCCTTTTGTATAAAAGTAAAAGTCAAAGGGGTTTATACACCATATAAAATAATGTTGTGTATAAAACGAAACATTCCTCAATGAAAAGAGATTGAGACGAAGTCCCTTACCTCGTGTCCGACATGACTCGATTGCTCTTTAATCTCTTGAATAATAAACTAGTATTAATTTCTACTTGCTTAAGAACCTTTTTAAATATTACTATTCCTTTTATATCAATTATTTCGATGTTATAAGAATTATGTAATCATTTAAGTTAATAATGTTTGTTTTGTCGATATTTGGTTCTTAATGTAAGAAACCGGTTTTTTCTGTGAAAGACTTTGGAATATTCTTGATGATATTCCAGAGCAGCGCCTTCAGACGGCGTGCAATTCTGAGCCCCGGAGTGGCCAAAATTAAATTTTTAGTGCGTTCACTCTGGAAACGCCAAATAAATGGGATAACTCTTAAACGGAGTTCCGGATCAGAGATCCGAGTGTACGGATGGGTCCGAAATGGGGTTTTTACCCTAGGAACGACATAAAACTTGTCGGCGCGGGATGTTTGGACCCCTCGCTCGCTTTTGGAAGGTTAAACAGATAAATTAATTAATTAATTTATTCTTTTAATGTTGAAATGCAGGTATCTCTTAAACGGTGGCTCGGATTGGAAAATCGAGGGCACCGTTGAGTTTGGAGCATGCCGTTTACCCTAGGAGGGGTGTAAGTTTTGCGGGCGCGGGCCGTCTGTGAAAAATGGCCCTAGGGCCGTTTCCGTAATTTGGCGGCTTTGGGTGTTCAGTATTATAACATTTGAATGGGGTCTCGGATTAAAATTCTGAGACCACTGTTGTGCTCAGGAGTTGGTTTTTACCCTAGGGGAGGCTTAACCTCGACCCTATCGGGTGTTTCGGATGCGGGTTATTTTGGGAGTTTTAATTAATTAATGTTTTAATTAATTATTTTTCCTACTTAAAGCCCTAACCCCCTCCCATCTTCCTCCCTTGTTTGTTCTCTGGCAGAAGGTGGCATCCAAAGGGAGTTCTCCCCTCCTCCTCTGGAAAGACAACTCCGGAAAGGCGCGGCTCCGACGGATCGCGGTGAAGCTTCGGGCGAAGCCCAGCGAGGTAAGAGGATTTTGGTTGCATTTTAATTTTCGAACCCTATTTCAACCTCAGTTATATGCATCGATTGTTGTTCGTTTGTCAAATCAATGCCCATGATGACGTAGTAGTTTTTATGAGCTGTTCGACGCATATTTTGGATTCTGTTTTGGATTTCTGAGGAACCCGCAATCATTCGCCAAAGATTGCGGGTTTGAGGAGGAGTTTTGGGTTGTTCTGGGCGGCGAAAGCCCGGGGTAGCGGCGGTCCGGCGGCTTCGCGCACTGGTCCGACGGTCCAAGTCGAGCGGCACGGCGGGCCGAGGGCGACGGGAGCAGGCCGGGGCAGTGCGGCAGGCGGCCGTGGATGGTGCCAGGTGGAGGTCGGTGGCCGGGGTTGTGAGGCGCGGGCGGTCGGTGCCAGCTCGAGCGGAGGAGGCCGACGAGCCTGCGGAGGCGATGCGCGAGGGCCGTGAGCCGCTGGGGGCGCTGAGCGGGAGCACCGGCCGGCTGTGCCGGCCGGTTGATGCGGCAAAAAGGGTCGCGGCGCGCGACCCTGCTCAGGAAACAGAGACCCGCCAGCGGCCGGTCTCCGCGGGGAAGAAGGCTGACCGGCCAGCAGCCGGTCGGTGGAAATAAGAAAAAAAACAAACAAAAAGAAAAAAAGGGGCGTCGCGGGTTTAAAAAAAAGGAAAAAAAAGAAATATAAGTTAAAATAATAATAATAATTTTATTATTATTGTTTTTTTATATAAGTCATAAACCGGGTGTCTGATTTGGGCACCGTCTACGATGACGTGCTCCTTAAATTACAACGAATATTTTGAGTTGGTTTTGGGAATTTTTAATTCCCAAAACGAGGGGCCTCGGAGGCACGACGCGTCTTTAAGCGAATTGCCATTTCTCCGGGAATCTTGTTTTGGACGGCGCGAGCGCGTCTGATGTCCGTTTTGAGCGCCGTCAGTGGCATTGCGAACCTGGCGCTGGGGAAAAGTTTTCCAGGGTGGTGTCGAGCACTGAATCCGGAGTTGAGGCGCGGGCCCCACGGCCCGTCTTTTGAGCTACGTGCAGCTTTTAGTGACTTTTTCACCGGACATCCGTTCGGGGCGTGCGAGCAGTCGATGTCGGGTGTTTTTCCGAGGGCATCGCGTTGGCGCAGTCTGCCCGCTGTAATTTTGGCACTATGGTGCGGGGCCCACGAGGGCCGTTTGGGCGTCGACGGTGATTTTCCATCTTTATCACCGGGCGACCATTTTGGACAAGGGAGTGGTCCATCTTGTGTGCTTTTTCGAGAGGATCGCAACGGTGCGATCTGTTCGTTGAGTTTTGGGACCGGGTTGCGGGTCTAACGTGGCACCGCTCGTGTGCGGTGCGCCAGGATGCACCTTTTTCTCCGGTTATCCGTGGCACTCAAGTGAGTAGTGCTTTTGACGTGTTTTCCCGAGGGGATCGCAATGGTGCGATGCGCCCGACTATATTCAGGGCTGAGGCTCGGGATCACAGGACGTCGTTCAGGCGTGAGGCGGTGTTGGTGAATTTCCCATCGGATATCCGCTGAGGCGAGTAAGTAGTCGATCTCATGTGTTTTTCCGCGAGGATTACAAAGGTGCGATCTGTTTGGCTATGTGGAGCCTCTTGCATGATCTTATTAATAGCAGAAGCATTGAAGGTGCTCTAGTGGTGGTTCTCCCTACCTTGTTTGTAGTGGACCCTTGGCGTATGATCGCGCACTCTTGGGAGAGTGATGTAAATGGTTCACAAGTTTTGGTTGGCCGTGCCTGGGCCTTTGAGTGGAGTTGTTACGTCAGGCCTTCGCGTTGACGTTGGGTTCCGTTTGCAAGATATCCCTTCGGATGGAGACGTGGTATACTCTGAGAGTATATGAGAGCGCTTGGAGGTACGTGTGGTTTGTACCTGAGACGTTCGTGCACTTGGTTGGGGTTGACTTGGGGCCACACGTCGTGTGGGCCCCATGTGCGTTCCGTGTTCTGCTTTGCGTACATTGACCTATCGCGACGCAGAGGGTCCCTCGACGTGTTTGTTTGACTAGCAGGGTGGAGTTTCTCTAGCTCTGTGCTCGTTTGTTGACCAGCAGGGTTGAGTGGTCTCCCCCTGGTTTCATTCTCGATGGATCGTCCAGTAGCGGTGCTAGTGGCACCCCATGATGGAACATGCACTGAACCTCTTTTGGGAGAGTTGTTCTAGAGTTGGGTGGTTGCGCGATGCCCACTCTGTGTTCAGTTGGCCAGTGTTGTACTCTCCAGTGGAGATGGCCAGGGCAATTCTGAGTTCTACCCTCCAGTGGGGCTGGGCAGTGGGTTACTCATCGACCTCTTCGGGTTTACCCTCCAGCAGGGTTGGGCAATGGGTTGCTCACTGACTTCTAGGGTTTACCCTCCAGCAGAGACTGGGCAGTGGGTCACCCGATGCTATTAGGGTCTACCCTCCAGTAGAGACTGGGCAGTGGGTCACCCGACGCTAGTAGCGTCTACCCTCCAGCAGAGGCTGGGCAGTGGGTCACCCAATGACCTCTTAGGGTCTACCCTCCAGTAGGGCTGGGCAGTGGGTCGCCCGTCGTCTAGTTCCAGGTCTACCCTCCAGCACTGTTGGGCAGTGGGTTGCCTGTCGACTTATTCCAGGTCTACCCTCCAGTGGGGCTGGGCAGTGGGTCGCTTGATGATGTATTAAGGACTACCCACCAGCGGGGCTGGGCAGTGGGTCACCAGATGATGTGTTATGGTTTACCCTCCAGCAGGGCTGGGCAGTGGGTCACCCAGTATCTTAATATCGTTTACCCTCCAGCAGGGCTGGGCAGTGGGTCGCTTGATGATGTGTTAGGGTTTACCCTCCAGCAGGGTTGGGCAGTGGGTCACCCGATATCTGGTTATGAATTACCCTCCAGCAGAGCTGGGCAGTGAGACACCTGTTGGCATTCCAGACTCAGTCCTCTTGACTAGGATAGTCTGTGGCTTTCCTCCGTGTTTACCGGAGGGGGACCCTTGGTTATATGGGTCAATGTTGTGACGACTTGACTTTGAGGAGACCTCTTGACTGTAGGGCAGTGATGAGGTGTGGTTTGACTTTCCTAGAACTCTAAAGTACGAGGGGCTCTTTCCCCACCGAGACGCATTCTTGTGACCCGATCTAAAACCGTGCGGGTGAGTCAGTGCCGCCCAAAGCGGATAGTGTCGAAGTGCGGTGATTGAGCCCCTTGGCTTGTAGTTCGGGGCAGACGTGCAGGATGCTGGGCATCAATGGTGTTACTTCTGGGACTGTAGGCGACTCACTTTTCTTGGGATGAGCTATGGGACGAGGATCCCCTTACGATGTTGTTCGGGTTTCTTGTTGAGCGTACCGTTATATATATACCTTGTTTCTGGTACCCACTTCTTGGGTTTGGTTACTCTCCTTCTAGGAGAGGCGAAGACGTGCGGGGTATGCCACGTGATTTCCATGTCTAGCTTTTCATGGTTGGACGAGTATACTCTCCTGTTATAGGTAGCGAAGACTCGATGGGAAGTTCGTCTTCTCACCGTTTCCAGCTCCTTGTGTCTGGACGAGTCTAGCTTCTTTCCTCTTGTTGGGTTGAGCTGGACTCTTTACTGCACTCTCGGTTGTACTTCTCTACCTTTCTCTATTCACTCTACTGCTCACCCTTTGGTACATCCTTTGTTGCTCCCTTGAGCCTTCGGGGTATCCTAATGAGTATTTTTATACTCACCCCTGCTTGGGCTTTGCCCGCACTTGGTGTGACCTTGCAGACGACGGACAGGTGGAGGGTGACTTCAGTGGAGTGTAGGAGCTTGGGAGCTTGGACCGCGTGCGGTGGTCGTGGCCGGGTTCCAGGTGGGAGACCCGTCAGCTGTTTCCTTTTTGTTTACCTGTTGCCGGGTTGTGGCACTTGTTGGTTGGGCGTGTGTTATGCCCCTTTTCTTTTCAGTTTACTTTCAGCTTTCTTTGTACTTGTAGAGGTCGATGCACTTTGTGGTATATATATATATAGTAGTTGGCCTTTCCTTTTCCTTTCTTTCCTTTACTTTTACTCTGCACTGTTGCATTGAGTTTGCTGCGTGTGTGTGTACAGGTGCTTAGGAAAAGGCCTCCCCGAGTTATTGTGCCTTCGGCGCTGGTCGCCAGCCCCTGGCCTATGGAGGCGGGCTTGGGGTAGTTGCGGCTTGAGCCCGGGTAAGTTCGGGTCATGACAAAGTGGTATCAGAGGTGGTTCATTCCTTGGGACATTGTGCGGACGTCCCTAAAAGAGGAATTGGTTGGGATTTAGGGCAATAGTGTTGATGTGTCTCGAGAGCGGCTCTCAGGCCAGGGAGTCCAGTGATGGTGCGGCGGCCGACGTATCCATTCATCAGGACCTTGATAACCCGCTTGTCGAATCGGCATGCTGAGACACTTGTTGGAGGGAAAATTTGTTTGTGCATCACATAGGATTGAGTCTTTGACCATCCTTCTTGAGTCAACTCCCCATCGTTTTTGTTGATATTGGTATATACATATATGCTCATATGATCGCAGAACTCCTTGATAATGATCAAGATGTCTCCGCGAAGACAGCCAGCCTAGATATCATATTTGGTTCGTGATGACGACCATGTGATCTACAAGGCCTCATTCCAAGACCCATCATGCGAGCCCTCTTCTCCGGGTGGTCCGGTAGCAGTACCCCCACCTGTTGAGCAGCAGGCAGTTTCAGCAGAGCAGGCTGAGCTTGAGCGTAGGATGAGCGTGCTCCGTGAGTTCCGGCGGCAGAGACCACTGAGGTTCAGTGGTGAGCCAGACCCTCAGGTAGCAGAGTTTTGGCTAGAGGCAGTGGTTCTCCTTTTCAGGCTTGTGCAGATGCTGACAGATCATAGAGTGGCTTTGGCAACCACCCTTTTTCATGGAGCAGCTTGTCGTTGGGGGAGTCTGGTGACTCAGTTTCTTGAAGATTCGTCACTTTCGTGGGACGAATTCCAGTTGTTGTTATGTGAGGAGTTTTTCACCACCTGCTTGTGCTCCATTTTGATTCAAGAGCTCCTGCAGTTTCAGCAGGGAGGGATGACGGTGGCTGAGTACGCGGCTAGTTTCGCAGATCGTGCACGCTTTTACCCAGACATGGTCCATGACGGAAACATATGAGCGTGAAGGTTTGAGCAGGGTCTCCACCGAGATATTCGTGCTGTCATAGTACCCTTTGGAATTTCCACATATGCCGGGGGTACTAGAGAAGGCGCTGGTGACAGAGGGCTTCCTGTCACGTTATAGTGTTGGTGGTGGCAGCAGGCACGTCGAAGCCGAGACGGCTGCCGCAACTAGAGGGCGTCAGCAAGGAGGACCTCGACGCAGGTGGCTTACTGAAAACCGGACTCAGGGGCGTGGTCGTACACCACAGTGGCGCTGGAGGGCACCAGTGCAGCCCAGAGGGAGTCTGTGCTATGCTTGTGACGAGCAAGGTCACTTGGCACGAGACTGCCCCACCCGAGTTGCTGAGAGCTTCGGGCAGGCAGCAGGTGCACCACCATGGCAGAGGTAGCGCCGTGATCGGAGTAGTGCCCAGAGAGGTGGTGCTAGTAGAGGAGCGGGAGGATCTAGTGGTGGGGGACGACATTACGAGATCTCCCCATCACCACTAGGCGGTCCACATCAGGTACTAGGAACTGACGGTTGGGACCGTGGGTAGCTGCGAGCTTTGGATGTCTACGATCCTGCAGGGCATGGGGTGGTGAGAGGTACCCCCTTGCGACTCTTCTACTTCTTGCAGCAGAATTGATAGACTCTGTGTGTGGAATTCTTTCATCCCTTCTCCTTTCTTGAGGTGTTACCAGGGTGACGCAGGGCGTCGGGTGTAACCCTGTGTTGGTAAGGAAAAAGGCGTGAGACCTTTTCCTTTAGTCGATGGTGTTGAATCCTTCGCCTTTTGAGCGTGTAAGAGAGCATCGACTGTGGAATCTTGTATGACCAGATATCCTTGGGTGTTTCACCATATGCATATTCTGAAGGAGGGAATCACCAGGCCTTGTTTCAGGTGCGGGCGGTGATTCCAGTCACGACGTGCGACATAGAGGTTTGACCGGGGAGGTGAGCTACCCCAGAGGGCCTTCGGGCTGTTTGAGACTGTGCAAAGGGATGGCGAGGTACCCTACCACCTTTCCCTAACACCAAAGTCTGGAGTGGGTGCACGACATCGGCAAGGGTCGACCAAGTGTGAACAGATCAATCCTTTGGTCTGTGTGTGGTGACGCAGAGCTGTGCGTGGGTTCTTCTGGGCATGGAAAGCCAGGTGTGGGCTTAGTACCCTGTGTTGCTCCCTAGTTTTTCTTTTTGAGGATGAAAATATTGAAGGAGGGAATGATGTAAGAACCCTTTTTTTGCTGTGAAAGACTTTGGAATATTCTTGATGATATTCCAGAGCAGCGCCTTCAGACGGCGTGCAATTCCGAGCCCCGGAGTGGCCAGAATTAAATTTTTAGTGCGTTCACACTGGAAATGCCAAATAAAAGGGATAACTCTTAAACGGAGTTCCGCATCAGAGATCCGAGTGTACGGATGGGTCCGGAATGTGGTTTTTACCCTTGGAACGACATAAAACTTGTCGGCACGGGATGTTTGGACCCCTCGCTCGCTTTCAGAAGGTTAAACGGATAAATTAATTAATTAATTTATTCGTTTAATGTTGAAACGAAGGTATCTCTTAAATGGTGGCTCAGATTGGAAAACTGAGGGCACCGTTGAGTTCGGAGCGTGCTGTTTACCCTATGAGGGGTGTATGTTTTTCGGGCGCGGGTCGTCTGTGAAAAATGTCCCCAGGGGCGTTTTTGTAATTTGGCGACTTTGGGTGTTCAGTCTTATAAATTTTGAACGGGGTCTCGGATTAAAATTCCAAGACCACCGTTGTGCTAAGGAGGTGGTTTTTACCCTAGGGGAGGCTTAACCTCGGCCCCGTCAGGTGTTTCTGATGCGGGTTATTTTGGGAGTTTCAATTAATTATTTTTCCTACTTAAAGCCCTAACCCCTCCCATCTTCCTCCCTTGTTTGTTCTCTGGCAGAAGGCGGAAACCAAAGGGAGTTCTCCCCTCCTCCTCTGGCAAGAAAACTCTGGCAAGGCGCGACTCCGACAGATCGCGGCGAAGCTCCCTGTGAAGCCCAGCGAGGTAGGAGGATTTTGGTTGCGTTTTAATTTTCGAACCCTATTTCAACCTCAGTTATATGCATCGATTGTTGTTCATTTGTAAAATTAAAGCCCATGATAATGTAGTAGTTTTTAGGAGCTATTCGACGCATATTTTGGATTCGGTTTTGGATTTCTGAGGAACCCGCAATCATTCGCCGAAGATTGCGGGATTGAGGAGGAGTTTTGGGTTGTTCCGGACGGCGGCAGCCCAGGGTAGCGGCGGTCCGGAGGCTTCGTGCGCCAGTCCGACAGTCCAAGTCGAGCGACACGGCGGGCCGACGGCGACGGTAGCAGGCTGGGGGAGTGCGGCAGGCGGTCGTGGATGGTGCCAGGCGGCGGTCGGGGCCGGGGTTGTGAGGCGAGGGCGGTCGGCGCCGGCTCGAGCAGAAGAGGCCGGCGTCAGTGGTGACGTGCTCCTTAAATTACGACGAATATTTTGAGTTGGTTTCTGGAATTTTTAATTCCCCAAATGAGGGCCTCGGAGGCGCGACGCGCCTTTAAGAGAATTTCCGTTTCTCCGGGAATCTTGTTTTGGATGGCGCGGGCGCATCTGACGTCCGTTTTGAGCACCGTCAGTGGCGTTGCGACCCTGGCGCTGGGGCGAAGTTTTCCAGGGTGGTGTCGGGCACTGAAGTCGGAGTTAAGGAGCGGGCCCCACGACCCGTATTTTGAGCTGCATGCAGCTTTTAGCGACTTTTTCACCGGACGTCCGTTCGGGGCATGCGAGCAGTCAATGTCGGGTGTTTTTCCGAGGGCATCGCGTTGGCGCAGTCTGCCCGTTGTAATTTCGGCACGATGGTGCGAGGCCCATGAGGGCCGTTTGGGCATCGACGGTGATCTTCCATCTTTATCACCGGGCGACCGTTTTGGACAAGGGAGAGGTCCATCTTGTGTGATTTTTCGAGAGGATCACAATGGTGCGATCCGTTTGTTGAGTTTCGGGACCGGGTTGCGGGTCTCACGTGGCACCGCTCGTATGCGGTGCACTGGGATGCACCTTTTTCTACGGATATCCGTGGCACTCAAGTGAGTAGTGATTTTGACGTGTTTTACCGAGGGGATCGCAATGGTGCGATGCACCCGGCTGTTTTCGGGGCTGAGGCTCGGGATCACGGGATGTCGTTCGGGCGTGAGGCGGTGTTGGTGACTTTCCCGTCGGATATCTGTTGAGGCGAGTAAGTAGTCGATCTCGTGTGTTTTTCCGCGAGGATTACAACGGTGTGATCTGTTTGGATGTGCGGAGCCTTTTGCGTGATCTTATTAACAGCGGAAGCATGGAAGGTGCTCCAGTGGTGGTTCGCCCTACCTTGTTTATAGCGGACCCTTGGCGTATGATCACGCACTCTTGGGAGAGTGATGTAAATGGTTCACAAGTTGTGGTTAGTCGTGCCTGGGCCTTTGAGTGGAGTTGTTACGCCACGCCTTCGAGTTGACGTTGGGTGTCGTGTGCATGATAGCCCTTGGGCTGGAGACGTGGTATACTCTAAGAGTATACGAGAGCGCTTGGAGGTACGTGTGGTTTGTACCTGAGACGTTCGTGTGCTTGGTTGGGGTTGACTTGGGGCCACACGTCGTGTGGGCCCCATGTGCGTTTCATGTTCTGCTTTGCGTACTTTGACCTCTCGCGACGCAGAGGGTCCCTCGACGTGTTTGTTTGACCAGCAGGGTGGAGTTTCCCTGGATCTGTTCTCATTTGTTGACGAGCAGGGTTGAGTGGTCTCCCCCTGGTTTCCTTTTCGATGGATCGACTAGTAGCGGTGCTAGTGGCACCCCGTGATGGAACAGGCACTGAACCTCATTTGGGAGATTTGTTCTGGAGTTGGGTGGTTGCGTAATGCCCACTCCGTGTTTGGTTGGCCAGTGTTGTACCCTCCAGTGGAGATAGCCAGGGAAATTCTGAGTTCTACCCTCCAACAGGGCTGGGCAGTGGGTTACGCATTGTCCTCTTCGGGTTTACCCTCCAGCAGGGTTGGGCAGTGGGTTGCTCACTGACTTCTAGGGTTTACCCTCCAACAGAGACTAGGAAGTGCGCCACCCGATGCGATTAGGGTCTACCCTCCAGCAGAGACTGGGAAGCGGGTCACCTTATGCTAGTAGGGTCTACCCTCCAGCAGAGGCTGGGCAGTGGGTCACCTGATGACCTCTTAGGGTCTACCCTCCAGCAGGGCTGGGCAGTGGGTCGTCCGTCGTCTAGTTCCAGGTCTACCCTCCAGCACGATTGGGCAGTGGGTCGCCTGTCGACTTATTCCAGGTCTACCCTCCAGCAGGGCTGGGCAGTGGGTCGCTTGATGATGTATTAAGGTCTACCCTCCAGCGGGGCTGGGCAGTGGGTCACCGGATGATGTGTTATGGTTTACCCTCCAGTAGGGCTGGGCAGTGGGTCACCTAGTATCTTAATATGGTTTACCCTCCAGCAGGGCTGGGCAGTGGGTCGCTTGATGATGTGTTATGGTTTACCCTCTAGCGGGGATGGGCAGTGGGTCACCCGATATCTGGTTATGAATTACCCTCCAGCAGAGCTGGGCAGTGGGACACCTGTCGGTATTCCAGACTCAGTCCTCTCGACTAGGCTAGTCTGTGGCTTTCCTCAGTGTTTACCGGAGCGGGACCCTTGGTTATACGGGTCAGTGTTGTGACGACTTGACATTGAGGAGACCTCTTGACTACAGGGCAGTGATGAGGTGTGGTTTGACTTTCCTAGAACTCTCAAGTACGAGGGGCGCTTTCCCCACCAAGACGCGTTCTTGTGACGCGATCTAAAACCGTGCGGGCGAGTCAGTGCCGCCCAAAGCGGATAGTGTCGAAGTGCGGTGATGGAGCCCCTTGTCTTGTAGTTCAGGGCAGACGTGCGGGATGATGGGCATCGATGGTGTTACTTCTAGGACTGTAGGAGACTCACTTTTCTTGGGCTGAGCTACGGGAAGGGGATCCCCTTACGACGTTGTTCGGGTTTCTTGTCGAGCATACCGATATATATATACCTTGTTTCCGGTACCCACTTCTTGGGTTTGGTTACTCTCCTTCCAGGAGAGGCGAAGACGTGCGGGGTATGCCACATGCTTTTCGTGTCTAGGTTTTCATGGTTGGACGATTCTAATCTCCTGCTATAGGTAGCGAAGAATCAACGGGAAGTTCATCTTCTCACCGTTTCCAGCTCCTTGTGTCTGGACGAGTCTAGCTTCTTTCCTCGTGTTGGGTTGAGCTGGACTCTTTACTGCACTCTCAGTTGTACTTCTCTACCTTTCTCTGTTCTCTCTACTGGTCACCCTTTGGTACATCCTTTGTTGCTCCCTCGAGACTTCGGGGTATCCTACTGAGTATTTTTATACTCACCCCTGCTTGGGCTTTTCCCGCACTTGGTGTGCCATTGCAGACGACGGTCAGGTGGAGCGTGACTTCAGTGGAGCGTAGGATCTTGGGAGCTTGGACCGCGTGTGGTGGTCGTGGCCGGGTTCCAGGTGGGAGACCCGTCAGCTGTTTCCTTTTTGTTTACCTGTTTCCGGGTTGTGGCACTTTTTGGTTGGGCGCGTGTTTTGCCCCTTTTCTTTTTAGTGTACTTTCAGCTTTCTTTGTACTTGTAGAGGTCGATGCACTTTGTGGTATATATATATATATAGCAGTTGCCCATTCCTTTTCCTTGCTTTCCTTTACTTTTACTCTGCACTGTTGCATTGAGTTTGCTGCGTGTCTGTGTACAGGTGCTTAGGAAAAGGCCTCCCCGAGTTATTGTGCCTTCGGTGCTGGTCGCCAGTCCCTGGCCTATGGAGGCGGGCTTGGGGTAGTTGCGGCTCGAGCCCGGGTAGGGTCTGGTCATGACACTTAAGTCGAAAGTGGACTTCTTACAATTACATGTTGTTCGTGTGGTCAAAGGTTCAATATATCCAGAATGATATTCATGATTTGGATATCATATATATCATATATATCCAGCATATACATGTATTTATAATATTACATAATCATTTAGAGGTTAGAAATGAAATTCACCGTTCATGGAGACGGTAAGCCATACGTAAGCATGAACGCTACTTTCATTTCAATGTCATATTAATGGAATTAAAACTAAATGAGAGATATGTATATTTTAATTCTAGATTTATATTAATCATTTATATGTAACATAAATCCTATATATACATTATATATATGTACTTATAATAGTACATTACATTTGGGGATAAGAAATGAAATGCACCGTTCATGGAGACGGTAAGCCGTACATACGCATGAACGCTACTTTCATTTATATCTCATACATTAATGGAAAGAAATAATAATGATATAAAGGTATATTATAATTTCAGTATAACATCATATATAATAACTTTAAATCCATCCTTTATACGTCCCACATATGGCATTAATGAATCAAATCACTTTGAGGGGGCGGTAGTCCGCACTTCCTAAAATGAAGATATCCCATATACCCATAATGGAAGCCATAAAGTTATGCCATAAGTAAAAAATACAGAATCTTAAGGAAAACATAAACATATTATATATCATATATAAATATAGTGACATCTTAATGGCCACCTTTGAAGGTGTTAGAAAAATATTGAACAATCATCGTTTCGTGAGGCAGAAATTTGCCATCCACAGAAACTGTATGTTCTTTAACCATTAGATGTAGGTGTGTGTAAGTGTAGCTCGAATTCTTATTATAATAACATCATATTATATTTAAGATACTGTATTTGTTACAAAATAAATTAATAAAAAGATTTTAGGGGGTTGGAGAAGCAAAATAAAACAAAAGAACACAATTGAAGACATTACCTTAAAATCGGGTAACTCTCTTAGATTTGAGCTCAAAGGCTTCCTTGGGAAGACTTCTGCCCAATGAGAGGCTTCTAGAAGTAAGAGAGGGATGTGGAGAGACAGAAATAGCAGATCTTGGCCGAACCAAATGCTTGAGAAGTGTGGGTAAGGAGGTAGATGTGAGGGCCTTTTATAAGAGGAGAGGAGGGGCACTCTTGGAAAGTTAAGAAAAGATACTTTATTATAAAATGATTTTCAGATAAAAAGGTTCCCAAGATTATATATTTAGAGGATAAGGTGATAAGAGTTCTAAATCCACCCATACAATAGGTTTTTGACATGTGTAGGTCTTAGATTTTACATTATCTTTTCATTTTATTTAAATCGGTAAATGATGAGGTAATCGCTGCATCATCATGGTGTCATAAATAATTTAATTTATTTAATGTCAAAAAAATATAGAAAAAATTTCATGATGTAGGAAATACTTTTAGATTTCTAATTAATATTTATAGTCAAAAATATGACTTGTATAACCCCATTTAAAAATTGTTTTAGTAAAACAACTCATGTTTGTGACATTTTTATTTTAACTTTAAATAAAAAGATATTAATGTCATTTTCCTACAAAAGTGGCTACATGGGGTCCCCAAGTTGACCCATGGATTTTCTTGGTCGTCCATGACACATCCAATAAGGGTAGGACATGTGTCTAGGTCATTAAATATTATTAAAACATTATTTTTACCTTAAACTACACTAATTACCTCTAATCGCGATTGATAAACATAAAAGTTACTATTCACCAAAAAATAATTTTAATCCCATTGAACCACATTTTACTTCTTAATGATAACCATGTATGTCTGATTTTTGAAATTCAAAACACAGAGGTGGTAAAATTTCATTTAAACGAAAAATCAATTTTTTAAGTACCACTTAGTGGTTTCACTATTCATCAAAAATTGATGTTTTTCAGAAAAATACCAAAACTTCACCCTACACTATATTTGATATTCTGAATTGAAAAATGATTTCTATTTTAAAAAATTAAAAACATATAAGTTACAATAATTAATTTAACAATTAATTCCCGCTATCAGAACAAATAGCATGTTTTTATGAAACAATATATATCAAAAGATTGACACTAGTTTAAGTCAAATTTCAAAGTAAAATTAATTCCAATGACCACTATTGGATTAAATGGTAAAAATATATTCTAATTTCTCTTTAAAACCAATTCAAAAGATAATATAATCATATAAACAAATTAGATTAAAAAGAAGTTTTGATGTAAAATGCATTATTTTTCACTATTAATTAAAAAATGAACATTGTCAGAAAAATACCAAAAATTCATCCATTATAAATTTCAATGTCCCAATCATAAATAATAAGTTTATTTTGACAAATAGAGCATATTAAATTGTCAAAAGTTTTATTTGAAAATGTATTTCCATCAAAAGGCAGTAAAACAATATTTTAAAAATATTTGTGTATTCCATGCTTGAGATTGGATTTATTCTGATATTAAGCCTCTAAACACTATCTAATTCATAAATAGACATAGATAAAAATTTATATTATTCATTACTTGCTTGGGATGTAACATCCTTCCCCCATTTAGAAAATTGCGTCCCCGCAATTTACTTACTTATCGAATAAGTGGGGGTATTTAGCCCTCATTGCATTTTCAGATTCCCATGTTTCCTCTTCAATCATGTGGTTTTTCCAAAAAACCTTTACCTGATGAATCAACTTATTCCATAACACATTCTTCCTGTGGTCAAGAATATGGACCGGTTGTTCCTCATAAGATAGATTCTCTTCCAACTGAACTACCTCTGGACTCAAAACATGACATGGATCTGACATATACTTTCTCAACATCGAAACGTGAAAAACATTGTGTACCTGAGATAAACTCGGAGGTAAAGCCACTTGGTAAGCAACTGATCCAACTCTCTCTAGAATTTCATATGGTCCAATGAACCTTGGACTCAGCTTTCCTTTCTTACCAAATCGCATCACACTTTTCCATGGTGAAACTTTGATAAAAACATGATCACCTACCTCGAAAGATAGATCCTTCCTCCGGTTATCCGCATAACTCTTCTACCTACTCTGAGCTATTCTCATGTGTTTCTGTATCAACCGAACTTTTTCTGCCAACTCTTATACCAATTATGGTCCCATCAGCTTCCTTTCACCCACTTCATCCCAGAAAGCTGGAGTTCGACACCGCTTCCCATATAATGCCTCCAACGGTGCCATCTGTATACTGGAATGAAAACTGTAATTATAAGAAAACTCAACCAAAGAAAGATGTTAGTGCCAACTTCCCTGATAATCCATCGAAAAAGCACGTAGCATATCCTCCAAAGTCTGGATTGTTCGTTCTGACTGCCCATCTGATTGAGGATGAAAAGATGTACTAAAATTTAATTCAGTTCCCAACTACTTCTGAAGGCCTTTCCAAAAGTTAGAAGTAAACCTAGGATCACGATAAGATACAATGGAGAGAGGAACTATATGTAACCTGACTATCTCTTTAAGATACAAATGGGAAAGTTGATCTCGGGATAAAGTATCTCGTATAACAAGGAAATGAGCAGATTTAGTCAACCGATCAACAATAACCCAAATTGTATTATTACCTCAAGGTGTCTTTGGCAATCCCACAACAAAGTGCATGGTTATATTTTCCCATTTCCACTCTGGCACTGGTAAAGGATGAAGCATCACTTTCGGTAACTGCCGCTCTACTTTAACCTGCTGACAAGTCAAACACTTCATAGTAAAATCAGCAAGATATCTTTTCATCCCTTCCCACCAGTAATACACCCACATATCTCTGTACATCTTAGTACATCCAGGATGAACTGAAAACAGAGAACTACGAGCTTCACATAACAACTCTCTCTTCAACTTTCAATCACAAGGCACACACAATCTCTTCCAAAATCTCAAAACACAGTCATTATCAATGTTGAATTCAGACAACTTACCCATCTGAACTAGCTCTACATTTTTCTGCAACTCACTGTCTTGCTTCTGTGCTTGCTTGATTCTGTCAGATAGAGAAGATTTCACTGATACCTGAAACAAAATAGAAGAACATCTTGCACAAAAAATATCTATGCCAAAGTTCATCAAATCCTTAACCAAAGGATCATGTTCCAAATTCCACATTGTTAATGAAGTATTACATTTTCGACTCAAAGCATCAGCCACTTTATTTGCTTTTCCCGGATGGTAATGAATTTTACAATCATAATCCTTGATTAATTATATCCATCTCCTCTGTCTCATGTTCAATTCTTTTTGAGTGAATATATACTTTAAACTTTTGTGATCGGTATATATTTCACACTTTAATCCATACAAATGATGCCTCCAAATTTTTAAAGCGAAAACAACAGCAGCAAATTCCAAATCATGTGTAGGGTAATTTACCTCATGAGTTTTCAACTGACATGAAGCATAAGCAATTACCTGATCATTTTGCATAAGGACACAACCAGGTTCCTTCAACAAAACATCACTGTATATAACAAACTCACCATTCCAGGAAGGAAGTTCCAAAACTGAAGCATTCACCAATATTTTTTCAACTCCTGAAAACAATAATCACATTCTTTTTTCCAGATATACTTAACACCCTTACGAGTTATCTTAGTCATTGGACTAGATAACCATGAAAATTTTTCAACAAACCTTCAGTAGTAACCTGCCAAACCAAGTAAACTGCAGATCTCAGTTACATTTGTGGGTCTTGGCCATTCTTCAACAACTTTTGTTTTAACAGGATCAATAGTTATGCCATCTTTTGAAACAATGTGACCAAGGAAAGAAATTTGTTGAAACCAAAACTCACACTTGCTGAATTTTCCATACAATTTATTTTCTATTAATGTTTGAAAAATAACCCTTAAATGTCTTTCATGCTCCTCTTTAATTTTAGAAAACACCAAAATATCATCAATGAAAACCACCACAACATTATCCAAGAACTCATGGAAAATTCTATTCATTAAGTCCATTAATACCGCAGGTGCATTGGTTAGCCCAAAAGTCATTACTAAAAATTCATAATGGCCATATCTTGTATGAAAAATGGTCTCTGGAATATCTATTTCCTTTACCTTCAACTGATGGTACCCCGATCTCAGTTCAATCTTTGAAAAATACTGAGCTCCCTGGAGCTGATCAAACAAATCATCAATATGAGGAAAAGGATATTTGTTCTTAATAGTGATGTTATTCAAGGCTCTATAATCAATGCAAAGTCTCATTGAACCATCTTTCTTTTTAAAAAATAAAACAGGAGAACCCCATGGTGATGTGCTAGGTCGAATGAAAACTTTCTCTAATAAATCTTGCAATTTCTCCTTCAACTCTAAAAGTTCAGTTTGAGCCATTCGATAAGGGGGTTTTGAAATTGGCTTAGCATCAGGAACTAAGTCAACAGTAAATTCAACTTCCCGATCTTGTATTATTCCCAGAAACTCATTAATAAAAACATCAGGATAATCATTTACCACTGGCACATCATTAATTTGAACAGTTCATTTATTTTCAATGATGTGTGCAAGGTAACATTCATTTCCATCTTTTACAAGTTTCTCAGCCTCTTGATATGTTATCAACAGTAAGGGTTCATTCTTGTACACAAACTGAAAGTCTTTCTGAAAGGAAACTTCTTTAGCTGTAAAGTCAATCTTAGCATGGTAAATAGAGAGCCAATCAATACCCAGGATAACATCAAACTCTACTAGAGGTAAAACAATAATGTTTTCAATTAGGTTCTTTCCACGGATAAGGATAGAAAGATTCTTATAAATTCTTTTTGCCTCAACATGTCCCCCAGGTGTTTTTACCACAAGTTCAGGAGTCATTTCTTGAGATGGTATTCCCATTTTACTAGAAAATGTTTCAGAGATGAAAGAATTTGTAGACCCTGAATCAAACAACACACTAGCATAATATGAAAAAAGAAACAAACTACCTGATACAACTTCATTTGATGGCCTGACATCTGTTGATGTAGTTGCAAAGGATTTCACCACCCCTTTCTGCTTGTAGTCTAACTGATTCCCATCACTCAAGCTCTTTGTCGGACACTCGTTTGCATAGTTACCCATCTCATTGCACTTAAAAAATTTCACTAACTGTAAATCAAATTTGGCCTTACCATCACCCTGATATTTTTCAGTGTAATCACGAGCCTTATGTCCCATCTTACCACATCGGTAGAACTTTATAGAATTCATAAGACATTCCGCAGTATGAATTTAACCACATTTACCACAAACTGAAAACTTAGTTTTATTACCGTCATCCCTTTTTGAACAATTCTTTCCTTTCTCCTGCCACCTTGGTCTCTTCTTTTGCTGGTTGTTATAGAACACTTGATCATCGGAAAACTCAATTTCCACCTTCTTAGCACATCGAACAAGCTTTTAATAACTTTTAAACTCACCAGAAGCCAATTCCCTTCGATATTTTGGCTTTATTCTTGAGTAAAAACGATTGATTTAACTATCAAGTTCTTGGATAAAATTTGGAGCATACCTTGCCAGTAGAGTGAACTTTTCTTCATAAGCATCCACTGAATCATCGTCCTGCGTCAATTCTAGGAATTGTTTTTCCATCCTAAGACGAACCACCTTAGGAAAATATTTCTCAAGAAACATACCTTTGAATTAGTCCCAGTGAAGATCATCAATCTCATCACTATCCCTGATATTTTTCACCATCGACCACAACTGATCAACTTCACCTTCAAAACGGTAAACAGCAAGACTAACCTTTTGATGTTCTGAACACCCCATGATATCAAAAATCTTCTCCAGTGCTTTAATCCACCCTTCAGTTAGCACGGGGTCAGATGATCCTCTGAATGATGGGGGATATTGCCTCATGAAATGTTCCACCACTGACATGTCCCTCTGTGGTTGATCTGGCAGATCTCGTGCATGGATACCACCACCATTTATAGCCTGAGTCACTGTGCCATCACTGCAACAAACTGTTCAGTTCCAATTCCGACCATCTCAGGTTTCTAATTTGGAAGGTTTTCTTCCTCCTGATGTTGTCCCAACATAGCTGTTTTGTTTCCTCTATAGAAAACCATTCTGAACACAGAATTATCTTAGGCGAAGCAACATGGTAATCTTTAAATGCTATATCATTTCAATCATACCATAAATTAATATATAATTTAACAATTTTATAACTCCTAAAGTTGTCTAAAACGTCCTCTGATACCAACTATAAGTCCCCGACCTTAAACCTTAATTAATATTGAATTAAATGAATAATTCACATTGAGGATCTTTTCAGGTTTAGAGTTTTAGTGAATTAGGACATAACATTTACATCTCAAAAGATTACAAATTAGACACTTCTACTAAGTTTCCATACAATAAAAACCCATAAAAAGAAACATGTCTAGTTCCATGTTTTAGATAGCATGACTTTCCCTTGATCTCATCCTTGACCCTATTCCACATTAAGTCCTGTGAAAAACATTTCAAAAAAAACATGGGGTTAGCCTAAAAATCTTAGTAAGGGATACACAATGAATGAAAACTGTTAGTTTTTTAAAACAACAAGAAAACAATGTATACTTTATCAAAGTAATACTTTTCACCTTTATGAAGTAGTAAAAACTCTTCACTGAATAAATGAACATTACTTACCCTTTTGTAACCAAAAGGTTACCATAAAACCCATATAAAGATCGCATAACATATAAAGGTAACTTGGGACATAAACATACATAAATGGAAAAATCATATGGTTGACTTCCACACATATCACTTAATGGAATAGCCATACGGCCGACTTCCATACCCAATGTATTGGAGGTTATAACGTAACCACTAGTCCTGGATTTCACGGCACCACCCATCATATGGTTTATCACGTAACCACCCATCAAATGTCCATGTACCATTAAAAAATCATAAGACATAAAACAAATATAATGGAAAGAAAACATTTCCACACTTTGATCACAATATATCACTTAAATATATTGACATAAAAAATACATTATAAAAACCATTTTCAATGCCAAAATACATAAAAGAGTATATGGTATTTATTTATTTTTAAAAAACATTACTTCTTGTTGAGGAATCCAAAGACCAAATAATACTCGCGGCGGCGGAAAAGGTCGTTGTCACCGCGTACGTTAAAAGAAACACTCCTTTTTGTCATTTAGTAAAACTCTTCTTAGAAAAAGATTCCTTTTGTATAAAAGTAAAATTCAAAGGGGTTTATATACCGTATAAAAGAAAGATGTGTAAAAAAGGAAACATGCCTCAATGAAAAGAGATTGAGATGAAGTCCCTTACCTCGTGTCCGACGTGACTCGATTGCTCTTTAATATCCTGAATAATAAACTTGTGTTAATTTATACTTTCTTAAGAACCTTTTTCAAGATTACTATTCCTTTTATATCAATTATTTCCATGTTATAAGCATTATGTTATCATTTATGTTAATAATGTTTGTTTTGTCGATATTTGGTTCTTAAGTCGAAAGTGGACTTCTTACAATTACATGTTGTTCGTGTGGTCAAAGGTTAATTATATCTAGAATGATATTCATGTTTTGGATATCATATATATCATATATATCCAGAATATACATGTATTTATAATATTAAATAATCATTTAGAGGTAATAAATGAAATGCACCGTTCATGGAGACGGTAAGCCGTACGTACGCATGAACGCTACTTTCATTTCTATGTCATATTAATGCAATTAAAACTAAATGAGAGATATGTATATTTTAATTCTAGAAATATATTAATCATTTTTATGTAACATACATAATATATATCCATTATATATATGTACTTATAATAGTACATTACATTTGGGGATAAGAAATGAAATGCACTGTTCATGGAGACGGTAAGCCGTACGTACGCATGAATGCTACTTTTATTTCTACCTCATATTTTAATGGAAAGAAATAATAATGATATAAAGGTATATTATAATTCTAGTATAACATCATATATAATAACTTTAAATCCATCCTTTATACGTCCCACATAATGCATTAACGAATCAAATCACTTTGAGGGGGCGGTAGTCCGCACTTCCTAAAATGAAGATATCGCGTATACCCATAATGGAAGCCATAAAGGTATGACATAGCTGAAAAATACAGAAGCTTAAGAAAAAACTAAACAGATTATATATCATATATAAATATAGTGACGTCTTAATGGCCACCTTTTAAGGTGTTAGAAAAATATTGAACAATCATCGTTTCGTGAGGCAGAAATTCATCATCCACAGAAACAGTATGTTCTTTAACCATTAGATGTAGGTGTGTGTTAGTTTATCTCGAATGATTCTTATAAAAAAATCCTATTATATTTAAGATACTGGAGTTGTTACAAAGGAAATGAATAAGAAGAGTTTAGGGGGTTGGAGAAGAAAAATAAAACAAAAGAACACAAGTGAAGACATTACCTTAAAATCAGGTAACTCTCTTAGATTTGAGCTCAAAGGCTTCCTTGGGAAGACTTCTGCACAAAGTGAGGATTCTAGGAGTAATAGAGGGATTTGGAGAGACAAAAAGAGCAGATCTTGGATGAACCAAAGGCTTTATAGGTGTGGGTAAGGAGGTAGAGGTGGGGGCCTTTTATAAGAAGAGAGTAGGGGCAGTCTTGGAAAGTTAAGAAAAGATACTTTATTATAAAATGATTTTCGGATAAAAAGGGTCCCACAATTATATATTTAGTGTATAAGGTGGTAAGAGTTAGAAATCCACCCATAAAATAGTCTTTTGACACGTGTAGTTCTTAGATTTTACTTTATCTTTTCATTTTATTTAAATCGTTAAATGATGAGGTAATCACTGCATCATCATGGTGTCATAAATAATTTAATTTATTTAATGTCTAAAAATTATAAAAAAAATATCATGATTTATGAAATCTTTTTATATTTCTAATTTATATTTATAGTCAAAAATATTACTTTTATAACCCCATTTAAAAATTGTTTTAGTAAAACAACTCATGTTTGTGACATTTTTATTTTAACATTAAATAAAAAGATATTAATGTCATTTTCCTAAAAAAGTGGTTCCATTGGGTCCCCAAGTTGACCCATGGATTTTCTTGGTCGGCCATGACACATCCAATAAGGTTAGGACATGTTTCTAGGTCATTTCATATTATTAAAACATTATGTTTACCTTAAACTACACTAATTACCTCTAATCGCGATTAATAAACATAAAAGTTAATATTCACCAAAAGATCATTTAAATCCCATTTAACAACATTTTACTTCTTAATTAGAACCATGTATGTCGGATTTTTGAAATTAAAAACATAGTGGTGGTAAAATTTCATTTAAATGAAAAATCAATTTTTAAGTACCACTTAGTGGTTTCACTATTCATCAAAAATTGAAGTTTTTCAAAAAAATACCAAAACTTCAACCTACGATATATTTGATATTTTGAATTCAAAAATTATGTCTATTTTACAAAATTAAAAACATATAAGTTATAATAATTAATTTAATAATTAATTCCCGCTGTCAGAACAAACAACGTGTTTTTATGAAACAATATATATCAAAAGCTTGACAGTAGTTTAAGTCCAATTTCATAGTGAAATTAATTCCAATGACAAATATTGGATTAAATGGTAAAAATATATTCTAATTTAACTTTAAAACCAATTCAAAAGATAATCTAATCATATAAACAAATTATATTAAAAAGCAGTTTTGATGTAAAATGCATTATTTTTTACTATTCATTAAAAAATGAACATTGTTAGAAAAATACCAAAAAATTATCCTTTGTCAATTTCAATGTCCCAATCATAAATAATAAGTTTAGTTTGACAATTAGAGCTTATAAAATTGTCAAAAGTTTTATTTGAAAATGGATTTCCAACAAAAGGCAATAAAACAATCTTTTGAAAATATTAGTGTATTCCATGCTTAAGATTGTATTTATTCTCATTTTAAGCCTCTAAACACTTTATAATTCATAAATAGACATAGATAAAAAATATCTATTATTCATTACTTACTTGGGATGTTACACAAGCACCCATAAAACACAGGCCATCATATAGATATCACCCTTGTGTTCAATGAGTGGGTCATTTTATCCACATTGGTTATAACCTCTACCTGCTTTTATTTTTTATTCTTTTTCTTTTAAATTAAAAGAAAATAATACCTGGTTTTCAACCCTATGTGGTATATGAGCGGGTGAACCACCTTCCCCTTTCTTATCCATTCTTATTTTTTAAAATATATATTTTTTAAAAATATTTATTCATAACCAAAACCAATAAAAATTCAAATGACAATATCTTGGTTTTATGATATACAATCAATTATTTTGTCTCATTTTGAGACTGTACAAAAATTATCTTCATGAATTATTGTAAATTCAATTTAAATTCTTTCTTAAATAATTATGCAAGCACTCTGATACCACTAATCAGTTTGATGTTTTGGGTAAAAGCATGAAAATTTTATAATTTAAAATAATTACTATATACTGATGTTGTAATATCATATATGTCATGGAAGTACCCATTTATCAATGAAAAGATCCTTTTTAACCAATATAAGCATGAAGAAACTATAAAAATATAATACCTCCTTTGATTTAAAAACATTGATGTTTTTTACTCATTTCTGTTGTTCAAAAATTTAATGACATTAAATGAGAAACCTCTATATAATCTACACATACATTAAAAGCTCGATGGTATGTAAATATTCAAACTTTGGGTGTTATCATAGTGAAACAAAGTGGATTTAGACATGTATACTTTCTTCAAAGCACCATTTACTGTATCAATGAAGAAGTTCACTGATCAAGATACTTTCAAATATAATTTATCACTTTAAGAAATGATATATTGGAAAAAGAAAATTGCAAATTTGGTAAATAAACAACGCTGATGCATTTGGGATTATTTGGGTTAAATAATTAGTTTAATCATATAGAAATATAAATTAATGCTTTTATGATGTTTAACCTTATAAATAAACCATTTTACAAAAAATATGATCCAAAAAATTGTTATAAATGCCAAAAATATTTTATCAATTATTGACACATTAAAATCATATTACATGAAAAATATGAGTCACTAGAATGGATAATTTCTGTTATAAAATATTTTAACAATATTGAATATGAAAATTCATTCGAAAAATATATTCTCTATATTAACTTAATAACTTGTGAATATTTTTAGTTAATAAATTCAATACTTTTTATTTTAATATTGACTAATATTTAATTTATTTAATGTTATGATATCATACACACTTAGGCATTACCCACCCCATTGTGGAGCTCACCATGTCTTAAATTCCAATTCATTATATTTGGATAAACTTTTAAATACAACTTATATATAACTCTCTAAGGCTATATATTGGTAGCAACGAGTTCTACTCAGAGAACAATATTGGTATCTTGCAACACATCAAATACCCTAAAGAGTCGAGGTTAAGTTATAGTAATGAAAACTTCTCCAACTAACAGACACTATGTAATATAATCCCCTATTATTTTGATCTCTCATAAATTAAGATGCATATTATTTTCATCATGATTTTTTGATTTATTTATTAATTTCATTAACCATATTGATTGGAATTCCCTTTCCTCAACCATTTCCATGGATTTAATCAAGGCACTACCATACTAGCCAATATAGATTGAGATATCTCTTCCTATGATTTGAAGTAAAAAAACCTTTCTTAATCATTCAACTAATTTATATCAATAATTATGTGACTTACGTATTCTACCATACCGTAAAAATAAATTTTTAGGGTCTTCATCACGTATCAAAGTTCATTTTTGATGATATATATTAAAAAATATAAATTCCAGAGACTAATGCACATATTTGTATACCAGAACATCCAATTTCAGATAAATCATATAGTGTTTCAATTGGTCACCCAATCCTTATAACCTCTCATAGAAGATATTACTATGTGAAAACCTTATGAAAATAAGTCTCAATACTTATAATCCCCTAAAACAAATACTTTAAAAATTATCAATGTCCCATAATATTTATTTACGTAGACAGTAGGACATGTACTTATGATCTTTCTCATAGTATCTCATAGTTCTCATTATAAGTGGAAACCATTATAACCTATTGATACAATATATTATCAAAGGAAATTATCATATAAATAACTTGTAGAGGAATAATAATTTTATGATATGATAGACACACACACACACACAGATATATATATATCATAATAAATACATGTGATGGTTATTGAAAAGTATATGATTAGGTTTGGTTTGGGGAACCCACTCCCACAATTATTTCAAACCTATACACATAAAATTGCAAAACTCATTGAGAATATATATATATAATAAAATACATAAAAAAGGTAAAATAAAACCTTAAAAACGATATAAGATAGATTTTATTACAATGGAAGTGGGAGTTATCCAGTTAAAAATTGTTATGTTAAAAAAAGGGTTTTCCTAATCCCTTTAACCTCTTACATCTCCCAAAACCCATTCCTCCTTTACATATCATGAAAAATAATATTCCGTAACTTAAATAATAGAACCCACCCTCTCCACTATCAACTCCAGCACAATCACTAACCTCAACCTACATCACCACTACTTGGTTCATCCTCTTTTTTAGTCACCCCTACTCACACCCATATCCCTCTGTATAAGAATTTTATTAGTGATCCCACACTAATTCCCTTCCCTCACACCATCACCACCTTAACCAAACCTTTAACACCTACTTAAGTGATTCATTTAAAATTTTATTAATCTTATATATTTATATATATATAATATTTATTTTATTATCTCATAAATTATAAATGTTATCTCAATATATCATTAATTTATTATTTTATAAATACATCATTATCACCATTCAGATTTTCATTAGGAGTAAAACTCTAAGGGTAGTGGGAACATTGGGGAATCTTGTAATAGTGTAAGCCATGTGAATCACTAAACATAATTCTAATGTATTCTAATATTAGGGAACTAAGATCATGATCCACTATATAGGTCTTGGTTATGCCTCCCTTTATAGACAATAAGCCCACTTCTATTTTTCCTTCACATTGGAAGTGTTCAATCAAAATAAACTATTTTATAATACTTTTACATTACCTTAATCTATTTATTACACTCCAATGGTGTGGACAATGGATTAAAAAATAGACACCAATAGCATGGAATTAGTTTCCACAATATCCAATGGGATGTCCTGATTTTTGTCAAGTAAAATGCCATTATACAATGATTTTCCTATTTTAGAAGAGAATTACTAGAACTATATAAATAACTAAATCTAAGGAAAATATATCCCTTGCTATCCAGGATGATACCTCAACGTTTAATAACAAGATCCATGGATACCCCATTTTTTTTGATATTAAATCCAACTCAAGGTGTAATTCAAGAAATACATCTAACTAAATAATTATTATGTGCATACAGATAAGGAGTGATAATGAGAATTCTGAACTCTTGGAATATGAGAATACCCTTATATCGCTTTACCAATGGAACTAGTTTTTTAATAAAGATAAGAACACATGTATTGAGGTGTCCATTATTAATGTTGGGGATATTATGGATGGAGTTTCACCTAGATATCCAAAGGGTCTAATATGACTATGTAATTAAGAATGATGGGAGAACCCACGAAAATATAGAGGATCGATTCCAATTAACCAAGTTTTAAAAAAATTAAAAAGTTTACAACCTAGGAATAATTATAAAGTAATCACAGAGTAGGGTTCCAGTAAATGAGGCCAATCTCCATTAAAAAACTGGTGGGATTAATCTCCACCTATGGATCAATATAGTATTTCCATTTTGATTCCAGCATGATTCTATTATATAGGATGTCAACCTTAGTGGAAAAACATCGGAATGTGTATGCCAAACTAAGAAACTATATTTATAGGGAAGAACATGATCCCATGGGTTCATTTTCTAGTAATCTGAGTCTTTGTGAGAATGACTAATATGGATGAAGACATTTATGTTGAAATAGGTGGACCATATAACATAATGATAATCCTCGTTAATGAGGGCGATATTGTTATATAAATCCTACAATTTCATGTCAAGAAAATTATATATGAAACTAAGGAAATCATTATCCTTTATGAATGTGATGAATGGTGTGGGGTAGATAAAGAAATAGAAATAGGATCTCTCATCCAATTCACTTTATAGGGGAAAACTTTCACCTCTACCAATAATAAGTTGTAATGGATCAAAAAAATGTGAAAAGAAAATTTAAAGATTTGTTGGAGGGTGGAAACAATTCCCATCTAAAGACTAACCACTTCAACAACCTTTCTATTTTTATTTCTATCATATTAGGACCATTTCTAATTACCTTCATTAAATCACCATCCATTCTTAGCTTGCATTATTTTCATGGATTTATAGATTTTTATAACATTGAAACCACCTTATTTGATGGGTTTAACCATCCTATCCCAACTAGAATAGTGTCATCATCACTATCCAAGGGAATATTATTAAAACCTATTGACTACCATCGTAATGATAGCTAAAAAAATTCAGATACTATAATAATGGAAAGGATGTGCATGGGAATAGATTCCAAAATATGATTTATGATAATTATTCTACCCCTAAAATAAATAAATAAATTATTATGGTTTTATATAAGTTTATATATTTTTAGAACTAGATCATAAAATTGTTGAATATAGATACAATCTATTGATAAGGTTACTCCAAGGAATATCATTGAAAAACTACCTTGGGAGAGGTTAAAATTGTTTTCAATGTTATAAGCACACATTTCATGTAATTTAGTAGGGAAATAAATAAGTATATTGAATGGGTTAGATTTTTTCCCTTTTAAATTTTCATATTCGCATAACACACCTTTAAAGTTATAAATGGATCTTTTACTCCCATTAAAAAAAATGTCATCTGTAAGAAAAAAAATTAGAGATACTAGTATTTATATAGTTTCCTCATTAATATTATACTATAATAGTATGGATAAACATATTCAAATACTTTCCCAATGTATTGGGTAGTGGAGAAAAGGGATGAGTGAGAGGGTATCCCCCTATTATAGGCTAGAGATAGATATGAATAAACCAAACATTCTACCAATAAGGTTGACATAGAACCAAGGGGTGGTGTTTCATCAGACATTGAATTAACTTTCCCTTGTGGAGACACCAAAAAAATTAATTAACTTAACAATGAAGTTTCATAATATCTTATCACATGCCTTATTGATGTTTACCTAATTTGTAATATTTCTACCAATCCGCTTCCTATTGACTTCAATAATCATCTCATATGAGAGCCTGAGAAATCCCCTAATAATTATCCCTTTGATAAACCTGTGTTATTACTTTGAGACCATCATGGTAAGGTAATTAGAGAGACAGTTAATTTATATCATGGTTAAAATATTGTACATAAAATTACACATGTTTATTAGATGAAACAGAAAGTAGTTAGGTTACATAACCTTGGGAATGAGCATAATAAAGGTGTAACTTAGAAATTTGGGTAAGTTTACCACATTGAAATAGTTATGGAAGTCCTATATAATATCCTCCCTAATAATTTCTTATCTTTCCATGAATAAAGAATAAATTATACACTCATTATTAGGACAACTTCAAGGGTTTAGTCTTTTAGTGGTAGCCTGAATCCCATCCCTTGATGGGATATCCTCTATCTGATGGTTATTTCAGTTATTTATAGACCCATGATACCTATGAATAATGGAACATCATTCACTCCCCTTGAAAACCCTTGGTATATAAATGTTATTACAATTATAAGTGATTAGAAATGAACCACCGTGAGAGGCATTATGATAATTATTTCATTAACTTAACTCCCATCCCCTAGTAGAAGATTAAGATTCTCCAAAAAAATTATTTTTTTTAAAAATGCATAGAATAATGAAATATAATTATACCCTTATTTATCCATGTTTTTATCAATATTTATCTTTTAATTATCTCCTTATATACTAGTTTTCTTTATATAAGCCTATGTTTAGCATCTAAGAACATGAGTGTTTCATCATCCCACTAGGTCTGGATATTTTTTACCAAGAGTTGGATTGATCAACCAAATATATTTTCTATAAAATATTTTTAGATTATTTTAACTACAACATAAATGGGTCAAAAATAACCCCTTTATCAATAAATTTTGGATTATTGTTTAAAAATTATTGAGAAAGGGGCGATTTTTTCTATTTTTTCATCATTGTTTTTCAGAAAAAATATTTGTAAAATTCATAAAAAATCCCCCAAAAAATACATTCCTCTCACCCCAAAAAACCCTAAAACCAATAATTATAGTTTGTAATTGTTTGAAAAAAGTTTCTTTATGGAAAGAACACAAAAAATTATTTGAAAAATTAAGGGTGTAAAATAAACAGATGGTTCCTTAGATTACCTCTGACCCATCATGTTTTGGCATATCCATGGTGTAAAAATAACAATGCGAAGACCATCAACCTCACTAGAACTCATAACAACCCTATCTATAAAAAAATTTATCCCTATTTTATAGAGGGTTGGGAACATCATAGGGATGTACTCTCACTACTCTATATCCCCTTTTTTATAGCAGTAGTCTATGGATTATATAACTGATTTAGACTCTAACATTACTCTTAATGAGGTAGAAATGTATATTGAACACCTATTCCATTATAGCCTTCAAGAATAGTTATGACAGAAAACTAGTGGTGACCCCAACCTACAAAAGTGAAAAATATGTGAATTTATTCCATTATAGATACATGAGAGCTACCAACTTTAGATAAGTGAGATGAAAATTGCTAAGACCAACTATCTTCCAATTGAAACCTAAATTACCCCAAAATCCATGATTTTCCAACAAGAACTCTGCTCCTCTGGGAGCTCTAATAACCCCATTTATAAGATGATTCTGGATGAACATGCATCCTATCTATAACCTATTTCTTCTTCTATGCCTCTATATGCATAGGAAATATAAATTGGTTAACAACACATTGAATATCCATGTATAATGCCTCCTATGAACATCATGACATGGACTCATAATCATGGAAAATATCTTGGAAAAAATGAAGATCATCGATAAATATAATCCTATATTATCACATGTTTTATCACCCCTGATATACGAAGATAAAATTCTACCTCTTTTCCCCCCTTTTTATTGATAAAAGTTATTATAAGTGAAATTTCTTCTATAAATAATCCCATGAAACCTCTACCTTGAACTATCTTAGGAAGAGACTTCACCACTAATGTGTAGAACCTCTCATATGACTAACATCTAGTTGTATATGATACTCCACAATGGTATAGATACAACTAAAGGTGATCTATATCTCCTTAATCTCGAACTATATCTCCAAATCGAAGACACTTTGCACATACTTCACCAATCCCTAACACTGGAACTTACATAATATCTTTCACCATGACTCATCCTTCTTAGTTTGAGTCAACCCTCTAGAGGTATACCAAATCATATTTATATACCTCGCTAACCTCTACTATATGAGAATGGTGACTGAAAATAATATATGCAAGAAAAAAAGGGAAATATTAATTCAACATAATTCAATTCATTTATATTATTTTATTTTGATTCATTTTAACTTCTCTACAATTAAACCAATTAAATTAAAAGATCAAACAAAATTATGAATATGCCACTCCTTGGTCTTTACCTAGTCATAAAAAATATATTATATCAGGAATTCAGTATTCTTAAAGTATTTTCATTTGATTATTGGGTTCCTTAATATTCTAATTACAAGATACTCCCCCTTAGTACATCACCCACAAGGTTTGACTATCATTATTTCCCTACCATACCCATGAAATATTAACCAATGTCTTACTCCATTATATACCATAACTCTCATAAATATCTTTGATAAATCTTTTTCATGAGTTCCCCCAACTAGGACCCCCACCTGGGCCTTTGGAGATGATGATAATGTCCTTAAAAACTTATCACTAATTTCTGAAAGGTTAGAAACTATCAATGAGGGTATAATACATACAAATGGGAAGCATTTCCATCCTAAATACTAGGGACATATAAATAAAACCACCAAACAACGAAATAATATAAATTAAAACCTATATTACATAATCCCTATAATTCATACATATACAAAATCCATAAAAGTAAATACCTAAAGAAAATATAATGGAAAAAATCACACTATAGCTACAAGATCTAAGATTTTAATTCCCAACTCAACCACCAAATACCTACAAGAAACCAGAAAAAAAAAGTTATATATATAAGGGTTAGTATATATGTATAATAAGTAGAATCTGGCTCAAGACCCCTCATGAAAATATATAAGAATCATACTAATTACTTTGTGTATAAATAATGAAACCAACATAAACCTATCCTGTTCAATTACCACCCAACCATACTAAAGACCACTCAGTGAATATTTTATCCATGTATAAAAAATAAAATCAAAAGAATATATATATATATATATATGAATAATGAACCCAAAAATAATTTATCCACTAGTTTTTCAAAGTCCCACAACTTTGAAAATGTCTTTTTCTTATGTACCTTCCACATATCTACAAGACCATAGCACACATAATAAATATAACCACATAATCATTATATAATACATATGATATTATCACCATATAATGAAAAGAATATTTTTTGTATCATAACCACACATCATATCCTTATCATAGTATGGTTTCATGAATATAAAGGACCTAAACCTTTTCCCTACTCCAACCATAAATAAACCTCATAATGTATCATATATACCCTAACAATGTGACGTCAAATCATTTCATTTTCACTCTATGTCATTTCTATCACTTTCCATGAAACATAAATTTAGGCCATCATAGTTGATATTTCATATTAGGGGAGATTTGGGAAGAGAGAGTAGACACCCATATATTACATCATCAACTTTGATGTTTGGGAACATTCCCATAATCTAAAAACATTGATCATCAATAAGGTTATCTGACTTGGGTGGCGAGAATATGAAACCACAAGGTAAATATATCATATATTTCCACTCACACACAATCCCAATGTAGTGTTTCATATAAAAATAACTTTAAAAAACATGTTACAACCACTACATATACACTAAAATTAATTATCAACCGATTCCATTTATACAACACAAACTAGATCCACTTATTTACACACCACAACCACAACAACACCAAAAACTTCCCATTAATCAAATCATTTAATAATTTCAAAATTTACAATTTACAAAAAATATTATCTTTATTATTCCATTTAATTATATATGTAATGATGTAATTACCCATCCATTTAAATTATTAACGTTTGATTAACAAAAAATAGAATATTTAATTCTATCCCACTCCCTTTTTGATTTTAAATATTACCGATCACAATATATTCTATCTTGAATCTAAAATAAAGAACCACAATACAGAACCAACTACCACATCAACCTCTATACACCCCATTTTAAAATCCACAAAAAACTTCTTTCACACATAATATCCCACCCATATCATTCTATATGAATATTCTATTGCACCATACTAAACCACAAAACATCCCATCCATAATTTCTACCCCAACAACCACACATTCTCTCTGAAAAATGAGAAAAACTCCCACAAAAACATACCATAAAGACCATAAAAATCACATTAATCGAATGAAGTATATAGAACATAATATTACACTAATTTCAATAACCATAAAACTTACAATGTTCTGTTTTAAATAATTATTTTACATTTCTTCACTATCTCTTAAGCATGTAACATTGCTTTTCTTTCCAATTCCACACAACTGGATCACTATCATCTTTACATTGTTAACCATTTATGACATGTTATTTTATGAATTCAATTACAACAACAAAAAATATATATAACAATAATAAAATTATTTTTAGTATCCTAAATATATAGGAATAAATCATAATAAACATTAATAATTATTTAATAATCAGGTGAATACCCTTCCCATTCAATTTTCCTTTAGTAAATTTCATTATCTTCATTCAATTAATATTAAAGATCCATTAAAACAAAAAAAATCATGGAAATTACATAATTTATACAAATTAATGAAATATACATCTTGAATCCCCTACCTTAATCTTTTAATTACAACCATAGTGTAAGAAAAAGGCAAGAAAGAGATGATCACAAGGTTCAAATCCAAAAGAAATCCTCAAAAACATAGATTAGAAAAACCCCTTCAACCACTTATCCCAACATTATAAAAATCAAACCACCATTACTACAATAAACTCCTAAGAGAAATAATGATGTGGAAAGAATAATAGAAAGAATAAATCTCACATTTTATGTAAGAATCCTTGATATGACAAACACAAGAATCAAAAGCTACTGAAGATTGATCAAGGGTATCTAAGTCAGTGTTATTGGTGGCCCAAGGCCTAAGGAAAAAATGGAAAAAGATGGATTTATATGGGATTTTGAATTTATAATAACATTTATATGTTAATATTTAATGGCGTAACACATGAAGTTCATGTCATAATGAGGCTAAATCCAGCTAACGCCTAAGAATCAAAATGTGAATATACTTATCTCACACCATTAAAAATATGGTCAAAACCAAATTCAATATATCCAAAAAGGATCATGTCATGAAAAGAATACCATAGAAAAATGAAATCTTGAATAGCATAAAACCAAAAAAATGGCCTCCATGCCTAATACCAAAACAAGGGTGTCTATGTCATGACACCCATTTATGAAAATTAAAACAATATCCCAAAACCCATATTATGAAATAAATAAAACACACAATTCATGGAATATTATGATGATAAAGGAAATTTTTTTGGTTTTTAATCTATACAATAAGGTTCTTCTGGTATTACATAATAGTTCCCCATTTTTTAAAATCCTCCTCTGATACCTTCATTCAATGATTGGAGTCCACCATGTTGATGGAAAATATTCTCCTCAAAACAGTGTAGTGCCTAACCCTTGCAACTTTTACCCCAAAAGCTAAAACTATTCTCTATATTATGACAAAAACTACCACACCATGAATATATTACTCATGTAATAATAAACCAAAAAATAAAATCACCATTTTCTCAATCCATCCATCAACATCGAACTCCAAAGTCCATATCATGACACACTCCTCCCATGTGAATTTTTAGTTTCAACCCCACATACCTTTATCTATCCTTATCCTATAACCTCCAACACAAAAAATACATAAAATAATGAGCCTAGAAGAGTCATGGAATTATATTACATAGAATATGTTGTTAGTTTGATTCAACCATCCCCTATGTTTTTGTATAAAAACCCATTTTTGATAATTTTAAATCTTATTAATGGCCCTAGAGGACCCAAAGATAAAATTAAAATTTATTTATAATTTTTTATTGATAAGATGAAAATAATATGGGTACATGGTTTGATGAAATTTTACGCAACATGTATTGAAATTTTTATAAATTATGAATATTTTTTATAAAAAATTAATGATTATATAACATGGGATAATTAATTAGGTTAGAGGGGGAAAAGTTATTTTTCTTATCATTGTTTCAAAAAAATTAAAAAAAATAATGTGTAAGAATATTAAAACTTGTACATACCTTATTTGTAGTCATTATATTGATATATAAGAAACAAAATTCATTTTATGGGTATAATAAACTTGTATTTTATTCATAAAACATGAAAAGAGTTCAAATTTTGGTATATATCTCCCAAAATAACTTTAATAGCGTATGTTTTTAGGATTTTATTACAATTTCATGTCTTTTATTTATTTTGAAAATAAATAATTTTATTATAATTAGAAAAATATTATTATTTTATATAATTTGACTTATTAGATATATAAAATTTTAATGTACAAATTGTATGACTTGTACATTGGGAAGAATGGGTATGATAATATATTATGTACCATTTTGGTTGTTAATGGAAACTCAAAATATAGTTTCATTGCATGAAGTAACTTGTAATAAATAGGTTTTTGAAAACTATTTAAATTATAGGTAGGTGAGGGTAAGTGATTACGATATAGTACGTAGGGATTAGAAAAGAGACATTTTCTTTACTATCCATTTAAAAGATAGAAAAGTTTAATAACCCTTATTATTATAAGTTTTTGAAGTGTATAAATACACCAAGTAGAAATTATAATTTTTGAAAAAACTTAACAATCATATTCTAATCCTTAATGACATGTGTCAATATGGTTTATATATTTGAAAGGGAATTTAAATTTTAGTTTGGTTAGAGGTTTGATTTGAGAACATGGGATCAAATTATAATTATGAGGGTTGTAAAATCTCGATGAAATTGTTTTGGATGTTGAACGAGGCCTAGAAGGTATTTTGGGTTCTTAAGTGGAACTTTTAGAAGTTTTAGGTGACTCACGAGATAAATTTATTAGTATTTAGGATTTCATGACTGGAACCATTATTCATGCCATGGATTCTTGAAGAAGTGGTGAAGTTCAAGTTGTGAATGAGGTTTCACAGCATAGGATGTTTTTGGTTAAGTGTAGGACCCTATCATAGGCCGTTCACACCATGAATGGGGTTTTCAAATCAATAATGAGACTCTTATGTGTGGTAATGGGGACCAATATATTGTTTTCATACCAAAAAGTAGGGATTTATGTAGTGAAAATATCTTAGAAAAGTATGGTTTCCCCATTAAGAAGTGAATCTAGGCCATGGACCGAGCATTTATTTAATGAATAATTCAATGGTGGTTTTTTAAATTGAGGTATATCCATCCTTAAATCCCCCCATTAATAAATTTAGGTTAACCTAGGCATGTAAGGAGTATATGTTCATTATACCTTCCCTTATTCATGCTCCCATGAGTCCTAATTGGTGGGGATAGTTTTAGGATATTTTTTATAGAGGTTTTAGGTAATTCCATCCATTCATTCATCCTTTTGTGTTTCCATTAAGTTACTACTTATATTAATATGGTGTTTGTTAGGTATTTTAGTGATGATTTCCTAGGATTATGGTGAAATCATCTCAATTTGATGGGGATTTCATTTGCAGTGGCTAGAGGAGGTCCTAAGAAGATGAGCGCATGTTTCCTTTCATCATTTTTGTTGAGTTAAGTAACTATACTAATTAATTTAGTGGTTTTTATGATATTTTATGAAATTTATGGTTTTTTGGGTTCTAGTGGTTACATAGTTTTCTTAGGATGGTGTCGGGATCTTCCTGAGAACTTCTATAGGTAGTTGGTTGAGTTATTAGTTTCATAATGATTCCTGGTGAGTTTTTAGTTTAACATTCCTATTTTTATTAAGTTAAATAATTAATTATATTTTTTTATAATTAATTATTTATGTCATATAACATGATACATGATCTTGGATGGTGTAATGAGCTTGGAGAAGGTGTGTGTGGGTTGTTCATGGCTCGATAGAGCTTAGTGAGTATGGTAAATCCTTGAAAAATGTATGTGGTCCCTTTAATAAATATTAATACTAGTTTTTATGCATCATTGGTTGATTGCATGATTATACATGGGACAAGGTAGATGATAATGAACCAAGAATTCCATGGGTAGAAGCTACTAGATAGGATTCAGCCTTATATGCTTGGGATGAGAGCACTTTATCACTTTGTTAGATTGGGATCACCTGATGAAGATGTCACTAAGTAGAGAGGGTGCTGGTTAAGGTGATATGAGGCCTTTTTTAGGTCTCAAGGTGTGACATAAGAAAATGGCACCCTAATTGGATTTATCCTAAGACTAATTGAGAAGGTGAGAGAGGTATTAGTCTTTATGGTTATGAATAATATGGGTATACATATCTTGTGTGATAGAAAACACATTATTGAGGTTGAAGTATTCTCTTGATGAATTTCATGTGCATGATGATTCATATGAGACAAGATGCATTTGAAAGAAGTGTTTTCCTCTTTGTTGTAGGCTGAGTGGCCTCCATTAGGAGATGTGAGATGAGACCTGAGTGTGGTTCATGGTTTTGTAAAGGGACTTTGTATAGGTATTCCAAGGTATTTGGTATGATATACATTGGGAAGAACCCATGGGTATTAGGACTAGGATGAGATTTTTCTCTGGATTAGGATTGGACCCCACCTTTGATTATAGGGTTGAAAAGATCCTATGGGCTATGATTTCACCTAGGGGTGATAGGTATGAGCTAATATCACCGATCATAGATAGTTAAGGGTTTGGAGGACCCAATAAATACCCTAATATAAAATTTTAGGTGATTTCATGATTTAGGGTTTGGACACGAGCGGCTAATTCTATAGGATCTGTAGGTAATCTATGTGATGGCCTATGAGACAAGAATGTTGTTTATTATTGTTTATTTTTTAAAATGAGTGTAATTTTGTTTTCAATAAGTGAAAGTTGTTTGTGAGGGATTAATTCTTGAGTTATATCCTATCCATGATTTGAGATAGGCATTAGCGAGATAGTTATGGGAGAGATGAAGTCCTCAGGTGTATAAATTAGACTTTAATCTAAGAGTCATAGGTTATGTGATGGAAATTTTTATGAGTGGATTGGGTATATGACTACCTATGAATGGCCGAGGTCATTGTAAAATTTATAATGTGAATATTGGACCATGTTTTGAGTGGGATTGGGTCAAGGAAAATGTGAGAGGATGGGCCATTTAATGATATGAGAAATGGATGACGGGCCTTTCCAAGAGTTATATTGGGTATTTTAACATTTGTTAAGAGTTGGATCATGTGATAATATTTTGTGTGACAGATATACCATGTTTTTATTGATGAGGTAGTGGGCCGAGATATGGACATATGACCTTTCCATGTTCCATTGGGAAGTGGGTCAAATTTTAGACAGTACACTACATCGAGTCATTGGCTATGGCCTATATATCATCTATGATTTCATAAGAAGAGGTGATTATGTGATTATTACATGGTTCCAAGGTAGGAATGATCAATTTTCATGGTGTCTTGGTTATCACATGATTACATGATATACAGGAGGAAATAGTGGCCTAATTACACATGATATCCAAGGTGATTGTCCAATATGTTTATTTTATTTGACATGCATACACATATTTGATGTAGTATACTAGGTGTAATTTATAATACCTTAATAATATTTATTTCTCACACCCTTCATTAGAACCAAAATTTTTGTGTGTGTGTGTGTGTATACCCTATGCCTTCATTTTGGTTATATGATATTGTGTGCAGTGTATCAAGGTAGTGTATCTCATTAGTATATAGAGGATGGGTTTGTGAGTCTTAGGGATGGTTATAGTGTGGTTTTTGGGTGTCTGTTATTTTTTATATTTATATTTTTGATCAACATGGTTGTAGATCAGTTGTATTTTTAATGACTGTGGATCATTATGTTTCATTCCATTTTATATAGAATTGTGTTTTTATGCATACTATGATTATGTTTTGGATTGTTTTATTGTTTCCATTATTGAATGAATCTGATTCGAGGGTATAAAATAAAAAACCAACCTGGATACACTAGTAAAATGATACCTAAGATATCACTAACATAACCTGAAGAGAAATCCTAGTCCCCATGAGTTCTCTAAAAGAATCTGACATCATACAAGATAAAATTGGAAAACAAAATTTCCACAAAAACAGCAAAAGATAAAGATACATATCAGTATACTCAAAACACCTTTAGGATATAGTACTAGAAACAAAATAAGTATATCAAAACCCAAATTTTACATCATCAATGTACTCAAAATTATAAAAGTTAACTCAAAATTCCAAAAGGGCATGTCACTCCAAGCCTTAAGGGATCACAAACATACACCTCCTCCAAGAAGAGTTTTCCCTTTAATCATGTATGGAAGGAGAAAAACAAAATGCATAAAGGAAAGGGTAGGGTGTGATATAAAAATCCAATTAGGTTCTCACCAAGTGTTACATAATAATATTCTATTATAATTAAACAAAAAATTATTTCAATTTCAATAAATTAGATTGTGGTGATACAATTTCATATTTATAACAAAACATTATTTTCATTTTTGAATGATGAAAAACATTTCATACATTTCTTAAATAAACACTTTATATAAAATAGTTTATATAAATTACTAGGAATGAGTAAATAAGTTTAAAAATCAATTAAATTTATAATCAAAATCATCACAAAAAGGACCATGGTCATCTACCCTATGGTATGATAGTTTCTATTTATGGGATCCTCACATATCTCAAATCAGTGACCACTGCTAATTTGTTTACACACATTCCTTGGACTCACATCAAGTATGACTCATCAAAATCCTATTAGAGATAAGATCATCAAAACTAGGTTTTTTGGAGTTTTCATCATCAATACATTGCTAGTTAATTACCATACTAACATGATTGTCCCAAATAACCCACTAACTAGATAAGCTCGCATGTGTTAAATCAATCAATTGAAAAAGTGAAAATTATTTCACTTCCCATAAATCATCATTCCCAATTCAATTGCCTAATTTGCTTTACAAAATGCCAATTCACATTCAAAACCAAATCAGTTATTTTCATAATTTCATTTTTTTTAAATAAAATCAATCATAAGTTGTTATCAATTCATTTTAATACATTTTCTCAAAATAACTTCTGAAATTAGTTCAAAACTTCCATCAATTTCAAATTATTAACCAAATTCTAATTCCATTAGAATTGGGGGTATTTACAAAAATTCTATTCCCAAGAAATTTTAATCTCAATTTGTTTCGAATTGGGTTTTAAAAAGTAATTTGAAATAAATTTCAAATGAAAAGAAATTGAAGGGTAAAAAATTACACAAGATTAAACAGAACCACAAACCATTAATCACAGAAACCAACACCCAAAATAGGGCTCAACAACAAAAAACCATGGTGTGTATGATCTTGAAATTCAATCTAGAATCAAGATTCAATAAAATGGAGTTTATATCCATAAATCTTGAAATGATCTATTAACTCCTAGGAGAAAATAGAGGAGATAGGAAAACCACTTACAAAGAGAGATGAACCAAAACCAACATAATGATCACTCACTACTTTTATGATCCAAGGAAGAGGATTACTCCGAAATATCCTAGGAAGAATCTATAGGATGAGAGAAAGAAAACTTGGAGGATTGAATTAAGAATTATTGCTAATCTACCTATTTAAATCCAACACTTGAGATTTTATATGGTGTGTAACCCAATTATAAATTGTGTAATTGTAAAATCCCATATACACCAAAAAACATGTCACCTTTTATTAAAAATGCAGTTTTTAATATTTACACAGAATGTAAGATATACACGACATGTAACCTTTCATGCTATGTATCCATTTCATGGAATTTTCTAGGTGATAGTTACATATCATGTAACCCTATTACATAGTGTGTAAATCCCCATCAGACTACATAACTGCTAGTTTATTATGATAAAAATTCCAAAAAATCCATGAATTCACTATTACAGGTATCCTATAATTTTCTTCTTAGAATTACTCAACTAATGATAGAGAAAACCAAAAATAAAGGATTAAACATACCAGATACACAGGTCTTGCGGTGTTACAACTTCCCCACCACAAAAACATTCTTTCCCCATAAATGTTTTTAAGAAGATTCCATATTAAAAAAGGTGATTCCACTGCTCTCTTATCAGTTCCTCTCACTCCCATGTCTCATGCAAATAATAACTATGATTCCATAGCACTCGAACCAAAGGTATCATCTTACCATGAAATACCTTGGTCTCAGAATCAACTATCCTGACAGGATGCCCAGTCACGAATAAATCAGGCTTAATATCATGGTCACTCCAGCTTAAAACATGAGATGGATCAGAAAGATACTTTTGTAACTACGATACATGGAACACGTTATATATCAACATCAACTATTGTGGAATTTATAACCGATAAGGCACACCCCCACCTACTCAAAACCTCAAAAGGTCCCATAAAATAAGGAGTAATATTCCCTCGACTCCCAATCCATTGATGGCTTAAACAAGGTGAAACATTCAAGAACACATAATCACTAATTAAAAACCCCTATGGTCTGTGTTGAAGATCATAAAAATATGTACATTGTCTCTATGACATCAAAATCCTCTAAAAATTCAATTGAATCTTTAATGATGTCTCTTTGACCAAGCTCGGTCCAGCCAAGGAACTTTAACCAACATATGACCGACACTTTATATATTTACATTTTCTTCCATAAAATGCCTCAACAGGAGCCATTATAATCATAGACTAGTAACTAGTGTTATAAGAAAACCCAACCATTAACAAATGTTTATCCCAAGCCACACCAAAATCGACAATGTAGGAAAAAAGCACATTATTAAGAATATATATATCCCTCTCTATCTAGATATCTATTTATGGATGGTATGTTATACTCAAATGAACTTGAGATCCCAACCCCCTAAAGGCCTCTTCAAAAGTGAGAAGTAAAATAAGAATCTCTATCATAGAATATTACAGATCAAACTTCATTCAAACGAAAAATATATCTTATATATATATATATTTCCCAACTTCTCAACATTGGTTGTATCTCAAATGGGTATAATGTCAGCCTATTTGGAAAGAATATTGATAAAACCCATATCACATTATTATTTTTTGGGTACGAATTTAAACAGACACAAAGTAAATAGAAATCCCATCCCATATTTATGTTTCCACTGGAAGTGGCTGAAGTAGACCCAATGGTATCTAGTGCTTAGACATAACATATTGGAAAGGATATCGATGAGGAACAAAGTCAGTGATGTCTCATCTCATACCCGGACACCAAAATCATCATCTCATATCATAAAACATATTTTTTGTTCTTGGGTACAAAACCATTAACAATTATGGAAATCCCTAATCATAACTTTCCTCATGGATAACAGTATGAAAAATAGATTCTCAAAAGATCGAACACACTCTGTGGAGATTGAATAGTAAAAAATTATATGTACACCATAAATAGAGTCTCTAAAACCTTGGAATTCAACATAAATTTATTTTCTTGAAGAAACATCTAAATAATTGTATATGTCAACTAAACATTTTCCAAGAAAACCTAGGCCTCTATTTACTAAACTTCAATATGCAACTATGATACAAGACCTATCAAGTTCCACTCTTTTGATGATTACATCATGGCCTCGTCCAAAATTTTCGTAATCAATGAATTACTAATGTAATTACCTTTTCCTAGGTAATATACAATATATAAATAAAAATATTCAATGTAATCCACCCAATTCCTTTGGACAAGATTCTAATCTTTTTGAGAAATGATATAACTCAATATTTGTTTTTTTCAAATACACGATACATCTTTCTCTGAAAAGGTAAATCTACCTACTATTAAGTGCATAGATCATATTTTCAAGTTCAAGTTTATGGGTTGGATAATTATTTTCATGTGGCCTAATATATAAAGGGTCATAGGCAACAACATGATCACCCTACATTAGAACATATTCCAAACACAAACCTGATGTGTCATAGAAGACCACATAGCCATACCTAGCCTATGGAAGAGTGAAGACTGGCATAAAATTTAAAAGAAATTTAATCTCAATAAAATAAATCTAAAATTTCTCATCATAAAAAAATTCACTCCCTTACGAGTTAGAGTGGTTATTGGATAATCAATCTTCAAGAAATACTTTACAAATCAATGATAATAACCATCTAAACTCAACAATATATGAATATTGAAAATATTGTGTGGTTACTCCAATTTCATAACAGATATCACCTTATCAAGAACAACATAAATACCATGTTATAAGACCATGTTACCCAAAAAATTCACTTCCAAAATCCAAAATGACACATTTCAAAAGATTTCCATAAAGTCTGTGATTTATCTCCAATTTCATAACTACTCTCAAATTATGCACATTATCCTCCTCATACTTAGAGTAAACTATAATTTCATCCATAAATAACACTATGAATGTATCAAGATACTATTGGAATATCCTATTTATCAAAGTTGTATAGACTATAGGATCATTAGTTAGACCAAATGTCAATAAAAGGTACTCATAATGGACCTAGCTACTACAAAATGGAGTTTTTTGAATGTAAGATTATTTAATTATAAACTTTTGATAAATAGATCAAATATCAACCTTCAATAACCAGTTGTACCTTTTAAACTAGTCAAAAATATCATCAAACCATGGTAATGGATACTTTTTCATTAATGTAATTCAGTTGAGTTTTCAGTAATCAACATGTAAGAAAAGTGTTCCATCATATTTATTAGAAAAGGGAACATAAGCCACCCAAGGTTACACACTCAGTCGTATAAATACTTTATATAATAGATCATGAAACTAAGTCTTAATATCATTCATTTAAGCCATTTCCATGTAGTAAGAAAGACTAGATACTGATTGGGTACCAAGAACTAAATCAATAGATTACCCTAATTCCTTATTGGTGGGAGAACAATGAATTCCATAGGAATTTTTTTTAAAAACTCAAAAATGAATGGAGAGATATTGTCACTCATATATTATCACTCTAGATAAAAATAAAACACTAATATTAAATTTACCAACTAAAGATAATAAGGTTTTACTCTACTCGACCTCAGGTCCATTCTCCATAAAAGATATGGTACACCCCATTGAGTGCGGTAAAGGATAACTATCGAAGACAAAAAGCAATTTGAGATTTTTTAGAAAGGAGCCAATCCATCCCAAAAATGGAATCAAGTGGGTTTATATCGAGAATCATAAAATCCCAAGAAAGATCAATCTTTGAAAAAGAGAACACAAATGTTGGAGAAATTATACCATGATATCTCTCTATTTTGAGGGGTGTAATAACATCCATCACATGATATAAAATCTATATATGAAGATTTTCCAATTTAAAAATATTTGTTTATATAAATGAGAGAGATTCATAAATATCAAATAAATAAGTCACTGAAGATGAAGCTATAGTGATGGTACCTCTCACAATAACTAGACATGTATCTTGTTCAACTGGAGACTCTTCCACTATAGGAAGAATCTTAATTAGGGATTCCTATGGAAAAAACCCCTTAGATTATAAAGTATAATATTTTATCATTGTAATTTTTGGTGCTGATGATCCTATTCCACTACGTAGGGAGGAATATATATAATTTTTTTAAAGTGTCCTGAATAACCACACGAAGAACATATTCTGGGAGCCTCAGTCAAAGCTCATTTCCAATTCCCATGATTTCCACACTGGAAGATATTAAATGGGCCTCTTATGTGAATTGTAGGAGGTCTATAAGAACCATTATTTCAAGATCCACAACAAGAATAATCACACATTTTTAACTATTTATTGAAACTCACAAAACTACCACTAGGGGAAAAAGGAGCTCTCATCAACCCATAATTACCAACCAAATCAAGTTCAACCATCAATTACCTATCAATATTTTCAATATAAGAATATATCTTCAATAAGAAAAAATAATAATGAATATCATTTTGAATTACCATCTCAAACCATCATGTATTTTTCTTCTCATTTCATGAAATCTCAGGTGAAAACTGTAAAATATTAAGAAAGTGATTTACATATTCCATCACGGTCCTATCAACATTCTTGGGTTTGAAAAACTCATTATACCTAGCTATCAGAATAGAATATGTATATAAATGGTTAGTAAAAATAATCTTAATCTCCTTCCACTTTAAACCCTTATGCTTATTTTCTATCAGCATCAAGTCATACCATATCCTGTTAGGTTCCTCAAACTTAAATGTAACACACTTTACCTTAATATCTTTGGGAGTATCTAGGAAATCAAACATAATATCAATATTTCTCAACCGATCCTTAGTATCTTTAGGAACATTAGAGCCTTGAAACATTGGTGTATTCTAGTAAAAGGAACTCTTTAGCCAGATTCCATGATACATCCATATGAGGATCCATAATTATGGAATGAATGGGAGTGGATATTGGTGTCTGTCCCAAAGCATCGACAACACACACAACAACCGAAAGAAAATTTGATTCTATTGGAGAATTTTCTAATTATGGTTCATTAGAAACTTTATCTTGGATCCCATTTACACATCTACTCAAAGGAATTATTCTAAATAACATCATATAAAAACCTTGAATGCATCAAAAAAATACTCATATAAACAACTAAAAAAAGATAAATAGGAACTTTAATACCATCATATAGATAAACAAGATTTATATATCTACCTATAAAAATAAAAAATAATGGAAAATACTAGAACTAATTATCAAGATGCCTTTCACAAACCATATATAGTGACTTAAGGCTGATTATTATGAGTGTTGTCCAGGAACTCACTTGAAACTACCTCATACGTTTGTAAAAGATGTCAAATTTCATACTAACATCAAGGAAAGATGATCAACATGAACCTCTAATACCAATTTGACACAAACTAACCTAGATACCCTGGTACCTTAATACCTGATCCATCAATAACATATCTCAAAGGGAATTCTTGATACCCATGGGTTGGTGACTAGTCCCTAGAATCACACAAGAAAAAAGAGGGAATGAATTTTCCACAAAATAGTGGAAGATAAAGATTCATATCTGTATGATCAAAAATCCCCTAGGTGATAGTACTAGTAACCACACAATTATATCAAATCTTAAAAACTACATCGTTAAGGAACTAAAAGTAAACATGGTATCTCAAATGTTCCAAAGGATGCATCACACTAATCCTAAAGGGATCATGAACAACCACCACCTCCAAGAGTTGTTGTTCCTTTACTCAGAACTAGAATGAGAAAATCTACAAATTCCCAAATAAAAAGGTAGGGTGTTAGCTAAAAAACCTAGTATGGCCTCACCAAGTGTTCCATAATAATATTCCATAGTAATTAACCAATACATGCTTTCAATTTCAATAAAATAGGGAATTGTGATATAATTTCATAATTAAAACAAAAACATTATTTTCATTTCATAATTATGGAAAACATTTCACACATGGATTAAATAAACACTTTACATAAAACAATTTATATAAATCACTTGGAATGAGTAAAGCAGTTTCACAATCAATGGAATTTATAATAAAAATCATCACAACAAACACCATAGTCATCTTCTCTATGGTATGATAGTTCTATTTATGGGCTCATCACTCGTCTCATATAATTGATCATGGATATTATGTGTATGCATGTCCCTATGTCTTACACTGAATATGACTCATTAAAATCCCATCACATATAAGATATTCTAAACTAGGTTTTTGTTAGAGACGTGATCATCAATCTATTGCTATGGAATTGGAATCCTACCATTCTTTTCGTAAATAACCCACAAACTACCCAAGATTACCTGTGTTCAATCAATGAATTGAAAAAGGTGATATAATTTCATTTCACACAAATCATTATCCTCAATTCAATTACCCAATTTCTTTTTCAAAATGTCAATTCATATTCAAAACCAAATCAGGTGTTTTCTATCATTACATTATTTATTTAAATAATACCATTCATAGATTTTTTCAATTAAATATAATAATTTATTCAAAAATATATTCTCAAATCAGTTTAAAAATTCCATCAATTTTAAATTATGCCCCAAATTCCAATTTCATTCAAATTGGTGGGTTTTCCCAAAATTCAATGAAAAATAAATTGTAATCCCAATTATCATAAAATTGGGGTTTTAAAAGTCAATTGAAATTAATTTCAACAAATAACCAGTTCAAGTTTAAACCAATTGGTCAAGATTAAACAGAACCACATACCTTTAGTCATAGAAAGTAACACCCTCAATCAGACCTTCCAATGAAGAACGAAGGTGTGTAAGTTCTAGGAACTTGACCTAGAATCAAAATTCAACAACACAAAGTTTAGATCCAACAATACCAATATGATCTATAAACTCCAAGGGGGAGAGACCGAGAAATGGGAAAACCACATACCTATAGATATGCATCGCAATCAACATGATGACCACTCATTGAATAGATGATTTGGTAGAAGAGGACTCAAAATCCATAAAGAAATAGTCTAGAGATCAAGATAATAGAAACATGGTGGAATGAAAAAAGAATTTCATCTGATCCAATTTCTTAAAGACAACTATCAAGATTTTACGTGGCGTGTAACCTAAATACATTTCATGAAATTGTCATGCCCCATATGTGCTGAAAAAACCATCACCTTTTATTAAAGATGTTTTTTTAATATTTACATGGGGTGTCAGTTGTTTATAGTGTTTGATGTTGCACTCTATATACCCATTTCACAAAATCTTCCATGAAATAATTACATGTCATGTAACCCCATTACATAGAATTTAAATCCCATGTATACTACAAAACTATAGGGTTTTTTATGATGAAAAGTCCTACAAATTTATGAATTCACTATTATAGATATCCTTTCAATTCCTTCCCAATATCACTCATCCAATGAAATAGGAAAACCAATACAAATGTTGAAAAATACATGGTAGAATGGTAATGGGGAATTAAACATAGTCTCATCACTAGATGGTTTAGTTTGAAGCCCCTAGCCTATAGGTTGGAGTGCTTGAAGACTCATGGAATTTTGGAGTGAAAAATGGTTATGGATGGGGGTATCACAAAGTGGAATCAAATATTTTGATTTGTTTTATGATTTTGGGTATATGGTATATAGGTTATTTATAAATGTTTCAAATTGTGTGATGGATATTTCATTTGTGTACCAATAACACCTTTTCCAATAAGAATTATAATATATAATGTCATTGGGTTTCCATTCTTTGTTTATGATGTTATAGTTTTAGGACTTCACATCAGGTGACACATAGTTTTATTGTATTATTATTTATTATGAATTCTAGAACATAATACTTAAAAAAATTCATGATCATGTATCATGGTAGGAATGTAGGATTCTCATGGAATATGTACGCTTTTATATGATTTTTTTATAATTAGAGTTTCTATTATTTAATGATTCAATAACAACTTATATGGATTTTTCCAATATAACTTATTGGTTGCATTCTACCCAGCTAGAGAATGGTGTATTTTCTCTTAATTACAGGTCATGTGGATTTTATAATGCGAGGTTCCCTAATAATGGAAATATAGTCCCTTCATCAATTTATATATGTAGAGATATATTGTTTTAGTACATGGATTGATGTGAAGGTAATTATTCAGTGAGGACATGGTATGATTGAAGAGTGATTTGTGGATGGGAATGGGTTTCCTGGATAATTCTTTGTTCTTTTATATAAATCATGAACAACAACCTATAAGGATGTTTCCCATATACCATCGTTGTTGTAATCTACTTAACCAAATTAACCTTTTTAGGAAATTCATATGGGTTTCCTAATATTTGGGTTGTTAATTTTGTGATTCATTTTTTGTATTGGGGATGGTTTCAAGGGAAGGATCAGTTGGGATCCTAGCCTAAAAGTTATAAATATGATTTCAATGGTGTTGTGGGATAATGGGAAGACACTTTTTTCTATATAAATCACACATGTGTTGTGGATAATCATATGGGTATCCTAGGAATTAGTGAGACACATTAGGCTATGATATGATCCTAAAATGTAATATTATATAGACAAAAGGTTAGGTTCCAGATCCTAGGTTAGATGAGAAATGAATCATGGGTGTTATATTTTTATCAGTGTTGGAATTGTTTCTAATTATGTGGCTTGACCATTTGTGAATAGTTCTTTAGTGTTTAGAGTTTGGAAGTGGAAGTGGTTTTGAGGTTTAGGGATGTAACTTGGTAATTTCATAGTGATTTGATGACTGGTGTTGGTTGGGAGAAATTGTTTTAGGACTACCACAACTTATCAAGGATGGTAAACATTATGTTTGGAAGTTTGTAATGACATATATTGTTAAAGAATTTCAATTTGTAAGGGAATTTTAATTTCTTATTTGGTGGTATGATCATTTTGAAAACTGGAACCCAGATCTGAATTTAGAGGGTTATAACATATCACGTATATGGTTTTTAACATGGAAAAAGGCCTTGATGGTTGTCCAACAGGGAGTTGGATAAGGGTTGGGTGACCAAGAATAAAATTTTAGTATTCTATTTTAGTTCTCACCATGAACCATGGTTCATTTAGTGAATTCTTAGAGAAGAGGTGATGTTCAATTCGAGAATAATGTTTCATGTTTTGAAATGTTTTAGGTCAAGGGGAGGACCCCTAAATAATAAATTCACACAATGAATGGGGCATTAAAGATATGAATATAAAGCTTAAGTGTGGAGGTGGGTATATATACACATCTTTCATTCCATAAAGTAAGAAATGATTCCTTGAAAGTGTCAGGGATGAGTGGGGGTACCCTATTGGAAGGTAATTATGGTCATGAACAAAATATTCACACTATGAATGGTGAATGGGTGTTTTTTTAAAAAATAGGGGTAGGAACCTCATTTTGGTGTTATCCCCCCTTCTTTTTAGGTTGAAACAGGCGTATGGGGAGTCCATTTTAGCAAAAACACCATATATTATTCTTCTTTTTAGTCCCTTATGATGTGGTATGATTTTTTGTGAATTTCAATGGTTGTTTGAGGTAATTCCATCCATCATAGAATATATTTATGTTTCCCATTATTTCAATTGATTTTATATTGGTTTTGGTTATAGTTTGAGTGATTATTATACTATATCATGGGGATATCACCTCAATTTTATAGTTCTTTAATGTGTGGTGGATAGAGGTGGTCATGGGAAGATAAACAAGTGTTGTATTTTATCATTTCTATTGAGGTATGTTTTTCCCTAAAATATTTAGGTTTTTAGATGCATTTGGATAAAATTTATGATTAGTCAGGTTCTAGTGGTTAGATATTTAGTATTGTAATAGGAATGTTCCATGGACATTTTAGGGTGGCTGGTCAAGGTTTTGAGGTGGCGGTGATGCACGATGTGTTTTTGGTCAAAAATTACTTATAATAAATTTAATTATAAATTATAATTTTTCATAATTAATTATTCTTATCATATGATGAGAGATATAGTATTGGGTGTAAATACAAGTATGATGAGTCATGGGAATGCATGGTTGATGCTCAGTGGTTATCAGTGAGGATGTTGACTCCCTAAAAGAGGTAGGTGGTCCCTTTAATACAAATACATTTGTGTTTTATGAATGAATTATTTCTTTCATGTATGCGAATTGGAAATGGTAAATGTATTGGGACTTGGTTTACCACAAGTGGATGGGATAGGATGGATTTTGTCTTCATATTCTTGATATATGTTCTCCTTATCACTTTAGTAGTTTAGGATCCCCTGATGACTATGTTACCAAGGGGTGAGGGGGCCATTTGAGGTGAAATGAGGACTTGGATAGGTATAAGGGTGTGAGATGAGATATAGGTAGCCTATGTGGACTTTCCTAGGGATAATTGAGTTGTAGGGAGAGGTCTTAGACCTTATGGTGATGACTGAGGCTGTCATTCATATCATGTCTGAAAGGAAACACACTCTTGATGGCGGAGTGGGCTCTTTAAGATCTTTACGAGTATAATTATTCCTATGAGATTGGACATGTGTAATGGATATGGTTTTCCATGAGTTGTAAAGTTGACTGGTCTCCCTTCGAAGACATGAGATGATACTTGGGTGTGGGTTTTTCAAGGGATTTGGAATGGGGTTTCTAATCAATTTTGGATGAGAGATCTTGGATTAGTTCACAAGGTACTAGAACTGTGATGAGATGATGATATTGGTGAGTATTGTACCAATCTTATTTAGGATAGGGTCAATATAAGACTATGTGTTTTGAGGTCATCTACAGGTGACGATTATGAGCTTGTTTCGAAGAGAAAGACCATGACTGTTTTGGAGGACCTAGTGGACACCCAGACATGAAAGGTGAGACATATTCATGAGAAGGGGATATTTCTTGAGTTACAAGATCCCTTGGATCATATGGTGAGCTATGTGATGTGTTTTAGTCCCTTGAGGTTTGTTATTATTGTTCCTTGTCTGTGAATGTGTGTGATTATGTCTATGATAGGTGGCAGATGGTGGCGAGGGAGTGAAACAGGGGGCCCAACCTCACCATGAGTTGATATAAGTGTTTGTGAGAACGATGTGGGAGAGACGAAGTCCTTTTGTTCTTTAATTGGACCTTTCTCTAAGAGTATTGTTTAATATAATTGACATTTCTATGATATTATTTGGTCAATGACTACTCATGATAGTTCTCGGTTATGGTGTGATTTAGGATGTGAATATAGATCCTTGTCATAAGTAAGATTGTGTATATGATAACCGAAGGGGTAGGGTCATCTTTTGATGCAATACATGAATGATGGACCATTAATTGAGTAGGATTGGTTCATGGATTTCTCATGAGCGGCTGTGTTATGGTATGATGCATGTCATGACTAATGGACCAATCCTTAAGCTATGCGACAATGGGTTGAGATATGAATGTATAACCATGCCTTGTTCCTTTGGGCAGTGGTTCATTTAAGGAAAAATTCTCTACCTTAAGAAATTGGATGTGGGATGGAAGTCAGATATAATGCAATAAGATAAGGTGATGACAAGTTCTCGGTATGGTGCTAAAGCTAGAATGGTCAGGTTTCATGGGGGCTTGGTTACCGCCCATAGTCATGATAGGTAGAGAGTCATGATCTCCTAGTTGGTACATGATGCCCAAGTTGCTTGTGTGAAATGTATATTTTATTAGTGATTCATATATTTATAGTATGGAGTATACTAGGGGAACGTTGTTAGACACTAATGAGATATACTACTCTCAACCAACACGAGAAAATTATTACATGTGTAGATCTTATGTTTTCGTATAGGTTATAACATAGGACGTGGAGTGGATCAGACTATGTAGATAAAGGGTAGGTTGAAATTTGGTGTGTGAGGCTTGGTTATAGCATTATTACCAGTGTGTATGTGTGTTATTTAAGGTTTATTTGTATATGTGAAAATCCCAGTGGATGATCGATTATTTTTTTATATGATTTTGGGTCTGTATGGGGAATTCTATTTTATATAGCATTATGTTTATTTATTTACAGGTACACTATTATGTTATGGATTATTTTTTAGATATTTAAACTTTTTTATGAATTTTATTATAGGAAATAGTCTTCACAATTTATGGATAGGGCCTTAACTACTAGTCGACAAACTTCGGTATACAGGGTAGCACAGTTGAGGCCACATGGAATTCCAACTTGGATGGTGGTTCGAAGATGGGGTGTCGCACTAATCTAATGATTAATTTTAATTTTAATTCATGATTAATTTCCCCCCAATATTTTGGTGACATATATTATAATTTTTATCCTCTTTTGAAAACACTATTCATGAAATCATTACATAAGGGATTTTAAAAAATTTGAAGACATGATTGTGCTGACATATTCCATATAAAGAAACACTTTCCACCCTCATTTTTAAGATCATATTCTACTTGAAGGTATATATAACTATGAAATCATTAATGGTGGAATCATAAAATTTATGTTGATATATCCCATTAATTAGTACTAGAATACATTGAAAATATATTTCTACAAGGGAGATCATTGACAAGCATTAATAGTGAAGGGATATTTACTATATGAATTTACTAATGCAATATTTCAAGTATTAATGATGTTGAAATGAAATTTGATAAAATGTCCTGGATTAATGAGTTTTTTAGGGAATATCATTTGATATGGAAAATATCTACTGGTTTAATGTTCAATGATGCATGTTTTTAAAACTTTTGATTATTTCATTATTAAGGTAAGTTATACATTTAAAATATTATATTTTTCTATATAAAAAATTTGATCTTTAATGTATATTTTTTGTATCATAAGAAATATATAACTGAGTTGAAATGGTGAATTATTAATTCAACTAAATATCTAGTCTAAAAAGTAATTTCAAATCATTTCTTAATTTTTTCAAGAATTTCATAAGTATATATAAAAATATGGATCATATTTATTAAAATATATTGGTAAAATGATATAAGCCTCATGATATTAAAAAATATGAAATAATCAGGGCCAAGGCACGTAACATTATAGTAATTGTGAAGTTACTAAAAAATTTAATAAACTTGTTGATGAACCAATTATTACTTCAGGATGTTAAAATTCAATAGACATAAATGGATTTCAAATTTACATTATTCATATTGATTTTAACCCTAAAATGAAGACTAGTGGTATAAGTTATCCATTCATAAACATAGATTTTTATTATGGTTAATTAATGGAAATCATTAAAGTTATATGTGGAAATAAGTTAAAATTTATATTATTGAAATATAACTAAGTCATAATGGTTTTGGAACTAAATAATACAATTTCGATTTTTACATTCCTAAATTATAGAAAAATTTCATATAGGTATGACTGATTTACCAATGAATCTTTTATATTTTTATTATAAGAATAAAAATTTTACTTTGTTAGAATATAATTTGGTTTATCCAGAAATTCATGGTTATGGTTTGAAGAAGGGGTTTTTAAATTAGGCTTACACCCCTTATTAATAGTACACTCAATTATTACAAGGTGGAACCATGAGTTATGGTGATTATGTTGTTGATTGAAAAAACCGATACTCTAACATGTAGTCTTATTGATCCAAAATATTATGTTGTTGTGTTAAGTGTAATATATTCCAAAATCACCATATAATAGTGATGTAAATATGTTTTGATAAAATAATTTAATAGATTATTTATGATTATTTTATTATTAATTATCATACTGAGTTAAGACATTTTGTAACAATGCATTATATTAATATAAGTAATATCATTCAAAATACATATATTATTATTGATCTTTATTCATTTGTTTAATACTAAAAATACTCATTTAAATCCTCAAGGTTTTTTTTACTATTTTATGTAATTTATTAAAGATATATGGATATGGTGTTGAACCATTGTTTCATTCTTTTAGAAAAATCAATTATTGGTGACCTTACTCAAATAGAAGGATGTGTCATCCTGTGTTTTTATGTTATAGGATTTTCCTTGGTGATATTTCTTATGGATTAGATATTGAGTTTATACATAATTCCATTTATGTAAATGTTAGATCACAATGCTTTCATTGCACTCAAGTTTCAAATATGGTTTTCCAAGAAAGGCAAGATATTTTCATGATTTTTAAAAGCCTTTCGGATCTAAAATTGAGATGGAGGTATATATTATCATATAATATTTCAAAATTATTCATAAAGTTTTAATCATATATTTATATATATGATACAAATGTATATGCATGATCCTTCTCATGGGTTAATATATGAGTAAGAATTTTAAAGGGATGCAACATTTTTGGAATGAATCATTGAGGTTAACAATTATCAAGAATCAAGGTGGAAATATAATTTATAGGTCTCATAAGTTTGAATTAATTAATTAATTTATATGTTAGTGAGACTCATAGTTGTATTACTCATTTCATATAGGATTATTCTTTGGATTTATGTAATTCAGCAATGATGAATTTTCCCTCTCCAATGACCCAGTTGGCCATTGATATTTCTTTTACACTCCCCAACCTAGGTAGGGGACACTTGAATCTTTTATGCATTATCTTAATGGAATCATCTCTTTATAATATTCAATAAATATTTATTTCATTCCTGAAATCCATCTATATCCATAGTTTTTAGGTTTAAAATATGGACCTCCTTCCCTAATAATTGTACCATTAAATTTTAAAGCAGCTTCTTCCCTCCTTAACATCTACCTCACGACTCATTTTGGTTTATAAAATCCTTTATTATTTGTCTTCAATTAATTTTTTAATGGAACGTGGGATTTAGAACATCTGATGGTGGTTGGTATACTCTATATGTGACACTTCATTATTGGTTTCAAAGATGATGGTAACATGTCTTATGCTTGGTTTGGGGGACCTCGATCCCTTGATACTTCTCTATTCAACCATATAAAGTGGAAATTTTACTTTAATTTGAACCAAAATCTTGATTCATCATCTATTTGGGTCAATCACCTCAGTTTAAACATCCCCTTTCATAAACCCTCCATTCTTAGGATCATTAGAAGATGTGTTGGGAATTTCTTACGTGTGGGTCGAATAACACAAGGTATATTCCACCCTATTACAACTCGTATCTATATAGTGGTTGATTCTTCAAGGTCCCTTGTTAAATTTATAAGCTTTTAAATATAAGATGTGTAACATCATAAATAATAGGTTTCATATGAATCTTGGATAGAATTTTATGCTAACATCTCTCATCTAGGTCATATGACCCCAAAATTTCACCATAGAAAGGGTTTAGAACTCTTTAGAGGTTATGTTATAGATCTTGAACCACCCCAATGGATGGTTTTGAAATATTCTACAAAAAAAAATTTATGATCCACCCCCTGAAAGCAATCTGGTGATGAAAAACATCACACAACATGGTTTTCCCTTTAATGTAAACCAAGGAATCCAACAAGTCTCTAGCTCATCAATAAGAATCTTGGTTTGTGATAATGATGATAGGATTCCAACTTTTCCCACTCTTATTATTTTTTCACCACCTCTTCATCTAGAAAAGGTGGTGGTGATGGAGGTCAAGCAGGGTTGTGTAATATTTGAGACTCAGCAATATTGAATTCCCAACAGACCTTGCCTATATAAGAGAATGATGGAAATCAAAATACATGCCTAAATACCCCATATTGGATGGAAACTAAGAATAAATTTCAGCTACAATAAGTATGAAATATTTAAAAGAATAATTAGTGGTGTAAAACACTTTTCTATATGAAAAGGATCATATTTAGGCTATAATGGGGATAATTAAACATGCATCCAATGGGTCCTAGTAAGATTTTACTGTTAAGTCCATTTTGAGCTCAAAAACATAGATATATACTCTTAGTATTGATCATTAGAGGATGAATATTAATAAAAATTAGAATATTTTGGTGGAATGAAAAAAGGGATGATAGGTGTCGCATATTCGAAAGTTTATACTACGATTCTTGGGAAATGGACTAGATGATGGAGAGAGTACTCCAATTTTTCTAAACCCATAGTGACTAAGTTTATGGGAAAAACCATGGGCTTCATGGATCATAGAATAAAAAAACATCATTATCTAGAGGATAATTATGGACTTTCTAATAATAGTGAGGGTCTAGTGGAAATTGATGACGCCATAGGAGATAAAGAGAATCTTGAAATTGGATTCCAATAATTTTACCAATCTAAAGTGGTTGATGTCTTAGAGAAAGTGGAATATCAGGATTCATATCTTAAAAATAATGAACCAAATTCCTATGGTGGATACGACCTGAATCTATTATGAAAATTTGTTGAGATGAGTATATCATTATAGGTGGTTAGTCAATAATTTCTAGTTCAATATGAAGGCTCAACAGGGATGGGAGAGCCCTGACCAGGTAAAATTCAATGGGAAACCTCCTACACCTAAAACTTATTGGGTATAATTGAAATAACATATAATACATTTGGAATAGCTTCATAATAAAATTTATTAAGAGTGAACTTTGAGAAGACATTAGTGGATTTGGAAAGTCTAATAAGCACATATTCCCAAGGGGTTTTATACAAAACTCTATAAATAGTTTAAATTTTATCTTTTGTGCACTTTAGTGGAGTTGGAATATATATCTCTTTCCCAAGATCATTTTCAGAAGGTCATGGAATACATATCATTGAATATTAAAGATTCATTAAGGATCAATCTAAATATTTACATTAGGATACTATTATGGAAGTAGATTGTAGTTCCCCTTAGCAGCTCCTGGTTCACTCGGATTGGTGTTGGTGACCCGCTTATCCTAGTATGTTTTCTCAGTGTTTTTGTTATTGTTTTAGTGGTGGTTTTTATTGGGTTCCCACTTAACCCACAAAATTGGTTGTTTATTTTCAAATAAAATAAAAATGGAATTGGAAGGGAGGGGACTTAGAGGTTTTGGGGAAAGAAATAGGGAGTAAAAACTTTAGATGATGAAATAATTTTTTAATTTTTATTATTTCTTCATTCAACTTGATGAAATATTTAGTTTAGTTGGAAATTATAGATAAATTAAATGAATATTAAATTATGAACTGTATTTGGACTTTAGTTTTTAACTAATAAAACATGGATTTCACATTTTAAATAAATACATTTCATTAAGATACCTTGGTTAAATTTTGGATTATTCTTTTTTAAAGGCCTATATCTTATGAACATTCATGTGATAGACATGTAAAAAACCATAAATTTTATGTCTTAAGGATATAATAAAGAGATTAATATAATAGAGGATAAAACGTTTTTAAGACCCAAAACCATTAATTTTAATGTTTATGAATTTTTAGTGGAACTTCAATAATTTTATTAATTAATTTTTTCTTTAAGTAAATTCCATAAGCATAATATTTTTTTAAAGGTGATATCATATATACCATAACTAAAATTGAAAAGATATAATCATGGTAAGGAGTATTTTCAAGCTAGAGATCATTTTTATAGAAGATGTAGAGACGTTTTAGGATCTAGAAGGAGTGTTTTCATGCCATAGTTCAGATGAAATGAAGATAGAATATGAGGCATTGTTGTTAAAATCTCATGAGAGTGATAGAGAAGAAATGATGGGAATCTTGAGTCATGAAAAGACTTACTAAAACTCAATGTTAGTGAGTGAAAATTTTAGTGGAAGTGTCTAGTTTTTAATTTCTAGTGATTTCTCTAATGGAAATCAATTATACGCTAATTACTATCTATGAAATAAGTAGAACCATAATTTTGGTTGACTAGTATTTTATCAAAAAGATGAGAGATAAATTGAAATTTAATTTTCTATAAGTATACTGGTTGATTTTATTAATTTTGGAGAATAATAACCTAGAAAACTATAAGAAGAGTGTCTTGGAGTAGATGTGGATTTTAAAGAATCATGTGTTGGATCTAATGGAATTTTACATTAAACATATTCTAGATGGTTTATTTGGGTCAAAGGATCTAGAAAAAATATTACAAAATGATTGGATTCAACTAGAACATGTGATATGATGTTTCATTTCTTTTTGGGTTACGTATCGTTAAAATTTAATTACGAGGTCTCAAAATAGGATGGTCATATTCTCTAATATGAAAATTAAATAGAAGATGTCAGCTTTTTCCACACTAATGCTGGACAAAGTACAACCCCAATTTATTGATCAGGTTTCTTTGTAAATGCTTCTGAATTTAGGGTAATAATCATCTAATGGTCGTTATAGCAACAAAACTACCTCTATAAGAGATGTGGGATCCTCAATGGGTTGGAACTAAAGTTGGATATAATTTAGAAAATGGACCACATATTCATGGTTTCACTGATCAAAACTTCAGTGGGAACTAATCATGGAAATGACTTCATAAATTCATGAAGTTTTGTATAAATCTCAATTTCAATGATTTTTTAGTAAAATATACTTCCAAGATATTAAATTGTAGAATCTTGATTAAAAGGTTATAGAAGGAATATTTGCATAAGGATTAGGGTCATGGACCTGGTGCATGACATAGCTTATTGATTAAAATTTAAACAAATTTAGAGGATGGAAACTCAATGATTCTTTTCTTTAGAGGATTTCTATAGAGGCATAAAGATGAGTTTTATAGAGGAAACATGGTATTAGATCCTAGTTTTTAATATATGGGGAGGAATTATTTTGTATGGAACCTAGATGATTGGATGAATAATAAAGTATATAACCATATAGATGTTGTAGAAAGAGGATAAGTAGAAGATTAATGATGGTATTGGTGTAGGAACTATATTTTATTGAATTGGTTAAGTCCTTAAAAGTTTACTCACTATAAGTATCACTTAAAAGTGTTTGGGTAGTGATAATTCCCCAACATCATGTTGTGTATGAGTATTGGTTATTAAAAGTAAGTTCACTATAAGTAGCAGTAGTGTTAATTGAAAAGACATTCAGTAGGAGTGTTAGATTTTCACATCAATGGATTGATGTCAGATAGTTGGATCACCAAATGGTGACTTTTGTGGATGGAGAATAGTGAATTTATTATGTGGAAATATTGATGAGGTCTGTCTAATATAGTTACATGGGGATTCATTCATGGTCAATAAAATGGAGTGAATAAGATAAAAAGGGAATCATCTAGATATTGAAAACAATTATAAAGTATGTTGATGATTGTTCACTTGTTCAGGACTTACATGATGTCAATGATAGCGGGACATGGGTGTCAATCCTATCGAATGTGGTGAAGGGAGATTTATTAATGAAATTGTTGTGGAGTGTAAGGATGATTTCTACTATTCACTAGGATGTTTTCATTCTGGGAAATTATTTCTATAGGAAGTTAGTAAAAGCATGGGAAATGGTCGATCACCCAAGATTGTCAAATGGTAGAGATGAATAGATGACCATTTGAACCCATTACACCAGTTTGATTGATCCATATGTAAAATAATGTTATGAAAATAATTGAAAGGTGATAATAGATCCTGAAAAAATACCTAGGTCACTCAATAATAAGTGCACTTGGGTACATCCAAGTGTTGATAGGCTGAAGTGTCAAAGGAAGACATTAAAGTTAGGAAGAATAGAGACTGGAAGGATGAGAGTGAAGATGAAACTACCATAAGACAAATTAATAGAATTTGTTTGTTTTTATGTGTAGGGAATTGGTTCATGGGTTTTTACTTATAACACATGTACTTTATTTCCAATGAAATGAAATAAATAATTTCAATCCCCATTTGATATAGGAAAAAATGTATGAACAACTTAATACAATTTTCATTGTGTTTTATGTTTATTATTTTATGTGTATGTTTTTTGGGTTCTTGTTCACTTGTTTTTATCAGAAGAATGATAATTAGGTGTCCAAAACGATAGGTGGAAGGAAGACACAATGCGGTGGATAGGGTGATTTGTCATCCTAGATATAGTATTTGAATTCAACAATGTTTTTTGATTATATTTAAATCCTTCAAATGATTATAGTTCCACTATACTTGATTATAGGGGAAAAAACTTATGATAATTGGGATATGTGACCTCACACATAACAGAATATTTTTATTTCAAATTCAAATGAATCTTGTACTCTACTTTTAAAATACACTTTTAATTTTTCATAATGATCAACAATAAACATCCAAATATATAAAATTAAAGAGAACAAATATTGATATTTTTACATGGTTGGCCCACATTTGGCTATATCCAAAGAAAATATATCAACGATGTGTGAATATTAAAAATAATCACTACTCTAATGGTTTTTTATAATAATTTTTAAGAAAGGTTCAATGCTTGGCGAAGGTCCACAAACTCTTCCAATTTTCTATTCACTACTTTCCAAGAGGGTTATAAGAAATGATATTTTTTACATGAAGATCAAACTCATAAGAATGATTATAAAAGAAATAACACCAAATGAAAATGTGTGTTTTCAATGATTCTATGATATCAACATATTAATATTATTAGGTATTTCCATCAAATATTCACTTAATAACCTTATATTTACTCTAATTCAATATGGCCACAACTAAATATTCATTGAAAATTATTCATTGAAATTCAAAACCTTCTCCCAATTCTCCTTTAATTCTTTTAGGTGTATTCTATCAAAATTATTTTGTTTCATATATATTAGGGATCCTATATTTCAAGACCCTACAATTTTAAATTCAAATTAAAATTAAAATTTATCATCTACCTAGAACTTTATCTTCCTTAAATACATAAATTTAATTATTTATAGTTTAATCTCTTCCATAAGAAATTCATTTAGGCAAATAATAGTCATCTTAAAATCCAAAAAACCTTCTTGTGACTTCCAATTCATCAATTCTGTTTGTATTATATATATTTCAATAAATATGGTGTAGTTTATTATATTAAAACATGACTTATTAGATTCTATATCAATTTTTCCCAACTACCAGATGCATTATTTCATGATAAGATGTTTTATAGCATAGTCTTGGTTCGTGTTGCTAAACATCATGAAGCTGAACTTTAATGGAATTGATTTTTTATACATAGACTAATAAATTTATTATTGTCTATTTTATCATGGTTCTATCTTTGTATTATATCATTATCCAATTCTAGATCACACATTAGTTGTGTCATGAAATTTACCTTCATAGTTAAAACATCCACACATGATTCTCATTAATGTCACATTTATCCAAAACATTAATATGATATGTGTCTATTGTAGTGAGAGAAGCATATTATTATTTAACATTATCTAACACATATATAGAATTAAAAAGACAAATTTTCTATTCCATCTATGTTAATATAATTTTATCCTATTTTGGTATGAGAAACATATTGTAGTGTGACTGCATCACAGACGGTTTTTGAAAACTGTTAATTTATCTAAATAAAATCTAGGAATATATATATATATATTGATGTATATATTAATTCATTGCTTGATAATTATTCTTACACATTTATCTTTTTCTTCCAACTTCACATCCTTATTTATCATTCTTATGACAACACACTAACAACAAAAAACATTAATAGACTGAAATTCAAAAAAAAAACCACATAATAACCAGTGGTTGAAAAATTATCACCTATTGTATTTTTTAATTCATATAAGTAAAATTAATGTTTAGAATAAAGTTGTCCATGATCTTTATTAATCTATAAATCCATCCCCCTCTCATGGTACATCACTCCACCTATAGTCATTTGCCTACTTTGGTAATAAAATTCATATATTTTATTCTTATAGAAATTTTATCTCATCTTATCATTCAAGAAATTCTTTTACATTTTCTTAATATTAAAATAACCATTAATAAATGTTTTAAGCCTATTTGAGTTGAATATCATTGGAAGATATAAGATAATATGTAAATTTCAACAATATAGTCCATATTTTCATATAATGTTTTTGTTTTTATTCTAATTGACCATGGATTATGTCTCCCCATATCTTCGAACACCAGTAAAAAAAACCTACAAGAGAACAAAATATCCAAGTAAATAATTATTTAAAATAGTGATACGGGTTTGTGAACCTCCTTAGTTCGAAAAAAATGGTTGAAAAAGTGGATGAATCTAAACTTCTTGAACACAAATAAAGTTAGTGGTTTTGTAAAGATATCACCCACTTGATGTAGAGTTCCATAAATCTCTATTTTGATGATATTTTCCTCAACCTTTTTTTATAAAGTTTTAATGGATCTCAGTATGTATAATGCAAGAGTGTTGTACCAAGTTCTTTTTTAACACAATAGAATTTTTTATGTCACACCATATCGACATTGATTATCACACATCTTCACTAAGATCGCAAAATTATTTATTCATCCTAATCAATTATGTACAGGATCTGATAATTGAAATATATTAAACTTTATATATACTCATGGATAAACTATCATACCTCTTATCCATCCAATTAAATTTTTTCTGATGAAGAATGATTTTACACTTATATAATTTTGATATGGAATGTCTCTAACATAGTCTGTATCTGAATAATACATTGAAAGATGATATTTTTGAACCATGAAATCCAAACCATAGTTCTTTGTTCTTGGAATATACCTCATTATACCATTTATAATGGATATATACTCTTCTTTTAGAAAAATATAAAATCATGTTTGCAAAAATGAAACATAAAAGATATCAGTCCTTTTTACTATAAGATATACTAGACTTATAATAATTCATCTATAAATTATTAGGTCCAATAACAAATTGTCCTCATGATTTCCACATTTCAATACAACCAGTATTAGAGTTGAAAAAAGTTTGAAATCTTTCATATGAAACTTTTATAGAATCTCTTATACATATTTCACTAGTGAGATGAATGTGTTTCTTCCTTTTGATATACATAAATCCCAAGAATTTAAGTATTCTACCTAATCATTCATATATAATTTTTCAAACAAAAATATTATGTAAATTTGTCTTTGGGATTCATCAAGTTGACACCAAAGATGATATCATCCACATACACAATCACAATGAACCACACTTCATCTGAGACTTTCATATATTGATTTTTATTAACCCATACTCTCCTAAACACTAAAATTTTTAGTTACATGTCTGGTAATTTAGACTACGAATAATGTTATTACTTCTAGAAATACAAAAACTTTTCTAATCTATAAACATTTATATTTTCATCTCGAACAATAAATCCTATTAATTTTCTAATGTAGAATTATTCCTTCAAAATACAAACTAGAAATACTTATTCACATACATTTATTAATTTTTATACTTTAATTTAATATCAACTTCCACAAAAATTTGTATTGATTCGATTATTATCACAAGTAAAAATGCTTCATCAACATCAATTCTTTCAATCTGAGTAGATCCTTTTCACCCCAATATTTCCTTGGTCTTAACCACTCTTTTATGTTTGTTATATTTTTTTCAAGGACCCACTTTGTACCAATTACATTATGATTTATAGATCTTTATAAAAGTTCTCATGTTTGATTCTTATTGATTTTATCCCTAACATACAATTAGTAACGTTTTATTTAGTGTGTTTTCATAAAACATGGAAAACAAATTAATTTGGAAACTTTTTCATAATAATGTGGAAAACTTAGCCTCATTTTTTCTATGTTTTAAAAGAGGTATATTTTCTTAACTTGTTCATGTTTACAAAAAAAAGTGGACAAATTTACATTTAACCTCATTTTTAACCATGATTTGGAAATGTTACTAGTTCTTATTTAATCAAACTTTAATATATAGGTTAAATTGAATAAAAATATAATTATGTTCTTGTAATATATATGTATATATATACACATAATTTTTTTTAAATTTATATTTTTAATACATAAAAATATATTTATATAGTTTATACTATATAAAATCATGAAATATTTAAATTTAAATAAAAAAATTAATTTAAATAATTGATATTTCAATGTGTGTGTGTGCTATATATTATTTAATGTGTACATTTAATATATATATATATATATATATATATAATTTCATAATATATTATTAAAAAAAAAGTTTTTAATACACAAATACACACACATACACATGTGTGTATATAGATAAACACACACTTATAATATATATACATACACACATAAACATACAGAAACATGAATACACATATACATACATCCATTCATACATGAACACATAATCATATTTATAGAAAAACATGAACCACACATAAACATACATAAAAAGACACATAAATACAGACAGACACACACACACACACATATTTAAAAAAAATTAAAATATATATACATATATAAATATATACGCACAAAAAATAATATATATATACACACACAATAATGTGGAGTAAAATTATATTATAATATTATAATAACCTTTTAAAAAACATATATTTTTCCCATTTCTATAAAAATGAGGATAAATTAATAAGTTCACATTTTAATACGATGAATTTACCTACGAATCTAAAAAATATAGGTAAACACCTTATTGGAAAATTAGTATCATTTTATTAGAAATATGGGTAAATAAGTTAGAGACATTTATAAATATTAAAAACATAAAATAAAAAACAAATACTAATGCCTTTTTTCTATATTTGATCCAGATATTGACTTCTGGATTTTATCCACGATTAATCCTTTATTGTTTCTTTTAATGAAGTTGGTTCAACATGTAATAATAGGGAGTCATTCTTTATTATACTCATTATTTGGGTGTTTGTGGAAGTATATTTGTCACTAATAATGTTTCTTTGATCAAATTAAATTATTCTTATTATTTGTTTGAGTTTTGGGATGACTTTATTTAGCACAACACACTTCCAATAAGTCAACATCAGAATCATTATTAATTATAGTGTTTTATGAATCTTTTAAATTCATATTAATCATTTATTATTTTTCCCTCACTTCGTCAGGGTTATAATTTCTTAAATTTTCTTTAAATTCATGTTCAAAAAATTTAGCATAACTATATTCCAATATTTTCTATGCCTTTTTATGAAACATTGATATGATTTACACTTTGATGAGTTGCCTAAAAAACTCATCAAACTGGTGCATCACTATACATTAAATGATTTTCATGTATATTTAAAATTAAATCATTGCATCTACATACTTTAATATATTTCAATGTTGGTTTTCTTCCAGGCCACATATTATATAGAATATTCACTTATCAATTATTGAGTATGCTCAATATTGAGTGTAAACATACACTTTCATTCCCTATTTCTAATAGTAGTGAGAGATAAAACTTTTAGTCATCAATTTTCTGGAAACCATATTTTCCATGTGATTACTATATTCCAAAACACTATTCTTTTGAGGAGTCCTTATCATTGAGACATTGTTATTTATTTCTTATTTCTATAGACAATATTTAACTTCAATAGAAGTATATTCTATTCTATTATCCAATTTTAAAATCATTACTATTATCCCAATTTAATTCTCTACTCTTCTTGAGAATATTTTGACTATCAAAAACTATTCTCTTAGACCATAAAAAGATAGTACTACCCATTCTATTATAGAAATTGATAAATAAAATGATGTATTTCTCACTTTGATTTCTATCTTGATTTATTATAAAACATACAATAGTGTGGACCAAATTCAGAAGACTTGATAATAGATTCTTCTTTGGATGGTAAAAGCTTCTCACTATATTTTTTCTCAATCATACATCAATTTTTTTCTATATTTCTATTCAATAAAATAATATATACAATATGTTAAACATTGATAATTCCTTTTTACACTATTTGTAAATTTTACCAAGCCACTAATACCAAAAACTATTCTCTTCTTATAATGTAAGGAGACAATTTTTCTTCTTATTATTCACTTAATATAAGTTCACATTCATTCTCTACCCATTCATAAGTGAGTTTCTTAACTTTCCCCTAATAAAATTTTCACTTTGGTTGAATATAACATCCAAAATTGAGTCACATAATTGACTCACACTTGAAAAATTATAAAGGTGTACACCAATATATTGTACTTTAGTATTATTATATTCATATATGACCAAAATAGTTTTACCATTTCCATTAATCTGTAGAGCTCCATCATTTCCAAAATAAATCATTCTATTAAATATTCCTTTATTTTTTTTGAATATTCATGTTTCTTATCATGTGGGATGATCACCCACTATTTATAATCCACTTATTAATGTTTTCATAACTTTAAAAGCTATATAGGAAAGCATATCTTTCTAATTCATCTTTATATTCTTCACCATCCAATAAATTCCATGATTTGTGGGAACACAATAATTTCTCTCACAATCTTCTACACGTGATATCAAGGCATATTCTTCATCAGCTAATAGGTAAAATAAGTTTATTATAGGGATTGAATTGGATTAATTTATATCCATATTCTATTTTATTCTAAATAAAAATCTTCCACTTATTTTTCTATAATGAATATCTCTGTGCCTAAATTTATAAAAATTAAAAAAATATCCATAAAACAAATTTCTATCTCAAGATAAAGGATTTTGTTTATTCTCCTTTTCAATATTACTGTTGCTTATCCATTTAAATAACTTTTAGATAAATCATTATAAGACAATTTGTGTCATATGTTCCCAAAAAATTGGCACTTCATCAAATGAAATATCTTCTTATAACCATATCTCTAAATATCCCTAGTTTTTGAATAATACCAATAGTTTTGTTAATTTCTCAATGATTGATATATTTTTTATTCTACTTCCCCATGCTCTTCCCATTTTCTATATTTTTTTTTATATTTCAACGCCACATCCAAGCCTAATTTTAAAATGTAATTACATCTTCAAGTGATAATCAATTCCCCAAAACCTTTGGTGCCTTATTATGATATTTCCTTTAAAATCTCGTCTATGAAATTTTCCAATCTATAGATTCTTCCTTGAGAAATCTTCTTTTATTAAAATCTCCGTATTAGTTTTCAAAGATAAAAATTACACTACAATTGTTTCACTACTATTAGATTTATCTTTAATGTACATATTAAGATCATTAAGGATATTTTCTTATTCATAAATATTTCATATGTAATTCACTATTTATTTAAGTTTCACAATACCATTTTCAAGTTCCTCCAAAAAAATTTGATGTCAATAAATATCTACTTCAAGATCATCAATATTAATTAATTATTATTTCTCCAATTTTCCAATATTCCAATTATTATTTCTTTAAAAATAAATCTCCTCAAGAACCCCATCCAATTCCACTACAAGATATATAATTATGTGTTTTTTATTATCCTATTCTTTTGAAGTTTTTCATTTCTCCATTACACCATCATAGATTCTTCCATTTTAGAGATAATTTTATTTTCAATATGTTCTAAATGGTATTCCTTATCATCATCTTCTACTTTACTTAACATAATCTTTCTATGAACTTTATTTCCTATTTAATTTCATAAATTGAAGTTCCTTATTAAGGCGATGTTATCTATTGATTTTTGAGTGAATTAAAAATCAATATTCCCTTCATGAAATATTATTGTACATCTATTGACAATGTCCCCAACCATTCCTCAATTAAAACACTTAAAATGTTTCTTTCCATTGAATCTTCATACTCATATCTTAAATTTATTTTCCATAAGAGATAACAATATATCACAAAGTTATTGTTATTTCTTTTCAATCTCATAAATGTTATGATTCTCTATCACATTGAATTTCATTTCCTTTGATGAATTTTTTAAATATCATTCCGACTTCACTCTCATTTCATATGAAACTAGTTTTGTATAGATCATCGAGAGATAATTCCCTATGATTTAATTATTCATGTAGTAACACATTTAGATTTTAAATTGGTATTAATATCCCTATGATCTTATTTAGTATATTAAAATATTCATCTTATGAACAATACCATGAATATATCCAAAAACTTTGAAAATACAGATGAAGAAAAGATCAACATTTTCACTTGGTTTGATCTTAAAATCATCAAATCTATTCAGAAGAAAGTATAGATTTTCTTCTTTAACTTTTATGTCACCCTAATAAATATTATACTACTAGTACCAAATTAATTTTTATATATTATAACTTATCACTTTCTTGTATGTTTGATTAGATAATACTCTAAATAATGCATTTGGAATCTTTTCATCACTATTAAATAGTTTCTTGTCATCTTATATTATTAAAAACTCTATATAACCACTAAAATTAATTAAATGAACCACTGATAAGAAAATATCAATCCCAAGAAATAAAAAATTTTATCACTTCTTTTTATCCCTCATCGAATAAATTCAAACATCAAATATAGGGACTCCCTTTGCTTCCACAACATTCTCCATGAAACAAGCTAACTCTATTAGATTCACTAAGAAATAATATGTGGATTTAATATCACTTTTCATAACATGATGTCCCAATACACAACCTAAGAGTGGGGTGAATTTTGTGGTTAGGAAATTTCATCTTGTCTTAAACTCATATGTAAATTCTACCCACTATTGAAATTACACATGGACTTTTCTATGGTGACCAAACAATACATATCCAAAAGAAATTAATGAATAAGCCAGAACATTGAGAGGTTTACATGGTTCAACAACACTTGGTTATATACAATTATAACATGTCAATAATATTTTGATATTCTAAATAATCACTACTATATTGGTTTTTAATTATTATATTTATAAAAATATTACTATTCATCCAAGTCCCATGGCCTCTTCCTATATTTTCTCTCATTGATTAACATGAGGATTATAGTAAAAGTTATGATTATCACTCAGGTCTAACTCATAATAATAATAATAATCAATGAAATTACACCAAGTAAGAATGTTTATTCTCCGTGATTCCCTAATCACCACTTCATAATCTTCTCATTAATGTACAAAAAATCTTTACTTCCATAACTAATCCTCAAAATTATTCAATCTATTTAAAAAACTTTACAATTATAGGTATTCAATGACATTAATATTTTATTCTCCCATCACTATTTTCTTCTTCTTGATATATTATATCAAAATTCACTATATTTACTTAAGAAATAAGTCTTATTAACATAAATACCCCTCTAATTGAAATTAAAATTCAAATAAAATGTTATTAAAAAACATGAACTTACTCTACCTTGAATCCATTAATTTAATTTTTTATATGTGAATACACACCATATAAATCTATTTGTGTGTTAAATAACCATCATAAAAACCACTAAACAATATTAAGTTTATAAATCCATCAATTATATTAAAATTTTATGTATTTAAACAATCATGATGTTATATTTTATATTAAAACTAAAAATATTGGTTTCTCTATCACATTTATCAAATTTCAATATGTATTTCACCCTGATAAGGTGTTTATAGGAAAAACCTAATTTATGTCACAATCCAACAAAAAGATTCACTTCTATAGACCTGATTCTTTATTCACAGATAAGTAATTACGAAATAATATCTTAAATCATGATTCAAGTTTTTTTTATCAAAGAACCCAACTCTAGATTACATATTTGTTATAGCATGACATGTACCTTCATGACTAGAACATTCAAACTTAACTTGATTTGGATATTATGAGGGTTGAATACTAATTTCATGTTTTTATTGATTTCTTAAAATTAAAGGCTCCAAATCATCTATCAACATTGGGGTATTAGTCAGGGAAATTAGAAACCAATTTAATGATACATTGATCATAAGTTACTAACACTCAATTGTGGTATACCGACTTAAAATTTTTGGAAGAAGGTATCTATGTAGTTAGATTATTTGAATGCAAAGGGGAGATAATTTGTTTTATTTCAAATCAATATTCATGCTATGAAATGATAAATGAGATCAGAATTCATCTCAACTCAATAGAAGGACCCATGTGGATGTTTGATACTAGTTCTATTAGAGTACATGTTGGACTTCTCAATAAATGAGTGGGACCATATACACAATATGAATTTTTAGATTACTTGATGTTTAGTGATATTCAAGATAATAAATTTATTATGATTTTCTAATCTTTTATCATAAATAGAATATTAATATAACATGTAGTAGTGTTCTCCGATGTATGTACGATTTTTTCAAATAATGTAAAATTTAAGGGTATTTTACTTTTTTTTTATTTTTTTGGTTACTTTTATATGCTTGTGTGTAAAAATTTAAAATAATTAGTGTGTTGATTTATGGTGATATTAAGATACCTCGGTTTTTAGATTCTAAACATAGAGTATGAAGTGTTTCACTTTGTTTGAAACCTAATTCGTGATGTTCTAGTGAAATGAAGAATCATGTTTAGGTGAAGTAATTTACTATGGTCTCACATTCTCTCATTTATATTCCCCAAAAAGTGTAATTAGAGATCTTGTTAAAAGATTATGGTTACTCAAAACATACCCAGGTATCATTGTTTCCTTGTATTTATTTTATTTGGTGTGAATTTACTATTAGTGGATATAATGGTGTTATATGATGGTATGTTATGGTTTGATAAGTTTAACATAATTGAATTTGGATTCTAGAAGATATATGTGGAAGGTTATCTTATAAAAAAAGTACCTTTAAACTACAATGGATGTAATTAAAGTATATAATAAAGATAAAGTAGAATTGAAATGGTTGATTCAAAAAGAACATAGATTTATTATGATATATTTATCAAGGAATGTTTCCTTTAGAATTTTGGAAATGTAAACCATAGCTGAGTTGATGAATTCCTAGACATACATGTTTGCAAAAACTACTAATTTTAATAAATGTCTCCTAATGAAAAGGTTGTTTGGAATGATTTTATCAAAAATAAGCACCATAAGTATTCTATTCCAATGATTTCAATATGATTTGGTGCTATCTTGAGTTACTGAATGTAATTTTCATAGAAGATATCTAAGAATTTCTCTCCTTGTAAACATTACTCTAAAGATATGAGGTACTAGTAAATACTATTCAAAAATACTATGCAAAAACAATATGGTTTTTAGGATGTTAAGAACATAATATTGAAAAAGGATCTTAGAAAATTTGATGTTAAAGAACCTACAAGAAATTTACTGTAACACCCACGGCTTCAGGTTAGAATTTTTTTATTTTTTCTTTTTTATTCCATGATTTGTTTAGGATTATTCATTGGAATTTTCCTGTTGGTTTTAAATTTTTTTGGATATATTCTTGGGGGTTTATGGTTTGATACCAATTATAAAAAACTATTTGACTTACCTAGGTAACTATGTAACAAGGATATGATTATTCTTCATAGGTTAACGGTTTGCACATAGTTCAGAGAAATCGTGTAACCTAAATATTATGGACTATGATGATACACATGGTAGGTGCATCATTTTACAAACCGTGTGTCCTAACCATATGATATAGTTTACTAAATTAATATATATATATATATATAAACACTAATACATGCATGAAACTCTCATTTTTATTAATTATTCTAGGATCTAAACCCCATCTTTCCATTTGAGTTTTTGGTAACACTATTTCCTCAAAAGTATGGATTTAATTGATTGAAGTGTGTGGTTCTATTAGAATAAAGTTGATATCCCCATCCTCTCCTCATTCTTCCTTCCTTTATATATCATCTGGTTTTATTTTGAATGAAACTTTAGATTTGGGTTTCCATTCTTGTATCTATTGGATATGTCAACTTTTAACAAATTATTTTTTGGATTTGTTAAAGGAAAGTAAGAAGAACTTAGATCTACATAGACCATTGTGAATTATTTGAGAATGGTAAGTATTATACATGGGTGGGTTCTCCCTCTCTCCACTTTCTCTAGAACTTTAAGGCTTGTATTTCAATTTTTTTATTTTTCTTTTATATGTTAAATTCCTATTAAATTAAAGATATAAATCCCTTTTAATTTTAGTTGTGAATTGTGAATTAAGGGTAAATCCCATGAGGAATTTGATAATATGATAAAAGGGGATTTTGTTTTAAATAGAAATATTGATATGAGGACTTAGAATACGTCATTTTTATGAGTCAATAACTCATTGGATAATGCCTTGTTGTGTTCAAATAAAAGATTGATGCAATATTTTAACACACAGAGGATTATCACCATTAAATACCTCGGTGGATGGATGAGTTACTAATCATGAGTATTGGGAATATCATTCCATTCATGTGTGTGTGTACGTGGGTGTGTAAGAATTTGGAAAGAGTATGAAAAGCGATATGGAATTTTTTGGTTCGTATAAAAGAAATTGATTGTTTAAAAGCTATATAACTATGGGATGAATATTAAATTATTATTGATACCAATTATTTTTCATGTGCCACTTATTTATGTTTTATCAAACACTTCTGATAACTATTTACATAATTTTACATATTTTATTTATGATAAGCTAACTTTTTCTTTTTCTAGTGGTGTGTGTTGGAATATTTTTATGGTTATGCCTAGAGACTCACTCTCATATATTTTGATGTAGTTTCTCAATGTTTTCTATATCATTGGAATCTAATTCTGGAAATAGAACAATTACAATGGTAGAGTTGATCACTATATATTTTCTATCACTAGTTGAACATTGTAAACTGTGGGTCCACTTGGGATAATAACAAACCAACTTCGGTTGAATTTATTAGTTTTATGTGGTACATTGGGAATAGGTTTATTATGGGTATCAGTTGTGAAGTTATATAGGGTATGGGTATATACATGGTCTTGTCCCTAGATTTAATAATTAGATATTTGTTTTCATAGCACACATGAATGGTATCATTTTTATTTAATTAAAGTATTATTTCCTTTTGTACTTAGTGGTTTATTTCCATTTTTTGTGACTTCCCGTATATGGTCTCATTTAGATATACACTACACAGGTATCATAATTCCTGATTGATGGGATATCATATGTTTCAAATTACAAGTTTCTGAGTTTCGGGTTAGTGAAATATTAGATCCGTAATTATTATTGGGATCAATCACTGACATTCCCTTAGGTCATCCAGACTAAGAAGATGTCAGTGTTTTTTCACATGGCTCTCATTCCTAACTTGGGTGACCATATTCAAGGAAATTCAATGTATGGATTTTTATTCTCAAACCATTAAGTTAAAACATAATTGTAGATATATTTTATAGGGTGGAAAAATGATGAAAATTATATCTTATTTATTAGGATCCAATTATGGTTCCCCTTGTAGGGATATCCAGAATTGTTTTTTCTATTTTGAAGTTAGAATGGTAAACTTGGTAAAAGTCTCTAAAAACTAAATTATGGAAATGATGTGACTATCACCTATACCATTATAATAAGTGGGAATAAATTATCATATTTCATGGAATCTTTTCTCTCATAGATAATGAATTCATTAATGTATAACTTAGATAACTCCCTAATTCAATGATTTTCATTCCAATTCGAAGGGTGGTACTATAGTAGTCATGAATTTGGTTATGTTTAAGAACGGTTGACCTCTCATTGTGTTATAAACCTTATCAGTAGGGAATAAAACCTATTTTATATATATATTAGGGGTAAATATATTTTCCTTAAGATCTAATTGTAGATTGGTACAAGATACCACCTTCTATGAAGACGGGGATCTGAAGTAATCTTCATACTAGGAGGAAGGGTGAGATGAGTTTGGGTATTTCGTATAAGGATTTATTCTCCTTCATAAATCTTTAATATATTTATATTAAAATATAGATGTTTCATATAACCACTATTTTAAACATAATACTATAACTTGTGTAGATTTCTGAGTTTCCAATTTGTTTTGGATTTGTGTTAAGTAAAAATATTGAATGATAATGTGTTATTTACTTTTTATCAGAGGTTAAATATCACTCACATGGGTAAGAAATTGAATTTATTTATTTGATGGGTGAGTCCATTAATGTTAATCAATAGTAACATTGGGTTTTAATGATGGGTAGGATTTCATTTTGTATTCAATGTAGGGAATTTCATTCTTCTATCTTTTTTAGTCTTCCTGATAGTAATTTTTATCTAGTTTTTGGTCATGAAAATGTCACCATAGAGATGAAGGTTAGAAGTTTTTATCATTTTCTTTCATATAATGGGACATGCATAATAAGATCATGTTAGGTTGACATTTACCTTTTTACATATATTGTGTTATCATTGATGAATCTTTGAATAAAATTATATATGAAATACTTTTATATTAGACCAGTGACTATCCCTTAGGTCTTGACACCACTCATTTCCATCTTTATAGGGATGGAAATACTAATGGTGGGGAGAATGTAACACCCTTAGTTTGAGGTTAGCGTTGTATAATTTTTTTTTCTATGGATTGTTTAGGTTTTTTATCGGGGAGTTTTTAGTTTTTTCTATGTTGTTTTGGAGGGATTACTAGGGATGCGTGGTTTGGAAATCTTCTGGGGAAAATGTGTAGATTCCAAAGATAATCATGTAAGGAAGATAGTGGTTCATCAACATTTGTTTACTATGGTTTTTTTGTGCTATTATATGCAAATTTATTACGAAATTTTTAATAGAAATGCATTTTTTATTTTGTTTTTAAATTATGAATCATAGTTGAGTACCATAATTATTTTGATAAAATAATAAAAATTGTTATTTGTTTTTAAAGAGAAATATTTATATGAGATCTTTGAAGAGTTGGTTGATGTGATCTCATATTACATTTTGGTATGCCTTGTTGGGTTCAAAAAGGGTTTAGTGCCAACTTAGCGTAGAAAAAGGTTTATAACTAATGTCAAGATTTATAGATGCAAAAGTTACTGCTCATCAGTATTGTAACTTCAAGGGAATGCATGAGTGAGTGAGAGAGAGAGAGATAGAACATAGAATGAGTATCTTAGTGAAATGGAATGTTTTGATTCTTTTAAATGAAAAAGGATTATTTAAATAATTGGATCATTGTGGAAATATTAATAAATTATTGATGAATATATATCATTTTGATATGCCTCATCCTTATCTTTTATGAAAATATCATAGTAACTATTTTCATAGTTCTGTTTGTTTTATTTAAATTTTACTAACGTGTTATTAACCTAGTGTCTTGTGTGGGGTTCTCTTGGTGTATTTCTTATGGAATTTTCATACTCACTCCCTGTATATGAACCTGAGTGTATATGTAATCATTATTCGACAAGATGTAGATTAAGGGAGTTATATCAATTTTATTGTAGATCATAGGGATTATCTTTTCATTCATTATAAAGTTATGAGTTTAGTGATCATTATATTGTGTATTCTAGGGTGGTGCAAGATTCAGAACATTTTATTTCTTTTGGGTCTCTTATATTGTAGTCTTCTGGTATACATTATTATTAATACAACTCTAATTGTTCTTTTTTGATTTATATATTTCAATTTATTAGGGTTTTTGTATCATGCATCATATTGTGTGTCTATATTATGGTCTTCTAATCAGTTGGGGTTTTAAGGGAAAATCGACACCTACAATTTAGTAAAGTCCTCACCAATTATTTTTAACCATTAGTACTCAGGGGATGTCAAATAAGGTTAGTGTAACCTCTTACACTTTTGAATTCAATGATTCAGGTGTAGGATGATACATCTATTTAATGCATAGGGTAGAGGAAGGCCATCTAATCTGAATACATGCCATAAGGAAGAAAAAATAATCCCATTTATATGAGTAATGGTAAATCTATTAGATTTCGTCCCACATTTTGGCACTGTCACTAGTGAAAAAATACATTTTTACACCAGTTTTTTTTTTATTTTTAACGTCAGTTATTAACCAATGTCTATGAAGGTGACGTAAAAAATAGTATTTTCAGCATCAGTTTTCTAAAAACAGACACCAAAAATAATATTCATTCAGGGTTTTGGTGTCGGTGTTATCTAGAACCGACACCAAAATTCAAATAATATCAGGTTTACAACATCTTTTTTGGATAAAATCGATGCCTTAAACTAGTTCTCGGTGTCGATTTTAGGAATAACCGATGCCTAAAAGTATTTTTTTTAAAAAAAAAATATTCGTTTCAGTTTTTGAAATAACTGATGCCGCTTAGAAACATCTGAAAAAACACATTTCCAATAAAATCAAAACCCCTGTAAAAACACAAAATATAAGAATCAAGCAGTATTTGTCATTCAATTAATTTAAGTCATTGAAAAATTTTAAATATCAAGAAATATTATAAAAAATTTAACAAATACATTGCAGAGGTACTTGGGAGAACTCAATGAATTCTAGTCAAAGATCAATACATCAATATATCTCATGATGACTTGTATTATGATTCCTTTAGTGATATTTCTTGTAGAATGTATTACCACACCTAAGGAAGCATTATTTGGTAGTTAGAACACGTGGACCATCATGATATGATTATACCAGTGTGGTTGACCTGACACATGACAATGACTACGATGTACCTATGATAGACATGTGGGTAGACATAAAATTCAATTAATTTTGGATACCATGTACCATGCAAGAAATTGATGTCATGAAGATATCAAGTACATGTTAACTCATCATTATTGTGGTCGGAATCAATACTCAATGCCTTAAGGATGCCATGTAATATTTTAAATTCACTTTTAGATTGTTCTTGGTTACTACTAATGTCTTTTTTATCCTTTTGGAATAATGGTGTAGCAGGTACATCATGGGTTCATCTAAGCTTGGATAGTACATAGCCTCTCAGCACATGGTCGATTGATTATTTATTCTACCATATACCAAGCATAAACCAAAAAAATCCACAATGAAAGTTACAAAAAAGTTATAAAATTCAAAATATGAAACCTTAAAAATAAAGTAGAATTAAAATACACGCACCTGAAATTTATGGCATGATCATTGTGGATTATTTTTGAAACATTAATTTTATTATCAGTAGGCTCAAATACATAATATATCAAAAGAGTTAGTTTTTTGAACCATATGTAATATTATTTATAAATATTAGAGTATACATATATCAAATCCTAATCAAACATAACAAATAGTTCACTAAAATGGATAGAATATGCATCATATCTGATTAGGAATAATACTATGATTAATTGAATTCCTATATTAACATTGAATGATATGATATAAAAAATATAATAATATGGAATAAAATATAAAATAATTATTACAACTAACCTTATCAAATTTATCAGTTTCCCAAGTTGTGATTATCTCATACATGAATCGTAGAATATAATAACCACATCCAACATTTACTTTTTGACAATGAAACTACAGTTATAAAACATTTAACAGTCAATGAAAATTAATATATAACAAAACCTCAGAAAAAATTCTAATATAAAAAACTAATTACCTGTACTTCTACATATTTGATATTATTCTGTGTCTTTATCGATTTTTATTCTTTGTTAAATTTTTTCGATGAACTACATTTTAATATATGTGAACTAATAATACATATATAAAAAATGATAATAAAACATAACGAGCATATAAAAAAACAAAAAAACATAACTTTCTAATAAGGTAGAATTTGTTATACAAACATTCCCTAATAAAGAGAAAAACCAATATATAGTGCATTAAATTCGGCCTAATATGATCAACATCCAATGCCCCCTTCAATAAAACAATTTCATAATTAATGACATTATAATGATCATTAGTTCAAAATTTCAGTACTTACTTATAAATAAATAACATAAACAAGCCCTGAATCTTCTTATGTGATAATCTCTTACACATATTTGCAACTCTTTGAGGATTCTTCACATGTTGCATTTATATGGAATTGAATTATGGATCTATAAAACCATAAATGTCTGTACATTCATTTTATTGAAGAAAATTGAGTAGATAACTAATTTAAAAAGAATATATAGTTAGTCAAATTAAAGACATATTTTATTAAATAAGGACAAATTCAAATGTTGATTTATTAACCTTGTAAACAACTGCACGACATTCAGGCCGAGCTCTTCAAAATCAACTTGATGCATGATATATTCTTTGAGTAATCTCAATTGATATTATCATCCACATATATTTTTCATCATCTCAAACTCAAAGATATAAATCAATGAAGAAGATTCCTGATATAATCTTTGTATCCCATGAGAAATTTCTGAAGTATCTACAGTCGATTGTTCCTGAACATTTTGTTTCATTTGTGCATCTTATTTTTCTTTTAAATAATCCTATATAAGTTAAATGTTAGAAAACATTATAATTTATTATGAATCATTTTTCATTAATTTTAAAAAACACATACTTTATATGAAATATAAAGAATCAAACCAGCTGGCCAAAGTAAAAAATGACCCACACAATCCCCAACTCTAGTGATCTTTGTGATAGGAAATGGTAGTAGAACATTTGGATCTACAATATCGAGTACTGATACTCTATCCTGACCCATCTACATAGGCTGGTGATGTATAGAATTCCCAAAAAAATGTGTGAGCCCAAATACAACAATATAAATGTAAGAATCTCCAGAAAACAACTCAAAGTATATGTTTTGGTACAAGAAAGGTGGTGGAGAATCAAAGTAAGAAGATAGTGCAGGGTAGTCCCGGTGAGAAGGATGGGAAAGACGAAAAATGAAAAAGTTATAGTAGTGTTAATAATTTATGAAATAGAGAAACCGATAACAAATAAATAATATACATGGGAAGGCTGCACATATGGGGAGGGGTAGGCAGATGGGGTAGTGTAGTCTAGGTGAGTAGACTAGGAAGTCTAAAAAATGTAAATTTTATATTAGTTATTATAATTTATAAAATATATAAACTGATAAAAAAGAAATAATATACCTTGGAAGGCTGCTCATATAGGGTGGGGTAGGAAGATAGTGCAGGGTAGTCCGGTGAGCAGGCTGGGAAGGCTGAAAAATGAAAAAGTGAAATTAGGGATTATAATTTTTAAAATAGAAAAACTGATAACAAATAAATAATATACCTTGGAAGGCTGTTTATATGGGGTGAGATAGGCAGATGGGGAAGAGTAGTCCGAGTGAGCAGGCTGGGAAGGCTGAAAAATGAAAAAGTTATATTAGTGTTTATAATTTAAAAAATAGAAAAATTGATGAGAAATAAATAATATACCTAGGAAGGCTGCATAGACTGTGACTACCTTTCCATGTGTTCTAATAAAGCCTTTTTCACTACTGCTTGAATTTGATCACCCATAGATTGTTTCAAATCATTCAGCCCTATTTTTAAGGATTCTATTTTTGGGTCTCTTGATTGCTTACTCTTACCAAAAACCTTCTGAATACTAACACCAGCCTAATATCCTCAAACACTTTTGGGGTGTTCTACCATTCCCAAAACAATGGCTTGGATGTCTATCCTATCATTAGGGATAAAAGAGCCTTGTGTCTCCTGCTCTTTAATTTCATCCTAAAATGAAAAATAAAAATGTTATATTAGTGTTTATAATTTAAAAAATAGAAAAATTGATAACAAATAAATAATATGTAATTAAAATTTTATCAGCAACTTTCTTAGCTTCCTCTGTAAGATACTTTTCATTTTTCCTTCTTCTTTCTCGTTTCCATTTTTCATGGCAAGTGGGAGGAGACGGAGTACCAAATTGGACCTCTTCTGAACCACTACTAGATCAATATATTATTGCTTCAAATTTTTCTTCAATCATTTTATTCTCAAAATAATATTTCCCTATATTATATAAAGTATAAGGGTATACATATCTTCACTGGATCACTTGATGAGATCTCATAGAGGCATGCTATATAAAATTAAACTACTAAGTAATAAGACAAATATATAAGAAATTTTACAATATAAAAAATCATCTGAGCTGAAATATTTCATCATTACAACTATTAAAAAATTGCTTCCATTTATCTTCATCTATAAATGGATACTCAAGGCATGTGTTTTCAAACCTTCTCATTCCAAAAACATAGATTTTTGTCATTTTTTAAAATATCTCCATCGAACCGCTGCTAAAGAGAGATGTCTTTTCTTAATTTCTTTAGTTTCATCAGAATTGACTTTCATCAGTAATTGACTAAATTAAATATGTCATTTAAAATATATAATATTAAAAAAATGAGATAAAATAAGTCAATTATGTTATTTTACCATCACGACCTTCCAAAGTTGTTGTTTTGCCATCCTATCCACTGACTTCCAATTATGATACAAAATATTAATTCTGTAACGGCTCTACATCACTATATAACTAATAGAATAAACCACATTTGGTCTAATTTCATTATTATCTTCATCAAAACGAATGTGTACTCTTTCATCATCATGATCAAGTGTTAGTTTTGGTAAATGTGTAATACCACGTTTACCAACTTCAGAACACGATTTTGAGGTAGAAACAGGAGAAGTATACTTTTCTGAGGACGCATCAGTAGTCCTTCAAAAAAACTGAAAATTAACATTTTTATTTCATTTAATAAGTATATTTTTTAATATTTAATAATTTGTAAAACTATATATACCTCAGTAACTACTCCTCTCTATCTGTATCTTACATTGCAACTAGAAAATGTAATGAAATATTGTGTACCTGCATATCATTAAAAAACTAAATATTTATAAATAAGGAAGACAAATAATATGTTTTTATAAAAAGAGGAAAGAATTTGTATGTTTCAAAAAAAATAAAAAAAATAAACATTTACAATAAAAAATAAAAAGACTATTTTAGTGTTTTCCCACATGCCTTCATCATGATAATTACGTACTATATGCACTATGTATGTCTTATACAGACTGTAATCATCTAGAAATTGCGTAGTAGATGACTATGAATTATGTAAATCAGTAACATCATCAGTATTATCCTCATCACCAAAATGGTATCTTTTTTACTTTTAGAATAACTCACCACTAATCATTTGATAGATCAATGACATAAATGATTACTTTTCATGTATCACCATGATAAATGGTTCCTCATTGTAATTATATATTTTCAAATCAACCAGTTCAAAACCATATTCCTCATGTTTCACACCACTATTACTATCTACCTAATTACACTTTGAAATGGAAACTCGAAATTTAATATAATCAATTACTCATATTTCTTCTTGAACTCCAAAATATGGAATTGATGAAAAAATTGTGTTTTTATATTTGGCACTCGCAAAAATCACTGCTTCAGCAAAAAACAATCACACCACTATTATGAACAGTACTCTTGTCATCCAGGTTTTTTATAAAATTTGTAGCCATTGATTTCAAAACCAAACCACGTGATCCCATTAAGATATAGTTCCCCTGATAACCATTTTAATGTTTCTGATGCAGATATATCTGGTGTGACTTTCTCTTTAAACCATGAAACACATGTCTTCTTATGCTCAATAATCAACCAATTTTTATTTCTTTCATAATATCGTATCTTTAATTCGGCAATATGTTAGGATATATATGATTAAACCTCCTCTATATTGTTCAAAATGTAAAAATGTGCCTATATCACTTCAACACATGGAATGATCTTTATCTTTAAGCCTCAAACCCCTCAAACTTCACTATCAACTATCATATGTCAAGATACAGGAAGACCAATATGCTTCACATCATTCAAATAATCATTACAGAACTCAATTACCTCTTTTGATACATATTTATGAACAATAGAGGCCACTATTCGATAAATATTTTTAACATATCCCTTCAAAATTTTCATATATCTTTCAAAATGATACATCCATATTAAATAAATAGGCCCACATATTCTTATCTCATACACCAAATGAATCAGCAGATGAACCATTATATCATAAAATGTGGGTGGGAAATACATTTCTATTTGAAAAATAATAAGAGTTGATTCATTCTCCAACACATCTAACAAATTTGGATCAACGACTTTTCTAGAAATTGATTTTAAGAAATTACATAACCTGATTATAGTCTTTTTGATAGATGTTAGAAATATACCATTCATTGCTACTGGTAGAAGTTATTACATCAACACATGTAAATCATGATATTTTATACCTATTAATTTGCAATCCTTCAATGACACCAAATTATTCACATTTGAAGAAAAACCACTGGGTACTTTAATACCATGAATACACTAACAATAATTCATCTTCTCAATCTTGCTTAATGTGTGACTAGTTGGAGGTAAATATGTTTTGTTTCCTTTCACTGGGGGAGTTAACTCCGAACATATTCTTATTGATATAAATTCCAATTTAGCATTCAATCCATATTTTTTCTTTCCTTTTATCTCTAACAGAGTTCTAATAAAATTGTCACATATGTTTTTCTCAACATTCTTAACATCGATTTCATGTTTTATCTCTAAAAATATCAAATAAAGGAATTTAAAAAAAATAGACTACTTCTTCTAGACATTTCTTTAAAGACCATAACTTGTTTTATTTCCAATTGTTGATTCAATATATTTCACTCTGCCATAATATTCTCCACCTAATAATGGTTGAGAGAGAATTTTGTATTCTTGTAATACGTTAAATGATTTTTTCAATCCATGATAAAAATGATCAATTCGCAAAAATATTTGATGTCCTATGTACACTATCTTTCTTCCATTCTACAATGGATAAATTGAAATCTGTTCTTCACAAATTGGACATGCTTTATGTACCTTAACACTATATCTAGATAAGTTTCTATATGAAGGAAAGTCATTTATAGTGTACATTATCATAGTACGCTAAAGAAAAAACTATTTCTTGTATGCATCGAAAACTTTAACACCTTCCTCCCAAAGCTGTTTCAAATCATCAATCAATGGTGAAATATACACATCAATATCATTTCCCAGTTTTTTTGGTCCAGAAATCATCAAGCTCATCATAACATATTTTTTATTTATACATAGATGTGGTTACAAGTTGTAAACTACCAGAAAAATAGGCCATGAACTATGTTGGCTACTGAGACTCCAATATGGATTCATTCCATTAGTACACAATCCCATTATGAGATTTCTAACTTCACTTCAAAAATCATGAAATTTTTTATCAAAAATATTTCACTATAGTGAATCGGTAGGGTAACGTAATTTACCATCAGAGATGCGCTCATCTAAATGTAATCTTAACCTTTTTACGTCAATTCAATTTGAAAATAGACGCTTAACTTGAGTAATTATTGGAAGGTACCAAATTTATTTCGTAGGAGTTTTGATTCTTGTACCTAAAATTGAATCACAAATTAAATATCATAATTTTATGAAAAAATATTGGATTATATCATTGGAAATTACAAAATTGATTTTTCATGAAGTTTGGTGACATCACCTGAGAATGAATCTGAGTTTGATTTCCCATTTATTATAGTGTGATGTCCCAAATGTAGGAAAACTTGATATATATTCATTTTCTTTCTTATACAGAACACAACCATTGGGGAAATCATATATATTTTTATACCCCAACCCCATTGGGCATAATATTTTCTTCTCCACATAATTGGAATCTTGAAGTATGTTGCCTTCTAGAAGTAGCGCTTTTAAAATCTCTAGTAAGATGGAGAAACTTTTATCACTCCACCCATTTTTTGCTTTTAAGTTAACTAATCTCAAAACTGTTGATAACACTTTATATTTACTGAAACTTGGGAATACTGTTTTCTCAGAATCTCCCTACAATCTTTCAATAGTTGCTATTTTTTGATGGTTTCAACACATAAATCATGAATTAATTCTTCAATATGATCCTCTGCCCCGTTATGAAAAATGTCATTAACATTGGATATTTAATTTTCAATTCTTTCGCCATGCAAGATCCAACATGTATAATTAAGGCTAAATTCATAAAAAATGAGATATTAATTGATTTATCTAGAGTTTATCTTTCTCAAATTTAAACACTTTACACATGTATATAAAATCAAATCAATTTTTTGAAGATGTCATTTTGCAAATTCTAATAATTCATCAACTCTTTTTTCATATTCACTAGTGGTTATTCCTAAATGTATCCAATTACAATCCATTAAATATCTGATATCACAAAATAATTGGCAAATATATTAAAACATATAAACATATAAACATTTAAATATATATATATATATAGTTACAGATAAATTGTAAACCAAGACATATTTAATAAAAAATATTGATAATCAGATATAAAACATCAAATATGAAACACATTTAAACATAATAAAAAAATTTATTTCATATTATATACTCGTGTTATATTGATATTATAATAAAATTATAATATCAATCTTCTAAAATTTATTAGTTCATTTTACATAGATGTTTCATTATTTAGATGTTTCATGTGTAAAATGTATTGAAGATTTCATTAATTTAAAGGAAAATAATTAGTTATTATTAGTAATATGAAATAATAATTACATTAAATGTTTATATTATAAGTGAAATCAATCCTAATACTGCCAAAATTATGACAGATGAAATATAATAAATAAAAAATTTGATATATCTTACAACACATTTGGGTGAGAGAACAATAGAATCATTTAAGGAATAATAAGTGGTTTTGGATGTGGGCTTTGGGGGTGACCCTAATCTTCATTGTAGACCTAGGAGGGGTTCCCAGGGGGGGAGTGTTCTGATAAAGTGGCATAATATATTTTGGTTATGAGTTACGACATCAGCTGGATCTCTACACATGTAAAGATTACATGGGTTGGTAGATAAATGTTACTAGTTGATATTAGTGCATGATATAGGCTAGGGATACTGGTTAGGATATAGGATTTTTGGTCCCTCCATGATTCGATGAAAGGAAGCTGATTTATACAAATGACCAAGAGAAATGGTTCTGCTTTCATGGCAGAGACCTAGTAAAGGTACACACATCACGCTTGTTTAAATTTTTGTTTGAATGATGGATTATTTTTGTAAATCAAATGATCTAAATTAAATTAATTTTATTAAATAATTTCCACACTACCAATATTTAACAAATGTATGGTTAAGTGTGAATAATAACATGGTTAATTTATCAATACCTAATTTCAATTTTTTTTATAAAATGTGGGAAAATCGATAGCCATGTTTCTAAGTGAAACAAAAGAAAAATAAAAACATGGATAAATGATTTATTATTGTGACATAACCTAATCAATAGATAATTACTTTCAAGTCAAGCAAGGAATAATAGGTGACATAACATAATCAATTCATATCAAGAACATTGACCAATCACTATTAAGGATGACTATTAACAATGTTCCAAAAAAATTTAAATAAATTATAAACTAATATTTGAAGAAAATTGAAATAAAAATTACATGCTCAATTATTTATCTTCAAAATTAAAAAAACTTACAAATTTGGAATTCACCTGAAAATATTCCCAAAATCTGAACATTGATCTGTATAAGGATTTTGAAAATTAAACACTATAAGATCTAGACATAATTGATTATAACAAAGAAAAATAAAAAAAAATAATAACCTCCAGTCAAACCATAGTTGAAATTCACTCAAAATAGCATTCAGAAGAACAAATAATCTGTATAAGATTAAAGAAGACAATATAATGAAGATAACAGACAGTAGATTGTGAAAATAGAAGAAAATCATCAACAATGGTGGTTGGAGATCACAAATAAAGCTTTTAATTCATCGCAAGTAGAGATGATCCACCGTGGGTTTCTATTTTGAAGAACAAAGAAGATGAGGGTTTTCTGATCCCTTAATTTTTTAAATGGCTTTCGGCGTCAGGTTTTAATAAAACTAATATCGGAAATTATAAAAAACTTTCCATTTCGTTTTTTCTTAAAACTGACTTCGATAATATTTTTTTTACTTTCCGCATCATTTTTGATAAAAACAAATGCAGAGAGTATTTGGTATTTTTATTTTTGGTGTTGGTATTCCAAAAAACTGATGTCAAAAATAAAAACAATGGCATCAGGTTTCCTGAAAACCAACGTGAGAAACCTGTTTTTTTTTATTTTGTCATTGGTTTTATAATAAATAGACGCCAAATATCATCGAATTCTGGTTTTTGTCCTTAGTTTCATGAAAAACGGATGCAAAAAATTTATTACTCAAACCATCGTCATCAGTTTATGCAAAACCAATTTTATTAATTCGACAATAAAACCCGTATTTCTACTAGTGTGTGGTAAAATGGTGTATCCCTAGAAGGATTGTAAAGTTCATGGGATGAACTCTAGAACGAAAAATTCTATATGTTCGAGTTCTAAAAATTTAGTATAGGGGAATAATGAATTACTATTGAGTTCTAATGACCTAGTGAAATCATTGGTTTTTATTCAATAGAATCATCTCAGTCCGTGGAAGGGAAAGGGTGCATGGTTAATTATGTTCCTAGAATATTTGACAAGGTACAATTATTGTATGATGAGGATGTTAATGTTTTTTAGAAAGGATGATGTTAACATATGAATGCCTGATAGATGACTCCATAAGTTGAAGGATGTTTTACACATCCATAAGAACTAGAAAAAACATATTTAAAATAAAAGATGATAATAAAACCTAGTAAAGGTTATAAAATAAAGAGAACCCATGTAATATCCTAGTCTAGATATGTCTTTATTTTATGTTAAGAGGTTTTATTTTGGTATTAGGAGGCATCAGAGGTGAATTTTGGTTGTTTTAAGGGGCGACATCCTTATTTAGTGGTTATAGAAGGCCACCAACCATCCAGTGGCATGCCTGAAAAAATGGGTTCTAATAAAAACCCCATTATCCAGTCTTTGGGACTCCATCAGCTAGATGGTGGGGATCCCCAATCTTTAATAATTCTTATTATAACCACTATCCAGCTGGTTTTCCATCCATCAACTAATGGGTAGGCCATCCAGTAGCCACCAAAAATTTTTAGTGGCCATCGACCAGCTAGAATCCACTATAAGGTAGTAAGTGGTCTCAAGGTAGGAAGAACAATGTAGGGTTTTATTATAATTATAAACTACTAAAACCCATAATTAACCCATAAAGACATAAATCATAAACCAAATCTAACCAAGGATATTTTTGGGGCAATTTTTTGGCATTTTAAGCTCCTTATATCTTAGCATGGTGTTTCAATCCTGGTTTGAATGGTTAATAATATTTTGGTAGGTTTGATAAATTATCTTTCTATTCCTCCATTCCCAATAGAATTATCAGTGGCTCTATGATGTGGTGTTAGGATCTATCAATAATTTTATGATTATATATCTATTTATTATAGATATGTTTCTTGTTTTTCTTTCAAAGGTCAAATATCATGTTGGTTGTAGTGTGTTAGGAAGAGATCATTGAGGTGTGTATTGAAATATCTTCTCTAAGAACACTTTTTGTTATAGAAACATGACTCTTATATTTAGGGGGGGGGGATTAGGGCCTCCTCTTGATTACCCTTTTGTTACTTTTTTAGGGGTGTAGATCCCCAAGTGATTTTTGTTTGACCTATGTTTAAGTTTTGTGGTTTTATCAATATTATATATTTGATATACAATGAATTACCTTGGTTTTCTAAATGGTTTTACAAATGAGAACATGCAAGATCATTTAATTTTTTATATGTTTTCATACATTGGCTTTTGAAAAAATGTGGTTTTCCCATTTATTTTTCTAAAGTAAATATGGTTTTCAAAGTATTATGAAATTATTTGTGAAATGGGTTTTCAAATAATGTTCTTGGGTGAAAAATGTTATTTGGAATTATTTTGTGAAATATAGCCAGTTCGTTTGAAATGATTTGACATATACAACACATGATAGCCTTGGGAATATAGGTGGAGGGTTTAGTATTGGGCCTTGTCTCTTAACATTGTAAGGGGTTTAATTTTATAGGTGTTCCTCTATTCTTTGATGTTAGATCCATTATTTGTAAGAACATTATCTGGAAACTATAGGGGGTTAACTTTCTAGGGTGTTCCTCCATCCCTATATCATAGGTAATTTATCTTCAGGGACTTGAGTGTAAAGTAGTTAGGTTTTTTATTATGTTAAAGAGTGACCTGGATTTCATAACATTTTATATCTTAAGGGTTATTTCCATTGAGCTAAAAAATTTACTACTTTTGGTTGATATGATATGTGAGGCATACATTCACAAACATGAATTTTTTTATTTTAAATATACTCTGATACTATTTTTTGGATTTATTTTAGGAATTTGAAAATGTTTAAATGATTTACCATGATTTTGATATAAATGTGAAAACAATTTATCATGCCATATTTTCTTTTCAACTTGATAATATTAGTATTTTTTGATAGAAATTTGTTATGGAACACTTGGGTGGGAACCTATTGAGCCTGTTTATCTCAAACACTTGTCACTCCCAAGAGGATGTGTTCACCTTGTTATGTCTGATACAAGAAAGGTAAAGGCACATCAATGAATTATTAAGGTTTAGTTTATCTAGTAATGAGTAGTTTTTTGGTGAGACAATGATTCATTGGTAAAATATCTCATTGAGTAGCTATTGATACTTTTAGTCAACCTTTTTGGATGTTTCTAGATATATATATACATTTTATCCTTTCATGATACTTTTGGTTGTATCACTATCATTTTCACTCTTTTATTTTTGGAATATTATATTTTTATTTTTTCATTATATATTTTCCATTTATCTTGTTTTATGTTGGGAAACTAATTCCCTATAGTTGTTATAGGATATATATGTTTTTTTTTTCAGCCATTAGGGGTTAAGAACTCCCTTTGAGACTTACTATTATCTGGCTTTGAGCCTTTTAGATGTGTTTATTAGGATGGGATAATAAAATTTCATATCAGATCAGTTATTTCTCAATATTGGGAATTTTATAGACTAGAGATATGATTTTTGATACTTCAGAGATAGGTTTTGGGGAGATTATGGCCTTCTATTTCCATGTTAAGTCTCATGTCACCATGGGATATTGGGTTGTGAATCTCTTGTATTGGGTTTTTATCTAAATATTTGTTTTTGATTATATTATGTGGATCTTAAATAGAGGTTATTTAGTTATCAGATCATTTTATTTTTTTGGTATATAATAGCATGCCTCTATGATATCTTCATAAGGTTCTCCAAGAGAGTTTAGGGGTAATTATCTTCAAGGGAATACTCCTCTTGGTCAGGATATTTTATAGATTAACATGCATGAAATTTAAACAATAATTAGTGAAAAAAAGATTTTTATTTTCGGGGTTTTATAGTTTTTTTAATGTTGATTAATATGTAGTGTTATTATAGGTGATTTTATAAATATCTTTTTAATATCATTTAAAAAAAATTTGTTATAAATATATTTTGGTGGAGGTTTCCCACATCAGTTATTTGATAACTGATGTGAAAGGTTTCTCACACATGATTTTTTAAATTGGTTATATGAAAACTAATGTGGAAAAGAATGTTATTCTCTATTTACTACATCATTTATGTTAAAACCGATGTGAAAAATATTTTACCACATTTTTTTATAAAAAAATGAAATAGTAAATCTAGTTTTAAATTTTTCACAGCAGTTATAAAATAATCAATGTGAAAATATATATATTTTAATAATATTATATTAAATCATTCAAACACAATATTACAGCAGATCGGCCATAAAAATTTATAGTATACGATAAAATCAATAATCAAAAAATAGCAGTATCACAAACATTTACAATTTGAACATTCAACATTATAATGTATATTATAAATAAACTAAAACCCAATTAGACATGTGACATAATTATCCCATTAAAATTTTAAGTGTCATATCTCTTTTCTAGTATAAGTTCAATAGTTATAATTAAGTTACAAATTAATAAAAAATATTATAACATGAATTCTGAATAAAAAGAATTAAAAATTAAAATAAAGGATTATAACAAAATCCAACCTTCTAAAAATTTGTAATTGTCCAGATTGAAATTACTTCAAACATAAATATTAGAAAATTGCATCCAAATTATTTTACTCAATGGTTTTTAAACTTTTTTTAAAACAATTCTTTCAATTCAAAGTAACATTTTATTTACCTACATCTAAAATTTAGTAATTGTAAAAGAAAATTCAAATTTTCTTTTACATGTTTGATCATTGTGCTATAATTTCTTCTTGTATATCTAAAATAATTCCATTTCCTATTTGAAAATAATATGTATGAAATAAATTTTAATTTCATTACAATATATAGTAGTATAAAAATATTCTAACTTACGTGTTCAAGACATTCATAAAATTATGTCGCACTTCACCATCGATAGAGTATAGATAGTAAAGTGTCTTCTCTCTTGGACAAAAAACACCCAACATCAAATGAACACTAATATATAAGAAAATATAAAGTGATTGGTTATTCTATTAATATATATATAACACTTTAAAAGATATATGTTTCATAATATTGAGGATAAAGAAGCATCCACCACTAAAATATTCCATTCTTTTAAATTATTTCGACAATATAAATATTTATTTCTCCCTCAGTCATTATCCTCGATATAGTTGAGATTAATTTTGGGTCCATAAATCTATATACTACTTTCATGTAAGGTTTTATAAAAATTATATAATTATAACTACTATAAAACAAACATAAATATAAAGTTTAAATAAATTTAAATAATGGAGGGATATATCTTAATCAAATTACATGGAAAATACTTACATCGTTTTGATGCCCAAATCATCTCCAATAACAAGCTCCATAAAATATTTTTTTAATATTCATAGTCATTTCAGGCACACAAATGTCATCTTCAATTGAAATTTCATAAACATATAACAATAAATTAGAATATGTTGATAATCTTTCAAGGCTAAAATAATTTTTATTTTAATTCATAATAGCATATATCTTTTGTTTTCTATACAGTATGTCTTTACCTTTAAAATATTCTTATACAAATTGATAAATATAAAAAATTTAACATGTTAAAACTATAACGACCCGAAATCTTGAATAAATATTATTTCCTAATTTTATGTGTTATTTTATTTTATTTTTATACTCAACAAAAATGTTTCATTTGATACCATGAGTATAATTAAAATGAGACTGTTGGGTTTTGACTATTATTTGACCATTGGTCAATATGACCACTGGAAACTAAATTTTTTGATTACTATCTCTAAATACAAGAAATCTTGGTTAATTAATATAGAAAGAAGATTCGATGGCCTCACCCAGTAGTCTTGGACCGATCGAAGCCCATCTAACAGAACTTGGGAAGGAGGTAGCACCACTGGGCTTTGATCTGGAGCAAACCCAATATTAACTTCATCGTGTGAAGCTAGCACAGGATCGCCTTCGCGAGAATTTCAAACTAATAGAAATTACAACTCGTGTGATGTTGGCTGAGCCTCCCTCGGATTCTCTCACCTTAGCACACCTTACACTTAGGTCATATGCTGGTGTGATAAGGGGCTATGTAAGGAGACCGTAATTGCCTTGTGTAATCCTTTGTTTTAAATAAAAATTTGGATTTCTTCTTATGATGAAGTTTATGAATTTTTAAAATGTCCAGATAAATATAGTATGCATATTTTTGATAAATTTTAGAGAAATGATATTTTAAAAATGTTTATGTAAACCTTAAATGAATAAAAATGTGTAATGATTTTCAAAAAATGGTCTTCTACAATTATGTTCACTACGAAATTTCGAGTCTAATAAGATCAAATTGATTTTTCATGAATAGTAAATTGTGAATAGTGATTTTACGCTTAGGATTAGTAATGTGACCAAATTGATTAGTAATCTCACTTAAAGAAAGTATTAATATAATCTAGGCACCTTGATTATGTAATGTGATTCAATAATATGGTTAAATAACGGTTTCATAAATTATTATTCAAGTATTAGTTTTTTCAGGTGAATAGTGTTTTTTAATTAAAAATTTAATTAAAAATATTTAGAAAATTATTTTTATAAAACGGATTTCATTTTTGAACTCAGAGCACCGATATTATGCTATGGTAATTTTTGGGTTTTTTTCTGAAAAAAGGAATTTTCGGTGAATAGTGTTTTTATTTATAAATTAAATTAAAAATATTTAGAAAATTATTTTTATAAAATGAATTTCATATTTGTAATCAGAGCGTTGATATTTGGTTAAGGTGAAATTTTGGCATTATTCTGAGAAAGTTGAATTTTCGATGAATAGTGAAAATACAGTTTTTAAGTTACGGGTGTCTAATGACATCATTAAATGATGTATTAAGTATATATTCAATATGGTCGAATTGTGAATAGTAAGATAAGGTATGAGGTGTCCCAAGTGTCCAATACCATGGGCAAATACCATGGGCAAGCCCATGGTTTTTCCAAAACCACTAATGAGGTGTCCCTTGGCCATTAATGCCTTGTCCCCTCACTTTCCCTATAAATACCCACCCATTCCTCCTTTGGTTTTCACTCCCAACTCTCCCCCAACGAAGTTCTAGTCTCCTTACCTCCCAAGGAGTCCTCCCAAGGTGCCCCCAAGCCCTCAAGGTCCAAAAATTTGAGTTTCAAGAGTCACGTTTTAAGGTAAGGGATCCGACCTCTCTCTTTCATTTCAAGTAATCTCTTTTATGTCATCCCTTTTATTCTACATGTTCTTATGTTGGAGGATGTTCTTTTATACTCCTCTTACTGCCCTTTTTATGTTCATATAATGAGAGATACCCTCTTACTCTCATTATTTCTTTTTATGATGTTTTAAGTGGCGTCGTTAGGCTGCCGAAATTTTTGTAACGGACTCTTTCTCCCTTCTCATTTTTCATGATCTATTTTCATGTAAAGTATTTCAAGTTCCTTTTTATTATGTTGGGGTATGATATATAAATTTATCATACTGATCTTTTATGATCATATGATGAGAGACCCCATTTTATCTCTTCAATTCAGTATTTTGATGTTTTAAGTGGCGCCATTAGGCTGCCGAATTTTTAAGTGGTTCTTCACCCTTCTCGTTTTGAAGTTCTACTTTCATGTCAATTACTTCAAGTTCCTTTTTGTTATGTTTGGGTATGATCTCTATATCTATAATACTGTACTCTTATGTTCATATGATGGGATAGCCCATTTGATCTCTTCAATTCAGTATTTTAAAGTTTTAAGTGGCGCTGTTAGGCTGCCAAATTATTTAGGGGATTCTTTCACCCTTCTCATTCTTTTCAAAGTTCTTCTTTCATGTCAAGTCTTTCAAGTTATTTTTTAATTATGTTGGGGAATTATCTCTATATCTATCACACTGAACTCTTATGTTCACATGATTAGAGATCATATTTGATCATTTCAAATCATTTTTTTTTATGTTTAAGTAACGTCGTGAGGCTGCCGAACTTTCATAAGAGAAATCTAATTTTTGTCTTCCTTCCATGTTGTTCATTTCAAATGGTATGTCCTTGAAATTTCATTTCCATGATCATGTATCCTTCTTATTCTATCCATCTACTGTTTTATGGGTCATTTATGAATGTTTGACCCATTTTCCCTCTCTTTTTAATATCTTCTAAAACCTCGTAACATAGCCGTTATGCTGCAGAATTTCCGTCTCAAAATGTCTCTCTCTTTTTCTAATGTTCTTTTATATTATTAGGTGAATACTCAAAGAACTTTCTTCTAAAGGGGTATTCACATATATACCAAAATTTTATATTTTAAATTCTGGGATTTACATACATGAGACCCACCTTCCTTTTCTGTGGGTTTTAAAGTGATGTAAAGATCATGTATTTAAAGTAGTTTTTAAAACATTATGATTACGAAATGAAACCCATTTATTTTGTGATACATGGGTTCTTTATGAAATTTTTGATGATGATATATGTGGATCACATGATAATAAAGGAAAATTTAAGGTTTCACCCTGATAGCGCTCCAATGCGTTGGGTAAAGACTTAATCTCTAGAGATGACCATTTTTAACGACGCCTTGGTGAATATCCTTGGTAATTTTTAATGACACCTTGGGGATGGACCTTGGTGAAAAGAAATGATTGTCAATATTAAATGTTGCAGCCACATCTTCAAGTTATGAAAAATGTTATTTTTATTATGAAATGACTCATGATTTCTTTCTCATGCCTTAAAGTTCTTTTCAAGTCCTTATTGAAGTATCTCAAGTTCACATGTAAAATGTTCATCTTGTTTCCCTTACTGGGCCTTTTGCTCACCCTTTCTTTTGATGTATGTCCCCAGGTTATGAGATGCAGTAATGAACCTAGGATGGACATAAGGAGAAGCCTTTCAAGTGTTTAAGAAGAATGTTTTATGTTGTTTTCATGTATTATGTTCCAAGTTTCCAAGACACTAAACCTTAAAGATCCTCAGTTTTGTGTAATGTAATGAAAGTTTATGTTATAAAAAGGAGGGATGCTATAGTTGGTATCAAAGGATGGTTTAGTTATTTTTGGAAATTAGGATATAAAAACTCTAGGAAGAACCCTATAGAAAAGTTAAAAAAATAGGAAATCTTCCTGGTATTTTGGTGAGTATTGAGTAAGGGGTTGCCAAGCAAATACATCCCTGTCTGGATACGAGCAGGTAGAGGTGGCTCTGGCACAGATGTACATAGGGGTAAAACCCAAAAACACCGTTTTGAGCTAGACTCAAACAGGAACTGGTACACGACAATGGGCCTTGCTGCACTCTTGGTTACGACACTCCCGGGGGATATGCTTTGGTAAATTCATAAGCTTAGTATGAACCATTGTTAAAGGAACAAAGATAAAATAAAATAAAGATTCACATAAGAATATATGATCATGGATAACCTAGATGGGAACCTAGGGGATCACAAGTTAGGGTATAATTTTCTTCTACAAGTTATCCTTATATGCTTTCAGTTCCTTTTCATGATTATTGGCTAAGTACTTAAGCCCCTAATTATGCTTTCTCTTCATAGTTAATGGTGGGAAATGGAAGAACATGTCCAAACAACCAATGTGATAGGAAATGCGACGATTGTCGTATTAATATGACAGGGATGATTAGGGGATTAAAATATGATTATTATTTTGGAAGATGTTCACTATTTTGGGGACCCTATATGATGGAGGTAAATAGATTACTACGGTATTTTCATTGAAGAGTATGGTTGACTCATATTTTGAAGAATCGATGAATTTAAGGTGGAATTATAGTAATTTAGGTTACTTACAGAAATTATTAACCTATATTGGGGTAAATATGTTTAGGTTAGTTACTTTTTTTATAAGATGTTAGGAGTGGTTGATGTTGTTTTGAGATGAATGATAAAGTCTACCTTGGAAGACTATGTTATCAAATCCTTCTTGTATTTGGGTTTCAATCTTAGTTTGGTTTATTTTGAGGATTTTTAAGGACAGTTATTTATGGAATGGACTATGATGAACTTTGGGTAGTACCATGGAACTTTGAAGATTTAAAAGTAGTTTCCATTCCTATGGGATTATTTCTTTTTGAAGAGTTGTTTTACCTTACCCTTTCTGTTTTTGGGATAATGTTTAAAGATAGAAGAAATAGATAGTTAATATTTTGTGGATTATGAAGATGATTCTTGTATTTTGATGAGACCAAGTAGTTTTGAATGCTCATAATTTGGAGAAAAGATTAGTTTTGGGTAGAAACTTATTAAAGTATGAAACTCTACATGAAGATAGGTATATTTTCTTATGTTATTGTTTTATGTTGTAAATGAATTCCTAAAAATTATGAAAAGGAACATGAAATAAAAACGTTGTTGGTTTACGTTTCCTACTTGGTAATCAAAGACCGTTTACACACATCATAAGTTTGGTATTTGCTTATGGTTAACGTTCTCCTAATCATGTTCTCTATCACTGTCCCTCAGAAATTGACCCTTTGTTTTTCTTTTATGTCCATGTTTTCCTCCATGGAATCCTAGTATGGGTTAACTCGGGTGACCTTTGTACTTCCCTTTATTTCTTTTAAAGTAATAGTTTTACTGACTCCTTTTCCGATGTGGGACTTTCAATGAAATTTCAAAACCCAATTTTAAAAATTGCGAGGATGCAATTTTTTAAGGGGGGAAGATTGTAACGACCTGAAATTTTGAATAAATCTTATTTCCTAATTTTATGTGTTATTTTATTTTATTTTTATACTCAACAAAAATGTTTCATTTCATAACATGAGTATAATTAAAATGAGACTGTTGGGTTTTGACTATTTTTTGACCATTGGTCGATATGACCACTGAAAACTAAATGTTTTGATTACTATCTCTAAATACAAGCAATCTTGGTTAATTAATATAGAAAGAAGATTTGATGGCCTCACCCAGTAGTCTTGGACCGATCGAAGCCCATCTAACAGAACTTGGGAAGGAGGTAGCACCACTGGGCTTTGCTCTGGACCAAACCCAAGCTGAACTTCATCGTGTGAAGCTAGAACGGGATCGCCTTCGCGAGAAGTTCAAACTAATAGAAATTACGACTCGTGTGATGTTGGCCGAGCCTCCCTCAGATTCTCTCACCTTAGCACACCTTACACTTAGGTCCTATGTTGGTGTACTAAGGGGCTATGTAAGGAGACCGTAATTGCCTTGTGTAATCCTTTGTTTTAAATAAAAATTTGGATTTCTTCTTATGATGAAGTTTACGAATTTTAAAATGTCCAGATAAATATAGTATGCATATTTTTGATAAATTTATGAGAACGGATATTTTAAAAATGTTTATGTAAACCTTAAATAAATAAAAATGGGTAATGATTTTCAAAAAATGGTCTTCTACAATTATGTTCACTACGAAATTTTGAGTCTAATAAGATCAACTTGATTTTTGATGAATAGTAAATTATGAATAGTGATTTTACGCTTAGGATTAGTAATGTGACCAAATTGATTAGTAATCTCACTTAAAGAAAGTATTAATATAATCTAGGCACCTTGATTATGTAATGTGATTCAATAAAATGGTTAAATAACGGTTTCATAAATTATTATTCAAGTATTAGTTTTTTCGGGTGAATAGTGTTTTTTAATTAAATATTTAATTAAAAATATTTAGAAAATTATTTTTATAAAACAGATTTCATTTTTGAACTCAGAGCACCGATATTATTCTATGGTAATTTTTGGGGTTTTTTTCTGAAAAAATGAATTTTCGATGAATAGTGTTTTTATTTAAAAATTAAATTAAAAATATTTAGAAAATTATTTTTATAAAATGAATTTCATATTTTTAATCAGAGCGTTGATATTTGGTTAAGGTGAAATTTTGGGATTATTCTGAGAAAGTTGAATTTTCGATGAATAGTGAAAATATAGTTTTTAAGTTACGGGTGTCTAATGACATCATTAAATGATGTATTAAGTATATATTCAATATGGTCGAATTGTGAATAGTATGATAAGGTATGAGGTGTCCCAAGTGGCCAATACCATTGGAAAATACCATGGGCAAGCCCATGGTTTTTTCAAAACCACTAATGAGGTGTCCCTTGGCCATTAATGCCTTGTCCCCTCACTTTCCCTATAAATACCCACCCATTCCTCCTTTGGTTTTCACTCCCAACTCTCCACCAACGAAGTTCTGGTCTCCTTACCTCCCAAGGAGTCCTCCCAAGGTGCCCCCAACCCCTCAAGGTCCAAAACATTGAGTTTCAAGAGTCACGTTTTAAGGTAAGGGATCCGACCTCTCTCTTTCATTTCAAGTAATCTCTTTTATGCCATCCCTTTTATTCTACATGTTCTTATGTTGGAGGATGTTCTTTTATACTCCTCTTACTGCCCTTTTTATGTTCATATAATGAGAGATCCCCTCTTACTCTCATTATTTGGTTTTATGAAGTTTTAAGTGGCGCCGTTAGGCTGCCGAAATTTTTGTAACAGACTCTTTCTCCCTTCTCATTTTTCATGATCTATTTTCATGTAAAGTATTTCAAGTTCCTTTTTATTATTTTGGGGTATGATCTCTAAATTTATCATACTGATCTTTTATGATCATATGATGAGAGACCCCATTTTATCTCTTCAATTCAGTATTTTGAAGTTTTAAGTGGCGCCGTTAGGCTGCCGAATTTTTAAGTGGTTCTTCACCCTTCTCGTTTTGAAGTTCTACTTTCATGTCAATTCCTTCAAGTTACTTTTTGTTATGTTGGGGTATGATCTCTATATCTATCATACTGGACTCTTATGTTCATATGATGAGATACCCCATTTGATCTCTTCAATTCAGTATTTTGAAGTTTTATGTGGCGCCGTTAGGCTGCCGAATGTTTTAGGGGATTCTTTCACCCTTCTCATTCTTTTCAAAGTTCTTCTTTCATGTCAAGTCTTTCAAGTTCCTTTTTAATTATGTTGGGGAATTATCTCTATATCTATCATACTGAAATCTTATGTTCACATGACGAGAGATCCTATTTTATCTTTTCAAATCATTTTTGTTGAAGTTTAAGTAACGCCGTGAGGCTGCCGAACTTTCATAAGAGAAATCTAATTTTTGTCTTCCTTCCATGTTTTTCATTTCAAATGGTATGTCCTTGAAATTTCATTGCCATGATCAAGTATCCTTCTTATTCTGTCCATCTACTGTTTTATGGGTCATTTATGAATGTTTGATCCATTTTCCCTCTCTTTTTAATATCTTCTAAAACCTCGTAACATAGCCGTTATGCTGCAGAATTTCCGTCTCAAAATGTCTCTCTCTTTTTCTAAAGTTCTTTTATATTATTAAGTGAATACTCAAAGCACTTTCTTCTAAAGAGGTATTCAAATATATACCAAAATATTATATTTTAAATTCTGGGATTTACATACATGAGACCCACCTTCCTTTTCTGTGGGTTTTAAAGTGATGTAAAGATCATGTCTTTAAAGCAGTTTTTAAAACGTTATGATTACAAAATGAAACCCATTTATTTTGTGATACATGGGTTCTTTATGAAATGTTTGATGATGATATATGTGGCTCACATGATAATAAAGGAAAATTTAAGGGTGCACCCTGATAACACTCTAATGCATTGGGTAAAGACTTAATCTCTAGAGATGACCATTTTTAACGACGCCTTGGTGAATAACCTTGGTAATTTTTAATGACACCTTGGGGATGGACCTTGGTGAAACGAAATGATTTTCAATATTAAATTTTGAAGCCACATCTTCAAGTTATGAAAAATGTTATTTTTATTATGAAATGCCTCATGATTTCTTTCTCATGCCTTAAAGTTCTTTTCATGTCCTTATTGAAGTATCTCAAGTGCAAATGTAAAATGTTCATCTTGTTTCCCTTACTGGGCCTTTTGCTCACCCTTTCTTTTGATGTATGTCCCCAGGATATGAGATGCAGTAATGAACCTAGGATGAACATAAGTAGAATCCTTTCAAGTGTTTAAGAAGAATGTTTTATGTTGTTTTCATGTATTATGTTCCTAGTTTCCAAGACACTAAACCTTAAAGATCCTCAGTTTTGTGTGATGTAATGAAAGTTTATGTTATAAAAAGGCGGGATGCTATAAAAACAAATTTAATAGTAAAATTAAATAAAGGGTATAATATACACATACCTATATGGTAAATTTTTAAAATATTCAAGATAACCAAACTAAAAAACAGATGAAACTTTTTCAAACTATACTGACCTCATCTGTAGTAAATGGATTTCTTGCTAATCTATCTATAATATCTTGTATAGTGAACCTATGATTATTTATCTCTATTAGTTGAAAATGAAGGGTGTCACCTATATAATAGGTCATACCATATGAAACAATATTATTATGGTGATCATCAACATATAAGTCAAAATAAATGGGAAGTAGTTAAGGAGGAGGTGTAGGAGTTGTAATGGTAGGAGGAGTGTGATCTGTAGGAGGTGGTGGAGAGGTGGTATCAACGGCCTGAAACTGTCTTTGATGTCTGTATACATCGATTTTTTTTGAATCTATGGTTATTTACTCCATCATCTCAAGAATATATAGATCTATAACATCATAAGATTTTATTTTAATTTTATAAACATCCTCTATTGAAGAAGATACAGAACGGGGAAATACTATTTTACCGATACACCTTTTCGGTATCCTCATACATGGCCTTTGTGTTTAGGCTTTCCTATAATTGTAACTAAAATATCTTTCCTACCCTCATCTATGAAGGTTACCTGTGTGATCTTTTCTTGAAGAGATTCCTTTATAGAATATTTAAAAAAATATTGTGAAAAACAATATATAAGGAATTGATTTAACTTAAATAAATAAATAATGTAAATATCTTACAGTCATACTAGTTACAACTCTGGAATATTCCATAAGATATTGTCATTTTTTTCTCATCCATACCTTTTTAAATTTTTCATATGTTGCTAGGGGAGGAGGGTCAACCTCTATGGAGCTTGAAGACTTTGCTCCCGGTTATTGAAGATTTTCATCTCTCATTTGTTCTTCTAACAATGTATATGCTCCATGATATAATGTATGAGGGTATACATTTTTGGATTGGATCTCCTAATGAGATATTGTAAATTCTCGACCCCAGTTACACAGAGTCGGTGCCTTATTACATTACATTGACATGATTACAAGAAAGTCATATCCTGAAGGAACGAATAGTTTAGTAGATTTGGAAAAAAAATATATACATAATTAAAACATGAAATGAAAAACAACATATTTGTTTCATTGGGAACATCCACCTGTCCAATGTTATCTCTAAAAGTCAGTCATAATATCCCTCTTCTTTTTTGGAAAAAATGAAACATAAGAAGGGGTGAGCTTAGATGCTCAGTAAAGGTAAACAATATAGAAGAATATATAATAAAAATAAATATTAAGCATACTGAATAATTGAAAACACGCGCCTTTAATAATAATCTTTAACATAATACGGAAGAAAATGAGCTAAGTAACCATTTCCATAATAAATCATAACCATGGGTATTCTACTAGTCAAAAACCCACTTGAACTATTAATTTATAGCTTCAAAATGAGGGAAATGAATATGTCGAATAATCTGAAACATAGCATCAATTCCACGGTCAAGAAATCTAAAAATAATTAAGGCATTAGCCAAAACCATATCTAAAAAAATGGAAAGGCCTCATCCAAGTCAATATCTATTTGTCTCATGAGACCTACTGATGGATCAAATGGGTATATTGGGCCCCACCCATCACATTATAAGTCTAACATATTCCTCATATGAGTGGGGATAAAAATAAACAACATATACATTCATATTGAAACTAACCTATGAAATGTAACTAACTTTCTCCAATCATTAAACATAAACACTAATGATTTAGAGTAATTTAGTGAATGGTTTCAGGATAGCACACACAAATTCAAACATATCATAATCTATTCAAAAAAATACAGAAGATAATATCATAAAATAGTTGTCTTATTTATACATAAGAATCAATAAGAGTGTTGAAATAGATGAAGATAATCTTATAAAATCATCGAATAATTCTTGAGATAATTAATCTTTTATTTTGAAAAGAAATGTTCTTTTGAAAATTCTTGGTAATAAGTAATTTACGGTAGTATTTTCATAATTAAATGATTGTTTTTTGAAAGATAATTGTTTTGTAAAATAGATTATTGAGTGCCCTTGAAAATAGGAAAGAGTTTGAGAAGTTTCATTGAATCGAGATTGTATTACGTGAATGATTTTTGAAATATCCTTTTAAAACATATAAATCCCCAAAAGTGAAATTAGGATTCTCATTGGTACATATATATTGAACATTCTCACAGAATATATGAGGATTAAATATGGAAAACTAATAATTTAATTAAGTTAAGTAGACAATAAGAGTAACCCGAATGAAAATGGAGGTTCGAGTGGAAAACCCTTACCTTAAATATGAATGGGTTGACTCTTGAACTTAAGGTCCTTGAACATGAAATTAGACTTATTAATAACTTACTCAAGAACCTTTTTTACTATTATTTAGTTTATCATAATTTTATTATTTTCATTTTGTACTTATTGATAAGTTATAAGGTTGAATTCTGTCATTCCATCGTTTTGAAGTGTTCGTTTCCATGGTTTTCATGATCGACATATTTGTATATGAGTATAGATGTTCATGTGAAAATGATGTAATTATATATAATTGAAATTATATATTATTTATGAAGATAAATAAGTTTTAATGGTCATATATATCATTTTTTACATGGTATGATGAAGAATCATTGGATGAAATATTAATAACAATCACTTAGATTATTTGGTGGTATCTGGATTATTATGAACTAGTTTTGTCATATGAATTAATAAAATGTACATATACTAGTTACTGGATATTAAGTAGGTTATAATACATATATTATAGTCTATTTAAACCATCAATATGGTTTCGTGGCCCGTAATGAAGGATAAATTGAAGAACGAAACCTCATCGTCAATGAAGGTTGTAAATTAGAACCTCACAGACGATGGTTTCATTAATAAGAAAGAGAGAGAGTAGGAAGAATGATACTGGTTATTATGTTAACATGGTATAATTATAGTATATAGATGATACTGGAGTTATAAGGATCAATTGGATAGAGGAGGTTAGGATATAATAATAAAAGAAGATAAATTGAAATGAAACTAAATGAAAAAGAAATACGATTTACCTCTTGAAAAAACCTCCTTGATAACCTCTTTAAGGGAAGTGGTTTTGGGCTTTTGAAAAAAAAAAGATCTCCTAAAAGTGGGTAGTGACTAAGGAAGGGTATTTGGGTATAATGTAGACAAGGAAAAATGATTGAGAGGAGTGAAGAGAAGAGGGGTGAGGGGGGTTTTATAGTGGAGGAGAGTAGTGAATTTTGAATATTTTATATATTATTTTATTAATTACCTCAAGACAACCAATAGTGTCGATATATCTGAAACATAATAGTAACAAGTGCATTTGAGTTCAAACCTAGAGGTTTTACATAATCCTAACATCACTTATGACCTAATAAATCATGTATTTAGCATTTATCATAAATTATCATGTTTTACTATTCACCAAAAAATTCAAGTATTTCAAAAAAATACCAAAAATTTACTGCAACCATTTTTCAATGTATAGAATTCAAAAATGATATCCATTTTTTAAAAATAATTTTCTAAATATTCTTTATAAATAAAATAATAATTTATTCTAAAAAAACATAAAAACTATAACTCATTTTAAAACACCCTGAGTAATTAATCAAGGTCCCATAAAATTATCTTATAACCATAAATAAATAAAGTAAAAATTTCTGATTACATTTTATAAAAATTCATTTCCATTATAAATTATTTAACTAATCATAAAATTGTAATTAAATTATTTATTGCGTACAAAAATACTGATACTTATAATATGATCATTTTTCAATTATAAGGCGTCTAAATTGTATTTAGACACTCATGTGTGAAGTTTTGATTTTTTTGGATGATTTTCTATTTGTTACTATTCATAAGGGTATGTTACTATTAATAAAAAACTAAGTTTGGCTTATCAAGCTCTAAATATCCTACTGAATGCAACCATGTATGTCAGTTTTTCGAAATTCAAATCACAGAGGTGGTAAAATTATGTTTACTAGCTAGGTTATAAGAAATTGATGTTTTGTAAAGACTCAATGTTTCCTGCATTCAATATTAAATTTATTTGAAAAATATTAGTGTGTTACATTATGACCTCCTTAAAAAATTTCATACTCAAAATTATCAGAATGTTACCTCACAAAAAGATTTGGGTGGTTCTTCATCATAAGCTTATTGGGATCCCATGTTGTCTATTAGATTTTATGATTTTCCCAATGTATCATTACCAGTCGAGTCATATGATATCTCAAAACTTGTTCTTTAGTTTCCAGAATCTGGATAGGAACTTCAGAGTAATATAGGTCAGGTTCCAATTCTATACCTTCAGAAGTGAGGAAATGCATTGGTTTGGGCATGTACTTCATCAACAATGAGACATGGAACACATTGTGTACTTTAGACAAGCTAGGTGGAACAAACAAACAATATACAACAGCTCAAATTCTCTCCATAATTTCAAAAGGTCCTATTTACCTATGGCTCAGTTCCCCTTTCTTCCCAAATCTTATAACATCTTTCTAGGGAGATACTTTTAAAAAAACTGATCTGCCACTTGAAATTACAAATCCTTCCTTTGATTGTTATCATATCTCTTTTTTCTGTATTGATCTGTTTTAATTTGACCTTGAATAATATTTTCCTTCGCCATTGTTTCTTCCACAATCTCTGGGACCACTAGCTTCCTTTCCCCAACTTCATCCCTACAATTTGGTGTACAACAGCTCTTTCCATACAATGCTTCATATAGTTCAATATGAATACTTGAATGAAACTATTATTGTAGAAAAAATCCACTAAAGGAAAATACTGATCAAACATACCTTGAAAGTAAAGTGAACATGATCTCAATATGTCCTCTTAGGGTTGGACTGTCATTTCAAATTGCCATTTAGTTTGTGGGTGATATGTAATACTCAATCAAAGCTCAGTATCCAAAGCTTTTTGAATAATTTCCCAAAATTTTGATGTAAAAAATGGATCAAGAATAGAAACAATTGAGATAGGTGTTCCATTAAGTCTCACAACATCAAGGATATAGAGTTGTGTTAGGCGCTCTAGTGGCAAATCTTCCCTTACAATGAGGAAAATTTATAGATTTCATAAGTCTATTAAAAGTTACCCATATCGCATCATTCTTCCTTGGAGTTTTGGATTATCTAGTGAAAAAATACACGGTAATTTCATTCCATTTGTATGTTGGAATATGTAGAGGTTGCATGATTTCTCAAGGATGTTGTCGTTCGTCCTTTACTTGTTGACAGACTAGAAATCTTGATACATAATCAGTAATTTTCTGCTTCATGTTGTCCCACCAGAAATGTTCCTTCAAATATCTATAAATTTTAGTGCTCCTATGATATATAGATAAATTCAAGCTATGAGTATCATCCAATAACTCCATTTTTAGCTTAGGCATTGAGGGAACACATACCCTCTTAACAAATTTTGGAATTCCATCTTCACTCACAAAGTCAGTCAAATTACCATCTTTTATAGCATTAATTTTCTTTTAAAGAGTCTCATCATCAGACTGTAAAGCTTCAATTCTATCCAATAAATAAGGTTGGGAAACCATTTTGAAAATTATTCATGTTTAACATTCATTGGTAATCCCCATATTCTTCCTCACTAGATTCATGTGCAATGGATCCTTTTCAATATACATTTTGTTGAGAAGTCTATGATCCCTTCTACTCAATGAATCATATACCTTATTTTCCTTTCTTGGGTGTTATTTTATGGAGAAATCATAGTCTTTGAATTGTTTGACTTATCCCTTTTTCCTCATGTGGAGTTCTTTCTGTGAGAAGATATACTTCAGACTTTTTTGATCCATATATATGTCACATTTTTCACCATAGAGATAATTTCTCCATATCATCAAAGAAAAGATTATGGTTACTAACTCAAGATCATGAGTACAGTATTTTTGTTCATTGATTTTTAACTACCTTCCTTCATAGGAAATAACTCTATCATTTTGAATAAGTACACAACCAATTTTTTTCTTTGATGCATCACTATATATTACTAACCATTCATTACCTAATGGTAGATTTTGTATCAGAGAATTCACTCATATCCTCTTAAGTTCCTCAAAACATTCCTCACATTATTTTTTCCATATGAAATTAACCTCTTTACGTGTATGATTGGTCATTGGGTTGGCTAAAAGGGTGAAGTTATGAATGAAATTCCAATAATAACATGCTAAACCAACAAAACTATGTACCTCAGTTATGTTCATTCGATTAGTCCATTATTTCATATTCTTTATCTGCATAGGATCAACAAATATTCCATACTTAGATACAATGTGTCCAAGAAAGGTAATTTATTAAATACAAAATTTACACTTGATAAACATCACATATGATTTATTTCTTCTATGAATCATCATAATAGTGCGTAAGTGATTTTTTGGATCTTCATAGATTTTGTATTGTACCATGATATCATCAATAAATACTGCCAAAAAGTCATCAAGACATTTTTTTGAAAAATTTATTCATTAGATCCATGAAAACATTGGGTGCATTAGTCTGTTCAAAAGGCATCACTATTAACTCGTAATGTCAATACCTAGTTCAAAATGTTGTCTTGGGAATATATTCTTTCCTCACATGCAACTGATCATATCCAGATTAAAGATCAGTCTTTGAAAAATATTGGGCTTTAGGATGCTGGTCGAATAAATCATTAATGCGAGGCTGGGTATACTTTTTATTTACTATTATAGCATTGATCTCCCTGTAGTCAATGCACAACCTCATAGATCCATCTTTTTTCTTAACGAAAAAAAGACTCCTAATAGAGAAACCCTAGGGTCAATAAATCCTTTATATCTAAATTCATCTAGTTATTTCTTCAGTCCCACTAATTCCATAGTGTCCATTCTATAAGGGGTATTTGATATGGGCCTTGAATCAGGAATTAAGTTAACGGAAAACTCAATTTCCCATTCTGAAGGATGTCTGGGTAAATCCTCTATAAATACATCAACATATTCTTGCACAATAGATACATCCTCTATTTGATAATTATTTTCCTCATACATAGTTATTATATTCTCTTCATCTACAATAATTGAATTCAGTATAACTACTGGGCATGGTTCTAAATGAGAAAAATATAGTGATGTCTCTGCTCTAAAGATAAGTGATTCCACATCATCCCAAAAAAATTTAACCTCTTTCTTCTTGATTTTTTTTCGCCATGGTTCGAAAGACAATCATGTCAAGGATTATATCAAAGGAAATCATGGGTATGATAATAAAATTAGTAGATAAATCACATTTATATTTCATAATGGGGAAACCCTGACACAACTTTGTTTCAATGATACTTCCCTTAGGAGTTTTGACTGACAACTCCCACACTAAATCAAATAGAAAATATCTAATTTTCTTGGAAAACTGGGAAGATACAAAACAATGTGATGATCCAGAATCAAATAAAGAATTTTATAAGATTGAGGAAATGATTAAAGTATCTTCCACCATGTCATTGGAAACTTCAATATCAGCAATTTTGATCACATAAGTTTGTCCCTTCTCCCTTGGCCTTTTCTATGTTATGTTTCCTTGATGATTTGGAAAAGCATTAGTATAGTGTCTCATCCCCATAAAATTATAGCATTGAACATTAATATCTTCTTTTTTTCCCCTTACAATCACTATCAAGATGGCCATTATGTCCACACTTTTAGCACACCCCTTTTCTTTTTAGAAAACATCAGGGTGTTTCCTTGCACAATTATTGTAGGGTGGAAAGTCAACTCCTCCCTTCTTTCCTATTTCCTTATTTCCTTTTCAAGAGTTTTTAGCAGCCCCTTTTTCTCTTGCTTTGATTTAAAGTCATAAGTCTTATAAAATTTCTTCTCTTTCTTGATAGCACTTGATATTATATCTTCATATGATGAGAAACATTGGGAGACTATATATCTTTAGAGGAATGGTTTTAAACCATCAAAGAATCGATCAATATTGCTTCTTAGATTATGTATGTAGTCCACAACATTCCTTTCCAAACTTGTAAAGTTAGATTCATAATTGGTGACATTTTTATCCTCCTTCTACCTCAGATTTAGGAATTGGATTTACATATACACTCGTTGTTTGGGGAGAAATATTTTTTTACGAGTATTTCCTTAATATTCATTTATTTCATCTCTTCCATTTATTCCCCCTCTTTTGTGTTTTGGATTAATGACCACCACTGATCCACATATCCTAATAGACAATAATCTTTCATGAGAGCCTTCTCTATTTTGTTACATACCAAAGAGAGAAATATCCTCCCTAGGTAACTTATCCACTGCTCAACTACTAATGGGTTTATCATCCCATTAAATGATGGAGTTTGTTGTCGCATAAAATGATCCAACATAGCTCCTTCATGTTGTGGACCAGGATGCTCCATTAAAGTAAGGTTATTGTTCATAACCTAATTAAATTGTCCCAGTATACTTATAAGTTTCTCTGCACTAGTCGCAAATCCAGAGCCAACATCATTACCTTGCACAGGAGGGAAATCCCTACATGGTATATTCATGTTCATGCAGTCTCCATTCCTTCTACTAGGTTCTATTTCTAAATAATGGAATACACTATGTTTGGTTATGAATCATAATGTATAATATCAACTTAGAAAAATACTTAGCATAAATTTATATCCTATCAATGGCTAATCACAAAATCATAAACATGGTTTCTTTGATGAAAAATTTATATTTAAATACTTCATAATGGCTTGTAAAGAAAATGTAAATTATCCTAGGAATATCCCCCCAAGTGTTTCAAATTTGGTGTGCAGTAAGGCATGTTGTCATGTACCAGGATACCCCATTTCAAGCTTGAAACTCCACATCACAGTTTTCACTACTAGGTACATTTGTTCCAAAACCACGTCCACTTATAGTATCCATATAGGGATGTATTTGCTAGAAAGATACACATAATCTATTCCTTACCAAAATACTAGGATGTTATTATTTGTTTATCCTCAAAGACTATATTTGGGGTTTGTTAGCTAATCTAAGTTTTCTAAATCTAGTTTTTATGTTTTCTACTAATCTCCTTCTAATACCAATTGTAATGACCCAACCCCAGTTACTTAGAGTTGGGGCCTTATTACATTACATTTTCATAATTACAAGAAAGTCATATCCCGAAGGAATAAATAGTTTAGTATATTTGGAAACAAGATACATATATAATTAAAACATCAAATGAAAAACAACATATAAGTTCCATTGGGAACATCCATCACTCCAAGATTATCCAAGCAAGTTAGTCATAATATACCACTTCCTTTCCTTGAAAAAAATAACCATAAAAAGGGGTGAGCTTATATGCTCAGTATGGGAAAAAATATAGAGGAAGATATCATAAACCTAAACATTAGGCCTGGTGAATAATTGAAAACACATGCCTTTAAAAATAAACATGAGCATAATAAGGTTGGAAAATGAGATGAGTAAACATTTCCATAATAAATCATAACCATGTGGGAAGGCCTCAGCCAATTCCATATCTATTTGTCTCATGAGACCTATTGATTCATCAAAGGGCTATATCAGGCCCCACCCATCACATAATAAGTCCAATGCATTACTAATATGATCAGGGATAATCATAAACAATATATGCATTCATATTGAAACTAATATATAAAATTTAATTGACTTTCCCAATTATTAAACAAAAACACAAACTATTTAGAGTAATATAGGGAATGGATTCCAGAGAGAACATCTATAGTAAAAATAATCCCAAACTATTAAAAAAATATGGTAGATTATATCATAAAATATTAGTCCCATTTATACAAATGAGTCAATAATATTGTTGAAATAGATGAATATAATCTTATAAAATCATCGAGTAATTCTTGAGATAATTACACTTTTACATTGAAAAGAAAAGTTCTTTTGGAAAAGACTTTGTGAGAAGTAATGTACCATAGTATTTTCATAATAAAATGAGTTTTTTTAAAAGATAATGGTTTATACTAACAGATTATTGAGTGCCCTTGAAAATAGATAAGAGTTTGATAAGTTCCCTTGAATTGGGCTTGTATTACATGAATGATTTTGGAAATATCCTTTTAAAGCATATAAATCCCCACAAGTGAAATTAGGATTCTGTTTGGTATATATATATTTATCAATCTCACAGAATATATGAGTACATATGAAAAAAATAATAATTTAACAGAGGTATGTAGACCATAAGATTAACTCGAATGAAAATGGAGGTTCTGGTAGAAAACCCTTACCTTAAATCTGAATGGGTTCTACTCTTGAACATAAGGTCCTGGAATATGAAATTTGAATTATTAATAACCTAATTAAAAACCTTTTGACTAGTAATTATTTTATCATAATTTTATTAAGTTCATTATGTCCTTATTGATACGTTATAATATTGAATTCCATCGTTCCATCGTTCCGGAGTGTTCGTTTCCTTGGTTTTCATGATCGGCATATTTGTATATGAGTATGGATGTTCATGTGAAAAGGATGTAATTCTCCAGAATTGAAATTATATATTATTTATGAAAATACATAATTTTTAATGGTTATATCTATCATTTTTTATGTGGTATGAGGAATAATCATTGGATTAAATCCTAATGACAATCACTTAGATTATTAGGCAGTATTTGGACTATTATGAACTAGTTTTGTCATATGAATTAATACTATGTACATATACTAGTTTCTTGGATATTAAGTAGGTTATAATACATATATGATAGTCGGTTTCAACCATCAATATGGATTCATGGTGCATAATTAAGGATAAATTGAAGATCGAAACCTCATCATCTACGAAGGTTGCAAATTGGAACCACACATACGATGATTTCATTAATAAGAGAGAGAAAGAAAGTAAGAAGATTGATAATGGTTATTAAGTTAACATGGTATAATTCTAGCATATAGATTATACTATAGTTAAAGGTTCAATTGTAAGGTGGTGGTTAGGATGGAATAAGAAAAGAAGATAAATTGTAATGAAACAAAATGAAAAAGAAAGACACTTTACCTCTTGAAATAACCTCTTTGAGAACCTCTTTAAGGGAGGGGTTTTGGTCTTTTGGAAAGACCAAGAGCTCAATATCATGGATAGTGACTAAGGAAGGGTATTTGGGTAGAATGTAAACAAGGAAAAAGGATTGATAGGAGTGAAGAGAAGACGTGTGGTGGGGGGTTTATAGTGGAGGAGAGTAGTGAATTTTGAATATTTTATTTATTATTTAATTAATTCCTTCTAGAGAACTAATAGTTTTGATACATGTGAACCATAATAGTAGCAAGTGCATTTCAGTTCAAACCTAGTGGTATTACATCATCCTTACTTCACTTATGACCCAATAAATCATGTATTTAGCATTTATCATAAATTATCGTATTTTACTATTTACCCAAAATTCAAGTATTTTAAAAAAATCCCAAAAAATTACCCTAACCATTTTTCAATGTATAAAATTCAGAAATGATATTAATTTTTTGAAAATAATTTTCTAAATATTTTTAATTTAATTTTTAAATATAATTATAATTTATTAAAAAAAACTTTGAAACTATAACTCGTTTTATAACACCTTGAGAAATTAATCAAGGTCCCATAAAATTATCTTATAACCATAAGAATATAAATTAAAATTTTATTATTACATTTTAGGAAAATAAATTCCCATTTTAAATTATTTAATTAATCAAAAAATTGAAATTAAAATATATATTGCATACAAAAATACCAATACTTATACTATGATCATTTTATCAATTATAAGATGTCTACATTTTACTTATACAATTGTGGGTGAAGTTTCTATTTTTTAGGCCAGTTTACTATTCATTACTATTCATGATACTTTTGGTTAATTAACTATGATTTTCACTCTTTTGTTTATGGAATATTATATTTTTGTTTTTATCTTTATATATATTCCATTTATATTTTTTTATATTAGGGAACTAATTCCCTATATTTGTTATTGGGTATCTATGTTTTTCTTTATAGCCATTAGGCATCAAGAACTCCATTTGAGTCTAACTATAGTTTGGTTTTGAGCCTTTTAGATGGGTTTATTAGGAAGGGTTAGGAAAATTTCATTTTAGATAAGGTTATACTCAATCTTGGGAAGTTGATATACTAGAGATAGGATTTTTGATACTTTAGAGAATGGTTTTGGGGAGTTCCTAGCCATCTCTCTCCATGTTAAGCCTCATGTCACCATGTGATTTTGGGTTATGAATCTCTTGTATTGGGTTTTAATCTAAATATTAGTTTTTCATTGTATTATCTTGATTGTAAATAGAGGTTATTTAGTTATCATATCATTTCATTCTTTTTTGTATATACAATCATCCCTCTAAGATATATTCCTAGGGTTCCTCAAGAGGGTGTAGGGGTAATGCACCTCAAGGAAGTCATCCCCTAGATCAGTATCTTCTATAGACTAACATGCATGAAATTTGATCCATCATTAATGAATTTTTATTATTTTCAGGGTTTTTTAGTTTTTTAATGTTTATTAATACGTGATGTTATTACATGTTATGTTATAAATATCTTTTTAACATCATTTAAAAAAATGGATGTCATAAATATATATTGGTGGATGTTTCTCACATCGGTTATTTGATTAATAATGTGAAGGGTTTGTCATGCATGATTTTTAACATTGGTTATATGAAAAATAATGTTAAAAAGAATATTATTTTTTGTTTACTACATTTTTTATATTAAAACCGATGTGAAAAATATTTTACCACATTTGTTTTTAGAAAAAAATGACATAGTAAATCTAGTTTTAAAAATTTCACATCAGATATAAAATAATCGATGTGAAAAATATATATTTTTTAATAATATTATATTAATTCATTCCTACCCAATATTACATAATATCATCCATAAAAATAGTAGTATAAAATAAAATCAACAATAAAAAAATAGCAGCAGCCCAAACATTTACAATTTGGACATTCAACTTTATAATGTATATTATAAATAAAATAAAACCTAATTATACATGTGACATAATTATCTCATTAAATTAAAGTGTCATATCTCTTTTCTAGTATAATTTAAGTGGTCATAAAAATAGTTACAAATTAAAAAGAATCATTAAACATGAATTCTGAATAAAAAGAATTAAAAATTAAATGAAATGTTTATAAAAAAAACCAACCTTCAAAAAATTTGTAACTATCTGGATTGAAATTATTTCAAACATAAATATTAAAAAATGGAATCCACATTCATTTACTCTTTGTTTTTGGAAATTTTTTTAAAATAATTTTTTCAATTCAAAGTAATATATTATCTACCTACATCTAAAATATAGTAGTTGTAAATGAAAATTCACATTTTCTTTTACAAATTTTATCTTTGGGCTATAATTTCTTTTTGTATCTCTAAATTAATTACATTTCCTGTTTTAAAATAATATGTATGAAATAAATTTAAATTTCATTACAATATATAGAACTATTACAATATTTTAACATACATGTTCAAGAAATTCGTAAAATTACATCACACTTAACCATGGATAGAGCATTGATAGTAAAGTGTCTTCTCCCTTGGACAAAAAACACCCAACATCAAATGAACACTAATATATTAGAAAATATAAAGTGAGTGGTTATTCTATTAAGATATATATAAAACATTATAAGATATATGATTCATACTCTTGAAGATAAGGTAGCATCCATCACAAAAAAATTACATTCTTTTAAAGTCTCTCAACAATATAAATCTTTTTTCTCCCTCAGTCATTTTCCTTGATATAGTTTAGATTAATTATGGGTTCATTAATATACATACTACATTCATGTAATGTTTTTTAAAAATTGTATAAGTATAAAAAATATAAAACAAACATAAATATAAAGTTTAACTAAATTAAAATAATGGAAGGATATATGTTAATAAAAGTACATGGAAAATACTTACATCGTTTTGATGCCCAACTCATCTCTAGTTACAAGTTCCATGAATTATTTTTAAATATTCATAGTCATTTCATGCTCAAAAATGTCATTTTACATTGTAATTTCATAAACATATGAAAATAAATTTGAATATGTTGATAATCTATCAAGTATAAAAGAAGTTTCATCTTAATTCATAATAGCCTATATTTTTTGTTTTCTAAGTATTATGTATTTACCTTTAGAATTTTCTTATATAAATTGATAAATATTTAAAATTTAATATGTTAAAAAAAATTATGCTACTGTAAATTTAGGCTATAGCGAAGGTTTGAAACCGTGGCTATAGGTTGTAGCCACGGTTCAATGGACAGTGGCTAGTATTGGCATGACTTTAGGGAAATACCTATAGCCATGATTTAAAACTGTGGAAAAAGGACTATAGCCACAGTTTGAAACCATGGAAGAACATTAATCCAAACATGTCATATTTTCACGGTTCAAATCCGTGGATATATAGTTTTAGGCAAGGTTTAAAACCGTGGCAATAGACTTACAACCATGGTTAAATACTGTTACTATAGGCCTTCACATTTCATAAAAAAACCCACCCCCCTGAACACCCCCAACAACCTCATGCCCCCTTGGAAAGACCCCTTAAACCCCCTTGAACATCCCCCTTGCACCCCCTTGACAACCCCCGTACACCCCCTTAAACACCCCCACCCTCATGCCCCATGGACAACCCCCTTGCACCCCACTGGACACCCATACCCCCCTTGAACCCCCATGGACATCCCCCTTACACCCCCATGCACCAACATGCCCCCTAGATAACCCCCTTGAACACCCCCATGCACCCTCTAGACAGCCCCCTTGCACACCGACTAGACACCCCCCTTGAACCCCCACTGGACACCCCACCCCCTAGACACCCCCTTGGACAACCCTCCCCCTAGACACCCCCTTGGACACCCCCTCCCCTTGGACACCCCCTCCCTAATAGACACCCGCCTAGCTACCCCTTAGACACCCCATCGACCCCCTAGACACCCCCTAGACAACCTCTCCTAGAAATCCCACCTACACCCTCCCCCTTCCCTACAGACCCCCCCAACCCCATTGGACATCCCTTGGACACCCCCTAGACAACCCCACCCCCACCCTCTCCGTGCCCAGAAGACCCCCCCCCCCACCCCCCGAACACCCCGTGGACATCCCCTGGACAAACCTTGGACACCCCTTAGACAACCCCTCCTAGACACCCCACTTGCACCCCCTGCCCTGCAGACCCTGCTGCACCCCCCCCCCCCCCAAACAACCCCTCCAAGACACCACACTTTCACCCTCCCCCTACCCCATTTCACCCCCTTCACCCCCTTCCAGGTCCCCCCCACTCCTGGAAACCCCCTTGCACCACACCTGCACCCTCCCCACTACCCTGAAGACCTCCCCCACCAATACCCCCTACCAAGTCCCCCCTTTTAGACACCCACATTCACCACACATTCACCCTCTACCCTACAACCCCCCCCCCCACTTGGACCGCCCCCTGGACAATCCTTGGACACCCCTGGACAACCTTTCCAAGACACCCCACCTGCACCCTCCACCTGCCCTGCCGACCCCTATGCACACCCACCCAACCCCCTCTCCCCCTGCACCCCCACCTCAACAGCCCCCTGGACAACCCTTGGACACCCCCTGGACAACCCCACCAAGACACCCCACCTGCACCCTCCCCCATGCCCTGTAGACCTCGATGCACACCCACCTCTCCCCCTGCACCCCACCCCCACTCTTGGAAACACCCCTTTCACCCTCCCCACTTCCATATAGACCCCCCCCACCCCACCAGTATCCCCCTACCAGGTCCCCCCTCCTGGACACCTCCACTTGCACCACACATGTACCCTTCCCCTTCCCTGCTATCCCCTCGAACAACCGTCCCAGACACCCCACCTACAACCTCCCCCCTACCCTGTAGACCCCCTACAACCTCCCCCCTCCGAGACACCCCCTCTTAGACAACCCCTCCTAGACAACCCCTCATAGACACACCACATACACCCTCCCCCCTGCACTACAAACCCCTGGACTATCCCGGGACCCCCCCAGTACACCCCATCTCCACCCTCCCCACTACCCTGCAGACCCCCCTGCACATTAAAAACATTATCCCATCATTTTTATTTTTCTCTCAATCTTTTAAAATGATAGTCTTGTAACAATTAAAATGTTTATACCATATAACTCTCCTAATTTACCCTTCCATATATGGTTGTTCTCCCTGAAACATGTTGGTAAAATTGTAAGGAATCATATTACCAGTACTATAGGAAATAGATGGAACCATTGTCCTCCAATGAGTACTTCTCAAAATTCTACCTTCAATAAGATCTCTCTCAATTTCCAATAAAGTGAAATCAATAAAAAATTAATTCATAGATCATGGGTGGAGACTCAGTTTGTTTCCTCTGGTTGAAATCACCCAAAAAATAAGCTTATGTACTACAACACTGGAAACTCCAGAGTTCTCGATGCATGTTGCACAAACTTCTCTATGTATTCAGATACACTTCCAGTATTTCACAATGAAATAATATACCACAATGGATACCCATTAGTAGTCTTCCAATACATATCTAATAAATCTAGCTTGATCTTATCCTAGGATTAACTAAGATAATAACCCAACCAAGATAAAAAAGAAATACAATATAGTATATTCCATGAAAATATTTTCCAGGTGATGTTTCTTTTCTTCAATTGTTTAGTTGACAAAAAATTTAGTATCAACCTTAGTTAACTAAACAAAAGGATCTTATATAGTAAATAATTGAAGATCAATCCTACTTGAACCACTCTACATTCCATCCATGTACTCAGCTTTCTCTTTAACTTAATTTCTATGTGATCCATAGCCCTCCTCGATAATAGAGTTCTCCATTCTCTTAGAGAGAACATGGAATACAAACACATATTATTCATCTTGAATATATAGAACTTACAAAAATGGTGAATAATAATATATTCTTGTATGAACATATTTGAAAAAATTGAGAAACCATTGTAGATAATCCATTTAAAATATTAAATATATCTGATTGAGAAACTCTAGAGGAAAAAACTAATTCATATGAGAACTATAATGAATTGTAGGATATTATTTATATAGACACTATTGAATTTGTTTGGGAGAGACTTGAAAAATTATTAGTTTGGATTCCATAGGATGTAGATTCTAATCCATATTGGCTATCATCATGACTAAAATTTGATATACCTCTTGAACATCACTTGATGAATACTGAGGAACAAATGTACTAGCAGCAGGTTCCATTTCTACAACATGGAATAAAATATAGTAACAACATATTATTACAATTAAGGATTATTCCTATTAGTTCTTCAGATAACCTACCCTATTTTGGGAGTTGAAATAAAAAAACATTATTTATGCACACTATGAGGAATTGAAATACGCTTCAAGAAATTCTATATACAATCTTTCAACATCCTCAATAACCATGACTATCATGCTTGTAAATTTCCAATTATATATATTTACCAAACTAATTGAACCTAAAAACATATGGTAAATAATCTAATGTACTCCATATATTTCTTACAACTTACTACCAAAAAATTCTTCTGGATAACTGACCATGTAATTCAAGGACATGACCCTTGCACACCCCCCGCCCCTACCCTATGCACACCCCCTCACTGCCCCTTGCCCTAACCCCTATCCCCTCCCCTACCCACTACACACACCCCTACCCCTACCCCCAACACACCCCTTCCCCCAGAACACCCCCTGGCCCCTTCCCCCTGCACACCCACACCCCCTGCCCACACCCCCTGCCCCATGCACACCCCTCCTGCCCCTACCCCCTACCCCTGCCCCTACACCCCTAGCACACCAACACACCCCTTATCCCCTAAAACATTATACACTACAACATCTACCAAACACTAACATCCTTATATGGTAGAATTCAATGTATAAACCAAGAATAAAATTTACATCAATATCAGTATCACCAAAACCATCATGATCCTCATCATCTCCTTTAGAAACACTAACATCATTATCTCTTCCTCTCAAACCTCCATAATAAATGATATATGCATGGTAACATGCACCTAAATCAATGGCTACAGCAGAAGAATCCACATAAACCAAATGAAAATAAATGAGAACTCATTTAATTAATGAAAACATAAAAAGGTTATCGTTGAAATCAAAAAAATCAATCCAGACATATTTTACTCATAGAAAATCATACAAAATGTGATAATATAGCAATGTCAATGATTTTAATCGAATTTTATGGAATAAAACAATGAATTACATATAAAAATTTATGAAATTTCTAGTTCGATCATTCCCCCATGCTTAGTTTATTAAAATCCAAGGCAATTCATTGTCTATTGGAATTCCTAACCATGAAAAACAACACATGAATATGATGTTCACATCCCCATCAGCTCATCCAACACACAATTTTTATATACTTTAAATTGTATAAACCTACGCCATAATTTGGATATAACAATTCCTATTAATATAGAGATAATATTCAACTACTCTCATAAACCTCAAAAAAAATTGCTCTGTAAATGGACACTACTATATCAACAGAATGAAATGATAAGACAAGATACCGATAAATTCCAATTTTCTACATGAGAGTACCTAAAAAGAAACAAAATCAACATTAGATTCAATCATTTAAGTTGAACAAAAATAAAACATTCTCTATGGTGAAAGAGGAGTGGCCGTGATGCCCCAATTCAAAGGTGTTTTTTATAGTGAACTATGGGCAAGATGGATGTCATTTCTTACACTCAATCGGATACCAAGTAAAAGCTCCTAATAATTTATAAGAACAAAAATGGTGTGAGCCAAATTAATTTTGAGATTCTAAAAATCAAAACAAGAACACATAAAATTGATAAATTTATGTATAAACAATATAAAATAATTAAACTTATCTGAACACTCCCACTATCTCAAAACATGAACACATAATCCTTATACACTTTCTCTAACCATCTACCTGATTTATTCAAGTTTACTTCACTATAACATAGTTCCATAATAACTCACACACTAGTATTTCTTGTGTTGTTTCGTTTAGTCCTCACACATTACCAATAGTCACACATCATTATTTTCGTTCTTCCATCATAAATAAATTAAAATTTTGAAAAGAAATAAGATTCTAACTAAATATATAACATAGTGTATTCCCATAAAATAATTTACAACATCCTGTACACTTATAGAAGGATATATGATATCCAAAAACACTTGAAATATTAAGAAATATTTTGTATTTTCATTGAAATTTACCAGGTTTTATTTGAAATCGTGTTCTTAATAAATGAAACACAAAAAATAAAACTAAAAAAATGAAACTATCTAAGTGGGACAAATATATTTTATATAAAATATAATTGCAAGCAGTAGTAATAAAACATTTCAAATAATAAAGGAAACTGAAATCTAAAACACTATATATTTGATAATAAAATGAATAATAAATATTATATATTTTATCATAAAAGGAATCCTTAAAAAGAGATGGAAGAAATATAACTTTAATTGAAATTTTGAGAACCAGTAACTGCAAAACTCTAAATTCATATCTTGGAATATCACCTCTCCTAGGAATTTTCCCTAACCAACACGTCTTCAAAATCTACTCATTTTTTCTTTTTATTTTTTGCATCCTTCCCTATAAAAAATTATTCATCAAAACATCCTTAAAAAACTCAACCAAAGTCATTCACTCAGTGCCCTATGTTGTAAAGATAATAAAGAGAACATTGTAATGCATGGTTTTTCAACCACTGTCCCAAGAGTGGGATTCCATATAGTAAAACCTAAGAAATGATAAAAAACACTTCCAGATAAATAATTAAACCCTAAAATGTATTTAAATCCAAAAAATAAATTTCATATCAATCAAAATAAAGAACAACAAGAAAGGTATCTTAAAAGAAAATGCAATTAACATTGTTTAAATTAGTTTATAATCTGACATGACATATTGTTAGTATTTATTGTTAAAATTCCTAAAAATTTAATAAGATATCATTTATGTTAAAAAAAATTATAACATCTAATTAATTTTGATATAATTTCACATAATTTTTTGCTCATTGATGCAAGGTTCTTGTTAATTTCACATCATTTTCAAGAGACATAATAGATTTTGAAACAAATAAAAATAAAAAAAACTTTTTCTTATTAAAAATATTAGGCATATACAATATGAAAATAGAAACAAATGATAGAGTGAATATTTATAAGGGAATATGTAATAAATAGTGATCAATGTAACGAGGGTCAATAAGTGAGAAAATACAATTATGCATGCATATTTTTTTAAACAATGTGTATGTGTGTGTACATCTATAGGTAAATTAAAACAATATATGCATACCACATCCAATTAATTAATTTGTAAGAGGCATGGGATGCATGGGAGCATGAAATTTCATACTATATACAGTTTATTATATGTTTATAGGTGTATGTACCTTCAAAAAATGTATTCATACATTATGCATGCATGTGTATCTAATGTACATATTGTGTGTTTTCTCCATAAACATGTACACCTATAATAGACGAGTCATAGTAGAACATATTTGACCGTTAATAAAGTATACATAAAATATAAAAACAAACATACTCTTTGAATGATGTTTTGCTGTAAAATGCATTTCAACGATGGAAGAACTGACATAGCTGCAACACTTGGGCTTTTCAGACCTGCTAACCCTCTACAAGTTGTGTTGAAGAAGTAGTTCTTAAGACCATACATTGAAGGTGAAATCCACAATGGTTACAAAGCCATTTCCTAAAAGATAAATTATTAATCTACAAGCGAAAATAATTATAAATTATATATAAATAGAAACTAATATATCAATAAAATGAAATGATAAGACAAGCTATCAATAAATTACTATTTTCTACATGAGAGTATACAACTCTGGTTATACGGTTGGATAACAAGATCCCAAAAATCACTGTCTGTAAAACAAACATTAAGGGATTGGGAGACCCCAGAATTCAAATAGACTTAAAATTTATGAAAATAATTCTTGAACAGTCAGGTTGGACCTTGAATCAGATCCCTTTATATATTTGAGTTATAAATCTCATGTTGATTTTCTACTATGATGGAATTTTAAAAACACCTTTATCTCTGTCTGGAGCCTAGCCATCCACTAAACCTATCCCATCGTGCGTCATTTCTCCTTTGGCCACAAAACCTCGATTTAGCTTCCCAGGACATAGCCCATCCCAGTTACCACTTCCTCCTCACACCTCTCCTATAGTCGTGCAGCCTCTTCCAGCCACATCCCTTCCCCTAACCCCTACACCTACCCCCTAACCCCCCACCCCTGCACCACCCCCACCTCTCCATGTACTAGCCTCCCCCACTAAATCAGTCCCCTACCCCACAACAATCCTCTAACCCCCCCCCCTACACCACCACCCCCATCCCCCAAGCCTACACCATCCCCCCAACCCAATAGCCTACACAATCCCCCCAACCCCCCACCACTACACCAGCCCTTAACCCCCCTTGCACCACCCCACCCATGTACTAGCCTCCCCAAAACAAGTCCCTTCCCCCACAACCATCCCCTAAACCCCCTCCCTCTTAAACCACCACCCCCTCATCCCTCTACCTTGCACCAGCCCCCACCCCTATCCTACACCAACCCCCCAACCCCTATCGTGCAACATCCCCCAACCCCCCCCCCCACCCCAGCACCAGCCCCACTAACCCCCCCTGCACCACCCTACCCCTATACTATCCTCCTTCCAAATCAATCCCCTCCCCCCCCAAAACCATTCCCCCCACCCATGAACCAACCCCACTAAATATTCAATGAAAAACAAATGAACTAAAAAAGTGAAAAAAATGAATGAGTTGTTTTTTTAACCAATACACCGGAAAAAAATTGATGGTTCATGGTATAGTATAAACACGAGGTGAAATGAGCATTCACCATCAAGTAATTGAAAGATTATATAAACATGACTACTAATAAAAAATCATATATTGTGGAAAAATAGTCACCATATGACCCAAAAAGTTCCAAAAACTCTATACTAAAAATCATGTTGCAAGATCCACTTTTTCTGCTCTTCCATTATTAGAAGTTTTTCACTTCATCTATAAAAAGTCATCATATTCTTCTCATACCAACCTGAAAATCAACTAAATAATCATTTTACAGTCCTGTGTCTAAGTTAATCAAATGAAGATTCAACTGAACCAGATTATATGAAACACAAATTTAAATCATTTTATCAGATAGGTATTAACAGATAGACATAAATAATAATGTCCTTAAACAAAAGCATTATTCTAAAAGGTTGATCAATGTGCACCATGCAACACACCAGTGATTTCTAATTCAATAGGTAGATCTGCTTTAGACCTTAAAACATGATTTCCACTAATGTTTAACTCTAATATGAAAATGTAATATAATAGAAAAGTAATAATAATAAATTTTATGGTGAAAAGAGATAGGGAACCACAAGTGCATGTAAGGATATAATCATTAATTCTCATCACACCTACACTAATATAACACTATTAATTTTAAAATAATGAATTAATGAAGGAGTGGAACTACAAGTGCATGGAAGAAATAAAATAAAAGTGAAAATTATGAATATAACGAAGGGTTCCCATTATATAATTATATCATTAATTATATAATAATCTCTTATAAAATGAATTAACCCCCAAAATAATACCCTGTAATGACCTAAGATCTCAATCCATTCACTCTCTCTTTAGTGTGTTAGGTTAGGTAGTGAAAAAAATGATTTTTGATACACTAATTTCACATACCCATGGTAATTGAGAATGCTTAATCACTCCTTTATTACCCCTCCCTCCCCTACATCATATTATATATGAATGAATATTGTGGTAGTATTGTGTGTAAACAAAATTAATAGATAAAACCATGATAAAATTTAAAGTCGCATGGATAATAATCTACTACTCATATAGAAACAATATAATTTCATGAAAATAACACTAGAGGAATGAAAATACAAATTCATTTAAATCAATGGATTTTGATGGGGTAATGTCTCTTCAACAACACCATAATAGTCTAAACACCATTACCGTATAAAACAATTGACTAATCAAAAACCATTATGATATATTATAATTTTGTTTGAGATCAATCTATTTATAAGTGTGAATGAGGTTATTTATCTAATAATCACATCAAGGCCATATTCCACCTATTATTTATGGGTTGATAAGAAATATCAATCTCATTATTCATTGGATGGGTTACAAGTGTCTATCTTTGAGGGTTGTTATGTCATTATCTAAACTCTTGAATATCCTATATTTTCTTGTCACTCTCCCATAAATAATACAATATTATTTAGTAAAATTTGTCCAAGATGTAAAATTTATCTCTTTTTAATATAGAAAATCACTTTTCTCTAGATTTTAACACCCATCAACAATTTCCCCATGTTCCTCTAGTTGAATTCCAATATTACCTAACCAATTCACTCATTATCCAGCTCTGGGTTTTTAGTTCCTAATGTTGGTTATTCCGTTTTTCTTATGATTTTGAAGACTCTAATGGTTTAGGAATTAATTGTTTATGTTTTAAAATAGTTTTCCCACTCTTGGGAATAGTCACAATTTTTAGTTATTCATTAGAGGTTTGTGTGTAACAAGATTCTTATATGAAATTGAGGAAGGGTAATCCTTAGTGGGAATGGGTTCCATAACTATTTCAATGATTTATATATCTAATCTAAATGATAAAAACTGATAATTCATTTTCAATATTTTTTTAAAAAACAATTATTCTAATAATTTATATGTAAAAGATTGGATTTGATCTTGAGATTGTTGGGATTGAAATTTGTCGTGGGTGGGATAATTTTTCAGATGGTTAGGATTTAGACCATGTAGTTGATTGGGTAATTCATTATCCAACAAATTGAATTTATTATTTTCATTGTACATGTGATGAAAAAAAAATTATTCATAAATCTCTTGAGAATTCATATTATTCACCTCCATTAATGGTATCCCTAGATGAACTTATTTGATTGATGTAATAGTTGGGAAATTATCGGTCAGTTAAGAATAACCATTTATTGGAAAATATTGTACTTTAGGAGTCTAAAGTGGTGAATACTGAGGGTTTCACCACTAACGATAATTTCATAGAAATGTGGAAGATCCCCTGTAATATGATAGATAACAATAATATCATAAGGTATCTCTTTACTAGATAGATTTTATGCAGAAAAGTTCCCCTACATCCATGTATGAATGATATTTGTGCATTGATGGATGGGGGACCTACACTTCATAATATTATAAACTGAATACCAAGGAGCACTTTCATTATTATGTAGGAATCATAAAAGAATCTTGTTGTTCTACTCAACCAAACAAATATTAAGGTTATCTATCCTCTAAATTTAAATGCCACTGAGTAAAGATCTTTTCTACACCCAGATAGAATTACATAAACCATAAAAGAAACTATATTAGATAACCATAGATCCCCTAGAATCATGCACAATACCTCATCGTAACTCCCTATTTATGAGACCCATTCACATTATGTTTTAGTCCAACATTGGGGGGTATCCACTTGATTCACCACCCTAGAGGAGCTCTATAATTTGTAATCACTTCCCTAGATAGGATCTATTTACTAGTAGCCATTCTCCTTTTAATAAGAAGAAGGGAACCTAGTTTGTCCATAAGAGAGAGCACATGAACTTGAATGGATAGAGGGAGAAATTCTTGCCTTCAAAACCCTTCTTCCATGTCTCCTAAATCACCCAACAAATCACTAGAAAAAACTATTACATGAATATTAACCATATATGAATGTCTCTCAACACATTGAAATAATGTACACAAAAAGTCAGAGATGTGTCCCCCCCTAAAATTTAAATCCCATAAGTTTCCCAACAAGGACCCAAGAAAAGTAGGCTCATTCTACATCAAAAAACAAGTTCTAGACTAACTCATATTTTAGCCTCGCACAACACATTCATGGTGATGGTATCTAAATTAATTTTCTATGGATATTAAGTTCAGTTGGTAGGCATTATTGCAGAAACTCCAGAAATATATGTTCAACATAATTGGGATTTATTTAGATAAGAATTTTCTCACCCACTCATCATGCTCCTGGTTGGATCTTAATAACAAGTGAAACTCAAAAGCATTGAATTATCCTAAGGTAAACATTGAGAATGTGAACATATCTGGTTCATCGAGCATATAAATCCTTTCATAAAAAATCTTATGATCCTCATCGAAAAATGATGATATAAACCCAGGGTTTATTCTCACATTAGTAAAGTAAATGTTAGGTATTGGTAATCCTGGGATGAAGTAAAAATGAACTAACAAGTTTTCTTTCTTGTAATTGATGTCACCCCACCCGCAAACCAACACACCAAGTGTGGCATCCTCTTCAAAAAAAATTCAATAGTAGGAATGTGAATTGATTTCAGGATGTCTATTTCAATTTTTGGGTACTCCAAATTTTAATCCCCACAGTAAACCATAACTACAAAATTTTCTAAGTGTGGGATCAAACCTAGATAGGTTACCAACTATGCCGGCCTGGGCAATATCCCTGGCCAAGCCTGGTTTCTTAAAAGGTTTTTCAACTAAATTATTGGAAAACAATTTATACACACAAACCCATTAAATTAAATTATAATATGTCTTAAATTGATGTTTCATATATCAAAATAACGAAAGATGACTAAATTAAAATTAAAATTAGTGATAAACAGTCCAAAAAACAAAATAATTATAAATTAACATCAAATTAAAATATCTAGATGAGACATGACAAATACCCTCATAAAAAATTTCTGTAAAAAAGAGAAAGAAGAAAAATAAATTACTTACATTAGAAATGGACTCTGTTGTGGCTATATGCGGAGCAAGGAGAAGAACCCTAGCCAAACCAAGTTGTAAGGAGGTAAAAAGGAAAGTGGAAAGGAGGCATGGCTTGGTTATGTGTTATTAGGTATGAAAGATGTAGAAGTAATGTGTGGCTAAGTGATATCATTATGGAGAAGTTGAAGGGGGTGGAGGAGGCAGGGAAGCAAGGCTAGGGGGGACGATGAGTTTCGGGTTGGCAGGGAGGAGGTGAGGTGGGCAGGTGGAGAGGCACGACAGTAGAGGCATGCAGCAAATTAGCTGCCACTGGTATGCTGGGATTGAGATTTGAGGAGGGAGAAATGAAACTGTGTTAGAGCCTCATTAGAATTGTGTTGGAGCAGAGTCCGAGAAGGACAATCACAGGGAGGTGGGGTTTTTGCATCGGAGAAGTCGGGAGAGAAGAAGGATTGCGGGAGGGTGGTAGTGGGGATGGGAAATCCATGATGGTGGGTGGGGGAGGGATCATGTGGGGCGCTATTTCCATAGACATAAAACACATTTGTGGGTATAAGTGATCTATATCCATGGTTTTTATTGTTCGTGGCTATAGATCTGTAGTTTTAAGTCCAAATTCTAGTAGTGTTACAGTAAAATTAAATTATGGGTATAATATACACATACCTCTATGGTAAATTTAAAAAAAATACATGATAACAAAACTAAAAAATGGATGATAATTTGTCAAACTATACTGACCTCATCTGTAGGAAATGGATTTCTTGCTAATATATCTGTAATATCTTGTATAGTGACCTTATGATTCTCTATCTCTGTTATTTGGTGATGAATGATATCACCAATATAATAGAGCATTCCATATAAAAGTTTTTGATTATGGTGATCATCAAAATATAAATCAAAATAAATGGGAAGTATTTGAGGAGGAGGTGTAGGAGTTGTATAGGTAGGAAGAGTGGGATATGTAAGAGAAGGGGGAGAGGTGGGATCAATAGCCTGAAACTTTATTTGATGTCTGCAAACATCAATTTTATTAAATCAATGATTCTTTACACTATCATATCAAGAATATATAAAACTATAACATAAAAATATTTTATTTTTATTTTATAAACATCCTCCATTTAAGAAGATTCAGAACGTGGAAATACTATTTTACTGATACACCTTTTCGGTATCCTTATATATGGCCTGTGTGTTCGGGCTTTCCTAATATTGAAACTAAAATATCATTCTTACCCTCAGCTATAAAGGTCCCTTGTGTGATCTTCTCCTTAATAGATTCCTTTATATAATATTTGAAAAAAATATAGTGAAAAGTAATATATAATGAATAGATTTAACTTAAATAAATAAATAAAGTAAACATATTACAATCATATCAGCTAAAACTCTTGAATATTCCATAAGATATTGTCATTTTTTTCTCATCCATACCCTCTTACATTTTAAATATCTTGCTAGCGGGAGGGTCAACTTATATAGAGCCTAAAGTCATAGCTCAAGGTTTTTGAAAATTTTCATCTCTCGTTTTTTCTTCTAACAATGTATACACTCCATGATGTAAATTTTGAGGGTATACATTTTTGGATTGGATCTCATGTTGAGATATTGTAAAAACCCGACCCCAGTTACCCAGAGATGGTGCCTTATTACATTATATTTACATGATTACAATAAATTCATATGCAAAAGGAACGAATAGTTTAGTATATTTGGAAACAATATACATACATAATTAAAAAATAAAATGAAAAACAACATATAAGTTTCATTGGGAACATCCACTACTCTTATATTATCTCTGAAAGTCAGTCATAATATACCTCTTCTTATCCTGGAAAAAATGAAACATAAGAAGGGGTGCGATCAGATTCTCATTAAGGGTAAACAATATATAAGAAGATATTATAAGATTAAATATTAGGCATGGTGAATAATTGAAAACACATGCCTTTAAAAATAATTTTGAACATAATATGGCAGAAAATGAGCTGAGTAAACATTTCCATAATAAATCATATCCATGGGTATTCTACAAGTAAAAAAACCCACATGAACTATGAATTTACAGCATCATAATAAGGGAAATGAATATGCCAAGCATTCTGAAACATACTATCAATGCCTCGGCAAATAAATCTGAAAATTATTAAGGACTTTTCCAAAACCATATCTAAACAAATTTGCAAGGCCTCATCCAAGTCAATATCTATTTGTCTCAGAAGACCTACTGATGCATTTAGGGGTTATATCGGGCCCCACCCATGACATAATAATTCCAATGTATTCCTCATATGAGTGTAGATAAAAATAAACAACATATACATTCATATTGAAACTAACCTATGAAATGTAACTAACTTTCCCCAATCATTAAACATAAACACTAACCATTCGGAGTAATATGGTTAATGGTTTCAAGAATGAAAAACCATATTCAAACTAATAATAAACCATTCAAAAAAATATGGTATATGATATCATAAAATATTAGCCCATTTTATACATAAGAATCGATAAGAGTGTTGAAATAGATGAATATAATCTTATAAAATCATCGAGTAATTCTTGAGATAATTAATCTTTAACATTGAAAAGAAAAGTTCTTTTTGGAAGAGTATTTGTAATAAGTAAAGTATGGTAGTATTTTCATGATCAAATGAGTTTTTTTATAAATATAGTGGTTTATACAAAAATATTATTAAGGTCCCTTGGAAATAGGTAAGGGTTTGAGAAGTTCCCTTGAATCGGGCTTGTATTATGTGAATGATTATGGAAATATACTTTTAAAACATACACATCCCCACAAGTGAAAGTAGGATTCTGGTTGGTACATTTATATTTAGCATTATCCAAAAATATTTCATGAGTAAATATGAATAAATAATAATTTAATTGAGTTAAGTAGACAATAATAATAATCCAAATGAAAATGGATGTTCGGGTAGAAAACCCTTACCTTAAATCTGAATATGTTCCGCTCTTGATCTTAAGGTCCTATAATATGAAATTAAACTTATTAATAACTTAATTCATATACTTTATGACATGTATTTAGTTTATCATAATTTAATTAAGTTCATTATATCCCTATTTATGAGTTATAATATTGAATTCCGTTGTTCTGGAGTGTTCATTTCCTTGGTTTTCATGATCAATATATTTGTATATGAGTATGGATGTTCATGTGCAAAGGATGTAATTCTCCAAAATTAAAATTATTTATTAGTTATGAAAATAAAAATGTGTTATTTTTTATATATAGCATTTTTTACATGGTATGATGAAGAATCCATGGATAAAATATTAATGACAATCACTTAGATTGTTTGGCAGTATTTGGATTATTATTAACCAGTTTTGTCATATGAATTAATACTATGTTCATATAATGGTTCATAGATATTAATTATGTTATAATACATATATTATAGTATAGTTAAAGAATAAAAATGGTTTCATGGATAGTAATGAAGGAGAAATTGAAGAATGAAACATCATTGTCCATGAAGGTTGTAAATTGGCACCTCACAGACGATGATTTCATTAATAAGAGAGAGAGAGAGAGAGAGTATGAATATTGATAATGGTTATTACATTAACATGATATAATTATAGTATATCTATTATACTAGAGTTATAAGGATCAATTGGAAAGAGGAGGTTAGAAGAGAATAAGAAAATAAGATAAATTGAAATGAAACTGAATGAAAAAGAATGATGCTTTACCTCTTGAAATAACCTCATTGAGAACGTCCTTAAGGGAATGGGTTTTGGTCTTTTGGAAAGATCAAGAGCTCCTGGACGTGGGGAGTGACTATGTTAGGGTATTTGGTCCAAACGTAGACAAGTCATAAGGCTTTATAGGATTAAAGAGAAGAGTGGGTGAGAGGTATTATAGTGGAGGAGAGGAGTGAATTTTGAATATTTTATTCATTATTTTATTAATTCCCTCAAAACAAACAATATTATTTATTAATTTGACCCATAATAGTAAACAGTGCATGTGAGTTCAGACCTAGTGATATTACATCAGCCTTACATCACTTAGAACCCAATAAATCATGTATTTATCATTTATCGTAAATTATCATATTTTACTATTCACCCAAAATTCAAGTATTTTAGGAAAATATTTATAATTTACCCCAAGAAATTTTTGAAGTATAGAATTAAAAAATAAAATCCCTTTTTGGAAAATAATTTTCTAAATATTTTTAATTTTATTTTTAAATAAAATCAAAATTTTTTCCAAAAAACATATCTTTAAAACTATAACTCGTTTTATAACACTTTGAGAAATTAATAAAGTTCTCATAAAATTATCTTATAACCATAAAAAATAGAGTAAAAATTTATTATTACATTATATGAAAATGAATTTATATTTTAAATTATTAAATTAATCAAAATAAATTAATTAAAATATTTATGACATGGAAAAATTCCAATACTTATACAATTATTTTTTCTTCGGTTACAAGATGTCTAAATTGTATTTATACACTCATGGGTGAAGTTTTT